>OW119928.1:53157779-54357779 GCA_933210815.1 Meta bourneti
TTTCAGCTGCACAGAGGTCATGAAAATTGAAAATAGTATTTAAGTCTATTTCTGTGTATTACATAATAACTTTTTAACACCGAGCAGTCATTTTGAAGAGTGATAAAGAAGCCAATTCAACTTGTTTTGCAAGCATGCTCTTGAACTATTGATTACTACAGAACTGATAAATCGAAAAATAATTTAAAGAACTTGAATATTCAGTAGATCGTGTTGAATGTAAGTATTGAAATATTATTTTGTTACATGCACTTCTCCCTAAGACAATTGTAAATGCTGAACTTTGTTGTGTCAGCTTGTCATTTGATAGCCACTCAAAAAAAATTTACTTTTTAGATTTTCTTGAGGATTCATTCCCTCTTAAGTATTTCAGTTATGAAATAAAACTTTGTGTTTGTAAAATGTATTGTGATTTGCTTAATGTGAAGTATGGTGGAAAAAAGCTAGGCATAGGCTTAATGGAATTTTTTTTTATTAAGGTAGCATTTTCTTTTCCTCGACATGCATTAAAATTACCCTTTATTTGAATATTTTGTGTTAAATGTGTTCACCATTCTTCTAGGTATAAATTTAGTAATTGTATTTATAGTGGGCTATATATATATACTGTAAGATTTTCTTTCTGAGTTTTATCAATTTTGAAATATTGACTTTTACTTTTCCTGGTATTTTGATTAATTGTTCCAATTTTAAAGGAATCATGAAAGAATGATTTGAGAAGAGCATGTGTAGGATGTTCGAGTCCGTAATTGTACTGCTGTGTTTGAAGTGCATATATTTTATATGCTGTGCTCTGTTTAATAATTTAATTAAAGAATTTGAATCTGTTCTTGTAGCTTAAAAGTAAATAAATATGAAATAATCTTTTAGATACACTATTCTAATTAATCCTTTGTATTTATTTTAAATTAAGATAGATTGAAAAAGCATGTATATTTTGTAAGCACTTGCCTGTCATTTTAAACATGGTAGAATAGCCAATTCACTCGTTATGCAGCATGCTTGCGTTATTAACTGCTACACAGCTTGGGATAAATCAAATAAGGAATTAGAAAACTGTTCACTAGATATCACTGAGTATAAGTATTAAAATGATTATATTTTTGTTACATACACTTGTCTCAAAGACAATCTTAAATGGTGAATTTGTTGTGTCAGCTTGTCATTTGATAGCCATTCAATACACTTCACTTTTTAGATTTTGTGGATTCATTCCCTGTTAACTATTTCATAGTTATGAAGTCAAACTTCATTTATAAAATGTATTTTATGATTTACTTAATGTGAAGCATGGTGGAAAAAAGCTAGACTGTAAGGATAGGCTTAATGAAATTTTTTTTATGAAAGTAATATTTTCTTTCACTCGACATGCATAAAAATTGCTCTTTATTTGAATATTTTGTGTTTAATTTATTCACCATTCTTCTCATTATAAATTTAGTAATTGTATTTATAGACTACTGTAAGATTTTTTTCTGAATTTTATCAATTATGAAATATTGATTTTTGCTTTTCCATGTATTTTGTTTCAATTTCAGAGATGAAAGAATGATATTTGGGAAGAGCATGCGAAGAACGTGCGAGTCCGTAATTGTACTGCTGTGTTTGAAGTGCATATATATTTACTGCTGTGTTCTGTTTAATAATTTATTTAAAGGATTTGAATCTGTTTTGTAGCTTAAAAGTAAATATGAAATATTCTTTTGGATATACTATACTAACTAATCCTTTGTATTTTAATTAAATTAAGATAGATTGAAAAAGCACGTAAATTTTGTAAACACTTGCCTGTTATTTTAAACATGGTAGAAAAGCCAATTCACTTGTTATGCAGCATGCTTGCATTGTGCTACACAACTTGTGATAAATCAAATAAGGAATTAGAAAACTGTTCACTGAGTTTAAGTAAGGAATTAGAAAACTGAGTTTAAGTATTAAAAGGATTACATTTTTCTTACATACACTTGTTTCAAAGAAAGTCTTAAATGGTGAACTTTGTTGTGTCAGCTTGTCGTTTGATAGTCACTCAATAAAGTTTATTTTTTGTTGTGGATTCATTCCCTGTAAAGTATTTTATAGTTATAAAGTCAAATTGTGTATGTTTATAAAATATGTTTTGTAATTTGTTTAACTAGTGAGCTAGATATAGATAGTAAGGCATAAGGCCTAATGGAATTGTTTTTTGTAAAACTGAAATTTTTCCCCCTTCAGACACATTAGAACTGATCTTTGGTTATTTTGGAGTAACATGTTCCATTCTCCCAGTTTTAAATCCAGTCAACTTATTTATAGTCTACTGAAAGGATTTCTCTTTCTGAATTTAAAATTTTGAAAAATTCAATTTTGCATTTTAATTACCAAGTGGCGTAAAAATAGTGAAATTTGGAAATTGCATCAATTAAGTGTATTTAATTTTACTTCAGTGTTCTTTTTATTACTGCAGGGTAGGAATTTATACAAATCAGATTTTTATGATTTAAATTTTTCCCCTATAGCAGGGTTCCCACGCTCCTTAGAAACTCCTTATTTTTTCCCAAATTTAAAACACTAAATTTTTCTGACGGCAGTCATTTTCCGATTTCTCCCATTTTCGAGCTTCGTTGTCCGATCTTGGATGGAAAGCGGCAGGTTTCACTGGGAGACAACGTTTATCCTTTCCTCTTCAGAAACGAATACAAAGAGGACCCATGATTGACCTTACGAAGGGGTATTGACTGCAGACACCTGCAAGGTTGATTAACGGGTAATAACCATCTAGTTCACAGGGTCTGGGGAGATGATGACTTCCATTAATAGATTTGCTCATGCTTCATGTTTATCGGCTTTTTCACAGATGTTTTCGCATAGTTTTTACAATGACAAAGTTTCTAAACATCTGAAGAAAAAGCACATAAATAACAATCTTTATTTCCACATTGTCCCCACAAGCAAAATACATTGGTGTGTAAAACTTAAGCAACGACTGTTTTTTTTGCCGTAACTCCGCAAGAAATCACCTGGGAGAGATGTAATTCAGAATACAGAGAGCATTTTGTACTTAACTGATGAAGAAAGCATACTAGCGCAAATATGAATAGAATGCATACAGTATGGAATCAAACAAAAATGGCTTTATCGAAAGAGTAACGTTGGTACAAATGATTTTCTGCCCAAGGAGAACAACAAACAGATGACCCTTAGTAAGGGATATGACCTCTATTAACTCAATGGTTGCTTGGCACCGTCTTTCCATACTCAACACCAGATTATCCAACAGTTGCTGAGGTAAGAGGGCCTATTCCTCAATGAGCACCTGTTTCAGTTGTTGGGTGTTCTCCGGCGGACATAATCGTGCCGAAAGGCGTCTCCCCAAAGCATCCCACACATGAACTATGGGATTTAAATCAGGGGAGTACGCTGGCCAATTCATTCTAGTGATATCTTCACTTTCTAGCAGCTCCTCAACAGCAAAGTCCGATATGGCCTGGCGTTATCGTCCATAAAAACGAAGTCTGCACCAATGGCACCTCGGAACAGACGTACGTGAGGGAGGATCACTTGCTGATAATAGCGATCTCCAATAACAGTACCTCTCGAAAATTTGGAGCTCAGTCCGCCCGTTTATCATGATGCCTCCCCAGATGAGCACGCCAGGACCACCGTAACGGTCTCTTTCCCTGATGTTAGTGGGATAAAACCGTGTCCCTACTTCTCCATATCAATTGGCGTTGAGAATCGCTTGTGACAACTGAAACGACTCATCTGTAAAGAGGACCTGACTCCATTGATGAGATGTCCAGTCTTTGTGTTCCTTACACCAATCCAAACGGCGGCGCCGATGGGCAGCTGTCAATGGGATGCAGCGTCAGGACGGCGAGCGAATAGGCCACCTTTATGAAGGCGTCTGGCCACAGTAAACCGCGACACTTGTCCCGTTGCCGCATTCAGCTGCTGAGCCAGGTTGCCCGCTGACCGGTATCTATTTCTTCGCCTGCAGGACGATATATCGGTCATTCATTGGCGTTGTTTTTCTTGGCCGACCACAACCAACCTTTCTTACAGCTGTACCAGTTGTTTGGAAGGCTTTCCAAGCTCGTGAAACGACACTTTTGTCGATTCTAAACTCTTGGACTACACTCGTCAAACTACGCCCCTCCTCGAGCTTGCCGATCATTCATTCTACCACGTGTAAAGTCGTCCAGATGGTTTCTTGTAGCCATATTGCATGTTCGAACTCACTTGAACTTGCAGCGAATGCCTTTAATAGCGCCTTTCGTCCTTTTTACTGAAGTCTTGCACTGCACGCGTTTTGCGTGCCCTCACGTCACCTGTGACGTCTTGTTCCTGATATTTGCATACAAATCACCTTTCTACTGAATTGGGTGTTCATTGTACTGAACGCAACAAGACCCTTTTGTACGATTTCATGGCTGTCTGGTTAAAAATTACATCGTTGCTTAAGTTTTGCACTGCAGTGTACATGGCAGATGGGTTTGCATTAGGTGCTTCCTGGGAATGAAGAACTTAGAGGAGAAACAACTTGGTTCTGCTCACAAGGAGTGGCAATTTTGGGCAGACTTCGATGCTGAGACGAAGCTCTTGGAGGATTAAAAAAGTATGCCTAGGAAATGCGTTTTAACAGCTTATGAACTACAAATGAAAAGTACAGTGGGCTCCCTCTTAACCGGCCACTTCGGGACCCAGACCGGATAACGATTTGGCCGGTTAAACCGTCGTTCCCTTAATAAAATTAAAATACACTTCCGAAATCGTTTTTATTAGTATAAAACGAAGTATATAGCCTACTTTATTGTAATATGCTGGAAGAACTTCCTTTGTTGGGGAAAAAACTAAACACATGTTACAGTAGTACATCACAACTGTTTTGGTCACATAAAACGGTTATCTCTCATTGCTGACTACTTTTATATTTCCTCTATGGATCCGAGGACACCTAATTTTGATCACGGTCAGATGACGAGGTCAACACCTGAACTGGCACCCGAAATTTCTCAACGACTCGCGAAGCCAGAAGATTTTTACTTTGCTGCATTCCGGGCCGCAGTGGCCCAGTTGGAAGAGTAACGGATTAGCAACCGGAGGGTTGCGAGTTCGAATCCAGCCAAACACCGTCGTGTACAAAGGGGGCTGGTACACGTTCAATCTGTCGTGGCCTCAAATGTCCTCACGTTGGCGTGGTATGCAAGTTTGGAGAGTGGGGTGCCAGCTCAGGTGTTGTCTCGTCATCTGACCATGGTACAAAATTACGTGGTGTTGTCCTCGGATCTTTCCCGGACCGTCACCAATAGGTCCGAAGTGACGTTAATTAAAATACCTATCTACCTTGCAGCGTTCCACGAGCTGGCGTAGCGGATTAGAAACCGGAGGGTTGAGTTCGAAAACTCGATACTGTGAGCTGTCCAAATGCTTTCACATAATACGTGTTGGAGTTACCTTAAAATGCAGTTTTGGCAATGTTTGGAGTGTAATCTAATTGGTGTTTGTGAGGTTCTCCGTCCTGACGCTGAGGAATGTTGCCCGGAAGGAGCCATTTGCTCCAGATGGGCGTAGACGTCCTTGGGTCTTATGAAGGTAGGTATTTTAATTAACATTGCAATGAAGCAACACAACGGGCTATAGGCAACGGACTGGGATCAATCCCAAAGGGAAAGATAGAGGACACCACGTAATTTTGAACCACGGTCAGATGACGAGGCAACACCTGAGCTGGCACCCTACTCTCCAAACTTCCACATCACGCCAACGTGAGGACATTTGAGGCCACGACAGATTTAACATGCACCAGCTCCTTTTGTACACGACGGTCTTTGTCTGGATTCGAACTCGCAACCCTTCGGTTGCTCTTCCAACCGGGTTACCGCGGCCCGGGTCTTATGAAGGAGACACGTTGGCGTGGTAGTTTGGAGTGGGGTGCCAGCTCAGGTGTTGCCTCGTCATCTGACCGTGGTTCAAAATTACGTGTTGTCCTTGGATCTTTCCCTTTGTGTTGCTCCAGTGTTACATTAAAATACCTATCTACCTACCTTATGAAGGAAAAAGAAAGAATTGCAGAGAAGGGGGCTCGATGGTTGGACACTGATCTAGGAAGGATGTAGTCAAGATTTATAGAAATAGTACCTTGTGGGATGTAGTGTGGGGCCTTTGATGTCATATTCCAAAATACTTGATTTGTTGAAATTTAATATGTAAATAACATGATACTCGGCGAGTAAAGGTATTTGGTATTTTTTCAATTAACGTCACACTGGAGCAACACAATGGGCTATTGGTGACGGTCCGGGATCAATCCCAAAGGGAAAGATCCGAGGACAACACCACGTAATTTTGAACCACGGTCAGATGACGAGGCAACACCTGAGCTGGCACCCCACTCTCCAAACTTCCACACCACACCAACGCGAGGACGTTTGAGGCCACGACAGATTTAACGTGCACCAGCCCCCTTTGTACACGACTGGCGAGTAAAGGAAAGATACGGCAGTAGGGTGAAAGCTGAAGGCAGGTACTGGCAGTAGGGTACGGCTGAAAGGGTTTCGACGAAGGTAATGAGCCAAGGTGTGCGGAGATATCGCCGATTCGAGACCTCGTAATTTTGAACCACGGTCAGACGTCAACCCGAGCTGGCACCCAACTCTCCAAACTTACACATCTCGCCAAAGTGGACATTTGAGGCCACGACGGATTTAACGTGCACCAGCCCCCATGTACCATGGTCTTTAGTTGGATCGAGTTTCGAACTCGCAACTCTCCGGTTGCTAATCGGTGACATCGACTGGGCTAGATCCCGGAGAAGTGGTCTCAAACTCAGCCTTGGGAGATCCATTTTCCAGTCATAGGAACTAACTTAGGGGAACGCATGAAACAATAAATTTCTTTTGAAGAGATATAAACTTTAAAAATTAATACCAAATGGCTTAATACATTGACAGTAAAGTACATTTCTACCTACTTACTTGCTTTCATTTCTATTACTTAAAATGCCTTACGTGAAAAACTTTACTACTTAAACATTTTTAAATAATTAAGATTTCTTCGAAATAAAAATAATTTTGAATCGAATAGTTTTCGGTACAATTGTTTGTATATATTAATTGGTAAAGGCTTCACATTATGAAGACCGTAAATATGACTCTGCATAAATTACACGAATTTTATCTGTACATAAAATAGAATTATGAAATCTTCCCTTCATTTTTAATGGGGTACCCTTTTATCATTTCAGCTCCTACACCTTGAGAACATATTCCTAATTTCAGAGGATTTTAGTCAATAACTTTTTGATTAATGAACCAATTCCAATGATTCCATAAATGAAGACTTAACATATGCAGGTTTGTTTTACTAGGTATGGTAGATCGTATCTTTTGTTCCATTTTTGCCTGCTCTTTCGATTGAACTGTTCATAACATTAGTTGATGTTTGAGGCACGAATTTCTCCTCGAGTCGCTCAAGTGTTCATGTACACCTTCAGATATCCTGTCATGAATTGGATACATTGAAGCTTTGGCCAAAAAACGGACCTGCCCTTTTGAAAATAAAATTCTATTTTGATTCGTTATTCCAACATGAATCGACTTCATTATATGAACCTGGAACAAAAATACCTACCTACCAAATCCTACTCTGAATTTTGGCCCACCCTATATTTCTATCGACATTCTTTTCTAATTTTATGAATATAATTTCTTCTTGAGATTTGATTCAACATATTTTCCTTCCATAATTCCCCTAGAAAATTGAGAAATTCTTTTCGTGTTTGGAAATTACATTTAAAAATGACTCGTATACCAGTTTGCTTATTTAATATTTATTGTAAAGTAAAAGGAATGTTTAAAGCCAAATGAAAAATTTCTTTTTCACCGACAATTACAAAGGAGAATTAAAAATATAACTTATTTGAAAACTATGTAAACTCATTTTTTGGAGTTTTGTCTGTTAATGCGATAAAACCATATTTTTAAGTCATGGTTGTATGAAGTTGTAAATCATAATTCATGGATTCATATAAAAAATTAAGAAAACCCAGATTTTCAAGTGAAAATTTGGCTTTCAACGGAACGATTCACGTTCAGAAAGAAATCTTCCGTAATTTCAAATATTTGAACCTGCGAGTAGAAAAACCACAAGAGTTCAAATATTTCGAAAAAATTACTTCCTTGCATAAATGAGCGTATCTAGGCTTGGCAGTGTTAATATAGGATCATGAAAAAATGTGGTGTGCAGAACCCAGATGAGTCATTGACTCTCTTATGTGGATTCTATACTGTTACCTTAAATCTGAAAAATGGGACTCTTGTGGTTTCTGCACTCATCATTTCACTTATAGGAGTGAGAATAATTTCTAGGCAAATATTACCTCACACTATTGAAACTAAACTGCATGAAAAAATTCAGAAATAACCAGGCGGAAAAAGTTATAAAAATTAAGCTTAAATCACAATAAGCTTTAATCTTTATTTTATCCAATATTTTTACTGATAATATACTTGGGCATGTTATATAGATTTGATTTCGTGAATTTTCTAAAAATATAAATTCAAATGAGTCAGAATGCAGACTTCAGCTGAAATCACCTTTGCTTTCTGTTTTAATATTAATTGTTCACTTGTAATGATCCAGATCACAAATAATCTACTTAAATCAATTTTAAAAAATAGATCCTCTCGCTAACAATCATTCCTATAAAACTACATTTGACCCCCACTTAAGAGATTCTTTGTTTGATTTCGATTTAATTAAGATTTGCTTGACAAATGAATTCTGCAAACATTTGTATGTAAAAATAACTAATTTACCAATACTAGTCAGTTGCACGTTGGTATATTTGCATTTTAAAATAATACGTTCAGAGAAGTCCCAGTACATACTGAAGACATTGATTTCATGAGATGATCAAAAGTTTTTTTCTGTTTTTGTGTCCTATTTCAAAAGCCCTTGCGGCAGTTCAGTTTAAATGTGTTTGGAATGTTCAGTAACTAACAAGGAAATAAAACAAAGGCTGAACCACAATTTCTCTTTAATTGCTCATACTCTTTTACAAATTTTAAAAATATTGCTGTCATCTTGACTTAAATAAGAAACAGCCTAAAGCATTGTTATTATATTATGTACACATCCACACAGAAAGTGCAGTATGCCGAAGAACAAAAACGACGCGTCTTCCAACAAACAATAGAATTTTTTTCTTCGTTCACAACAAATCATAAAAAAAGAACACAACAAAAAGTGTATTTGGGTTGCTAAAATAATAACAAAAACAATTTTTTTCCCAAGATGACATTGAATGGCAATCTCATAAAATTTCACAATCGCTGCTTTAAAACTCTTTTGAATCATTCCAGCACTTTCAAGAAAACAAATCAATGAGTTATTCACTCGTTAAATTTTCAAAACGTACTTTTTTTGCTAGAACTCGCAAACCTAGATTTCAGTGTCGGGAAAAACTAGAGGAATATCGAATTAAAGTAACCCTGCTCTCTGCTGAAGACACCTGTTAAGTGCGAAATGCGGAAATTCCCTTCATTGTGCAGAACTCGACTCAAAACGACTACTAGGGCTCCCACTTTTAGGGCAAAATGAAGGCCTTTTTAATGCTTTTTTATCTTTAAAGGCTATGTTTCACATGGAATAACCAGTGAGTGCACAAGTAAAGGAGCTATGCTTGGATCTTGAGACACATTCTTAAAAACACGGATTTTTACCAAACCTATATTTATTAAGCCCTCAATTTTCAATGACACCTGGCCTTGGACAAGTATCATCGACTTCAGCTTTTGAATGCATATGAAATAAAATATGCAGTGTTCTCATAAAAAAATTAAGGTTTAAAATTTTTTAAGGACTTCTTTCAAATAGTAAGGGTTTTAAGGACCCTTAAAATCTACAATGAAAACTTAGGCTTTCTAGAGGCCCATGGGAACCTTGTTTAGAGAAATTTAGAGTCGATTCCAACTGGGCAAGACGTTGATTGCAGACATTGTAGTGATTTAAGAAACACATTTCAACAAACATAAATCATAATATATTATCATAACATACATAAACATTAAAAAAACGTAAGGTAAAATCTGATATTTCGGATTTGCGTTGATGATTTATTTTGCCCATCCTCAAAATGGAAGAAACTTTGAGGTTGGAATTCCGCATTTCGAAAACATTTCAGACCACCTGTTTATCTCGTTTCGAAGGATCCTTCCCATTTCGTTCAGAAATCAAGGAATTCCTTTTGTGCATCAGATCATTTCAGATACGAAAGAGAATACCAAGTCCGGAACAATCCCTAGTTTTCCGCTTCCTCCACAAAAGAACGTAACGAACGCAGGGAATTTGGAGTCTCGTCAAATACTATGTACACTTACACTGACATGCACGCGTGGACACGCACACACACATATATATGTATCTTAATTAAGCCTGTAATAGTTTTAGCATCAACTGATTAAACATTTTATTTTGGTGTTAAAATAAAAGAACTTGGTTAAATACAAATCTATGAGAGCAAAAGGTGACAAAGTATATTAAAAGTACACTCAAAATGCATTTTTCTCTCTTATGTACTATCTTATGTACACATTTTTGGATGAAAGCAATGAGAGGGGAAAACCATCACTTAAAAAATACAGAGTCCCACATTCTGTTAGCTTCAAACAGCACCGATTCCCAAACTCTTCCATGGAACACTGCAAATACATTCTGGTTGGAAACGATTTTGGAATTCTTTAGGTTGTGCCTCTCTTAACACATCCAATTAAACAAAAATCCTTTTCTTTCATTCACACGATCCCCACAAAAGAAAAATTAGGGCCTTTGAAGGCTATTTTTCATTTTCAGATTATATTCAACATTTATCGCAATAGATTAGCTCATGAATGCACAGATGAAGAAACTTTGATGCATGCTAGGTTGGATCTCATGGACCCAGTTTTAAAAACATCAATTTTTAACTACCATATATTAAGCCCTCGATTTTTTAGACACTTAACCTTGGACAAAAACTAGTGACCTTGGTTTTTGAATGCAGTTAAAATAAAATATGTAATGTCTTTAAAAACTGATTTTGAATAAATTTTAAGGGCTCTTCACAAATATTAAAGCTTTGTAAGGGTACTTAAAAACTAAAATGAAAAATCAGGTACTTTTAAAGCCTGTGAGAACACTAAAACAGTATAACCTTAACCTCACATTTTTATTTTATTAAATAATTGACAGAAATCAACAAAGCTACAGGTTAAGCTTTTAATCCACTGTAATATCTATATTCTGAAACATATTCTTATGTTTTAAGCTATGTTCTGAAGAAATTCCATTTGAATTTGGTGACAAAACATTTAGAGGTAAATTCATGAGATAATTATTTTGCTTTTGGCAACTCCAGAACATCTTGCACTTATTTAAAATTGCTTGATGATTCTTTCACCTGCTGCATTACTGAGCAGTGGAAACAAAGGAGGATCCATTTATGATTCATGAAGTCAAAGTATTATTTCAATATGACCATTCCTTTTATAGTCGAATCCAGCACATACCTAATCTGTCACAAACTTAAACTGACCCATAACTCGAAATCACTGAATTGCCCAATGACTCGCTTGAAATTGGATTGTTACAATATGCATCACACTGCATAAGTATTGTTTAATCCGGTTTTCGTCCATCATTTACATTAAATCATACCACTGCATTATTTAGTAATAATATAAAAATAAAGACTCAGTCAGCTGTAAATCATCAGTTTCGATCCAAACTTAATTCAATTCAGAAAATAATTTTGTAGGGACCCAATCTTATTTCCGTTTTGTATTCCAATAAATAGACTGTAATATCAAATGACCCAACGTATGCGTTAATGATTTATTGGCTGATATCTAAGCCTTTTATCTGCGTGATAAGCGAAACTTCGATTTACGCCAATCAAATCACATTAAGTGTATTTTTTGACATTTAAAATATTAGTGCTCAAGCCTCACATGAACTGCCTCTGAATAAGTCCTTAGTCACTCATGTTTGAGCAAACAGATAAGAGGATTTTTCTTATCCAATTCAAAGACAGTTACTAAGAACATAGAATTCTTAGCTTAGTTTTAATTAAATTGCTAAAAATGAATTACTAAAATGAGCATTTTGCTTGCAAATAATTTGGACTATTTTCAGGATCTGTCTACGGTTTTCTAACTAATGGGCTTACAAAACTTTGATTTACATCAACAAGATAACTAGAGAATTTGTTTTTATAACTGATAACATTTGAGGATACCCCTTCTGAATGTCCCAGTGCCTGGGGGTTAAAGAAATAAAATTTAAGGGTTCTAAAGCTGCTTGACACTTGAAAGATCACAGGTGCATGCATTTACAAACAATTCAGGGGCTTTGGTAAAAGGAGCATTTGCAGTTCCCAGTTGCATGGAAAAATGTGGGAAATGGAGCAATACAACAGGAATACTTTTTTTATTTCCCTTCTTCATGTGGAAGACAAAGGAGGAGATTGCGTGTATGCCGTTATACAAATCAGAAAGAGCTTTTTTTCTCCTCTTCTGAAGAACACAATCATTGGATACTTAAGTAGATTTACAGTCGAAAATTATTAACAAAGCACCAGTCGTTTATCCAATCGAGAAACAACAAAGTTATGTGTACATACCTGGCAACACTCCATATGTCCTTAGCAGACACCAGGGAGTCAAGTTATACATTTTGTTCCACTTCCAAACAGTTCCATTGCCTTCAAAATAAGACACTGAGAAAACAACAGTTAGGACACTGTTAAGGACATAACGAAAGAACATGTGAAGGGTCAAAAGAGATTCTGTCATTTCGAAATGTAATGATTAGCAAGTCAAAAGGTCTATAGTTAATTTTCAATCGAGTTAAAGGTTTCTCAGGTTGATTCTGTTGAGAGTTCCCACTTTTCAAGCAAAAGAAAAATTAGGTTCCTTTCAAGTATAGCCTTAATTTTTTTAAATTCTGTATTTCATGCAAATAACAAGATTAACCCAAAAGTGCAAGGGTGGAGAAGCTATCACTCATATTAGGTTCAAGTCTCACAGACCCAGTTTTGAAAACATCCGATTGATCTGTACTGCATATATGAAGCCCTCGATGTTGGATTGACACTTGACCTTGGACAAGTATCACTGATCTTGGATTTTGAATGCAAGTGAAGTAAAACATGCAGTATTCTTGTTAAAACAGGCTTCTTAAAAATTTTAAGGACCTTCAGCACAAATTAAAAATTATAAGAATCTTGAATGAAAGTAAAACATGTCTCCCAGTTGAATTGACATTTTCTGCCATTTTAGAATTTCTCAAAAATGGAAATTTTGAAACACCTCCAATTCATTGAAAGGTCTTGCAACACAATCATTTGTTTTTGTCAGCCCTCCCTCAATAGCAAGCTCAGTACTAAAAGCAGTACCCGTTAGAATTGTACACGTCCATGGTAATTTCCAGAACCCATTTTGTTACAAAACAGCACAGGAAAGCAGCTTTAGAATATAACAATAAAATAAAATGGTTCCAATTCAAAATTTTTAAATGCTTCCCATATTTCAGAAGTATCCAGACAAAAATTACTTTTCTTTCAAACATCACAAAGGATTTTTGTCATCCATTCTGCCGGTGAATAAATAATTTAAAAACAATTATTTATGTTATGTTTCACTCTTCACAAACAAAACTATTTGATTGCCACACATTTAGTGATCCTGTTCATGGACATTGTCTGTGTCAACATGAATTGGCAATAAAATTGGCAATAAAAATGGTCCAAAACATTACTTAACAACTACCTTGAAACTTGGAACAGTGGTCATTGATAATTGACTGAAACAAGACATAAAATGCTATTCAATAACATCTGCAGAACTTTTCATCCCTGTGACCATTCTAGGCATTTCTACTATATTCATTCCCTTTGAAACACACATGCCGATGACCTTATCAACAGACCATTATATCTGCACAGGCACGTAGTCAGAAAATAATTTCAGAAGGAGCCGTCTCCTCTCCTGCTTTTCTATTTCAAACGAAAGGCTGTATAATGCCAAATGAACATACATTTCATTATTTTCTTAATGTTTTCAGACATATCGATATGCATTTTACCTGCATGATAAGCAAAATCAATAATGCCCATTAGCTTCAGTTTGCACTTTTAATTGATTTTAACATTTTAAATATTATTTCAAGGAGTTTGAGTCCAGTCTGAATAACTTGATCACTTGTGTCAAGGCGAATGTATGAGATTTTTCTTTTGTCCAATCGCTTCAGACCTAGCACGGATGGATTCTTCACTTGCTTTTTTAGTAACCAATCGAATTGCTAAAATAGTAAATCAGGGTTCTCATTCTTTTTTTAAAAAAATCCAGGCCTTTCAAGGCTTTTACATATATTTTAGGCTACATTTAACATAGATTAACCAGTGTGTGCATGCACATGTGAAAAACTTTCATGACTGATATGGTCAGATTTCAGACCCAGTAATAATACTTGTTCAAGGTCAAGTATCACTGATATCGTTTTTATCTGGTGTAAGAAAAGATCTGTATTGGATGAAACTTCTTAAAATTGCCAAAATTTTTGAATTAAAATTGCCACTGTTTTTGAATAAAAGACCTTTTAACTTTTTACCTTAAGGGCCCTTACAAACTAAAATGAAAAATCAGGCCTTTTTAAGGCCTGTCAGAACCCTCTAAATGTGCAAGTATATTTGGTGATTTTCAGAACTATCTACAATTTTTCTACTGACGAGCTTAACAAAACTTAGATTGACATTGATTAAGCTAACTTCAGCATTTATTTAACTTTTTAAAGCTCAATTACATTCCGTGGGGTGTCTATACCTTCCTCTAAATATCAACATTTTACATAAATTGAGTGAAACGATACTTTAATTGAGGGCACCTGCTTCATAAGAAATACTGTCATTGATGCAGATATTTAATGTAATTTATCATGTTTGCGTAACTCAGCATAATACCATTTAAATTAATTTCACTTCCAAAGCAGTGCCCACAAGAGCCCCAGTGTACTTAATGAAGGCAATCCAAAAATCCAAACACAGCAATAATGCAGCCAGGTATGTACATATAGATAGAAACAAAAAAGATTGCTTGTGACAGGTGAATCAAAAGAGAACCTATTAGCTACACCGGAAAAACAACACACATGATCCTGACCGATTTCTGTCAACACAATAAATACTATCCATACGCGGACCTAAACAAAGTCTACAACTGATTGGGTTAATAACAATAATAAACCTAATTGAATAATCTAAAATCAAAAGTATGTTGACTAGACTAGGACTAAACTAACAAATGCATCGTCACCGCAATGAAAGAAGATTCCCCTTTTCCTTCTTTGAGATACAGAGACTACGGACGAACGTACCGAGACTCGACGCCCCTCTTAGCTTCAACGCTCTCAATAATCACTTCAAAGAGAACAAAGGATTCTGCATGTACATACTATGATTATTTTTTAAATTTTCATTTTAAAAACCTGTTTCTTTGCACTTGACGATGACTAGAGGCAGTTTTGGTCAAAAATGTCATTCCCAATGTTTTGAACCTCAATCAAGTTTCTAGGGTATGTAAGTTATTTACAATTTAAGTTTGAAAGTACCCCCCAGTGTTTTCAGAAAACTTTATTTTTAAAACTACCAAAATTTCTTCACTTGTTTTGATCGAGGTCCAAAACACACCAGATTATATAGAGGCAGTTTCGTTTTCCAAAAGGACAAATCTAACTTTTTCGTTTGAGTAAAGTGCAGCATGCAAAACACGTTATAAAATTATTCGAATTAAAGACCTTCAAAACGCAGGTTTCCTACTGGACCTACTTTTCACGACCGTAAGGTTTTCGATTCGATCGTGGTTCTGCGTCAAGTCAGTTGACTCACAAACAACTTATTTGGAAAGAAGCAGCTACATCTTTAAGCAAACATTTGTGAGGATATCAGCATCTTCCTTTGTCTTTTTGACAAATTGTCCATCAAACAAAACTCCTGTCAATGCTTGAAGTTAAATTATAAATGCAGTTTCACAGCATGCTCTCTGTGGCAGGTGCTTGCAAACGGTCACGTGCTGCCGACGAAGCGAGTTGGGCGACCGCCACCGACTACCGAAACCCTCATCCATCGGCGGGAGCACTCGCAGAGGCGTCGAGTCGTTGGGGGAGTTCGTAGACAGGCTGCCTTAAATGCAAGAAGTGTTCGCCGCCGCTCGATGCAGAGTCACTCGACGGCGCAACACGTGAGAGAGAAGAGTGCAATTAAAAGACGACACACGTAAAAATGCAAACTCGACGACACCGAACAAGTTCGAAAAAGGAGGCATTCGGGGGAAGTGAGGAATTCCTAAAAAAAAAACATTCTAAACCATATATCAAATATATATTCAATAACCAGCCTCGGACAGAAGAAAGAAAATAAACAACAGCGACACATTTAAACTTTCACATAGCAAAAATCGTAGGAGTTTCTTTTTTTTTTTTTCCGGAAGTATGCCTCTAAAAACTGCTTCTAGGATTGTAGTCTCTACATGTATAGTATATATGTCTCCCACACACGTGCCTTTCTCGTCGTGAAATGGAAGCAACCGTGATAGAACAAAGAAGCAGTCGAGGTGGTCACTGTTTCGCTTCGGAAGCGGGGTGGAGAGAGTCCGCACAGTCCAGGTGAAACGTAAAGAAGTCGCGCTCGTGGTGTGGCCAGAGCTGCAGGAAGAGGAGTGGGTCACCATCACAGGAGCTCGTACTGGTGCAGGTGCATGCGCTGGATGATGTCCCGGCAGTCGTTGAATACCCGTCGGATGTTCTCCGTGTCCACGGCGCACGTGAAGTGTGGGTAGCAGTAGTGCTTCCCATCACCGCTGGCTGTGCTGATGCGCTGTGGGCAGAACCGACAATTTCACTACACACTGCAGTGTAATGCATGACAATACTCAAGGTGTTACACTATTCCTTAAGGTACTGCAGTAACCCCTCCATGTAAACACTGGCCAATGAATTAGAAACTTATAAATATTTATGCAAATGTTGGTTACAGGCATGGTTATGCTAAATAGTGGTTATGATGTGGGTGACACATAATCAAATTGATGGTATAAGCATGCTGTGCATGTTCAATTCATGAGAAATGATGCAGAATGGGGAAAACGACAGTTGGTTTTGGGGTTTTATATGGCACAGGGGCCATATTTGGCCATGCTGCACCAGACACAATACAATATCAAGTAATTGAAACAAGACATATAATATCAAGTAATTGACACACACAGTGAAAGCTTTACTGACACAAAAGAGAGAAATACAGGGAGGAATGCACTAGGCAGGAATCGAACCTGCTTCGCCCACAACTCGAAGGTTGCTAGCCAAGACAAAAGAACTGAAGGTGTTTAAAAGTTGGAAACCACCCACAGTTCTTGCCCAAAAGAAGTAAAGGTGGGTCTAAAACAATTAATCAAGACTGATTGCCGTTGTCTGAGATGGATTGTGCGGCAGAAAAGGGACACAACTGTGTTGCAAATGAAAGAAACCTTTAATGAAGGCTCGTCTCAACTGATCTCAGCACAAACAATTGCAGATGATCAGTATAGGAAGTCGAATGCCAGTGAGGGAACCTAATTTCTGCTAGGAACTTCAAAGTTCACTTACAGTGGTGTTGAGAAAGACATAACATCTGAGGATTAGAAAAAGGTGATGTGGTCAGATGAATCAGGCTACACCTTGTTTTGCACCAATGGAACTTGTAGAGTTTGGCGAGAACCCCCATGAAGCTATGAACCCATCTTGCCTTGTTCGTACATACAGTTCAAGAGTCTGGTGGGAATATCATGGTGTGGGACATGTTATGCTAGTTTGGAACTAATCCCGCAGGGCATGTTCTGCTAGTTTGGAACTAATCCTGTGGGGCATGTTCTGCTAGTTTGGAACTAATCCCATGGTGTTTCTGGAAGGTAGACAGTCAGCCATGCAATACTTGAACATGCTGGCAGATCAAATGCATCCCGCAATGGTACATTTTTACTCTGAAGGTGACGGATCTTTCATGGATGATAATGCAACCATACATTATGTCTGCAATGTTTGAGAGTGGTTCACAGAACATCAATCTGACTTTCAACATCTTCCCTGGCAGCCTCAAAGCCCAGATCTTAACACTATAGTGAACATTTGGGACATTATAGAGAGGCGAATCCGACAATCTCCTCTGCCATCCACTTTACAGGATCTTAAGATCGATGTATCCAATGCATGGTATTCTCTGGACTTAAATACACTTCAGAACCTTGTAGAAACTATTCCTAAATGCATACATACTGTTATCCATGCAAAAAGAGGTCCAATAAAATATTGATCCCAGGTTTCTAATTCATTGGTTCTTGTAGGGTACAATAAAAAAATACGATATACTGAGGGCAATGATATAACGAGGTTGAGAAAACATGCTTGATCATATTTAAAAAGTATATGATAAATTATGCATATTTTCTATTTGAAACTAGAAAACTATTTGCGTCATGTAAAGTGAACAGAAAATCGATGGTAAAAATTTTCGAAGACTAAATCTGGTCCACACACACAAGTATTTTTGAAAACAGAAATTCCTTCTTATCCGAACTTAAGACACCCAAAGCTTTTTTAGTTTAAGATGATTGCTTAAAAAGTGACCTTTGAACTCTCAATTCTAAAGAGATTGCCTCTACTATTCACATTTCAAAATCATTGGGGACAGGTAAAAAAGAGAAATATCAAGGGGTTACTGCAGTAATGAAACTGTTAACCCAGCAATATTAGTAACACTTAATCAAGCAGATATCACATATGACATTTTATCTAACCGTTACTAGACCCTATGGGCTAGAGTGTGATTAAGCACAGGACAGGGTGTAACAGTGTTACATACAGCCTTAGCTGAAATGGCATTCCAACAACTTCTTTTGGCGAATCAAACATAACAGATTAAAATACTGTCTCTATTTTGGTATTAACATAGATAACCTAAATTTTATCAAAAAGGAAAATGTAAAATCTACTTTTAAGAAATAATCGATTGAGCAAAACATACATATAGGTGTGTACTGCAATTTAGTTAATGTGAAACACAATGTAAGAGATGACAGTCTGACATAATTGTAATTATATTTGTATATAAGAGACTGATATATATTGTCGATGTAAATAAAAGCAGTAATGTTTAACATTGCAAAATTATTATTATATGTAATTATTACGCTGTAATCACATGAACATTATACAAATGCAATGCTTAATATAATATATATCAAAGAACAATTTCATTTGCTACATAAACCTGGGATGTTGTTACACTGGAATGTAAGAGAATAAAAGTCAGATATAATAACACCTCGATATATCATGCTTCTAGGGGATGAAAAAAGAACAATGTACAGGGGGCCGAGAAATGTAATTATTAGAGAAAATAAGCCAAATTATATACATTATATTCTACATATTTTATTAAAATTATGTAAAATAGAGTAGATTATTTTTGTACACATGGCGAGTCATTTATGATTTTTCTACATTCCTTTAGACTGATGAACATCAAAACTCCATAATTTGACATGTCTGTAGATGCCCCAATGAAATTTAACATTGTGGCAGAAGGGCCCACAAAAAAGACTTGATATCTGGTTGAAACAGGTGACTTTTGAATTCCCAATACTAAAGAAATAGATTGAGATTTCATCTGCTGTTCACACTTCAAATTCGTGAGGGGAGCAAGTAAAAACAAGTGATATATCGAGGGGTTACTATATTTATAGGGGGAATGCTACAAAGACAAAAGAAAGAAAAGAGTTCCGTCATACCAAAAACTCATCTCGTATAAAATATTTTGCTCTCAAAACTTCAGGTTCATCTCCCTGGTCAGTGACAGCTGGAACAAAGAAACAGCACACTTCACTTTATGATACAGGAATAAACACTTAACCTTTTTTTATCATTTAATGTCAACAAAATGAGTTGCTTAACTGAACTAATGTATAAAATTGAACCCGATTTTTTTTACACATTCAATGAAACAAAAGTTAGAAAAACTAGTTTTAGGATGTGCAAATAGATGATGGTTGGTTGCAAAGGAAGCTTGAAAAAAGATTTTGTAATTCAGTTTTTCATAATTTATTCTTCATACTTCAAGGACAAAATTTATTCGTGTTTAATAGAAATGTTTATGCTATTAATGTTTTGTCATATTTCATGGTTTTTCAAAATATTCATTTTTGATATTTAACATTATAAATGTATATCCATATATGCACACAGTAAAAAAATAAATTGGACAATTTAAGACATTATTTAACATCTTTTTACACTGTTTACCAGTGCAAAGAGTCTTAAAAAGAAATGTAAAGCATGCGGTGAAATATATTTAGTCCTTGAAAAACAATTTAAAAGCTTGAATACTTGATTGATATCTGACTGTTTCAAAAACTGGAAATACAGTTAACTAAAGAAAAAAACAAGAAATTTTTGATTTTTAAAAGGGAAATTTGTATTTGGAAGGGAAATCGTTTTCTTAAATTTTATTACCAGGCTTTTAGTTACATAAGGTAGTTTTTCCTTAAAATTACAATATTATATCTAATAACTTTCTATCATCAAATTGACAGAAAACATGTTAGGTTCCTTTTTTGTAGAAACTTCAATTTTTACCAGGGAAATAAATTATCCTTTTCTTCATTTCACAGAAAATTTAATTTCAAATTTTTAAAGTTTTCTCTCATGTTAACTTTAATTCATCATTTGCCTTACAAGCTTTGGTATAATTAAAATAAATACTTCCTAGAGTACCACCAGTTTAAAAAAAAGAAAGTGAACTCACCATCGGGAGGCGTCTGGTAGTGAGCGAAATCAGGAAAATAATCGACAAGCTTTGATTTCCCAGCTTTGATTTTCTCCGCTAAAAGATCTTGCTTGTTGAGGAACAATATAACGGATATTGTACGCAGCCATCTGCACAAAAAGAAATATTGCTCACAAAACAATACATATATATATAACACAAATGGGTCATTCCATGTGAAATGAGCAAAAATCAGAAAAACCTGTGGCTATAGGGTGAGGGATTTTCATGAAATTTTTACTACAGGGATTTAGTTTATGCATAAATAAACAAAATCCAAATATTTTGGCTCAAAATGAAATATTTTGGAAGTTTCAGACATCTTAAGGACATGCAACTTTAAAGAGCAGTTGCGAAATCGCTTGATGTTGTATGTTTGAAGATCTTTCTCAAAAACTACTTAATGTAGAAAACAATATTTCATCTTTTGTAATCTATGAAAAATTTTCTTTTTATCCATTTGGAAACAACAATTTGAAACATCATATTTAAACTAAAAATTAGTAATGGAAAATAGTCGATTTTGATAGAATTAAAAAGATTTCTGTGGGCTAAAGGAATTTAAAGGCATTGTTGAAATTCATGCCAGTTACAGTGCTAGGTATGACAAAACTATTGCTGAAGTTTGGAAGTCAGCTTTAATTTTCTTCATCTTTCAAACAGCAAAAAGGAAAATTATAAAATAACGGTTTTACTCTTAAAATAGGCATACAAAACCAAATGAAGGAAAGCTGACGAAAAATATATTTAGGAGAAATATATTTTAATGTGTCTATTGTAAAAAAATATTCAGGATTGTATTATGAGTCACAAAGCAACAGTTACAAAATTGGTAACATGCAACTAACAATGTTTTTTAACGCCAATCAAAGCATTTCCTTCCCATTCTAAGCATATTACTCATTTCAAATGACAACAATGAAACCCCAAATCAACAATGAAATACCAAATTATTTTTAACTTTTAAAGCAAATTATTAAAGCAGGACATCAAACCACAATTGAGAAAGTTTAATCATTTAAAACTTTTACTCGATTGCCTTTTCAAATTCGCTTTAAATCTGATAAAGGTATCTTGTTCAATTTTGTAGTTGCTTCAATTGAAATTTCTCCTAGTGCTGCCAATTTCTTGAAATCTACTTATTTCACTAGTGATTGTGATAAATAAGTAGAAAGGATTCATGTGAGTTATGTACACTTGGGAGAACAACGATGTTCAAATTCTTTTTTACTCTCAAAACTAGTGTTTACCTAATATAATTTAATATTCACAAGTAATAATAGTATTTACTACTTATGTTTCCAAAGGAAAAAGCAAATCAAAAAGACTTCTAACAAAACGAACTTTCCATCTAATTATTTCACTGATGGAACACTCCTTGGATTAAGAAAATAAATAAATTTTGCACATGCATCATAATAGTTATTTCATTCTTACATCGTATTTCTTATATTATTGAAGCTTATAACTCACTATCAGGTGCAATAAAAAGTTAAATTTACATCTAGTTAAAAAAGTGTTCCTGAGGCAAAAAATAATAGAATTACAATAATGAAAATTTTAGGACATATAATAGACATCTTGCTCTTTCATGTTGAAAAGTTTTGATGTTTCAAATCTTTCCCTCATAGTCAAATATGCATTTTATGAAAATTGAAAAATCGTATTTTCCCATAATTTTACTTTTAAATGTTTCTTTTTTCTTTATAAAGGATTAGAAATACAATCAATAAATTATGCCATGCTATTTGTTATGAAAAGCTCTTCATTAAGAATAATTTTTCATATCGAATCTAATAAGAATAATTTTTCAAAATCGAAAAATAAATAAATACCATGGTGGCAGTTTGTCAATATTTCCTGATAATTTTAGTCGTCTTTCATTTCAGATGGATGAATGGTCAAGTGTTGTTCACTTGGGACTGGGGTAGACCAGAGGGGCAGTTCACTAGTTCTTTTTGGGATTATATAAAAGTCAGGACCCATGAGCATTGGGCAATAATTACGGCAAACATAGCAACCCCGATAACTAAGCTCTCTTTTGCTGTGCTCTGGTACATGATGTATGAATCTAATTCAGCAAATGAAAAAAGCCCATGTGACTTTTTACATTATGTGAAGGGTATTCTGTATAATTAAGTTAGGTACTTTTTTTTACATGTTTTAGCATAGGATACTGTAGTCACTGAAAAATAGTTGCAAAAAGTAGTCCTGATGCAGTCAGACTCACCTGTTATTCCAAATGCTCTTGAACAAGTCGAGGGACTCGCGCAGCCTGTTTTGGTTTGGGTCCTCTCTCAACACCATGTTGTAGCTGCTGCAGGCTGTCACGAAGATGATGGCCGTCACGTCGTTGAAGCACTGGATCCACTTGCGCCTCTCATCACGTTGGCCTCCCACGTCAAACATGCTACAAAGAGTCAACAGATCAAGTCTTAGTGACTGCATGCGCCAACATTTACAGACAGCAAGTTACAAATCGAGATAGAAATTAAACAAATAAGGTTACTGATACGAAAATGTTTATCAATATAGCCCCCATCACATTTTGTTGGGTTTCATCGATTGAAGAGAGTTTTATATATTAAAAATAAATTTTATTACGTAGCCAAGTCTTAAGGTTTAAAAACATACTTTTTGAAAACAACAAGAAGTCTGATCAGATCATGATCCCACTTAACTCTTCACATTATCTCCTCTCTTTTATACATTCAAAGATTTACAAGATTTACATATTCTTCAAATTTATGTGCCCCACACAGCACTATAATTGGAGGTTTGAGACCGATTCCAACATGCGGCCCCATCGGTTATAAAACCTCAGCAGATGTATTACAATTCAACATATATATTTATATAAATCTAACAAAATATTTTTCTAATAATATTTTTAAATTTATTTAACAATAAAGGCTTTGTTAAAAAGTCAGCCAAATTATTTTCCGATGAAATATAATTTACGTTGAATAGTTCATCTTTTATTAATTACGAATAAATTTGTACTTGATATCAATGTTTAGTTTTTAAATTTTCCTGACTATTTTTTGAAAAATAGATAGCAGATTGATTATCACAATATACTTGGGGTCTTATGTAATCACAAACTTAATTCATTTATAATTCTACTAAACCAAATAACTTCTTTAGTGCAATCGGTTAGTGCAATAAATTCAGATTCCATTGAGCTAAGAGCTATGCACTTTTGTTTAGAAGATTTCCATGATATTGGGATGTTACCAAAATAAATTAAATAGCCACTGCTTGAATGTCTGTTTGTGAGACCACATCCCCAATTTACATCAGAAAAAGCAATCAAATTTGAACTTTTTACATTGGAAAGATTAATTTTAAAATCCTTTGTGAGAAAAACATAGTTCATAATATCAACAACGTAAGACCAGTGTTTGTAAGTATAACCATTACAAAACTGAGACATTATATTAACGGCAAATGCAATATCTGGTCTGGATCTATCTGACAAAAACGATAAACATCCTATTAAGGAACGATAGGGAAATTTCCTCATTAAACCATTTTCAATTATTTCTTCCTCTTTAACCTTATCAGGTAAATTACAACCAATTTTAAAAGGTAAATTCACAAAACTTTTAGGAAGATCTTTGAATTTTGACATTAATTTTTCAATGTAGGTAATTTGATGTAAATAAATCGAATTTTCAATCTTGAAAGTTTACGCCTAACAAATATTTAGTTTTACCTAGGACTGTAAGATCCAATTTTTTGTCCAATAATTCGATTACGTCATTTATCAAATGTTCTCTTTTTGAAAACAAAACCATATCATCTACATCAACAATTAAAATTACATCTTTAAATTTGTAGACACAATTACACCAATTTAACTGAGAAAATCCTAATTTAGTTAAAATACCGTCTAATTCCAAATTCCATTCTCTGCCACTTTGATGCAGACCATATATAGCCTTTTCCAATAGACATACTTTGTTTTCGGATCCTTTCAGCACAAATCCTTTTGGCTGTTTCATGTATATAGTATCCTTAAGGTGTCCATATAAATATGCACTTTTCACGTCAACTTGACAGTGATACCAACCCAACATAGAAATCAATAGTACAAACAATAATTTAACAATAGAAAAATTCACAACTGGTGAAAAAATATCTTTAAAATCAATGCCGGGTTTTTGCTTAAAACCTTGAGCAACAAGACGAGCTTTATACCTTTTAGGTATATTGTTTTCGTCCATTTTTAAGCTGTACACCCACTTACTTCCAATTATGGTTGTATTTGGGGGTGTGTCCACTAATTTCCATACTTGCCTATCCTTCATTATCTGAATTTCTTCATTCATGGCAGTATTCCATTTAATTTTATCCTTACTTGCTTGCGTTTCTTCATAACTTTTGGGGATTTCGACATTGTAACTCTGATCATACATGTCGTACATCTGTTGGTCTAAAAAATTAGATTCATCACTAGAAGTAGATGGCACATTAGAAATATCCACATTAGGATGTTCAGTCTCTGGCTTAAAATTGAAATTTACAGGATCAAACCTAATCTTATTTTTAGTACAGTACTTTTTAATATCATTTAAAGATCTCATTCTCAAATTTTCAGGAGAATAATAGTATACATCTATCCTATTGCTTTTATTTCTAGGTTTTTCGATTCTTCGCCAATTTGAAATGTTAAGACATTTTAAGTTCTCAGTTTTAACTAAATCTTTAGAATCTAAAACTTGAGTTTCACTTTCCGATTTTACTTTTACATTTTCATTTGATTGATAAATAGGAATATCAGAATTAAGATCGAAAGAAAAATACTCAAAGTTTTTACCAAATAGTACATCAACAGCTTTCTTACTTTCGTCGATATGAACATGGACTGTTTCAACTATTCTCTTCTCGTTTGGGATATATATTCTATAACCTTTAGTTTTCAAACCATATCCTGTCAAAATACCAAGTTTTGCTCTGGATTGTAATTTATTTCTCTGTATTTTAGGAATATGAACATATGCCAGAGCCAAAAATTCTAAAATGTTTTACTGATGGTTTGAAACCAGTCCATATTTCGTTAGGAGATATACCCTCAGTTAATTTGTGTTCGCATCTATTTTTAGTGTGAATAAATGCTAAAAGTGCTTCTGACCAAAATTGTGGTTGTAAACCACTGTCCTGAAGCATAGCTCTGACACAACCCATGGCTGTTCTATTGAACCTTTCTGCAACGTCATTTTGTTCAGGGGTATAAGTTGAAGTTCTTTCGATTTTTATTCCTAGATCATTTAAAAACTTTTTAAATTCTTTGTGACAAAATTCTAAACCATTGTCAGTTCGGACACATTTTAACTTAACATTTAGTTGTCTTTCAGCTTTAACCAAGTATTTTTTAAAGTAATCAAAAACTTCATTCTTATTTTGAATAATATAAACAGTTACTTTTCGTGAAAAATCATCAATAATAGATAAAAAGTATTTGCTTCCACCTAGAGAGTTAACTGGAGCAGGACCCCACAAATCCATATGGATCCTTTCCAAAACATTTTAAGTTTTCCTTTCGTACATATAGTTTTTTAAGGATATTCTAGTGGATTTAGCAATAGCACAAATCTTACAATTTTTATCTATATTCTTACAATTAAGTTTTTCAATTCCTTTTACACAATTAATTTTACTCATATTTTCAATTAAGGGCATGTTAACATGACAAAACCTACGGTGGGCTTTTTCTAGATCTAAACCAGTTACATATGTATAATTTTTAATCTTGGGATAACCTTTCAAGATATACAATTTTCCAATTCTGGGAACAGTAAACAAATATTTATTATAACTATTATAAATAATCATTTTGTTATTTCCCCATTTAATTTGGTTTCCCACAAGGTCAATACGAGCACCACTAATTAAATTTCTTCTCATATTAGGCGAGTATAACACATCTTTTAAAGTTATATCATAATTTCTGTTTCTATCTAAAACTGTAAATTGAATATCACCCATACCTAATACTTCCGAGGTGCTGTCCTTGTCTCCGACTAGGATCTTCTGTGGTGGTAGTTTTCTGAATGTCGTAAACATATCGCGTTCTTTACAGAAGTGGGCAGTTGCAGCAGAATCAATAAGAAATTCCCTCGGTCTTTCATTTGGAAAATTTGAAACTGCATAGGCACGTTGAAGATCAGTTTTTGGATTGTCCTCCATATAAAATAATTCACCACCAGGTTTCTGCCGATTGCATTTCTTGAAGCACTTCGATTCGTAATGTCCCGACTTTTTGCAGTAGTTGCAGAATGGTCGCGGCCCCATACGACAAACTGTCGATTTTCTTGGGCTTGAAGGAATTAATTCAGGGTCCAGTACGCATCTGCTGTGATCAGGAGTAGACGCCCGTGTCTCCTTGTATCTAGATGACCTGTTTCTTGTAGCATAAGCATCGGCCACGATACTTAATTTTGTGCCTTCGTCCTTCCGCTTCAGGTCGATCCGGCTGGATTCCGTTATTAAATGTTTAGACAAATTGTCTAGCGTGAACTCGTTGTCATCCATCCTGTATAGCAGTTGTACCAGATTATCGTATTCGTGAGGCAAATGTCTTATTAGTTGAAAGCAAACTAAGAGGTCTGGGATTTCGAATCCACCTTCTCTTATCTGTAACAGCTTCTCATGCACTTCGTTTGCAGAAGAGTCCAATGGATTCGTCCTCCGGCTGGTAGCGGATTGAAAAGAACTCGTCCACAAGGCCTGCCAATCGTGCTCTAGATGCTGGTTCAAAGTTGGTGTTTAACCAGCATCCAGGCTTCCCAGGCTTCCTTACCGTCCTCAGTAGATGAAATTAAGACTTGATATTTTCTGTCTATGCCCTGGTAGATAGTTGTGTATGTCCTCTGTTTCCTATAACGATAGTCTCTTTTTTCTTGATCTGGAGCA
Organism: Meta bourneti; assembly: GCA_933210815.1. Lineage (NCBI taxonomy): Eukaryota > Metazoa > Arthropoda > Arachnida > Araneae > Tetragnathidae > Meta > Meta bourneti. Next base: position 53,185,564 of record OW119928.1, read on the forward strand.
TCTTCCAATAATAAAGGTTCCGTTTTAGTGATAAATTCCCAGCAGTTCCGGTCGATTAGCAATACCTTCATGTCCGTCTTCCACGTGGCATAGTTGAAATCCGATAACTTCAGGAAGGAAAACATGGACATTTTTTGAATACTCATCATACTGGATACCGGTAGTGGCAGAATTCAGGTTCAGCTTAAGGTCTGAGGCCCATAACCAATTGTTGGGTTTCATCGATTGAAGACAGAGTTTTATATATTAAAAATAAATTTTATTACGTAGCCAAGTCTTATGGTTTAAAAACATACTTTTTGAAAACAACAAGTCTGATCAGATCATGATCCCACTTAACTCTTCACATTATCTCCTCTCTTTTATACATTCAAAGATTTACATATTCTTCAAATTTATGTGCCCCACACGGCACTATAATTGGAGGTTTGAGACCGATTCCAACACATTTAGGTACACGTCTCACCTTTTCACAAGTCCATGAAAACTAACAGCTTTGTTGGCTGTCTAAACCAAGTGGTGACATCTTTTTTACTACACTCTCATCAAATAAGCGTTTCCCCAAAAGATGTTTAAGAAATGGCACAAGGGCCACATTTGGCCAAGCTACACCATACTTCCAAGTAAATAGACACACATACGAGAAAAGCTTTACTGACACAGAAGAAAGAAATGTACTATATAAATAGGGAGGAATCAAACATGTGTTGCCTACAACTCTCAGCTAGTAGCATGGTAGACAAATCCACTGAGTAATCTGAACAAAATTAAATCACTAGGAGCAAGGTCATGGCTATTGGAGGATGCTTGAGGACTTCCTATTTGAAATATATCAGTGACTTTGGTCCCAAAGGCTGCATGTTAATATCCAATAGCTTGCTTCTACGTAAGGAATTATAGGCATGGCAAAATGATCGCTGAAGTTTGGAAGTTGTCTTTTATTTCCTTAACTTTTAAAATAGCTCTGGAAAATTACAAAATGACCATTTCCCCTCTAAATAAGTATAAAGAATTAAATGAAGGAAACCTCTGAAAAGAATATTTTTTCAGGAATGCAGTTTAATGTCTAAAGCTTGTTAAAAAATCATGATTGCTTGAGACCTAAAGTAACAGAATTATAATCAAAATAATAACATTTGCAAATGAATGAAATTTGCCTTTTGACATGTTCTGTTGAACACGTTTTTTCAGGACTGAAACAAATTCTATCTGAAGATTACAGGGGCTTTACCAATGAAAATTTACCAATGTATTTGAATGTACAATATGTAAAATGTTAATAAATAAAAATATGCAAAAAATTATTTTCGTTTATAAAGTTTAGTTTGTCACTCTACAATTTTTTTACTACACAAGGACAAAATTAGACTTAACATAAAAGTTAGAGTATAGTTGAAAGGGATAATTTTTCGCTGATTATAATAACAGGGCTGGACAGAGATGAATTTGTTGGCAGTCTGACATCTAACAAATTGAAAATTTTACAATGTTATTCACTAAAAACCGAGTATGTGGTTTAAAAATTGTCATTACATCAATGAAAAGAGTGTGTCAATCTTACAATCTAAAGTGATATTTTTGTTAGCCTGTAAAAACATAAAATAGCTATTAGAAACCTAAAAAATTACCAAGACCAATAGTTGAAAAAACCAAATATGATTTTAAAAACCTAAAAATCCAGGGCTTATTAATATTTTCAAAAGTATTTAACACTAGTAATACTTATATAATTTTACTAGTAATAGTATTTAATACTTACATTTTAGAGAACACATAAACAAATAAAAGATTTCACTAACAAAATGAAGTTTCCATCATCTAAATTATTATTTCACTGATAAAACACTTGTTAGATTGAGCAAGAGAACAGGGCATACACAAGTAACCTCACGTAAAATTTTGCGGCATTTATCAACTTCCATTATAAACAATTTATAACTTGTCCAATTCCTTCTGGGGATAAAATAAGTTGAAGGCAGAAATAAAAATTACAAGACACATAATAGACATCTTGATCGATAATGCTAAAAAATTTAAACGTTTTCAGAGTTTTCCTTCACCTCTAAAGGTGTAATATGAAAAATAGAAAAAACAGTTTATCAAAACTTTATTTAATTTCTTTTCTTTAAGAAATGAAAACTCACTAAATTGCACCAAGATATTTGTTATAAAAATCTCATTATGAACTATTTTCATTATTGCCTTTCTATTTACTTTTAGTCATAAGAAAATCTACATCTGTGACCTTCAGCTTTTAATGTAATTCAATAACACATTTCTGAAATCTAATATTTTGCTCATTAGTATGTGTGACCTACTTCAAAACTTATTTCCATCCACATTGGTGATATAATATACCATAATTGATTGGTACCACAGCTGATTTGCTCATTTCGCAGGAAATGACCCATTAGCCAATTTTCTTGTAAAGACCAAATGAGCTCACATTAATATGCAAGGGCCATGTACTAACATTTGTCTAACTCGCAGATGGGCATAGAAAAGAAATTATGTTGAAAAATAACAGAATGCACTCAAGACTGAAGATTATTTGTAAAATCCATGTTTCGGTAAAAAAAAAATTAAATGAATAAAATGACGGGGCTCCTAAATATTCTAAACTAATACACTTACTGGAAGTTCACTTTGTCCACTTGAAATTTTGTCTCAAAAATCCCAGAAGTCAAGACTCGACATCGTAGAATGTCCTACAAGAGAGAAAAAATAATATGAATCGTAAAGCACACGAGACAAGGCAGATAAGGGCAGGTAAAAGAGTTCAACTTACTTGCTCAGAGGGAGTGTAATCACTTTTCTTTATAACATTTACCCTATCTAAGAAACTGGAAAGAGAGAAGCATTGACTCATTCAAGCAACATTAAACACAGTTATTGAACTTTTGCTTTTCTTTCCATTAATTTTTATTATAAACTTAAAATAAGCAGGATTTTCCATATTTTGATTAAAGTTAGGGACTTTCAATTGTTTTAAAAATGCATATTTTCAATTTTAGATTTAGGTCATATTTGAGTTACTTTTAAAAGGGCTGCCAAGTAAGAGAAATTAGAACCTTTTGAAGTCCCTAGTCCTCACCTCAGGTGGTATGTAACCCCAAACAGGTACATATATACACCATAAGCAAACATGCATATTTAAATATAAAATAAGTCTGTATAAGGCATATAAAACAGGTCTGTTTCTTTTCTAAAATTACTTTGGATGTCAATTTGAAAAGAAAATATTTGCTGAGTACTTTTGATGGAAATAACTTAAATACAATAGCTTAAATTAACTTCTGCTAGGGCACAGTTCATATGCCAGTTACCCAGTATCATGGTATAGCCTGAGCCATAAATGTAGAGTATATTCTTTTAGCAATACCAATTACAGAACTTCTAATTTGAAAGTCACCATCAAGTTGCTGTTCTGTATAAATTTCCATTTGGAAAGAGAAAAAGGTTTGCACAGCAACTAGAGCAGTTTTATTCCTTATTTGACAGATTTTTTACTCAGATATTACCAAAATACACATATAACCATGGAATTGTTACAGCTTTTAATCATATATTCTGCAATAGTGTCTATTTTCGCCATTCCTGTTGAAATTATCAAAGAAATCTCCATTCAACGAACTTCCATTTAAAGAAGTTTTCTATTGATCAAAATTTTCTACAGAACCTGGACTTTGAACGACATTTTATTACGAAAGACAATTTCTACATAACGAAGTTTTTCCAACGTTTCGCGACTTCTCATTTGTTAAAGTTCCAACAAATTCAACGAAATCGGCTGCCGTGACCTCATGCGCCCTTGCTCTATTACAAGGAATTCCCACTACAATTGCTTCCTTTCTTATCTTTGAGGGGACCATATGGCACAGCAGGGAGGCGATGGAAACTGTATTCCACAGGGTAAAACTGGTTTTCGTTATGGGCCTGACTGTGTAGGACACATTCTTTTTCAATCAATGTGCGTATCTCTCACCTGTGTGTTAACTTGCTCAAAATGAAAGTGTTTGTGTCTTTCGGATAAAGTGAAACTCGTAGATGATGTTGATAAAGGAATGAAGAAGAAAGATGTGGTTTTAAAGTATGGTATAGTAGTAAGCAGTGTGTCAACAATTTTAAAAAATTGTTCTGCAAATCATTCAGCATGATAGTATGAGTGTGAACAGTAAAAGATTTAAACAATGTTCATATAAAGACATCGATGCCGCTGTTTTAAAATGGGTGAGGATGATTTGATGTAAAAATGCACCTCTCCAGTCCAATGATCCAACATAAAGCTATCGATTTTGCTCAGGATTTGGGACACTCAAATTTCCAAGCTATCGTTAGATAGCTAGATAAATAAATCATCATGGAAAAAAAATCATCAAAATCAATATGGAATATCGTATAAAACCATATCAAGAGAAAGCGCAGATGTTTCTGAAGAGGTGTGTGAAAAATGGCAAGAAGCTGTAAAACTTTTGGACGAATATGTTCAAAAAACATCTTTAATGCTGATGAAACGAGATTGTTTTTTACATGTCTACCGAATAAAACTTTAAAGACGACAAGTACTTCGGAGAGGGAAAAAGCAAAGAGAATAACTGTTTTGTTATATGCGAATATGACTGGAAGAAAAATTAAAACCGTTAGTAATCGGTAAAAGTAAAAAACCCAGATGTTTCATAGGCGCAAAATCTTTAGAGGTGGACTATCATTTCAATAAAGTCATGGATGACTTCTAGATTTTTGAAGAGTGGATGTCAAAATGGGATAAACAATTGGATAAACAGTGTTGCAAAATTGTATTACTTATAGACAACTGTCCTGAACATCCACCAGACTGCTTCAAAATGCAAATTGAAGAACATAAAGTTTTTTTTTATTTTTGGCCAATACAACTTCAAAACTTCAGCCATTGCATCAAGGCATGATAAAAAAATCTTAAAGTTCATTAGCGAAAAAGAATCCTACAAAAAGGTATTCTTGCCTTAGAGAGCAGCCAGTGCAGACAATTGTATTAATTTAAGAATCTCCATATCAGAGATGACAAAAGCTTGGCAGTGTAATGTGTGCATCTACTATAAGGAACTGTTTTGTTAAAGCCGGTTTCAAAAGTGATGCTGAATTTGATGATGAATCCAAGTGCTTGGCAGATTTGAAAGAAAAATGGCAGCATCTGAAAGACATGGGAGCTGTTGAAGAAGGTATAGAGCTGTCTAATTTTCACCACGTTGATGAAGACATTGTGATTTCTGAATATCTTAGAGCATGACATACTGCAAAGTGTTAGGAAATGTAATGAAGACCTACAGTGAGTGATGAAGTTGATATAATGAAGAGGTTATTAAAAAACCTTCACAAGAAATGCTAACAGCATTTGATACAATACGAAGGGGATTACAGTTTCAAGAAAATGTTAGATAAAGTGTTTCAATCTTTACAAAAGTGTGAAAAATTTTATGAAAAATGTGTTCTTTATAATAAACTTGTACAAACTTTTAGTTTAGGATGTGTTAAAGTCAATAAAGGGGATAAGTAAGTTTCAGTCTTTTTTCTCGTTTTTATAACTTAATTTACAAATTTCTATTTAACGAATTTTCTTTATAATGAAGCTTTTAAATGGAACGATGAAACTTCATTAAATAGACTCGACAGTATTTGGAAACAACAATTTGAATCACATTTAACTAAAAATTAGTAATGAAAAATGGAAAATAGTCGATTTTGATAGAATTAAAAAGGTTTCTATGGGCTAAAGGTTGGTTTTTGAGATTTTATGGCACAAGGGCCATATTTGGCCATTCTGAGCCAGACACAATACAATATCAAGTAATTGACACAAGACATACAATATCAACTATGGGCTAAAGGAATTTAAAGGCATCGTTGAAATTCACGCCAGTTACAGTGCTAGGTATAAAACTATTGCTGAAGTTTGAAAGTCGGCTCTTATTTCCTTCATCTTGCAAACAGTAAAGGAAAATTATAAAAAGGTGGTTAATATGTCTATTACTTGAAAGAAAATATTCAGGATTGTATTTTGAGTCCCACAAAGCAACAGTAACAAAATTGGTAACACAAAAACATGTTCTTGCCCATCAATGAATTGGCGACTGAAAGTTTCGTCACCAAATGACTATTCGGATAAGCCTACGACAGGTTACAATATTCCATAACTATAACTGGCAATGTTTATTATCGACAATCATAGAATTTCCTTCCCATTCTATGCATATTACTCATTTCAAATGACAACAATGAAACCCCAAATCAACAATGAAATACCAAACTATCTTTATAACTTTTGAAGCAAATTATAAAAACAGGACATCAAATCACAATTGAAAAAGCTTAAACATTTAAAACTTTTATTTGATTGTCTTCTCAAATTCACTTTCAATCCGATAAAGGTCTCTTGTTCAATTTTGTAGTCACTTAAATTGAAATTTCTCCTAGTGCTGACAAATTCTTGAAATCTACTTATTTCATTAGTGATTTTGATAAATAAGGAACAATGATTTGTGAGTCATGTATATTTGGCAGAATCAGGTATAACAATGATGTTTAAATTCTTTTTTTACTCTCAAAATCTGTTTACCTGTCTAATAATATAATTTAATATTCACGAGTAATAGTATTTAACACTTACGTTTCCAAAGGAAAAAGCAAATAAAAAAACTTCTCTAACTAAATGAACTTTAAACCTAATTATTTCACTGATGGAACATTCCTTGGATTAAGCAAAAAGTTTTAAAAGAAATTTGTGAAATTTTGCATGGGTGCCATAATAATAGTTATTTCATTCTTATATCGCATTTTTTATATTATCAAAGCTTATAACTCACTATCAGCTGTGATAAAAAAGGTTAAATTTACATCTAGTTAAAAGGTTCCTGAGGTAAAAATAATCAAATTACAATAATGAAAATTTCAGGACATATAATAGACATCTTACTCTTTCATGTAGAAAAGTTTTGATGTTTTCAGAGCTTTCCCTCAGTCAAATATGCATTTAAAAAAATTGAAAAATCGCATTTTTCCAAAATTTTACTTTAAATGTTTTTTTCTTCATAAAGGAGTAGAAATAAAAGTAATACATTATACCATATTATTTGTTATGAAAAGCTCTTCATTAAGAATAATTTTTAATATTGTCTTTCCATTGCTAGATACCAGAGCAATTTGAAATTTGTAGCTAATTGGCAAAATTTCTATTTTCGTCGATCTCTCAGATTTGGCAATGACAACTATTAAATTATATTCTGACGCTTCCTAAGACACCTTTTTCTGAAGATTGCAAAGATATAAAAAAATTTAATTTGTGTCAATAACTTATAGAAATATAGGGCCGCAAAGAGGCCACTTTTAGTGCTAGAAATCTAAATTTGTGTGATCTCGAACTTTAAATGTCAATAATTAACAAAGTTTAGATTTCCTAAACCTAATATTTGGCAATTACTGATTACTACATGTGACCTATTTAAAACTGATTTTCATTAAAATCGGTGATATGTCAGCCACATCTGATTTGCTCATATTGCATGGAATGATAGTGCTATCAAAATTGATTTCTTTAACAAACAATAATTGCAACAAAATTGTGGGAAAAGTTGAAGATATTTAGTGTAAAATCATTATTTGTGATTTAAAATAATTTTTCCTTATTGTGAGAAAAAAACTTGCATAGTTCTACTAATCAGATAATAAAAGAAATTAATAATATAAGAATAATAAAAAGTGGGGAACAAGATATTAGTAAGAGAAACTATGTTCACGTCATATTTTGTTTCATAGTAACAGGTCGTAAATGCTTGCTTCCTCTATAATTTTAATATAAAAATCTAGACTACGAATTAATCATTACAGCTAGGATTCTTTGCCAGCACTGTGTACTTTTTTATTTTTACACAATATTTCCCAGGTTTTTGATAATTTTAAGTGATTTTTTGTGTCATTATTTGGCATATATTGGTATCTTCAAGTGCTCAATAATACTTCAATTTGTATAGATTAAGTTAACTTATTTAATTTTTGAAGCATCTATAACATTTAGGGGTGCCCTCTAAATACATTCTATAAAAAGTACTCGCCCACATCAATTTCATTTTTGAATGAATGGAAATTGACTTCATTTAGACAAAACAAATATTTCTCAATAACCAATGTAATAAACAGAAAATATTGGCCAAGTAGGAGGTGAGAGTCTAGATACCAAGATTTGCAAAATTGCAAGGGGAAAAAGCTATTGGCAACCAGGGATTTCAGAATAGTTGACATGTATGCAACTTTTGTTGCCAAAAATATGTTGATGCTCAAAAAACCCATAAAAAATATGTATAACATTGTTAGTTTTTAAGTGTATACATCCAACAAATATTTTTAGAAGTTTCAATGTTTTACCTAATTGAGCCTTTTATACAAAAAAAATACTCACTACTTTGCACAGTCAATCAGTTGATACTCATTTGATCTTTCAAATGTTGATTGAACACCTCTGTCTTTCCATAAAATTTCTGTATGTTCGTAAAATTCCTACACAAACAAAATATTCAGCACAGACATAAATTTTTATTCAATACAACAAACTAAAGTATTTATTAGGAGAAACCATTAAAAATTTTCAATGCCTACTTTGTTTCTCTTGTAGTTCATGCCTAACAAAAATGAAACCTCGTGTTAGTTGACCACATGCAGTTAATATTACCTTTTACATTTATAAACTTTGTCTTTTTGATTGTAAGTTGGGGCAACTTCATACGAGATCAGTCATAAATTCTTTTATCTTTAAAACAAATAATTTATTCTTGATGACTTTACTGTAGTTTTTTCACTGTATTTTCTGGTGCTTGTACAAATACACTGCGTATTTCCATTTCTCCTGTAATGATCTATAACCTGGTGCACATGCCAAAAGGTGAGACATCAGAGATGAGAGCACGTTTGCATAACTAAAGTATCAAGCCTCACTACTCTTTGACTGAGATTGCTGATGTACACTGCATAACTAATGTCACATTTTTTTATTATCTAATATGTTAATTGGAAAAAAGAATTTACATCTGGTTTGTCATTACAACTCAATAAACTGCAAAATTTCTGACATCATATAGAAAAACCTGAGTTTTTGCAAACAAAATTGTAATTGTGATAGAAACTTTGCATTGTGACAATGATTAACATTAAAAAATTTGCTTTTGACTTTTTGTGACATGCAGTTGTCATCTAGCATTGTAATTGAGCTCAAATAAAGTCTCTCGATAACTAGATTAGTACAAAGCATGGATGTTATCTGTCGCTCTGTGGTCATTTATTGCTTTAAGGGTAATTAAGTACAAATTAATTCATTACACCAGCTTTAGGTCAAATAAAAATATCAGATCACAAGGTAGTATTCCTTTCTGCAGAAACTGAAACGAACTTACAACATACGAGGACAATCTTAACAGAAATTCGGTTTGATCTCAGAACCCCCCTGCATACTAAAATACATAAGAACAAAAAATTCTAGGGCATGTTACTTTCATTATTGATTGGGACAGAAAACTTTTACAGGATTCAACTAGCATGTAGAAATTGATCAACATCTATCATGTCACAGTATCTCGAAACAAGGTTTCTCAATTCCTTAGTGTTTCGAGACTGGAACAATAAAACAACAAGCAGATAGTTTATGAAGCATTACAGCTTGTCTTGAAAAGATAACGCATGTTTTAATAAAACAAATTCTAATCAAGACAATATGGATAGTGTTTGTGCTGGAGCACAAAATAATCAAGAAGCTTTTTCTAACGATGTGTCAATATAAAGAAACTCATAGTTGCTTAACAGTTGTTTAGGACTTTCTTTTGCTTCAAAGGTCCCACACTTCAAATGATTTCAAGCTTACTAGGACTTCATTGATAAAGTAAAGTATAAGACAGATATCAATGACAAGTTATTGATACCTGTCATTTCAATGATAGTATAAGAACTCCATTCTTATGCAAGTTATCAATAACAAATGATAATTTTTGTATTTAAATTACTGGAGAGCAACAACTACTAAAGAGCAACCAGTCATCCTCACAGTATGAAGCAATATTTCTGGAACTATAAAACTAATATTTCTAGGAAGTATTTCTGCTTGAAGAATTTAGTTATCTTATTTCTCAAGCACCAACTATTATGGCATTTGGTGCTCTGCAAATTGTTTATTGGTTGTCAAAAGCACTCATGATTTCAAATATGGATGTTTTGGTTTGAATTCAAACTACAAAAAGATCAGTCTACATATTTATTGTATGCTTGTATTTCAATGCTGCTTCTTTCTCACATGATGGAGGTAGTTGGTTGGTTTTTATGTTGCAAGGGGCCATATTTGGCCAAGTTAAGCCAAACACTAGACAATCTCAAGTAATGGGCATACACACACAAAAGTTTTACTGACACAGAAAAGAAATACACCCAGGGTAAGTTACAGAAATTGGACCTGTGCTGTCTACAAGAGCTATTGATAAATAAAACAGAACACGATAAAAAGTACATTGAGAACAGTGAATGAAGCTCCTTCATCACAGGAAATTCTATGCAGGAAAAAGCACATAATTGTTTAAAACGCACTTTAATATTGACTTTAAGACTTTTATCAAGAAAACAATGCCTTTGAAACAAAAAAATCTGCAGTGTTTGTTTGAACTAAGCTTCACAAATGGTTTTAAGTCTATTCAGAAATATGTAATGATTGCGAATATCATTCTATACATCCATTCCACAGTACACTAGAGTTTAAACCCAATAATGTATAAATCCAATACTATAGAAAATTAAATCCAACCTATTCAAGTAATTAATGATCATGCTGAAAGCAGATAGCCTTTACAGAAAGCAGATAGTTCAATGGAATATTAATACGATACGTAAATATTAATGCGACATGTGAATATTAATGCGACATTCAGTTTCCAATAAAATATATTTTGCACAAAAATTCTTTACCACTTTACACTTAATGTATGTAGCCTTTTATTGATATTCTAATGTTAGATATATATTAATAAATTTCATCAAAGAAACGTTTTATTTCTCACTCTTATGTGCTATGCAATGCTTTATTATATCAAAACACAAGAAACTTTTAGGAACTTGAGTTTCCTCTAATTGAAACACTTAGCTTTTATCTAAAAGGAACCATTTAGGAGGGTAAGAATAATAAAATGCAACATAAGTTGTTGCTTTTGGACGAACAAGGACCACTCCCTAGTATACCTATAAATCAAATTTTAACTCCATTTGGAAAGTGACAGTATTCTTGTAGTAAAATCAATTTTAAATCTAAAAACAAATTGTACTAAAACACCTAAAATTTTGCTAAAAAGCATAGATCAAACAACATTAAACCAAAATTTCAAAATTAGTAAGCATGAACTCCTCATTTGCATTTGAATATACACAATAGGCAGCAGGGATCATTGAAAAACAATTCGAGGAAATCAAGAAAAAATCAATGTGTAAGAAAACAGTTTTAAATCAGAAAAATTCCATTCTCAATCTGAGAAAAATAGTTTCTTGTAGAAACCTACTATACTTGGATAATGTTTTTGTTGTAGCAATTCTTTTTCAGCAACGAATGATTTTTTTAATCAATTATGGCGATTTTGTAAATGTAAAACATAAAAATATGTTTACACGCATGTAACTCCAATAAAAATTATCATAATCAAAAATTATTTTCCGATCTATGCCATCTAGTATCAATTTTAAAGCAAAAATTTCAAAATAGATTTTTTGATCAATTTTGAAAGTTAACTGTCTCCGATAATAAATATCATTTTGGATATGTTTACGATTCTTAAAGCATGAGCATTCAATGTATTTCACAGCATATGAAGTCAGATTGAGAGAAACTAAGATTTAAAACATGTTAAGTCATCATGAAAAAATAAATGGAGAAAACATGAATTCAATAGATTAATGAATGTAAAACATGATGTATGATATGCAAAGCATGAAGTGATACATACAATGAATGAAAGATAAAAACCCTATGAAGTTTCAAAGACATCAACATTCAAAAAAATTAATTTAGATTTCAAATAAGTTCATTGACAACACAATGAATATTACTACATGAACGAAAATGATGAATAGTATAGGTCATGATGGATAAAGATACCATAAAAGATGAAAACCCAATGGCATTTGAAAAAGGACTTACAGGAGGATAGTCGAAGTCTGGGTTACTCGCGACATCCTGAATATAGTCCACCCTCCACTGGTTGTCGGGATTCTCCAATTGTACTGGAGGGGACAATGTGCTCATGGCTCCAGTAATTGTCTAAAAGAGAAACAAAGATTGAAACAAAGTGGTCCCAAATTTAGAGGAACACTTTCCAGTTGAAAGGAACATTTAACATTAATACATTTCTTATGAATAGATATCAACTTGGAAAAAATAACAGCAATGGCTTAGCATAAGCTATTGCCACTTTATTCAAAAATAAAAAAAAGTGCTACTTAAGAACTTTGTATCATTGAAACAAAACGATTGCATTTTACCAACAGGACAAGTAAATATTTCATTTTAAATTCTAGCAATCTATTGAAAAATTATCATTTCCAATAGATTGCCCACTATCTAATCAATGTGACCGTTGAACATGCTACTTTTAAAAGTGAATGTCACTGAACTTCTATTCCTCTCAAAAGATTTTACCTGATTCATTCTCAAAAACAGCCATATGTATTGTTCCAGACAAAACTTGAGCAGTTACTTATATAAAACAGGCTTTACTAGACATTATTAGGTTTACACTGCATTTGCCTACTGTGGATCACAAAAATATTCAGGCCACCTAACCTTTCTATTTTCATGAAATTAATAAGGATGTAGTTAAAATTACAATTTAAAATTTTCGAAACAAATGCTGTTTCTATTTCAACATTTCACAAAAAAAATTTAATTTCAAATTTTGAAAACTAGCAGAATTACCCGACTTTACTTGGCTTGAATTGGTCAACTGTACATTGAAAAATAACCAGAATAATCACTTTCTTTCATAGAAAAGTGCCAGCATCATTTAAGTGTCTGGAAAATAATTTTTCAACTTTTCGATATTTTTATAATTTCTGATTTAATTTGGACGCAAATCCCATACATATACATCCATCTAATAATGCATTTCATGTACATAGCATCCTAGTTGTATGACAAAATTATGTGATACTAAGGGGACTAATACAAAAGTTGAGTTTGGTGGTGATGCCCCTTTAAGATCACTCCCTGTAAAATAGTAATTTTTACGATTCGAGTTGCCACAAATCCACTGCGAATAGTCTATCTATAAATCTATTTTTTTATTGAATCTATAAATCAGTTTTCCAAACTTTTGGTTCAATACCCTTTCCAAATGAAATTTTTTTTTCTGGCACTCTCTCTCTCTACAAAACTATCTAAACCAATAAGAAATTGCAAATGTAGCTATGCCTATATTTTTGAATTTCATCAAAATATTTATGTAGCTACATATGCAATTTTAGAATTAAAAAAGATAGTTTGGAAATAAAATAACTTAGAAGTGAAATTATAAAGCTATTCATTAAAATGAGATAAAAAAAAATAAATTGAGCACATAAACACCAGTGCTCACTATTATCACTTATGAGGACGTGTCTGGTGTAGTGCTACCAATTTTAATATGTTATACTCTATTTTCAGAGCATGATCCTTAAATCCCCAGGCACCTATTTGCAGCTGGTTTCTTTTTCAGTTAAAATAATTGAGTACAATGCATCACTAGTGTGTCCATATGATCAAGTGGATAAGTATAGGTGATGAATTTTTTAGCATCTTATTGCCCACTCTTGCTCCTTATTTCCATTATTTTCTGCATTCTCCAAGATTCATTCAGCATCCACTGGGGCAGTAGTGTCCATTTTGAGAAAGCATGCTATAAATAGTATGCCTCAACTCTTGATCTTGAACAAGTAATATTGATCTGAGTTTTTGAATGCAGATAAGCAAAGTAAAATAACATTTTTGTAAAAACTAAGGCTTTTTAAGAGCCCTTAAAAACTAAAATGAAAATTTAAGGTTTTTTAAGAACCTTGGAAATCCTGTTTTAACTGCCACTTTAAGGATTGTAAGAGCATCCAGAGTTAGCAAATTCATCAAATTGGTACAACTATCAATTTCCCGAAAGTTATTTAATCTTTTATCTTTTCAATAAAACTATGACTTCAGGAGTCATTTTAATACACTTACCAGTTTATAAGTTAGAGAACCCGAGATTGCAAGAGCAATGTTGGATGAATGTTTTCTATCAAAAACATTTTAGTGGTAGATGGCTAATTCATGGAAATGCAGGGTCAAAGGATTTAAAGTTAACTTAGCATGGAACAATAAGACTAACCTTAAAAATTGTAATGTGGCTGTTGCACAAGAGGGCATTTAATAAATAGTTAGCTTTATTAGTTTCCTTGATATATTATCTTAACTGAAGTGAAAAAAGCAATGGAAATGTCTCATGTAATTTAAATTTCCCTTTGCATCATTATGTAGCTAAAAATGTATGGTTATACAAGATTTACCATTCTGGTAAAAATTTGATCATGCCCCATAACCAGCCCTCACATGACTTTGTTTAATTTCCCCTGTACTTTGAAACTGCACTCACAGTACTGCCTTTCTCCCAAAAATTACAGTACTTTTCATCAGGGATGTATTCTGGGAGCCTGGGTAAGTCCTGAAATGTTATTACAAAAATAAATGCTGAAAAAAGCTTAATCCATGTAAATTGAAGTTTTGTCAAGCCCCAAGTAGAAAATCATGGATAGGTCTGTGAAAATAGTCAAAAATATATATATACAAATATTCTACAAATAAAATACACATTTGATATAATAGATGATCAGTAGCTAAAGCAAGCAAAGGTTGATTTGGTTTTTATGGTGCAAGGGCCATATTTGGCCATGTTGCGCCAGACCCACAATATCAAGACATACAATGAAAATTTGACACAGAAGAGAGAAATACACCCAGGGAGGAATCGCACCTGACAGGAATCAAACCTGCACCATCTACAACTCGAAGGTTGCTAGTAAAGTGGGCATATCCACTGAGCCACAACCCAGCAAACAAAGATTGGTTGGTTGTTTTCAGGTTTTATGGGCAAGCTGTCCAAACACAAGACAGACAACACAATGAGGGAGGAAGAAAAAGTAAAATGTAGAAGGGTAGGCACTGGTAAAAATGAAAGGGAGGCAAAATCATTTGGGTACCTTAGGGTTGTGATGCCCATACACACCTTAAGACGTACCTGAGAGCCCCAAAAGCAAAAGATTCATCTATGTGAATGGGGATTGCCTGAATGGGAAGGGATTGGACAAGAAAAGAAAATATCTAGTCTATTCACTTATGATACTTGGTCACTTATGAGTGACCAAGAACATTTGACGAGTCCTTCCATAGTATTTTAAATGCTAAAAAACAATCAAAGATATATATTGTAGCTGATTTCATCAGTACAACTTGAAGTTTCATTTATCCCACAGGTAAAACACATGTCTGAAAGCAGTCAAAATAATATTAAATATAATGTTCATTTAGCGTTATGAACTTTCAATTGTAATAGAAAATCGTGATAGAATATTAATCTGAAATGTTTTTTCTGCATTTGTGCCAGCTTTTCGTGTAGGTGCTAGAAAAGATTATTTCTACAAAACCTTTTTCTTACCAGAATTGCATCCCTTATATTCTTTTTTATATCTTCTATCTTCTGTTTCCGCTCACTGCAAAGAGAAGAGAATGTGAAACAAGTTGCTACAGAAACCATCACAATAACAAATGTTTACAATAGCCAATGGAATAGGCCATTACCACAGGTTTTTGCCAGTATACATTTGCTTAATGATTAAAATTAAGGCCTCAATGTTAATGACCTTAATTCCTAAAAGTGAACTTAAAATTACCTAATATTTCAGTATGAAATATTTTGTATAACACTTTCGTCAAAATGATTAACGTTAACAATGTAAATTGTAAATAACTTTGTAATAACCAAAACATACCTGTCAACATTTCAAAAATTACAAAAATTTTAATTGGCTCCTGCTATGCATAGATTCGTTAAATGTATAATATACATTTTAAAACATCCATCTCAACAATTTAAGAGGGAGGTAATGATAAAACTGCATTTATTGAGGCATAAATTCGAATAAACCAATGTCTCATTTTTCTTGTATACGGCTAAGAGATTTACTTAGTTTAATATTTTGCTTGTTGCTCTATTGCAAGGGTGTCAAACTGGCGGCCCCCGTGGTAATTTTTTGTGGCCCACGATGCTCTGAAATAAAATGAAAACAGGACAATATGTTACGAAGAAAATAGCACTTAGGGGAGATCGAGGCAATACAGTACACACAATTTCGTCATGTTAAAAATGAGTTAGAGCCCTCTGGATGGTGCTGCTACCTAGCGGGAGCGCTAGCTAACATTTTTAGAGGGAAGCCATTACGATTGTGCATCACGTTTGTAAGCTGTGCAACGTTTTATGTTTTTTATTAGTTACTTTGTTATATTTACAGGTCACAACATTAAAGGTAAGTGAAAATGTTTAATAGTTAGACTGTTAAAAGTTTGCATTAAACTATAAGCATCTTAAAGAGTATATTGATATGTTAGTGATATTTGTTTTCATTCGCTTTGCTAGGTTATAGATCTCATATATTCTTTCTCTACATTTAAACACTTTTGTCAAAAAATGTTAATTTATTTCTTTAAGTATTTCATTCGTGATTTTGTTCAATAATTTTAAATATTTTCAATTTTGATTACATTAAAGTTTTAACGAAAGGCATTTGCGCTAGTTTCTTTGTCTCGATCGGATTGTTAAAGATTTGTGGGTAGTGTTTCTTTTATAACTTATTTTTTTAAAAATTTATGTAGTTGCAGTTATGTGAACTTTTAAAATTAAAACCCTAATTTTTTTACAGAAAACGTCACTTTCAACGCTAAATAAAAAACGAAAGATTGATGACGAGGGAAGAAAATTTCAAGAAAGATGGGAGCTGAACTATTTTTGTGTGGAAGTGAACAATAAAATTACATGCTTAATTTGCAAGGAATTAATTAGTGTCACTAAAGAATACAACATTAAGCAGCATTATAGCACTAATCACGAAGAACAGTTTTCGTGCTTCGAAGGAAAAATAAGAGAAGAAAACTTTAAAATCATTCACCGATGGTTCTCTAATCAAGGAATGTATGGAAAAAGCTGCCGAATTCGCCTGTCCAGAAAAGGTAGTCATTTCGAGATATACCATTATCAAGAAATAAGGTGGTAGACAGAATTACTGAAATGGCAGATAACGTTAGTTCACAACCACAGGAAATATCTACCAAAGTCCAGTTCCTTTCAATTGCAATTGATGAAAGCACTGATGTGAGAGATGTTGCACAAGTTGCTGTTTTTTTTCGTAGTTGCGATAATGAGGATCACCGAAGAATTGCTGGAAATTATCCCTCTTTGTGGAACTACAACTGGTGAAGATATTTTTGATTCTGTATGGAACATTTTAGGAAAATTTAATCTTCCTCTTGACAGGCTTGTTTCTGTAACAACTGACGGCGCTAAATCGATGAAAGGGTGAAACTAAAGGATTTGTGTCAAGACTGACAAGAAAATTACAAGATGAATATCCAGATAAACCGAAAATCAGTACTTTCAATTGCTTATTCACCAACAAGTTCTGTTTAAAAATATTAAAAATGGACGAAGTACTTAAAACAGTAACAAAGACAGTCAACTTGATTCGATCGAGAGCACTTAACCATCGCCAATTTACTTCATTCCTTAAAGATTTAGAATCCGAATTCGAAGATCTTCCTTATTACACAGAAGTTCGTTGGTTGTCCTGCCACAAAGTCCTGAAGAGCTTCTATCTGCTTTTGGAGGAAATAATTGTATTTCTTGAAATGAAAGATGAAAAAAAACGAAAATATATCGATAATAAAAGATCCTTTGGGGGTAAAAAGATCTGGCATTTTTAACAGATATTACAGGTCATCTGAATAATCTCAATATTTCATTGCAAGGCAAAGATCAATTAATAACGAATATGTACGATGCAATAGCAAGTTTTGTACAAAAACTGACTTTGTTTAAAAATCATCTACAAAAAACGTTTTGACGTATTTTCCTACGTGTGAGTAGTTAAAAGCACAAAATCAAAGTTGCTCATTTTCACAATATTGTGGTAAAATTGAAGAAATCAAAAACGAATTCTATAAACGTTTTAATGATTTCAGTTACAATTTTTTTTTTTATTAGGCCTTTTTTTTCCTTTGAAGTTGAAAATGCTCCCACTTCGATACAACTGGAATTAATTGATTTCAAGAATGATTCGGTTTTAAAAGACAAATATCGAGAAGTAGGAATTCCCAAAATATGTTCTTATTAGGTGAAAAATACCCGAAAATTAAAAAGTTTGCTGCACAAATTTTATGCTATTTTGGGAGTACGTACTTGTGTGAGCAACTATTTTCGTCCATGAAATTAAATAAAATGGCCTACAGATCAAGATTAACTGATAAACATCTATCTGCCATAATGAAGATTGTCTGTTCTGTCTTTGAATCCAGATATTAAAAAACTAGTAGGAGGAAAGCGATGGCAAGTTTACAGTAAAAAAAATTAATTTTAGTTTTATAAATACATTAAATTAAATAACGTTTAAATAAAAGCAATTATATAGTAATATTATAAATTACCCAAAATTCACTTGATTACATAATGTGTTTTAATTATCCTATCCATATTGCTGAATCCTCACTTCAAAATATAATTTTAAGAAAATTTGTAAATGTGATGTGGTCTGTGTGAATCTTACCAGTTGCATTAAATGGCCCGTGTTTTAATTGAGTTTGACACCCCTGCTCTATTGGTTATAACTTCAATAGCAAACATTTATTATCCTAGACTTCATTTAATATTAAGAGCTGTCAATTGAAAAACACATGGAAGTGGATTTTTTCAATTGGATTCCTTCCATCGGATGTTTGTTATTGGTCCTGCGGACTGATAATGTGCAACCTGTTGGGTGAAAGGCAATGCTGGTTTTACACAAAAAGATAGACAGAAAAACGATCTTAGAGAATGGAAATCTAGTCTAGAATTTACAATTTTTCACACTATAGAATGTTTCCCATTAGGAACTGTGGAAAACCTGTAAGCAGTTGGCATCTCTAAACTAGCACTGGATCTCTTTTGAAACCAAAATTTAAGATTCATTGGCAAAAATTTCATATAAAATCCTACAATCTTACTATATGCCTGTATGACCATACAATTCAGTCAAAATCCACACATTACATGGCCAAACTGCACAAGTTGGAGCTATGCCAAAAATATAAATTCAATTTTTAAAAATCTAATTTAACTATTAACCCAAACTCAAAATGCTACACAAAGGCCATAGGAAAGGGAGGGACTCTAGCCCCTCATTGATTGTCAATGTAATTTCTTTTAAAGTTGAGTCATGATCAAATCTTGTTCATCAAAAATATCAAGACAATTCTGTGAAAACTGATTAAAAACTAGTTCAAATCACACTTCACCCTTCCAAAACTGCTGAGTTTCAAATCTTGAATTCATTCCACTAATAGTTTTATCTACACAAGCAATGCACACCTGGAAAAAGCCTGTATTTTTATGCCTTACAATTACAAACTAAAAATAGAAGTGTTAATGTATTAATAAAATTAATCTGAACACAACAAAATTGCCCAAGGTTTAATGAGTATTCACTTTGAATTCCTCTGGGACTATTCAAACTGACTTAAAAGTAAGGTCACTGAAGGAAGGAAACTGGTTCTACATTTCGAATGGCATGTTGACCCTATTTCAAGATGACCAAACTCTTTCATAAACACTATCAAAAGATTGATACAAAACAGTTTTTCAAAAAGCTTGATACCGGTTTGTGAATTTTATGTTGTAATTACTTATATATGAATATGTAATACAATTCTTTTCATAACTAGTAAATACCTTAGGTAGTTAATGCATAAAATCATTGTTAATTATTTTAACTATCCACCATTTTTCGTGTCCAGGAAAAGTACATGCCTGCCAACATGTCCATTTAGGAAATCTTACAATTTACAGGTTCGTGACAGGATGGATTCATGAAATATATAATGCATTTTAAAACACTCAATTATACACATAAATCCATAATTCAGCTGTTTTACTAATTTTATAACGACTAAGCCTCAGATTCTTAGTTTTTACCTTTTTGTTCTATGGCCTCTATTTCAACAGTTAATATTTACGATTTGAGATATCCTGAATATGTAACTTTTACAGCAACTAAAAATACCTAATTCGGGGTTTAGGACCTAGGACCTATAACAATTTTAAGCACCTATCAAGACCTAAAACAACCTTTGGAAACTAAAGACTTTATCAGTTAATTCACTCTTTAAATTCATTTTAATAAGTTTTTCTTCAAAATAAAGCGGTGTGCTGTAAGTCATTTCCTGTCACCCAAGTATGATACTTTCTTGCTAAAAAAGTAGCAAAAAAAGTAAAAAGTCAACTACGGATAAAACAAAATCTCAAGTCAGACAATTATAGCTCACTAAACATTTGGGGTTCTATACCATGCTATTTTCATTCAGTTTTAAATATTTGTCTTAGTTAACAATTTGGACAAGAATTTTTATTTAATATTTCAAATACACATATCACATTTTAAAGATGTCAAAAGTTCAGAATTCTAGAAGCAGTGCTTACAAGCTGGAATCGAAGAGATAAGATTTTTACTATGGACGGCAGTTACTTTTTGCCAAGCATTTTATATTTTAAAATGTGTAATACTTGTTACACTTAACTTTCAAATATTTGAGAGCAACAAATGTATCCAGATCTCATCAACTACTAAAAATAGATGTTAGACATTGTAAAGTTAACCATTTCTTCTGTGGAAAGAAACAGATATGCAACACCCAACTAAATAGTTTTATTTTAATTGAACTATTTAAAATAGTTTTACTCATTAAAATAAGTTAATTTCAGGGGAATAATTAATCTTTAAGACATAAGCAATTCATCCATATTCATCAGAAACAGAAGGACTGTCAATTCCTCTTTTCTTACAAATCTTATACAAAGCTATGAAAAAGTTCTCTACCTCAAAAAAAATAATAATAACAATACATTAGCCTAAAAACCTGAGCTTCTAGAAGTATATATAAACGGTCATTACACAGGCATATACCTCGTTTCACAAAATAGATAAATATTTGTAACCACTTCACTTAATGTGATATTTTAAAAATACAATTTAACAATTAAATTATTTGCCAAAACTAATGACTGAGACTAAGACACTTAAATAAGTCTGATACTGTGTTCACCGAACGGAGAAACCGAAAGAAAAGAACTCATTTTAGGAATTGGATCAGTTAATCCCGGATAGTGCATGCATCGAACAAAGCAAAAATAAAACATGTTTCACTTTTGTTCTTGAACAGTTTTGATTACTAAGATCCTAAGCTGTTGGAATGGCCCCAAAATGAACTCCAACATAAAATCTATTAAATTTTAAAAAATAAACAGAATTTAATAAAATTTGGTCAAAGAAAATTTAAAATCTAATTTCCAATTATAAACTTTCATAGCAAAATCACCATTATTGAAACCAATGCCATCGTTTATTTTAAAAAATCAGTGAAAATGTATATAAAAACAGCATTGCAACTGAGCAAAAAGGATCAAGGTCCAAAGTATATAGCTTCCTTGAATTCCTGACAATTAGGGTTTTTAGAAGTGCGAATTTTTGTGCATATTGTAAGAACAGTGGAACAGAAAGATCTCCCTTTTCAACTATTAATAATCTAGCTTTCAATAAAGCAAACTACAGCAACTTAATTCTACCATTACAAGATTGGAGAGAGAATCATTGCCTTTTATCAAAGTGATACATCTGATGCAGAAGCAAAGGGTGCGCCTGGTCCGGTTGGTATAGCTGTATCCAGGAAGTTAGAGGCTTTCCTAGCAAGAAACCGATTTCAAAATAATCAAGAATGTATCCCAAGTTCTTCGTAGAAACATGGAAAATGATCTACAGTGGACAGTCATCGAAATTTCTCAAATGAAATTTGCCCCCCTCCCCATATCATGTTCCGTTGAAAGTATTTCTCAGGAGTAAACCGAATTCTATCTACAGGATTTTTTCCAATGAAAATTTATCAATATATTTAACTGTACAATGCCACACAAATATATAAAAAAATAATTTTCATTTATATAAAGCTTAGTTTGTTGCCCTATGGTTATTTTTTTACCTCATGAGGGCAAATGAGACCTGTGTAGTTTAACCTAAGTGTTAAAGAGTAGGGATTGAACAGGATAATTTTTTACCAATCACAAGAACAGAACTGGGAATAGAGATTAATTTGTTGAAATAGTCTAATATAGAATTCTAATCTGTCTTCTGTCTCAGATGTTAAATCCAAAATTTTATTCAGTCAACAATGTCAATAATAATATTTGATCAGTCTTGCTCTATTTTGAAAAAAACTAACCTTAACTATTATCGGAAATTCTGGACCAGTTTCTAAGTATGTATAGTTATTCTTAGTTAACTTATTAATTATCAAATTAAAATCATACAATTGGTTGTCATCCCACTAGATCTGTGACTAATTTTAAATTTTACAATGTTGCTTACAAAAACCAAGAGTACATAGTTTAAAAAGTGTTATATCAATGAAAAAAAGTGGGTTAATCTTGCAATATTATGATCCAGTGACATATTTATATTAGAACATAAAAACCTAAAACATAAGGTGAAAAAACCTGATCTTAAGATTACAAAAACATAAAAATCAGGTGCTTAATGAGATTCAACTGTTTTTAAAAGGGGATGTTTTCAGCTAATTTTTGGGGAGGGAAAGGGGAATATAGAATTTTTGGAGACTTATTGAAAATATGTAACCTAACGTATGGAAGACGATCCTGTAATCACACAAAATGGCTAGAGGAACAAACTTGAGAATGGAATATTTCTGTACGTAGAATTTATGTTTTCCAGTCTGCGATACAGAATGTTTTCCTGTAGGAAAGGTCCTCATGCTATAGGTGCTGAGAAAAAATATAGCCTGGCTCCAGGGAGAAGGCAGTTGAGTCATGTGGTTTCAAACATGTCTATCAGTTGAATTAAGGGACTAGTGGCTAATGTAAACAAATCCCTTCTACAATTGGAATCTTTAGCAGTCTGGTTCTAAGTTTATCATTTGGTTCTGAAAGTGATAGCATTGATGAGTTGGCATAGGGGAAACATCGACGGCAATCGCCATTCATGCTTTTGCATATGGTAGCCTTCTCTTAACATGCTTCAACACCTATTCAAAAATCAACTGAACCAAAGTCCAGTCTTCTCATTGGAGCCAAACTATAGTTGGAATTTGTAAACAAGCATTGAATCTCTTCTGAAAACATTTTTAAATTTTGGCAAAATTGTACCATCTTACCTACCACAAGCACATAATATTAGAATTCAGAACAAATCTGTACATTGTACAGCCAAACAGTACAAGTTGGCAGGTATGAAAATAGTACTTAATTGAATAATACTAAATTTTGAATCACTTTCAATAATCAGTCACTTAATGAAATTAATGTTGCTTGAACAAGAGTGGTTTTTATTAAGCAGGTACTATTAACGAAAATCAAACATTAACCCAGTGTTTATATGTAAAATCACAATAGCCTTACATGCTTGTGAACAAAAAGACATCCTATTCATAATAGGCATGCAGCATACCTGCCATTGTGTACGATTTGGCTGTTCAATGTAAGGATTTGGGCCGAATTGTACAGGTATATGGTAAGATTGCAATTTTTTACGAAATTAATCTCATTTTGTTATTGAAAGAGAGGTCTAATGCATATTTAGAGATGTCAACTAAGGGTTTGCAGCAGTTTCAACTGGGAAACGTTTTGTATAATACTAGACAATGGAAAAGTAAAGTCTCTAATAAAAATAAGTTTTTCATTCTTAAAGTTTTTTTCTTCTGGCTGTTTAGTGTGATAACTAATTTCGTCTTCCATCAAACCGACTGCTTATTTTCAGATTACTTGCCTAAGAAATTATCTGCCCAAAGGATCATTGAACCCATGTCCACAGTTGTGCTTGTAATTGACAACTCTTACCAGAGGTCTAGAGAAAGTCTGGTTCTAATTAGCTCTCAGTAGCATAGCATAACCATAGAAAAAATTTTAGATATGAATCTAGACTAAACAAGATTAAAAAATTACAGGTATTGAATAATTCAAATGGATACATCGGAATGGACAGTTTCGCATCCTTCCTTTTCTTTTAAAATTTCAAAACAAGATATTACCGATCTTGTTTACTTTATTTGAATCAACCGATGCTTCTCTTTTCTAAAGATAAAATTGGAAAGGACTAATTCATAAATTAACATCTGTTTCTATTTGTTTTCAAGCGGAAAGAAATAATTATTCTAGATTAATGACCAAGAGTCACGAGTGTGATTGTGATAATTCGTCACCCTTTTGTTGCAAAATATTGCCAAATGGGTACATACTGAAGATGTAGACATAACTCTAACACAAAGCAGAACTCCTTTTGGAACAATAAATTGAAATCAAAAGATTTAATTTGGTGCACTTTTTGCGAAAATTTCATTTTAATCCATTTTGAACTATTTGTTGTTCATTTTCCTTCTGAAAACTAAAATTTTGACAGAAAATTAGTTAAAGTATTTTCTGATTGGTAACATAGATGTAAATTATTGCTAGATTGATTAAGCTAATATTTATCTTATAAGAATAACAAAGCTAGTGTGATATGCTTAAGAAAATGCCCTTGAAAGATAATATAAGGGAAAGGTCAAGGATTTTATTTAGCTGTTCTTGGTGCATGACCGAAGATTTTATACTTCCACTTGATAAGTGTTTGGGAAAAGAAATAGCTTGTACATTATTCAGAGTAATAAGATTGAGTATTGGAAATTTAGTGAATTGTGTTTAGGTAAGAACATCAGAGAAACAACTTGAATGGTTGCAATGAACCTTTAACATTGAAAGAAAAATAAGATTTTAAATCAAACTTTAGAATTAAAAGGCTGCATTTTTTTTGGGGTGGGATGGGGTGATATCCCTTCACAAGGTCATCTAAGTCATCAAAACTCGAAAAATCAGAAAGAGGTCGCTGATATTAAGCTTGTAGTTTATGTAAAAAATTAAGTTCTATCCCCTAAAACGAGCAGAAAAGCATTTGTGAAAACAGCTAAACAGTTTTTAAAATGCATAAAATTAAATAAAAATGCAAAATAATCAGTATTTTTGAGATGATGGGTACTTTAAAATGTATATTATACATTTCGAGGATCTAGGCATGTCATGAGCCAGTAAAAATCATGATTTCCAAAATTGATGTTGTCAAGCATGAAGTAGGGATCAATTTAACTTTTATTTGATGTGGTGATTTTGAAGAGAAAATTTTCAATAGGCAATTAACCTATTTTTATTTAAACATAGCAACATTTAAGATATAAACAAAATTGCAAGTTTAATTTAAATTTTTTCAAGTTCCCACAATGCAGCAGAAATGAAGGTATGTCCATCAATGTCTGAATTATCCAACACTTGAAATTTCAGCTATGGAAAACTTATTGAATTTATTTAATATCAGAGATCCTATTATTGCATTGTATCTGCTTCAACCAAAGATAACTTTCTGTTCACATTCAATTTTTCCCTTTTGGGGGGGAAACTTGTATTAAAATTCATCCTTCTTCATTTATTTATTCCCAAAACAAGGTTTATTATATGGAAAACACAACATCAAATTTTGTGTAACTGCTAAAGAAAATCACTGTTCTTCATTTTTCAGGATATGATTATCACTTTGTGAAAATTTATCAGTATTTTTAAATGTGAAAAACTCATTACAAGAGAATGCTATATATGAATGCTGTTCAAATTATGGTACATGTACCACAAGATAATCCAAAGCCATCTCAGAAGGGTAGGCAAAAAATATCATTTAGTTCTTAATATTTGATTTACAATTTTGTTTTTAAGAAACATTTTCCAATACCCAAAAAAGTTTTAGTTGCATACAAAGAGCACATGTAAGATATAAGTTGGAACAGGGTTTATGTAAGGCTCGTACATAAACGAGCTGGTGCACTAACACCAATCAAAACTAAGGTGGTTGATTTGATTTTGAGTTTTATGGAGCAAGGGCCACATGTTTGGCCAAACACTAGACGTCAATGATAGACATATAAACAACAAGGTAAGTTTTAGACACAGAAGAGAGAAATACACCCAGGGAGAAATCAAACCTGACAAGAATCGAATCTATGCCACCAGCAACTCGCTAGTGCAGTGACCCCACTGCACTAGCACTGAGAAACTTACTGAGCAACATCAAAATTAAGAGGAATCACCTTGATCCAGAGCAGGGCCTCATCCTCACTAACATTTGTCCCCATATTGAATTTCTAGCTTTGGAAACACAAGTCTAGCCCTCTAATTAAAATGGACATTTCATAAGATTAATATTGGCAAATTTTTTTGTAGGATTGGTAATAAGCATTGCTTTCTCCAATTTATGTATATTCATGATATTAAACAAGGTAATTTGTCAATGCATGTGTATTTTTAATATTAAATAATTCAAGTTTGCCATTCATAAATTGTAAAAATATCGGGAGTACAAAGTTAAGAAAATTTGTATTAAGGGATACACAAGCAAAAAAGGTTCAATAACACTGCTATATGCAAAACAAATTTCCCAGTTTCCTTCTGAAGTAAAAGAGTTTTGTGTCATCCATTTTGTACTACATGTGTAAAGCTCCCTATCCTCCGAACATCTAAATTTTTAATTTTACTTTGCTTTTTCCATCATGGCAAACTTTGCCGTACATATTTCTAAATTGGCTACAAGATATCCTGCCCACAAGCTCAAATCACTCTGCATGTTTAGACAAAATTTTCAAAATCATCGAAACACAACTGGAAGAATAAGACTTACTCTTCACTGAAACCATTGACGTGCAATATCCTCATCTGTTTGACTATAGTGCTCTTTCCAGATTCACCAGCACCTGAAAGAGACAACATCGTAAGAGAACGAACGAGAAACCACATCTCCATTCCTGTGAAATCCTGCTGTGCAATACATTTACTTATGAAAATACAATCAGCATAAGGACCAAAAGGTCACACAGTGCTAGTACAACAGACTGATAAAGATACATAACATTGGCAAAGACCAGAAACACATTAACTGATATTTTTTTAACACTAAATGTGAATTTTCATATGGATAAGAGAAACCTTGTCTTCTGTTTGAGATATAACACAATCAAAATGCTTAGAATTTTTATTTTTTACTTAAAAACTAATAGCCAAGTCTTTAAACAGCTGTACTGTAACTGATTTTTGGTCAGTTAAAAAGTTTCTGCTCTAAGCAGACGATATTGGAATTCCTTGGAACAAATTAAGTCAAAACCTTGAGTTTTTTCCACTAAGGAATTATCTACAATATAATTACAATAATTTAAATCAAAGAATGCTAAAAATTAATTACAAGATTCATGCAAGATATATCAGTCAAAATTTTAAAAATCACTAACATGTCTGAAAGTAAGATCTGTGGAGTTAAAATATAGATGCTAGATACACATAAAGAGGACACTCAATGTGTTATATAGATAAAATATAATTATATGAATGACACATAAGATGTGGATTCCAAGTTAACATATACGAGTGTTTTCGATGAGTAGGTCCAATATGCAGATGAGCCAGGAGCACATGATTTTGAGTCAGTCCATTTTGCATGCACAGTATGAATTATTCAAATACTTTGTTTTACTGCCACAGAAGAGAAACCCACCCACGGTAGTTACAGGAATCAAACCTGCACTGCCTACAGCTCGCTGTGGGTCACTGAGCCCCGGCGGCCTCAGTAAAAAGTCCGAGTGATGTAAAAAGGCAAAAGGTTATGAATGCAGAGAGTGACCCAACAACCCTTTGATTGGTAGGTTGGGTGGCCTAGATTACAGGACACCAACTCATAGGAGCCTAAACCTCGGGGGCTCTGCTCAGTACAAACGATGTTTCCAAAGTTCTGGGAATTGCATTTGAAATTTTTTTATTTTATTAATCTTCTAGCTGAATACCTTGAATGGATGCCATGCAGCTAGATCATACTGAAGAGCATTGAATAAAATCATTGAGAAAACTTATCACGACTTGTCTGGACCTGAAAGTATAAGTCATTGCCCTGCAGTATTCTTATGAATGCAGAGGATGACCCAACAACCCTTTGATTGGTAGGTTGGGTGGCCTAGGTAACAGGACACAAATTCCTAGGAACCAGGACCTGGAGCGGCTTTGGTCAGCACAAGTGATGTTTTCAAAGTTCTGTGAATCATGATGAAAACTTTATATTATTGATCTTCATCTATATAACATTGTTATATTTAACAGAATTTCTGTTTAACTGTATATACACATCCCAGCATGAACCTAGTTTTTCTAAGTATTTAAAATAACTTGGGAGTATCTTTTATATATCCACTGGTTTACGCCATTTAGGCCCTAAAATCCCATACGATGTAGAGGTTTTGTCAATTCTGATAGTCGCTGGATACCCCTCCTAACACCAACTTTCCATAGAAAGAAAATAACTGCTCTTTGAGAATTGACAGCGTTCCATAGATGCAAAATAAACACTTAAAAAACATATCTCCATGAGGTATACAGCTAAATCATACTGATGGGCATTAACTAAAATCATTGGGAAAACTTATCAGGACTTGTCCATCCTGAAAGTACAAGTCCTGCATTATTCAGCCAGATCAGATCTCAGAACTTTGGAAACATCCTTTGCAGGAGATTAATAAGATTCAATCTTCTTCAGTGAAGATAATCTCTTCACTTCGGATCATTCAGAAGGTTTACTAATCCAAAAAATTATACCAAAATGATAAAATCTTTTCACTTGTGCTTTTGATCTGAAATTTAATTGTATATCTTTGTAAGAGACCACAAATCACATGCTTGGTGTTCTTAGCTAGAACTTTTGGGAAGGAAACATTCAAGAGGGAAATTTTTAATTTTCTGCAGCTTGACATGGTCAATTGCTTGGAAAACATAAAAGCAATGCTATATCAAATAATTGATCTAGAATTTGAATTTCAAACTAAATATAATATATTAGTTGGAAACATCAACCATTTACAGTTCAATAATATTCCAACAAAAAACAAGCAGTGTTACACGCAATGTGTGCAACAAGCAATGTTTGAGATCACACTAACAAAATTTTTAGCTTCAAATAGCTAAAATAATTTTAAAAAACTAGATAACTGAATTATTTTTGTGTATTCATAAGCAGTGCCATATTTCTGAAGAGAACAAATTATTCTATTTTCTATACAAATGAATATAAAACTCAAAATAGACAATTTTCATGTCAGGTTGCCCTTATTTCAGGCTGGACCCTAGTACCAGGTTAGATGGTGTGCCCCTCATGAAATACAAATCTGCAATCCAATTTCGAAAAGTTTAATTTCTGCACTAATATACAAATTTTCCTCTTTTGTTCACTCACTTGTACAACTGCATTTTGAATATACATTAAATTTATAATTTTTTGAACTTGGAAAATATTTGCAAAACTTGTATATTCTAGTACAAATGCTTCATTTCTCAGTCCCTAGTACCTTGCTACTTGCCCATGGGAGGTCCTAAATCATGTGAAAAAAGTCAGTAAAAATAATGGAAACTGCTTTAAGTTTAGGGAAACAAACCTGAATCTGTTTAACTACCTTCTGGAATAAAAAAACCTGCATTAATTAATGTATTCGGACACTTTCTGGTCATTGTATGAAAAGATACTAAAAGAGTAATATTTAATATTCAGTTAGATTTATTACCTTAAAATGAAATTGCATGGAATATTAAAAGGAGTAAATTTATCCACAACTTTCTTAAAGTGTGCATACTTATTTGTAAATTACCATTTACAAAACAAAGCACAGAAAAAAGGAGGAAATGCCTATCTTGACATATCTTGCAATTACAGAATTGTAAACTTTTATATCAGTCAATTTCAACTATGCAGATTTAATGAAATTCCAGAAAAATATGAATAAGGTAAATTTAAATCATAAAAAATACAGGATTTGCAATGACACATGCTTTAAGTAAAATTCTTTTGGGGTAGTCAAGAGCAAGGTCAAAAACTTGTTTATTTCTTTCCAACAAATAGATTGCAGACACAGCGAAAATCTGACAACCTTTAAAAAAGTTGGATTCTGTGTGAAAAATATTAATTATAATTAATATATATAAAACTTCGAATTTCAAATTTAACCCTTTTGTCACTTTGAGAGTACTAATATTGTTAAACACCAGAATCTGGATTTTATTGACCTGTTGACAAAAATAATTTTAAAAGTGTAAAAAATTACCCAAGAATTTAATTTTTGTACTCCTGATTAGCAAAATATTTTTGCATTTATCTGAGTTCGAATGCTATATAATTCACTGACCAGTAGCGAACATCTAAATCCTTATAGGATATATAGTCATTTCAGTGCAATCAATCTCAGCTATGCAAGACATTTTCATGTTTATCTAATATTTTTGGATAACAGTTCTCTTTTGTCCGAATGTTTTAACAAAATTTATAACCAAGGATTTTAGCATTCTGCTAAAATCTTGAATAACCAATTTCTACAAATTTGGTAAATGACCTAGCCTTAAAATTCTCAAAAATGCCAAAATGACCTACAAACCCCTAGATTTCTAGAATCATGATACATGTAAGGATATAACAAATATGAATGAGTTCCAATAAATCAAAAAACAGATTGACAACCCATCAATCTTATTACTGATTGAAAATCGATTACCCTCCTGTAAAAATCAAGGAGGGTTTTTGATTTATAGGTAATAATGCCAACTTGGAAAACTTAATATCATGCTTTGGAATTTGGTACCCCACCTTTAAATCACCTATTCAGATTTCTTCATCATGTGAAGGAATTGGTGGCTTTATCTTATTTTATCCATAATTCAGATTTGAAGGAAGCTCTAAAGTTTCTATCTGCGAAATATTATCATCTGCAGTAAATCTATAGAAACATGAAATTTCAGAGTGGGGAGTCCTCGTTTACGTTTCTCGATCCCAACACATTCATTGCATCAAATGAATCTTAAAAGTCAATTGTTTTTTGGTGTTGATTTAATTTGTAGCTTTAATATTAAATAGATCCAGATATTTTTCTATTAGACCCGGAGACTTCCAAAAAACCTGGAGATTTGGGGTCAAAATTGGGGAGATGGCATCCTTAGTTTTTCTTGGACAAAATTCTGAGCATCACAAGATTTCTGAGAAGTGATGTTACCCCACAACACTCAATAACTAGATAGTGTGACACCTATTGCTTGAAAGAATATTAAAGAGACAAGTATGTAAATGCTGTGAGTTGACTAGAAGAGTTTATTTCAAACAGAAATTTGGATATTTTAATTCAAAAGACAGTAACCAAAACAATAAGTAAATAATGAAATTCAGTAACTTGTTGCAAAGTTAATTATGATATGGATTTAAGAATGTGACAGTCAAGTAATAGAAAAATAGGGCTGAATTAATGGTCTGTTACCTATCACTAATTTTATAGGAGCAAAAACACTAATATTTTTATATCAATGTTACATGTGTAATTGCCACATGGACCTTTATTCCATTCATAATTTTGTAAATTTAATTAAGCTTGCCTTGTCTTCTTGCAATGGTCATGAAAAAAATCATTTTAATGTAAAGGAAAGAATTAGATGACCAGATCACAATAAAAATGAGGTTTAGCAATTCCTTAATTTTCTCGTAAACTAATACAAGCCCTGCCATAGCAGGTGTTTCAACATAGACCATTGTTCCACACCTGAGTATGCGATTTAATAACATTAGATGCTGACCCACAACACCAGTTTCTGAGAATTAGCAGTAGGAATTGATGTCTAATACCAGAGACCATTATTTCATTAAAATCTCATTTTTGAAAAATTTGGATGAACGCTTCAATTATTGAAATTTGCCTCTCGTCTTTGAATCTCAGCACATGAAAAAGGCAGAGAAACAAGTGGAAAAGGCCAATTAAGCATAGAATCATACAACAGATTGATAATCATACAACCCTAACTGGTGTTATTTCCTTTTGAGAAAAATACTATGCCAAAATTCAACTATTTGCAAGGCTCACATTGCTTAATGAAGCAATTTACTTATAACATTTTCAAAAGCCAGAGGTCGGTATGCAATTTATATTTCCTGAACCCACCTAAGGAGCCAGTTCGCAAGAAACCAGATCAACGAAAATTTATTCAAATTTGTAGATAACAGTTCAGTTTTAAAGCTATTAAAGTAAACTGGATATTTCTTTATTTGATTTTTATAAGAAAATATTTTTGTCTTTAAAAAGATGGGAATAACTAAGTTGTTTTCAATTTACTGCAACTAAGTTGTTTTCATTTTTGCAACTAATCGTCAGTTTATTTATAATTGATGCACCTCTATATAACAAATTTTTATAATCTAAACTGCATCAATCCCAACAAATAAAATGGAAAGAGAAACTACCATGGAGTCTACATTAGAACAAACTTCTATTAGTGAAATTTTCTGATGAATGAATCTACACTAATCCTGGAAATATTGAGTTCTTAACATGAATTACAATTTCTATCGAATGATTTTCTAATTTTCATTAACCTGCCACCAACCACAGTTGAATTTTCATCCAGAAAACCCAGAGAATACATTTTCTTCTGTTGGATGACAGACAAACCACTTTTAGATCATAAAGAAAAAATGTACAATGTGCATTTTACTCAGAGGCCATGAATGGATCATCAGGGCTGCAACTGTTGTCCCATCCCTGCTACTGTCCGACTCCCACAAGAATTACTCCTGCCAAAATCTGCACCTATCTGTAAGCGTAATGGACTTAATCCCATTTACTACAGCAAAAGCTTGAAGAAAGTATTTAAATTTGTCATGCACTTAACCCGATAAGTTTGATAGACCAAAATGATGCGAAACTGAAGAAATAGCAGTAATTTGAGATTTCTTTGATAGTTTCAATATGAATTGTAAAAACACATACACTGGTAGATAATATGTGACCATTTGCAAAACGTTGGAACAATTCTATGGTTATATACGAAAAAGCAATATCTGACTAAGAAACCTGCTAATAAGGAAAACTGCACTAGTTGATGCAAACTTTTTCCCATTCCAATTGGAAATTTATGCAGAACAGTAAGCTGATGGTGACTCTCAAAGTAGCAATTCTGAAATTGATATGGTGAAATGATTATGATCTCAATTGTATGGCTCAGGCTGTAATGTAACACTGGATGACTGGCATATGAGTTATCCACTAGCAAAAGTTAAATTAAGGTATTAAATGTAAGTTATTTAAATTGAAAGTATAACAGATATATTTCTTTTCAATTAACATCTGGAGTGATTTTTAAAAAAGAAACAGACCTGTTTTATATAGTAAGCATATCATACATGTTCAGGTGAAATTCCAACCCACGAGCAACCGTCATCACCAGATTTTGTGGGTGAAGCATTCCTCATGGTGCAGACTGTACTCAATGTGCTCAACAGAACCAGTCAGCATTAAGGCAGATTGGACAATTGCATAGGACCCAGTGATATTAATATTGTGGCTATTAATTTAAACTCACCCATACAATTTTAAACAAGCAAAAAGGATTGGTCTACAAAATTTTAATATTTCTACCCCTCCCCAAGGGCGGTTAGGTTTTTATGGCACAAGGGACATAGTTCTTACACAAAAGAGAAATATACCCAGGGAGGAATCGAACCTGCACCGCCTACTACTCACAGGTTGCCTGCACAGTGGGCAAACCCACTGAGCCAGTGCCCCCTTCCCCAAAGGTAAATTAAATATTCCTGTAGCACCAATGAGGAGGCAGTTGACCTTAGGAAAGTGCATTTGTACAAAGGTGGTAGAGTCCCCACGGTTGCAACTTTTAAAATCAGGTATGGTGATATTTGTTTCTCCACACATACACATCGTAATCAGTTATGGCTTTAGGCATCTAATTATAAACTCAAAGTCAGAAACCACACTAAAGGCACTGATTGTGAATATATATGTTTAACCTGCCCTAGATTTAAAAAATAGATATGTCCAAAACTATGCAACTCAAATGTAAACTTGACAGATTATACTTATAGCACTTTTTTGTATGAAATTTGTTCAAACCATGCCTGAGGTATTGGCCACTCACATTCAAACCTCAACAAAAGCAGCCTTCCTCCAAGGCATTTAATGTTTCAAATAAATTGCATGATAAAAACTTGAAGGCAATTTAAGTGAAACTTAAACATTTATCGAAACACAAGTTTCTTAGTTAACATTTTATATCTAACATATTAACTTTAACAAATGGCTCCACTTATTTTTATTTACTGAATGTAGTGACTCTTTAAATTGGGTACCTCAATTTTATTCACGACTATGTGCAAGTTCACACCAATTAGGAATTACCCTACTCACAAATCACATATTCAAAATTGTAGAAACATTGATTTTATTGAAACTACTAAAAACACGATGCCTTTTTATTGATTGTTTACATTTTTATCGTAAATGGGCGAGTAAGAGTTCCAATTAACTGCTCTGCCCAAGGCTCTTGAAAGGCTCATGGTAAGAAAGATGATCCTGGGGCATGATTTAAACAATCTATTCTCATTGTAAAAATCAGTTCACACCCCAGTATGGATATCATTCAGAACACAATAACAAAATAGGTAATAACATTAAGTTAGGGTATGCTTTGACAAATTTAATGTATCAAAAATCATTAAAATAATGTGCACAAAAGCAATTATAATAAACAAAAGCAAGTTAATGAATTCCAAAAAATAGTGTAACCATTTCAAACAGGGAATAAAACATCACTGCACTAAATCAGCCTAAAAGTTAACTGCATTGAAAATTAGATTGCTTTTTAATTTTTGTTTTATGTACTTTCTCGGTACGCAAAATAGAAATGTGCAATTAAAGATAAAAATCATTTCCACTTCCTGAAAACTAAAGTTTGGTAAGTGGTGGAAATCATGGAGCTGTCAGAACCATTCCACCATTGTGAGAATGGTGTTCCATTTAATTTATTTCAGGTCAATCGGTGTTTCTTCAGATATGTTCCCATATTTTGATGATTTAGTGCTTCAAAAGTTCTACAGAATGAAATTTGTTCCAAACTGTAGCACTTGTCTGTCCATTGAGTGTTTAAGCCTAACGAGTTGAACATGTTTTATTTATAGATTTTAAGGTCTCCCAGCAGCATTTGAATTGAAAATACGATAAGCACAATACTGGGCGACGTATGGGGGTGCATGCACGGAGTCGTTCACCCTTTCGGGGTTCACTTATTTAATGGATCTTGAAGCTGACCGTTCAATATATAATTCGTATGGAATTCATATGCAAACCAAAGCGACTTATTCGAATGAGGCTTATGAATGATGAAACATGAGATTATTTAGGAAACCCTGAAAGAATGAATGGGAAGATGCAAATAAATGAAAAGGGATGACCTTCACTTCGGTGGGGATGGCTTAAGCAAGCAAAGGAGAGGATGAAAGTTTTTGTTTTGTTTTCTACGAACCTAGTAAGAGAAGTCTATGAGTTGCCCTATATATCTGTTTGTCTTTTTGAATCTGTCTTTCGATTTTCTTGTTCGCCTCTTTCCTCCGCTTATCCTCCTCGGCATCGCCCTTGGAGCTCGAGCCACCGAAGCAACCCATGACATTAGGCCTAATGCCGGTTTCCGCCGGCCAAAGCACAGAACCCCTTCGCCAGAAATGTCCTCCGGGCCTCTCAATCCATGGCACACCGACTCACGGAGATATTTTCGGTAATGGAGGGATAATCGCGCACCAATTTCACACAAATTGCGTCGATCGGATGCTCATGTGCGATAAAAAAAAACGAATGAAAGAGGAATTTTAAACAAGAGTCACAGGACTACTATCTTCAGCATATATTACTTATTACCGTACACTCGCGAACACGATCGTCTACAGCGCAGAACATAAACAGAGTGCGCACTCGTGGAGGCCATAAGCGAAATTTTTGACATTCGTTTTCGCTTTGATAGTAGCGTCCTTTGCGGTATATCTTATCCCTAAGTCTTGCATCAATTTTGCTTGGAGTTTCTATTCACGCCCAATGGCATCTTCCGCACGAAACCGAGATTCACTGAATGGAAAGATTGCCTCTATGACAGCCGATTTAGTTTGGTTGGTTCGGTTAAGTATCCTTTTGCGCAAGAGTTATATTTGGCCAAACTGTGCCAAACAATTTTTTTATGACCCAGACCATCTAACCTCCCAACAGGGGTTTAAGGCCAGATGCGCCAAGCAACTTCAAGTAAATGGACATACATACGAAGAAAGCTGTATATAGGATAGAAAGACAGACAGGAAGGAATCGAACCTACACCAACGTACGTTGCTAGCAAAGTGAGCTAATCCCCAAAGCCACGACGATGAATGAAGGATTTAGGAGGAAGTAGTTAGTTAATTAACGTCACATTGGAACAATACAAAGGGCTATTAGCCACTGTCCGGGATTAGCAACCGGACGGTTGCTAATCCTGGATTCTTCCAACTGGGCTACCACGGCACTATTTAAGTATTTAAATTAACGTCGTACTGGAGCAACACAATGGCCTATTGACGACGGTCCGGGATCAGTCCTGAAGAGAAAGATCCGAGGAAAACACTTTGTAACTTTGCCCGAGCTCACTAAAACCACTGTCAAATGACTAGGTTAACACCTGAACTGGCACCCCACTCTCCGAACTTCCACACCACGCCAACGAGAAGACATCTGAGGGCAACGACGGACGGATTTAACATGCACCAATCCACGCGTCTTTGGTTGGACCTAGTTTCGAATTTACAAGCCTCTAGTTGCTAATCTGTTACTCTTCCAACTGGACTACCGCGGCCCTGCCCAATTTAAGGTAGGTATTTTAATTAACGTCACATTGGAGCAATACAACGGGCTATTCCCAATTTAAGAAGAAAAGGTTCAATTTCTGCAGTGAATTCAGAATCCCATAGTAAAGGGAATTGCCGATATTATAAAAACTTGAAACGGAATTTTTTTATAAGAAATTTTATTGGTGAAATATTAAGATATTTGAGGCTGTTTTGATCAGTTTGTTTTATAAGGACAAACTCATACTGGATGCGTAACCTAACACGGTACTAGCCAGGAATACAGATATGGAGGACCTGAGAGATTTTCTGAGTTCTCTGTTGTATTGGTGTGATGTGAAAGTTTGTAGCACGACGTTAAATATAAGTAATTTGAGTCATGGGCGTCACCAGCACCAAATTATTGGGGGTGGGAGTGACTCAATAGATAGGGTATAGATTACCAGGGGTCTAAGGGGGGGTCCCTCTGGAAAATGTTGAAAAAATTAAGGATTAAAAACAATTTTTGAGGCATTCTGAATGCCTCCGACCGTATTTTAAAGGTACTTAAACCTTCTAAAACTAGGACTCAAAAAATTCAAATTGTTTTTCAAAAATATATTTGGGGGACGTGTCCCCCCCCGATGGTGGCGCCAATGGACTGAGTAGTAGTGCTATGAAGAGGAGCTTCATAAAGTGTGTCCAACATGTCGACAAGTAGTAACGTAATTGTGCTGTGAAAAATTGACTTGGTTGTCCGATTTGGCATTTTATTGCCGTGTTTGGTGATATAATATCTTTTGATAGGGAAGATACGTGAATGTGATAAAGGATGAAAAATATTTCTTGGGTTTGGCGAGACACATTTGCGTTTAAATTGTATGATTTTCAACCATTATGTTATCAGTAATCGGTCCCAAACTGTAAAAAGTTTATTTATTTAAAAGATTGTTGATACTTAATATTTGTATGAAAATTTTTATAAAATTGCAATTGTTATGAAATTAGAGGTTTTAAACATAAATGCAGAAAAATAGTTGTCCCTATGGATTTAAATTTTGTCATTAGATTGTTATAATTTGTTTCCTGAAAAGCAAGGGAACACCCAGGATTTTATTCTGGGGGTTACTCAAATACCGTAAGCTCTTTCTTGATTAAAATAATTCTAATTATTTATTAAAGCCATTAGGTTTAGTTATCCTACTTAGTGATTTATTAATTGATTATTCACAAAATTAATAATCGATTGTTATTAATTCTTGATTACACCAATAAACATTTTCAAACATTTATATTCAAAAAATATTTATATTTAAAACATTTACATTCACTACATAACAACTTTATCTTCGCAATGTATTAATTTTGAATTTAATTTTTAGAAAACGTTTCGAATTAGTAAATCTAATTAGTATGCTCTATTTAATACAAAAATATTTAAACCTAATATCCATATCTTCAAACGCCAGCGTCAATTACATTTTCATAAGGAATATTGCAAACAAATTACGGTGCTTTATCAAGATGAATGAAAAAAATGTATTTTTTCTAAAAGCAGTTCTGCACAAATTTAACCCGACTTTTTACGGGTTTTTGGTTGGGTAATACAATATAGATTGAAAAATCAAAACTTTTCCATTTCAGTGGAGCTTAGAAGTTCTAAGGTCGTCAATCTTAATAGTAAAATCTGAGATTGACTCCTGCCAAAATAGACAAAAAAAAAAAAAGGTTTTTTGTAGATTTCAAGTCAGTTTAGGTATTTTTTAGGCTCTAAACCCGTTTGGGTTTTTACAGGTAGAACCCCCCCCCCCCAAAAAAAATGGGTATTTTTGGGTGTTATAAAATTTGCATATTTTATTCGAGAGTTCCCAGATCATAAAAACATGTTAATATATTTGAAACAGATTGAACAGATAGAAAAACCTAAGAATCTGGGACCTGCTAATGAGACAGTTGGGACAATGTTTATTTTTCAAGTGGGGTGGGAATCCATTGATGTCCCAATATGATCTGATTATACAGTTATTTGTGATGATAGACTTAGGGTAGGGTATGTAGTTAATTAACGTCGCACTTAAGCAACACAAAGGGCTATTGGTGAAAGTCCAGGATCAATCCCGAAGGGAAAGATCCAAGGACATCACCTCGTCACTTTGAACCAAGGTCGGATGACGAGGTCAACACTTGAACTGGCACTCCACTCTCCAAACTTCCACAACGTCAAAGTGTAGACATTTGAGGCCACCACAGATTTAATGTGCACTAGCCCTTTCCCCTTAAACGACGGTTTTTGGTTGGACCTAGTTTCGAACTCGCAAACCTCCGATTGGTTGCTAATACAAGACTCTTCCAACTGGGCTTCCGTGTACCCTGATAAACTTAGGGAATCACAGCGAAATCGCATTCAACACAGTAAATCAGAACTGTAAGGGATTAAATTTAGATCCAAACGAGTAATTATTACTGTACTTGTTAGATGGTATCTCCTTTACTGTGCATATTTCTACTTGTGAGTAGAAAATCTGCACCCTTCAGTTAAATTACATTGACCATCAACGCAATAGAAATCTGATTACTGGAAAATGGAATGACTATATTCATTTCACTGGTTGAGGTGATTAAGACCATCTGCATCTGAATGCCTTCTATAGAGCGGCTCCGACGAGAAGGCAGTCGACCTTGGCTCAGCCAATTTTTGAATAGGTGTGAAAGCTCGTTAGGAGGAGGGCTGCCATACACGAAAGCATGAATGGTGATTACCGTGTGGTTTCTCCCGCCAACTCATCATTGTGCTATGGCGTACTGCACCGAACGATAAACTTGGAACAAGAATCCGTGCTAAAGATGTCATTTAAAGAAGCGCTTTGCTTGCGCTTCGAAATATCACTTTATTTAAATAGACTCGTCCAAAACTACATTTCTCGACTGTCTTTTCCATAAGCCGGACTATATCACTTAAAGGTCCAGAAAAGGAACCCCTGGTTAATAAATATTTCATAAAGGAGAAATACGAATTATCTATATTTATTTTTATTGTCCGAAATGCTGACCATCTCTGTCGGTCTCCGTCGGTTATATCTGTTATCATATATCCCACCCTCCTTAGCTTACTGTATAATAAAAATAGCCCAATGAAAAAATATCAAAGTAAAGTAACTATTCTAATTAAAGTCTGGGAGTAAGAAGTGGTTTAAGTCATATTTGAAGAATAGTTCGATAAATCAAATAAGAATGAATTAGCTTTTTTAGATTTGGGGGTTCCTTCCCGTGCGTGCGCCCATGAATGAAATTGAATTAAACATTATAGTGCTTATTTTTGGTCTTTTGGGTGGTATAAATCCCTACGGGCTTATTTCTGGACTATAAGACCTCATCCC
The DNA here is from genome assembly GCA_933210815.1 of Meta bourneti. Lineage (NCBI taxonomy): Eukaryota > Metazoa > Arthropoda > Arachnida > Araneae > Tetragnathidae > Meta > Meta bourneti. The sequence goes on from OW119928.1 coordinate 53,226,000, forward strand.
GTAAATGCGCCCATGAATTAAAAAGGATAAATTTGCTTTATCAAGTGTAGGAGGCTTAAACCTACCAGCCCATAGATTAGCTCATGAATTAAAATAGATAAATTTGCTTATTTTGGGTCTAATGGCTAATCCCCGAGGTACACAAATGAATTAACGAAAGGATGTATTGACTTTTCTGGTCTATGGGGCTGAAGTCCCAAACCTAGAGACGCGCCCATGAATGAAAAAAAAATGAATTTGCTTATTTTAGGTCTAAGGGCTAAGTCCCTGTAGGCGTGCCTTTGAATTAAAAAACTATATTTTTATTTTTTTGGGTCCAGGAGGCTTAAACCTTAAACCCCTAATTCCCCCGCAGGTGCGCCTTTAAATTTAAAGAAAATTGCATTTTTTCGGGTCTCGGGGCTTAAGCCCCCGAGCTCAAAAATGTCTCAAGATGCAAATATATGTTGGGGCTAAAGTCCCCAAGACATATTTGTATGCTTCATCGGTTCTGGGGGCTTAAGCACCTCCCCGTGGGTGCGCTTATGCTAAAAAATTTATAAGGGGGAGGCAACAATATCAAATATCCTTTTATATTAAATAGCAGCGAAAAGTCAGATTTAAATTTTGTAGGGTTGATTGTGGGTTTTATGACACAAGGGCTATATTTGACCATGCTGAGCTAGGCACTAGATAATATCAAGTAACGAACAACACACACACACAAATTTAATAGGATAAATATAGATTAAAGTGAATTGAAAAAGGCATGTTCGTCATGCCAGTTTCAATAAACATTTTCGAATAATTCTAATGCATAAAGAAAATAATGAAAGCAATTAGACAAGTTTCATAAGTTAGTTATAGAGTTCCGATGTCAGAATTTTCGACATAAGAACCAATAATGCGCACTCATTACATGTTCTTGTTGTATATGTGAAATTATCATTCTAGTTTTTATATTACATTATATTATAATTATACTTCTAAAGTCTTTGACTAAGGTTTTGTGAAAAAGTTCTGTGTGATTTTTTATATTAAATTTGTATCTATTCGCAATTTAGTACTTCATAAATACAAAAGACGAATAATAAACTATATGTTCTTGTAAACTATCTTTATTGTCAATTCATATTATATAGCCAGCAATCTGTACATATGAAACTTTGGCACATGTATCAAGTACGTCACATACAAAACACAAAAAAAATTCTTATCTTAAATGGTGAAGTTCCAACAAAACATTTCTCTTTTGAGTTTTAAATTCTCTTTTGTTCTGAAAACAGTTCTCTTTTGAGTTTTGTTTCTTAAATATTTCTCCTTTCTTTATTTATGAGAGAACTAATATATAGAATGTAATGGAAGTTATATATACATTCATACAAACTGATAAAAGGATTTTTAACAGATATACACATATTTAATATCGCTCTTGTTATATAAATATAAAGTTTTATTTAAAGTTACACATTTCATAAACACAAAATTATTTTGAATCATTCGAGAGGCAATGCCTAAAATGCTTTGTTTTTGGAAAAGTGGTTATAAATTCAAGGTTTTATAAGAAAACTAGATTTTCTCAATGTAAGAAAATTGTATCAATGATTTAAAAATTCGTTTAATGGAAGAGCATGTTTTGTGTATGCATCCAGTTTTAATATATATTTTAATTTATTTAATATGCTACATTTAGATGCAATAATTAGAAAGTGATCCCTCTTACTGTAAGAATTATTTGTTTAGGGATTTCATTTCGTTGTCTTATGCGTTTTTATCTCTGGCGCTCTAATTTCGCGAATTGAAAAAACAATACTAAAGACTTAAAATAATTTTTTACAATTTATCACAAAATTACAAAAACGCAATGAAGAAATACAGAAATGGTTTTGAATTGGAAAGGAATGAATTGTTATAGTTTGTTTTATTTTTGCTACTAGCTGAATTACCCGGCGTTGCTTGAGTTAAACTGTTTATAATTCATCGTAATATTACTCAATATTATTCCTATAGAGATTTCGAATTGTTTTTAGCCCCCCCTGCAGATCCAGGACAAATCGAACGGGGTTAATATATAGCCTATGTGTCCCGTAGAATTCTACAGGATGAATGTGCCCAATTTAGTGTGAATTGGTCTGGCATTGATTGTATAAATACGTAATGTAATTCCTATGAGGATTTCGAATTGTCTTTAGCCCCCTGCACCATATCGACGATAAAAAAGACCACTTTCTATAAAAATAATCTTATATTATCATAAAAATTTTTACCATTCCAATACATTACATTCCAATAATAGCGGAGCTTGTTTAATATAAATGTCATCAGTGTAGACAAAAGCAAACTCACACACACACAATCGATTACACTTTTTAGAAAATCCCTGCTTTCAATGAATGTTTTACAGGTACCTAAGTTGTGTGTATACGAAGAGTTTTAACTTCAAGTAAGCGACCTCGAACTTCTGCCACTTAAGACAAAAAATTCTATTTTTCAACAGTCCTAGTTACTTCCTTAATATGATATTATTCCAAGATCAGCAAAGTCTTATTTAAAATTCGCTTTCTTCCAACAGAAAAATTTAGTTTTAAATCAAATCCTTAAGGTAATTTTTTAAATTAAGAGACTCAGTTTCTATATGGAAACCACGTACCTATTTAGAATGATAGATGAAGTTACTTGACTATGGAGTACAGCTTTCAATAATACCCATGAAACATGTAAAACAAATGTAAATTAAATTGATTTTAATCGTCTTGTAATGAAAACATGTCAAAATTTAGAAATATCTTTGAACTACAACGTATGGTTACCCGTTTTGATTTAACGTAACATATCTTATTTTAGAATAACTTTATTTTAACTTTACCAGTCATTTTAAAATAAGAAGTTATACACCTTACTTAAAAAGGTTTTCGGAACAGATGTAGTATAGACCCCCAATCCATTTGGCGACTTTATTTCGTCGCCAACCCTCAGTTTCGATTTATATGGTTTTTTGGTAGCCCCCCACTTATTTCCACTCCATTCTAGCAATCCTACAGTGTCCCTACGCTATGTATATATAGACCGCGTACCATAACCACTTTCATTTCGTTAACCAGTAGCTATTGCAATAGACGCGATTAAGATCCAGGGATTTCGAGCCAGGTTGTACCGTTTTTATATTTGAAGTTATAAGTATTTTTAGTAATCTTATTTATTAGTAGTCATGTCCGTTGAAAGTACTATTTCAAAGTTTCAGGAGTTAATTGGGAGCCAATTTAGTTTTAAATTTTCTAATAAAAGACATACTTTTGGTCGCCCTGGCCTGGCTAATCGCTTGTTTCTAATTCATTTGGCACAGGAAAAAAAATGGTTTTGGATTTTTTAATGGAGGCACGAAGCCAATAGGCAAAGGGAATTTAAATTCTATTTGGCAAAAAATTATTTCAAAATTTTTAAATTTATTCAACTTATGTACAGTTTTTTTTGCAATACATCTATTAAATAATGTCGCCAAGTAACGTCAGGGTTGGCGACGAAAAAAGTCGCCAAATGGATTGGGGGGTCTATACTACAACTGTTCCAGGTTTTCATTTATCTGGTAAAAATTTACTGTACGGTCACCCTTGGCGACTTTTTCAAAATCTCGCCAAAAGTCGCCAAAATGGCGACTTCTTGCACGAGCGAGATCTAAAGAAAACAGCGTAGTGAAAAATGGGTAAAGATGAAGAATCCGAGACATGTTTGCAGCCAAGCAATTTTTGTCGCCATCAAGATGGCGTCCAAAGCCAGGATGTTCTTAAAAAAAACCGCGGACTTTCCTACGCGAACAACCTTTTGTATAGGGCAATAATAAACGAGGAATGCACAAATAAGCAATAATAAGTAAAAAAAATTAAAATAACGGTCTAATTAATCCCGTGGATGTTCTTTAAAAAAAACGCGGACTTTCCTACGCGAACAACCTTTTGTATAGGGCAATAATAAATGAAGAATACACAAATAAGCAATAATAAGTAAAAATAAATAAAACTTACGGTCTAATTAATCCTGTGGATGTTCTTAAAAAAACGCGGACTTTGCTACGCGAACAACCTTTTGAATAGGGCAATAATAAATCAATCACCTTCAAGATCTCCTGTTTTGCTAATATATTCCGTTGCGATCCGGTGATATATTCCGTTGCGACCCGGTTAAGCGGTAACCAATTACAATCCTTCTAAAAAGCTAAGACATCAACTAACACAAAAAGAATTCAAATTTTAAAACGGTAACCAATCATAGAACGCAAAACATCGATATTTTGTTAAAAAAATGCGTTCGTTAAAAAAAAAAAGAAGAAGCGCTCTTTCCTTCCGAAAAACCAACCTTTTCCAAGGTCCAATAGGGTTGCTGCAATTCCTTGTCGGGTCGGATGGGGGTTGCCATATAAAAAATTTATCGCCAATGTGGAAAAAATCGCGCCAAGGGTGACCGTACAGTAAATCTGATCCCATTTCATTTATTTTTATGAAACAGAATTCTACAAACTATAACGTATTTAACCAAAGACTTAAGGAAAGTTCGTCGAAATATACATATACAGCCATGAAATTACCCATGCCTAGTGGTATTTGGCAGAAAATAAAAATAATTCATTACAATTTAACTCCTAAATAACATATCTGTAATATGGAAAGTAATGGAACACATAAATACAAACAGAAACGAAATTCTGGTCATTGAAAAATGTAGAATTCGATCTGAGCAAGTATGTCGAATTTCGACGTCATGAGAATATTCTGGAATAGAGAAAATCGAAAAAAAAAAAAAAAACGCTTGAAAAAATATAGACAATAATGAATTATTTACAAAAAGAACACAAATTTACAAAACTTAGAAATGCTCAAATATGATCGCAACATTTCTGTCTTAAATTAAAAATACACAAACACGGAATTCTAAATCTAATTTATAAAATAAAACATTAATTCTGACGTTGCCAGATACTGAATTGCAAAATTACGCTTTTATGATCAATGAGTTTTTCGTTTTGGCTTTTCGTGTTCCATTACAAATGCAAGTTGTGTAAAATTAAGTATTTTAAATATTCTTTTTCATCATTCAAATATTCCTAAATTATTTATATTGTGGAAAGAAATAAAAAATCAGTTCAAACATAATTAGAATTTTAAATTATTTAAATATAAAGTTTCGGAAAAATTGTTTTTCGAGCAATACTGGTAAAATAATTTTATTAGAAAATTTGATTTTCGATCCATATTGGTAAAACAAACTGAGTTGCGTACCGCAATCGTTTTATGCTCAATGTTTGTGAACGAGGGTGGGTGTAGACGGAGCTCATGGGCCGGCGGTCCTCCGTCTCCGGATGGAGTTCGTATTAGGAGCTTAACGGATGATTGTTTTCTATAAGTTTCTCAAGGGTTGGTAACTGGGACTTGGAAATCGAATGGTGGGAACTCAATGTTTTACTTATGGCAATTTCGAATTGATTTAGCCCCCTCTGCACACCTAAGTTAAAGAGAACGGGGGTTAATATGTAGCTTGCGTTACTCACAGGGTTCCAAAGTATAAGTGTACCAAATTTGGTGTGGATTGGTCAAACGGTGTAGATTTGTATAAAGAACATAAAGACAGAGAGATAGAGGGGAGAGATGAGATTTTCACGAAATACACATGGTTGCTTTATCCATTCATATGATCCATTTAACATGTATCGCACTGTAGTGTAAGACCAAGCTTCAAAAGGTGTTAGTGATATGACTTACAGAATTCAATCGATAGTAAGATGACTATTATAAACAGTCGATTTTGTGTTTGAAGGGACGTGTGAATGCCCTTTAAGTTCATTTTGTAAAAATGACAAACATGTAGCGTACTATTGCAGCCTGTTTCCCATCAATATTTTTACTTGTGGCATTCTTGCACCAGGTTTGCTTCTCAAGCAAATACATTTTTTTCTTGAAAATTCCATTTAGCATGTGAAATAACAGCTTGTTTCAAAATTAAATGTCTTCAGACAGTCAGAACAAAGTTAAGCTATTACAAAACAATTTTTCAAAAAATTTTTACAGTTTTAAAAAGAAAATAAATGTTTTCGACGAATGTTTCTGATAACAAAGATATATTAAAATAGCTCCAACTCGTAATTAATAAAAATTAGCTTTATTCCAACTGCCATGCAGTTTTAAATTGATTCTTTGTGGCACGTTTTTCGTCAATTCAGAGGTCTGGTATCTAAATGGAAACTACATACCTATTTAGATGATTGGTTGATTTTGCTTTTATGGCGCAAGATCCAAACATGGATAAGCTGTGCCAAAAGTAAGACAAAAAAGAATTACGACGAAGACTAACAATCATACATGTTAATGCAATTGTTTTTAAATCTAGCATATCGAAATATAATGAGAATAATTTTAAAATTGCTGAAAATGATGTAGCTTAAAATTCTTAACTTTTTGTTAAAAGATGAGATGCATAAATAAAGGACGTATCTATTTCTTCTGTGTCAAGGCAAAAGGGGTTAAGTCTGAATTTTAATGGGTCCAAAGGACTCAAGTTAATCTTGATTTTAATTAATAATATAATATGTTTAAAATCCAAACTGAATGAATCACTAATCTAAATTATAATTTGGCATGCTTCTTTTTCTTACAGAATATTCGTGAGAAAGTGAAATATTCAACTTAAGATTCCGAGAAGTAGCCATTTAGACAACTCCTTTTGCCCTGACTATGAGATCAAGAATGGTAGATTTGTTTCTTACTATTGAGTAAAACTCTTTCAATCCAATTCAATAATATAATTTAAAGCTTGAAAAACAAATTTAAGTTTTAATGATTTTAATTGCCTTGGAAAGGTAGGTAGGTACTTTTATTAACGTCGCACTGGAGCAACACAACGAGCTATTGACGACGGTTTGGGATCAAACCCGAAGGGAAAGATCCAAGAATAGAGGAGATATAAAAGTAGATAGTTAAATTAACGTCACACTGGAGCAACACAAGAGATGACTGTCTGGGATCTATACAGGGAAGATCCGAGGACAACACCACGAAATTTTGAACCATGGCCAAATGACGAGGTCACATCTGAGCTGGCACCACACTCTCCAAACTTCCACACCACTTAATTGCCTTGGAAACCTCGTCGAAATTTAAAAATATTTTAATTACAACGTATGGTTACACGTCTTATTTTAACATTAACTGTCTTATTATAAAATAACTTTATTTCTCTCTCCTCTCTATCATTTATTTTAGTTTAAAATTATTTATTATAAATTTATTATGAAGTTTAAATTATTTTAACCTCTTATAAAACCAAGACATTATCGTCTTATTTAAAAGGTTTTGTTTAGTACCATTGATTTATTTTTATGAAACGGAATTCTACAAATCATGTATTGAATCAATAACTTTTATGAAAAGTTGGTCGAAATATGCACATGTTGCCAAGAAATGAACCCATGTCCACGATTTTTGTACAAAATAAATAATTTGTTACAAAATTATTAAATAATACATTAATTTTGGTGTTGCCATATACCGAGTAACAAAATAACACTTTTACTATCAGTAGGATTTCGCTTGCGTTTTCACATTAAACAGACTCGTTTCCTAACAAAATGCAAGTTATGCAAAATTAAATATACTATTTACCTTCTCTTTGAGATTGATCCCGGACCGTCACCAATAGCCCGTTGTGTTGCTCCAGTGTGACGTTAATTAAAAATACCATACCTAAATATATTTAACCACTTCATATCAGTTAGATATTTATAAATAATTGATATTTTGGAAAGAGATAGAAAATAAGTTCAAACAAAAATATTATAATTTGAATTTATATAATTTTTGGTAGGTAGGCGGTAAATTAACGTCGCATTGGAGCAATACAACGGGTTATTGGCGATGGTCCGGGATCAATCCCAAAAGGAAATATCCGAGGACAAAGCTTCGTAATTTTGAACTACGTTCAGATGACGAGACAACACCTCAGCTGGAACCCCACTCTCCAAACTTTCACACCACGCCAACGTGAGGACATTTGAGGCCACAACAGATTTAACATGCTCCAGCCCGTGTACACGACGGTTTTTGGCTGGACCTAGGTTAGAACTCGCAACCCTCCGGTTGCAAATTCGTCGCTCTTCCAACTGGCTATTGCGGCCCCATATAATTTTTGGAAAAAAATTGTCTTTCCAGTAGTACTGGTAAAACAATCTGAGTTGCATACCGCAATCGTAATAACACTCAATGCTATTCCTAGGGAGATTTCGAATTGTTTTAAGCCCTCTCTACACACTTAGGAGAAATAGAACGGGGGTTAATATGTAGCCTATGTTACCCGCAGGGTTCTAAAGAATAAGTGTACTAAATTTGGTGTGGATTGGTTAAACGATGTCGATTTGTATATAGTACAGACAAACACACGCCAATTCTGCTTTGTTGTACATACTATTTGGGTTTTTAATTTTATCTTTTACTTGCATAATTTCCCGACTCTCTTACTCAGTTTGAATTGGTTAATATGGATTGAAAAAGTGACCAAGAATAATCACTTTTCTCTTTTGTAGAAAATGCCATCATTTAAGTGCCATGAAAATAATTTTGTAACTGCTTTCTACATTTTTATAATTTCTACAATATACTTTGGACGCAAATTCTATACATGTATATTCATCCATGCAATACATTTCATATGCATCGCATTCCTGTTGTATGACATAGCTACCAAAGGTGACACTAAGGTGACTGTAATAAAAGATTAGGAATGCCCCTTAAGTTCGTTTCCTGTAAAATTGCCATAACTCTAATAGTAAAAATAACGGTTCTAAGGCAAACACTCTAGGCCCATACTCATAGGTTTTTGTTTCACAAATATTTTTTGATTTGTGATATTCTTGCACCAGGAATGCGATAGCTCCGAATATCGCCATCTGTAAGGGAAAGATGACAAAATAATTTGATATGTTCGTGGCTAATTTTTTTAAAAACTAATCCGTGCATCTTGAAATTCATTCGGTGGTACGTGTAATCATAAAAGAACGTGTTTTAAAATTGAATGTCTTCAGTAGACAAAGCAAAGTAATCGATTACAATTATCCAAACAACGGAAGGTCAATGTTGCAGCTTTTTTAAAAAAGAAAGTCAATATTTGTAACGAATGTTCGAGGAGGCAAAGTTGCATAATAGCTGCAACTCTTAAAATAAGCCACCATGACCTCCTGTCACTATGACAAAGAATTTTTAATATTTTAAATTCTAGTTCGGACTTTTTAAAATTAACATTATTTCAATAACTGCAAAATTCCACTTTAAATTTGCTTTATTCTAACTTACATGCCGCTTTAAATAGAATATTTTGTGGTAGTGTTACGCGTGATGAAAAGGAATTGCAATTCTTTGTTAAAATTATAAATATTCAAAAAATTTACTACAGAAAACAGCGAAATAAAAGTAAAGCAAAGTTGGCTGAAAAAAGTTCTGAAGCCTCTTTTTATTACGTGATTTCGCATAGTTGTCACAAATTACAACTAAAAATTGGATAAAATTTAGAAATGTGAAATTAATTACGAACGAATAAAAGCAGAAAATATCACTACACGTGGCAAACGAACACGAATTTTCGTTTCGTTGCAAAATATCGACTGTTCCAAACATTCGGAAATAATTTATATTTCACAAAGAAAAAAATAAGGCTCAAAATAAAACAGTATTAGAATTTAAATTCCGTAAAAATAGTTTTTGGAAAAATAATTGATTTTTCGGAACTGGTAAAATAATCCAAGTAATCACAATGCTCAATACAACTTCAATACACCAAAAGCGAGCGACAGATTTTTCATTAGAAGGGCCCTAAACGTATAAATAGCTTGAAATGAGTCGAAAATAATCAATGTACAAACACTTCATTTTTATTTATATAGATTTCATTTGTTTCAGAATTTTGTGTGTTACGATTTCTGGTTTGCAAATAATTTTAACGGATTTTGTACCTATGGAAGTATGATTACGAGATTATATTCTCATAAGGACAACTAAAATCATGAAAAAAGAACGCAAATAAGAAATAGCATTTCGCAAGAACTATTTAAAAAATTAAGTAACAAATTCCGATAAGAAACAAATTTTGTGCTATCCTTTAAACAGTGAATGTTGCAAATGTTTCACCCCGAATAAAAAATAATGAAATAAAAATAATCAAAAGTATTTGCTCTCCGCTAAAATACAGCCAATCCTAAATCGAAAACTAATTCAGGTGATATAATTTTAATATTTCTCAGCTTCACCAAAGGATTTATTATTTTTATTGCTTTTAGAATTGTAATAAGACAAATTTTTTTTAAGTATATACTACTAGCTATGCAAAATTTACTTATTCTAATAGTAAAGCACAATTTAAATTTTTTATACACTCACTGCCAAAAGTTAAGCACGAAGCGGTAAAATGCAAAATAATCGACAAGTACAGCTTTGATTGACACGAAATGCGGCAGGAAAGTAACAAATATGTTTATGCATGAAACAAAACGAAGAATTACATACAAAGATGAAAACAATATTGAATTTTCATATTATAAGATGAAGTCATATTGGAGTCATTAACAAAATGATGTTAAATCCAAAACAAACAAAACCGACATTAATAGGGTATGTGACCACCCCTCATCCTCATACAAAGTTTACAGCGTGTGACCATGCTTTCCATAAGGTGATCAACCACCCCAGAGTCAAGTAATCGCCATTCCTCCTGTAGAGCAGTTTGCAACTCTGTGAGAGTGACTGGGGGGGGGGGAAACGTGCAGACAAGTACGGCCGAGGGCATCCCAAAGATTTTCAATGGGATTAAGGTCGGGCGAGTACGCCGGCCAATCCATACGCGCTATCCCCTCACTCTCCAGGTAGTCGTCGACGATGTTGGCTCGATGGGGACGCGCATTATCATCCATTAAAACGAAAGCAGGACAACTGCTGCAGCGTACAATCTCACAGTGAGTTCTAGGACTTCATCCCGATACCGGACAGCCGTCACAGAACCCCATCTGTAGATATGTAGGTTGGTGCGATATCCCAACGAAATTCCTGCCCACACCATGATGCTTCTACCTCGGAATGCGTGATGCTCGATGATGTTCTGGAGCCAATTGCGTGTGCCTTGTTCTCTCCAGACCCTTACACGCTTGTCTCCAGGGCAAATCTCGACTCATCCGTGAACATAACGTTGGCCCAATCAGACACAGTTCAATTCACATGTTGCCGACACCACTTTAATCGTGCCCCTCTGAATTGGATGGATAGAGGAACACAAACTCGTGGTACCCGGGCGTACAGTCCATTCATGTGTAGCCTTCGGCGAACAGTAGTGGCAGATATCGTCTTACCAATGGAAGCTGCAACCATAGATGTCACACGTATGGAGGTCGCTCTACGATTCCGCTTGTCTAAAATAACAATATACCGATCTTCCGCGGGAGTCGTAACCCTTGGGGACCGCCACAGGTCTTCGGACAACTGTTTGGCTTGTTTGGAATTGTTTCCATAATCGTGAAATGACAGAATGATGAACGCCGAAGAAAAGAGCAACATCTGTGATTGATTGTCCTGCTCCAAGGCGTCCCACAGAAAGCCAGCGCTCACTATCTGCCATACGTCTTCTGGAACCATAGAAACACGTGTCTTGAAAACTAATCGTACGAAAGTTCTAAACACTTTTTATCAGCACTTACATGAAACTCCTCTAACCCTTCACATGCTGGCTTCTTATACGACTGCCTTTTTTGCATATTTCTCGACACGTATACGACTGCCTTTTTTGCATATTTCTCGACACGTATACGACTGCCTTTTTTGCATATTTCTCGACACGAAACCGTGATTGGCTGTTACAGGACATACTTTGAATCTACCTCTGCAGCGAAATGCAGCCTCTCAAATTCAGATTGGCTTCCTGAAATTAACATTTTCCTATTCGTGCTTAACTTTTGGCAGTGAGTGTAGTTTTATTGAACAAGATTAAAATCTAAACACTTGATTAAGAATTTTTAAACTCTGTTCCGCATTAGCAGAACACAGAAGTTTAATTCTTGTTTTTTACATGTTGGTTACTGTAGACGTTAAATTTTGCCGCTGAATATGAAGCCGATTTATGAAATGCTTTATTGACCTTTAAAAGAAGCTGTAAAACTGTTCCTTTGCAGAATCGGAACAACTGTGCCTCTTTACCTTTTGGCCCGTCAATAAATCTTTAAGTTATAAAATGTGCAATAGATCCTTGCACATGGGGGCCGCGGTGGCCCGGTTGGAAGAGTAACGGACTAGCAACCGAAGGGTTGCGAGTTCGAATCCAGCCAAAACACCGTCGTGTACAAAGGGGGCTGGTGCACGTTAAATCTGTCGTGGCCTCAAATGTCCTCACGTTGGCGTGGTGTGGAAGTTTGGAGAGTGGGGTGCCAGCTCAGGTGTTGCCTCGTCATCTGACCGTGGTTCAAAATTACGTGGTGTTGTCCTCGGATCTTTCCCTCTGGGATTGTTTTATTTCGATTTATTGAAAATTGCGGTCGATAGGGGGTAACTTCCCCTATATTCTACAAGCTCCTAGCGACAGCAATTTTAGACGAATCAGAATGAAACGAGATCACAAATCATGTCCTCGAGATACATAGATGAGTATTCCTCTAACTATAATTTGACGTGTCTAGACATGTGTGGCGGTTCATTGTCTTGTTGGAAGAGGACAAACCCCTCGGAATGAACGCAGGACATGAACGGGTGTAACTCGTCAGAAAGGATGCACACATAACATTCACCTGTCAGTGATGTTTGTAGACATACCAGGGGTTCCATTGAATACCAGCTAAACAAATCCCATACCATTACGGAGCCGCCACCAGCCTGTACAATCCCATCTTGATATGACGGGCTTCATGGGGTTTTCTCCATACACGGATCCTTTCATCGGCACGAAACAGTTGGAAACGTGATTCACCAGACCAGGCTACTCGTTTCCAGTAATCTAGTATCCAGTGGTGGTGTTTCCAAACTCAGGCGAGGTGTATAGTTGTGTGTCGAGTATTCATTAAGGGTACTCTAGTTCGGAGTCAGCTCCTAAATGCCCATATCTTCGATAATGTTGTACAGTCCTCACGCTAATGTTTGTGGAGGGCCCAGCATTGAGGCATGTTATTTGAGGCAGAGCTGCACGCCTATCGCGTGAAACTATTCTTGCCAGCCGATGCTAGTCCTGTTCATTCAGTCTCCAACTTGCTTCCATTGCTATCGAACGATAACGTCGGAGACAACAAATCACATTGGCACACTAAACGACAAATTTGTGTTATTTTTACTTGTTACCTCGAATAATGTATCTCGCCAGAGTAGTATGGGGGTCACTCTACCGTCAAATCCAAGATGGCCGCCGTTTGATAAGGAGTTGACTGTTGATAAGGTGTTGGGGAGGATTGCTGATAAGGGGCTTTGAGGTGGTGACGTCGTTGTAATTTGGTGGGGGGAATGAGAAACCACATATTTTGGAATTAAAAAGGAATTTCGTGGATTCGAACTGGGATCTGTAGTGCAGTGTGCTATCCGTTAGGCTGTAAGAGCTGCTATGAGTGGTGAATTAATGTAGTGTTTGCTTTTTTTCTTAATACTAGGACTACGTTATGGGACTTGGTTTTATTTGATGATTTTTTTTATTTTCCAATTAGTTGTAAGTGTGTTGGACTCGTAGAACCATCTAGTGATTTTAAAAGGTTAACGAATTTATTTTTGTCATTCATTCTGGGAAGGTGCTATGTTTAGAAAATGGTTTGAACAATTGTGGTGGGGTTTAATAATTCTTTTAAAAGACATGTCAGCCAGGTGGAAGAAGTAACAAAAGAGATTTATTTTCTAGCTGCAGCGTGATACTTTAGACTGGAGAATTTTTTTTTTAAAGAAAATTATGAGGGTGGATTTGAACTCATCAAAAGGTAATCGCGGCCGCCCGTTTTTTACACAAGCACTTTAACCGTTCGATCACCTACTTTGTATAATACTAGCTCTTGAAGTTACATCTTAAGGGAGTGAAAGTATGTTTTCTTTATTGAGCCCTTATGAATATGAACATAAAACCCATAAAGTTGAATTTATAAACCTTAGCTATATAACAAGTTTATTACCAAGATTTTAAAGTCTGCGAATTATATGTAATGACAGAATCTAGAACTCTCTGGAACGTGTGACAATATGACTAAGGATTTATGTGTAGGTTAATTAAGATAACAGAAGGAGTTAAACACGTAGTCACCGATAGGATACAAGCTTAAGTAAATGAGAAAGCTTTTAAACGCATTGCTATTTAGGAGAATGGTGTTGTTTTTCTGATTGTGAGAAAAGCAAATGAAACTACATCATGCCAATGAATCACATATGACATGCCCGAACTGGAACTTTCTATAGGGGTTTTAGCTATGAAATAGTGACGAAGGGATTATCTTAATACTCTAACGTTGGAACTCGGAACATAAGTAATTGAAGCCAACCAATATATGCGAAGATTTTAAGCGTATGAACACTACATGTAAGATAGAATTTATAATACGGAAACCTTTTTTATATTTTAATGAATTTATATACAACATGAGCTTGAAGAAAATGTGAATGTTTAAGGGTGAATGTTTTGTAGGGAAAATTATTATTATTATTACAATTTGAGGGGAGGACTTTGAGATATGAATAGGACACACAGGCATAACGGTGTATGAAACATTACATTTTTAGGTAAATAAGAAGTAACTAACCAAAGATTTATAGTATACATATTATAAGCGATGGCAAGGAAACGTATAAGATTGATATTATTAGAAGCCTCTGGAACTTGGGACAATATGACTAAGGCTTGTATATATTACAAATGTGGGAAATTGTTTTATTGATTAGATGCAATCTTAGGCAAATATATTCTACCAAAGGTTTGTGATGGTAAAGTATCAGATTGAAAGTCTAGAAGCCTCTGGAACTTGTAAGAATATGACTAAGGATTGTTTTTGCACGTGTAAGTTATTTAAGATAACAGAAGGAACGGAGTTAAACACTGAGTCACAGATAACGATAGAAACTATTTGATAATAAGAGGATTTTTAAAGCATAGTTGGAGCATCTTGGGTCTTTGAATTACTTTGCATCTTGTTTTGGGGTTTTACTGCCCCTTTTTTTCTGTTTTTAAATAAATCATGGATTCTAAGGACATTAGACCTGCAAAGAAAATGCGTGCAGACAAAGAACTGTGTTTGCAGAAATATTGTAAAGATTCTTTATGTTATGAGTATGGTAAACTGTTTACAGATCGTGAAGGCTGGGCATATTTTTGTCGATTGGAAAACGAATTAACGTACTTAAAGAAAGAGGAAACTACTATTGAAATTTATGGTAAAAAATGTACCGTGCCTCGGCAACTTGTAGCATACGGAGACGTAGGAATAAGCTATGCCTTTAGCGGATCTTGTATTGCAGCCAAGCCTTGGTCTCCTTTACTATTGGAAATAAAGGCAGAAGTGGAACGAATAATTGGCACAAGATTTAATTTTGTGTTGGTGAACCGTTATAAAGATGGTAAGGACTGTATAGGTGCCCATAAAGACAATGAGAAGGACTTGGATCTTAATGCACCCATAGCGTCTGTTTCATTTGGACAGAAAAGGCAATTTGTGTTTTCTAGAAAGAACTACAATTCTCTAAAAATTGTTCTGGAAAATGGAAGCTTGCTTGTGATGAAGTATCCAACAAACCAATTTTGGTTTCACAGCTTGCCCCGTGGGAATGCATTATGCCCTAGAATAAACTTAACGTTTCGTAAAATTCTTGTATAAAGCAGCGATCAACCACTTATGTGCCCCCGAACTAAAACTCAGTGTTGTGCACTAGACGATATTTGGACAACGTTGCAACTGATCTTTGCCTTTCTGAATAGTATTTTTATAAATGCTTATATCTTGTTGGTTTTAAATAAATTTTTTAGCGTGTCTTACCACATATACTGTATTTAGGACTTTTTTTATTACATAATTTTATAAATTGTTTTTAAAATGCAAGATCTGAAATGAAATTTTTCTTTGCTATAAAGATTTATGTTTTTAAGTTAGATGTTTTTACTCAAAAATTAATTATACATTAGATGTTATAGCACATATTTTCAATGCAGAAATTTTGTTTTAAGTATTGTACACACTTAAGTAAGAGTAAACTTTTGAAAACTTTACAAGACCCGTACTATGAACGTACACATTTTGAATAAGTTGTAATTGTATTGAAATCATTTATGCTATAAAATCCAAACCAACTGTTATTTTTTAATTAATCTTTCCTTGCATATTTTTTTAAAATAAATCTTCCTAAATTTTAGTGATTTAATTTTTATTATACAGATTTACAAACTGTTTTTGGTTGAAATATAAGGATTTATATTTTTAAAAATTAGATGCTTTTACTCTTAATTATATATTAGATACTATTACACATATTATTATTACATTGAAGATTTTTAAAAAACGTTTAACAATTGAAAATATATATACTTTAAATATTATTACAAACATTTAAATGCAATTTGCTTTTTATTTTTAATTTTACAATTAAGACATTTTTTAAAAGTTTGATTCTTAAAGTGTGTTTTATGCACAGTAAAAAATAATTATAAAAACCTGTAAGAGTAATTTTTTTTTTTGCTTTTATTTGAAACTTTGCAAGACCCTTACTATGAAGATGTTTCCTTGCACATTTGAAGCAGTGAAAAATAGAATTAAAAAGCCATTTATTTTGAAGTTCTAAATTAAACGTTCCTCTTTTAATGCTTTTTTTGCAAACCATGCATTTACTAAATATGAACTTCCTTTTATTTGAAACCTTATGCCTATTGTGCAGCTTAAATTGCAGAGCAAAATTCCAATACTGTACGAAACTATAAAGTATTTTACAAGATACTTCATATTATTCTCTTAATTTACATCTAATTCATTACTACGTTAAAATGGATAGCATGTGGGTTTTCTGTTTTAAAAATAATGTGTGCACATCTGTGCTGAAAAGTAAATTAACTTTTTGCCTTTTCTTGATATTTAATGCATAATCTAAATATTTACGCACACCGCTGATAGTTTTACACATGAGTAAAATTAAATAATAACTGAAAATTTTAAGTATTAGTGTGAATTTTAAAATGAACAAATATTGAATTAAATATTAATTCTATGTATTCTTAAAACAACTCTGCAAGAAAAAACAGATACACTTCTTAAACAGATTGAAGGCAATCACATGGAAACAAAGTAAATTAGAACACTTTTTAATAGAAAAAAAAACATTGATTCATATATTTTACAAAACTAATACATTGTAGTAAAAAAGAACTTATTTTTACATACTTGCATTTTTTTTAAGAGACACATGTTTACGACGAGCCAATTATTAAATGCCATCACCTCAGCTTTGGGGCAATGCAAATTATTTTTGTGATGACCACATGATAGTTTTTGGATCTTTTTGTTGCTACTTAGAGCACATAGTGCATCGAATTTGGGACACCCATATTGTTCCAAGTTGATATTTGGTATATTCAATGCATCTAGGTGTTTCTTTTCCACACAACGACCTTTGTAAGCAACTAGGTACTGGGTGGCGCTCTTGGTCTGCTCGTACAATTCTAAAAGCTTAGAGTCTAAACTTTCTAAAGGAGACACAATTTTTGCATGCCATGGGACAGAAAGGAAGACCACATATGTAATTTTTTCAACATATCGCACAGTTTTGTGATCTTTTGCACTCAGTTTTATGCTTATAAGGCGATAAGTTAAAACGAATGCTTGAAGCTATTTACGATTTTATGGCGATGTATACGTATTTACGTACTAAGAAACCCTCTTGAGTCTGAAATCCGTCAAAATGCACAATTACACAAATATTAAACATTGCTATTGAAATGTGTTAGCTGTTCTTGGAAAAAGAATTGTAAATTAGAGGCACGAAGAACTGCACTATATACACTTACTAAACAGTGAATAACACCATACACTTACTAACCAGTAAAATTAAAATTTATTGTATTCTTATCTTTTGTGAGTAACTACGAACGCTTAAGTGAAGAATGTACTCAGAAAACTTGTACTTGTGATAATGCGCCAAGTAAAATTGTGTGTTGTAATGCAAGAAGATTTTAACGAATGGATATGTTTAAAATGTGCATGTGATTTTTTTGTTTTTACTCTACCACTAGTATCTTCGACAAGTACCAGATTTTTTTAAAAAATTGACGAAGAGAACCTTTTCAACACAATCTGCACTCTAATTTTACACTTAAGAGTAACAGAGCATAATATAATTTTAAGGAAAATGAGTAATCAGCACGTAAATTTGAAGCCTAAAGTTCCAAACATGTCTATGCTCAATAAACGTCTATCTACGTTTAGAGATTGGCCACGCACAGATGTTGACATTAGGGACCTGGCCGAAAATGGATTGTATTACACGGGTGTCTCGGACGGAGTTAAGTGCTATTGGTGTGGAGGAGGGCTTGAAAATTGGCAAAAGGAGGATGTAGTCAGACACGAACACATAAAGTTTTATCCAAAATGTTTGGTAGCCCAACAAGGACCGATTGTTGACCCTAGACTAAAAGAAACACCCATAGATGAAATTGTACAGGTGTTGGATGAAACAAACAATAATGCCAATGTTTTTATAAAACCTGATGTAAAACTTTACTGCTCATACAATGACAAGGACGAACGACTTTGTAAAATTTGCATGGAATCGGAAATGGATGCTACTTTACAGCCTTGCGGTCATTTGGTTACATGCATGAGATGTACGAAGAGTCTCTCAACGTGTCCTATGTGCCGAACCAATATTTTACGTAAAATTAAAACGTACATTTGTTACTAAACAGTCTATTTATTAGTACATGTAGTAGATACAATTTCAAGTGATTTATTGAACACAGTGTGGAAGAATTGTAAAAGGGTGGTTTTAAGTTGAATGTCATGAAATTAACACTTGTACTACAGGAAAAAAAGACTAATAAGGAAGTTTAAGACTTTTCTAAAAATCATAAGACTTTTATCAAGGACTTGTGGAAAAAATCTTGTAGGAAAGACCTTTTTACCCCTTATAAATATATTGACTATTTTTTATTATTATTTGTTGTTTGTTCATTACATGTTAAACCTATTTACTAAAGAGGAATTTTAAAATGCCTTAAAAAAGGAGTTACTAAATGCTTTAGGAAAAATGTGTAAATGTACTTTAATGCAAGAAAAAGAACGCTTGAAATAAATATTCATCTAGCTATTATTTTTAGTACTTATCAATCATCTTGGTGTATTGTTTATTTTCTAAATTAAACCTTTCGTACTTTTAAATCTTAAAACAAAAAGAAAGGAAAAGTAACCATCTAGAATAATAAACACCAAATTTAAAAAAAATTTAATATTTTCTTATAATTTTTTACCTTTGCCTTTTTTTGTTGTTGAATAAACATTGTCATACAAAATTAGTATATTTGTTGTGTAGAATATTTTTTGAAAACACTGAATTGAAGAAAAAAAATCATTTATTGAAAAAAGAATCAACAGTTTATATATATTTGTAACAACATATCTTACAGGTCTTTTACATACATCTCTCTAACAGTATTGAAAATATCTGTGGTATTCAAATTCTCAAAAACATTTTCCTCCATTATTATGTAATAAAAGTTTAACAGTTTATTGCTCTGTCTTACAAAATTAATAGCAAACTCTTTCCAGTTAACAACACATAAAGCAAGGGCGAAAAATTCGCAAAAGCGTTCGTCAACGCTCATCGTCATACATTTATGTACAGATTGATTGACAATTTCATTCTTACAACCTAAACAGTCAAAAAGAATATTTATATTTTTTGACACAATATCCTTTAGGCACTTGCAGAGAGAAGCTATGACTTCTCTCCAACAATCAGATTTAATGGTATCACTGCAGTAAGGTTTGTAACTTTCACCAGGAAAACATTTTTTGATTTCCAGTTTCACATAATATGGCAACAAATACGTCAAAAGCGATATCTTCAATACATCTAACACATTGCCGTAGATTTCACACAGTTTAAAATACTGATCAGAATTCATAAACACACAGTTGGGCGAGAACTGAAAAGTATAATTTCTTTTCTGAAATACACGTTGTAAAACTAAGTGCATTTCCCCCACATCAAACACTTTAGAAAGGCAGACTTCTTTTTCTATAACTTTAACGTTGGAGGCAGTTGCAAAAGCGAAAAATGTGCTCAACTTTTGCATTAGAATGTACCATGTTTTTGGATGCAGGGAAACACAGTCCTTCGTTGGTTTCAAGACATTGTTTTCATACAAAGCAAATTTACGTATGTGGACACGTGTGGAACCGTTGAAGTTATTGATTAGCACGAATAAATAGTCTAAATAGAATAAATAGCTTGAAATTTCGGTTTATCGGTTTTTATTGTTATCAACTCTAGAATCATATGACGTAGAACGACTTTATCTCTGCAAAAAACTGAATCAAGTGGTGAGTTGCATTAACTTTGCTTGAAATTTCGGTTTATCGGCTTTTATTATTATCAACTCTAGAATCATATAATCTCTTGGTAGATTCTAGATTTGATAATAATAATAAAAGCCGATAAACCGAAATTTCAAGCAAAGTTAATGCAACTCACCACTTGATTCAGTTTTTTGCAGAGATAAAGTCGTTCTACGTCATATGATTCTAGAGTTGATAACAATAAAAACCGATAAACCGAAATTTCAAGCTATTTATTCTATTTAGACTATTTATTCGTGCTAATCAATAACTTCAACGGTTCCACACGTGTCCACATACGTAAATTTGCTTTGTATGAAAACAATGTCTTGAAACCAACGAAGGACTGTGTTTCCCTGCATCCAAAAACATGCTACATTCTAATGCAAAAGTTGAGCACATTTTTCGCTTTTGCAACTGCCTCCAACGTTAAAGTTATAGAAAAAGAAGTCTGCCTTTCTAAAGTGTTTGATGTGGGGGAAATGCACTTAGTTTTACAACGTGTATTTCAGAAAAGAAATTATACTTTTCAGTTCTCGCCCAACTGTGTGTTTATGAATTCTGATCAGTATTTTAAACTGTGTGAAATCTACGGCAATGTGTTAGATGTATTGAAGATATCGCTTTTGACGTATTTGTTGCCATATTATGTGAAACTGGAAATCAAAAAATGTTTTCCTGGTGAAAGTTACAAACCTTACTGCAGTGATACCATTAAATCTGATTGTTGGAGAGAAGTCATAGCTTCTCTCTGCAAGTGCCTAAAGGATATTGTGTCAAAAAATATAAATATTCTTTTTGACTGTTTAGGTTGTAAGAATGAAATTGTCAATCAATCTGTACATAAATGTATGACGATGAGCGTTGACGAACGCTTTTGCGAATTTTTCGCCCTTGCTTTATGTGTTGTTAACTGGAAAGAGTTTGCTATTAATTTTGTAAGACAGAGCAATAAACTGTTAAACTTTTATTACATAATAATGGAGGAAAATGTTTTTGAGAATTTGAATACCACAGATATTTTCAATACTGTTAGAGAGATGTATGTAAAAGACCTGTAAGATATGTTGTTACAAATATATATAAACTGTTGATTCTTTTTTCAATAAATGATTTTTTTTCTTCAATTCAGTGTTTTCAAAAAATATTCTACACAACAAATATACTAATTTTGTATGACAATGTTTATTCAACAACAAAAAAAGGCAAAGGTAAAAAATTATAAGAAAATATTAAATTTTTTTTTTAATTTGGTGTTTATTATTCTAGATGGTTACTTTTCCTTTCTTTTTGTTTTAAGATTTAAAAGTACGAAAGGTTTAATTTAGAAAATAAACAATACACCAAGATGATTGATAAGTACTAAAAATAATAGCTAGATGAATATTTATTTCAAGCGTTCTTTTTCTTGCATTAAAGTACATTTACACATTTTTCCTAAAGCATTTAGTAACTCCTTTTTTAAGGCATTTTAAAATTCCTCTTTAGTAAATAGGTTTAACATGTAATGAACAAACAACAAATAATAATAAAAAATAGTCAATATATTTATAAGGGGTAAAAAGGTCTTTCCTACAAGATTTTTTCCACAAGTCCTTGATAAAAGTCTTATGATTTTTAGAAAAGTCTTAAACTTCCTTATTAGTCTTTTTTTCCTGTAGTACAAGTGTTAATTTCATGACATTCAACTTAAAACCACCCTTTTACAATTCTTCCACACTGTGTTCAATAAATCACTTGAAATTGTATCTACTACATGTACTAATAAATAGACTGTTTAGTAACAAATGTACGTTTTAATTTTACGTAAAATATTGGTTCGGCACATAGGACACGTTGAGAGACTCTTCGTACATCTCATGCATGTAACCAAATGACCGCAAGGCTGTAAAGTAGCATCCATTTCCGATTCCATGCAAATTTTACAAAGTCGTTCGTCCTTGTCATTGTATGAGCAGTAAAGTTTTACATCAGGTTTTATAAAAACATTGGCATTATTGTTTGTTTCATCCAACACCTGTACAATTTCATCTATGGGTGTTTCTTTTAGTCTAGGGTCAACAATCGGTCCTTGTTGGGCTACCAAACATTTTGGATAAAACTTTATGTGTTCGTGTCTGACTACATCCTCCTTTTGCCAATTTTCAAGCCCTCCTCCACACCAATAGCACTTAACTCCGTCCGAGACACCCGTGTAATACAATCCATTTTCGGCCAGGTCCCTAATGTCAACATCTGTGCGTGGCCAATCTCTAAACGTAGATAGACGTTTATTGAGCATAGACATGTTTGGAACTTTAGGCTTCAAATTTACGTGCTGATTACTCATTTTCCTTAAAATTATATTATGCTCTGTTACTCTTAAGTGTAAAATTAGAGTGCAGATTGTGTTGAAAAGGTTCTCTTCGTCAATTTTTTAAAAAAATCTGGTACTTGTCGAAGATACTAGTGGTAGAGTAAAAACAAAAAAATCACATGCACATTTTAAACATATCCATTCGTTAAAATCTTCTTGCATTACAACACACAATTTTACTTGGCGCATTATCACAAGTACAAGTTTTCTGAGTACATTCTTCACTTAAGCGTTCGTAGTTACTCACAAAAGATAAGAATACAATAAATTTTAATTTTACTGGTTAGTAAGTGTATGGTGTTATTCACTGTTTAGTAAGTGTATATAGTGCAGTTCTTCGTGCCTCTAATTTACAATTCTTTTTCCAAGAACAGCTAACACATTTCAATAGCAATGTTTAATATTTGTGTAATTGTGCATTTTGACGGATTTCAGACTCAAGAGGGTTTCTTAGTACGTAAATACGTATACATCGCCATAAAATCGTAAATAGCTTCAAGCATTCGTTTTAACTTATCGCCTTATAAGCATAAAACTGAGTGCAAAAGATCACAAAACTGTGCGATATGTTGAAAAAATTACATATGTGGTCTTCCTTTCTGTCCCATGGCATGCAAAAATTGTGTCTCCTTTAGAAAGTTTAGACTCTAAGCTTTTAGAATTGTACGAGCAGACCAAGAGCGCCACCCAGTACCTAGTTGCTTACAAAGGTCGTTGTGTGGAAAAGAAACACCTAGATGCATTGAATATACCAAATATCAACTTGGAACAATATGGGTGTCCCAAATTCGATGCACTATGTGCTCTAAGTAGCAACAAAAAGATCCAAAAACTATCATGTGGTCATCACAAAAATAATTTGCATTGCCCCAAAGCTGAGGTGATGGCATTTAATAATTGGCTCGTCGTAAACATGTGTCTCTTAAAAAAAATGCAAGTATGTAAAAATAAGTTCTTTTTTACTACAATGTATTAGTTTTGTAAAATATATGAATCAATGTTTTTTTTTCTATTAAAAAGTGTTCTAATTTACTTTGTTTCCATGTGATTGCCTTCAATCTGTTTAAGAAGTGTATCTGTTTTTTCTTGCAGAGTTGTTTTAAGAATACATAGAATTAATATTTAATTCAATATTTGTTCATTTTAAAATTCACACTAATACTTAAAATTTTCAGTTATTATTTAATTTTACTCATGTGTAAAACTATCAGCGGTGTGCGTAAATATTTAGATTATGCATTAAATATCAAGAAAAGGCAAAAAGTTAATTTACTTTTCAGCACAGATGTGCACACATTATTTTTAAAACAGAAAACCCACATGCTATCCATTTTAACGTAGTAATGAATTAGATGTAAATTAAGAGAATAATATGAAGTATCTTGTAAAATACTTTATAGTTTCGTACAGTATTGGAATTTTGCTCTGCAATTTAAGCTGCACAATAGGCATAAGGTTTCAAATAAAAGGAAGTTCATATTTAGTAAATGCATGGTTTGCAAAAAAAGCATTAAAAGAGGAACGTTTAATTTAGAACTTCAAAATAAATGGCTTTTTAATTCTATTTTTCACTGCTTCAAATGTGCAAGGAAACATCTTCATAGTAAGGGTCTTGCAAAGTTTCAAATAAAAGCAAAAAAAAAAAATTACTCTTACAGGTTTTTATAATTATTTTTTACTGTGCATAAAACACACTTTAAGAATCAAACTTTTAAAAAATGTCTTAATTGTAAAATTAAAAATAAAAAGCAAATTGCATTTAAATGTTTGTAATAATATTTAAAGTATATATATTTTCAATTGTTAAACGTTTTTTAAAAATCTTCAATGTAATAATAATATGTGTAATAGTATCTAATATATAATTAAGAGTAAAAGCATCTAATTTTTAAAAATATAAATCCTTATATTTCAACCAAAAACAGTTTGTAAATCTGTATAATAAAAATTAAATCACTAAAATTTAGGAAGATTTATTTTAAAAAAATATGCAAGGAAAGATTAATTAAAAAATAACAGTTGGTTTGGATTTTATAGCATAAATGATTTCAATACAATTACAACTTATTCAAAATGTGTACGTTCATAGTACGGGTCTTGTAAAGTTTTCAAAAGTTTACTCTTACTTAAGTGTGTACAATACTTAAAACAAAATTTCTGCATTGAAAATATGTGCTATAACATCTAATGTATAATTAATTTTTGAGTAAAAACATCTAACTTAAAAACATAAATCTTTATAGCAAAGAAAAATTTCATTTCAGATCTTGCATTTTAAAAACAATTTATAAAATTATGTAATAAAAAAGTCCTAAATACAGTATATGTGGTAAGACACGCTAAAAAATTTATTTAAAACCAACAAGATATAAGCATTTATAAAAATACTATTCAGAAAGGCAAAGATCAGTTGCAACGTTGTCCAAATATCGTCTAGTGCACAACACTGAGTTTTAGTTCGGGGGCACATAAGTGGTTGATCGCTGCTTTATACAAGAATTTTACGAAACGTTAAGTTTATTCTAGGGCATAATGCATTCCCACGGGGCAAGCTGTGAAACCAAAATTGGTTTGTTGGATACTTCATCACAAGCAAGCTTCCATTTTCCAGAACAATTTTTAGAGAATTGTAGTTCTTTCTAGAAAACACAAATTGCCTTTTCTGTCCAAATGAAACAGACGCTATGGGTGCATTAAGATCCAAGTCCTTCTCATTGTCTTTATGGGCACCTATACAGTCCTTACCATCTTTATAACGGTTCACCAACACAAAATTAAATCTTGTGCCAATTATTCGTTCCACTTCTGCCTTTATTTCCAATAGTAAAGGAGACCAAGGCTTGGCTGCAATACAAGATCCGCTAAAGGCATAGCTTATTCCTACGTCTCCGTATGCTACAAGTTGCCGAGGCACGGTACATTTTTTACCATAAATTTCAATAGTAGTTTCCTCTTTCTTTAAGTACGTTAATTCGTTTTCCAATCGACAAAAATATGCCCAGCCTTCACGATCTGTAAACAGTTTACCATACTCATAACATAAAGAATCTTTACAATATTTCTGCAAACACAGTTCTTTGTCTGCACGCATTTTCTTTGCAGGTCTAATGTCCTTAGAATCCATGATTTATTTAAAAACAGAAAAAAAGGGGCAGTAAAACCCCAAAACAAGATGCAAAGTAATTCAAAGACCCAAGATGCTCCAACTATGCTTTAAAAATCCTCTTATTATCAAATAGTTTCTATCGTTATCTGTGACTCAGTGTTTAACTCCGTTCCTTCTGTTATCTTAAATAACTTACACGTGCAAAAACAATCCTTAGTCATATTCTTACAAGTTCCAGAGGCTTCTAGACTTTCAATCTGATACTTTACCATCACAAACCTTTGGTAGAATATATTTGCCTAAGATTGCATCTAATCAATAAAACAATTTCCCACATTTGTAATATATACAAGCCTTAGTCATATTGTCCCAAGTTCCAGAGGCTTCTAATAATATCAATCTTATACGTTTCCTTGCCATCGCTTATAATATGTATACTATAAATCTTTGGTTAGTTACTTCTTATTTACCTAAAAATGTAATGTTTCATACACCGTTATGCCTGTGTGTCCTATTCATATCTCAAAGTCCTCCCCTCAAATTGTAATAATAATAATAATTTTCCCTACAAAACATTCACCCTTAAACATTCACATTTTCTTCAAGCTCATGTTGTATATAAATTCATTAAAATATAAAAAAGGTTTCCGTATTATAAATTCTATCTTACATGTAGTGTTCATACGCTTAAAATCTTCGCATATATTGGTTGGCTTCAATTACTTATGTTCCGAGTTCCAACGTTAGAGTATTAAGATAATCCCTTCGTCACTATTTCATAGCTAAAACCCCTATAGAAAGTTCCAGTTCGGGCATGTCATATGTGATTCATTGGCATGATGTAGTTTCATTTGCTTTTCTCACAATCAGAAAAACAACACCATTCTCCTAAATAGCAATGCGTTTAAAAGCTTTCTCATTTACTTAAGCTTGTATCCTATCGGTGACTACGTGTTTAACTCCTTCTGTTATCTTAATTAACCTACACATAAATCCTTAGTCATATTGTCACACGTTCCAGAGAGTTCTAGATTCTGTCATTACATATAATTCGCAGACTTTAAAATCTTGGTAATAAACTTGTTATATAGCTAAGGTTTATAAATTCAACTTTATGGGTTTTATGTTCATATTCATAAGGGCTCAATAAAGAAAACATACTTTCACTCCCTTAAGATGTAACTTCAAGAGCTAGTATTATACAAAGTAGGTGATCGAACGGTTAAAGTGCTTGTGTAAAAAACGGGCGGCCGCGATTACCTTTTGATGAGTTCAAATCCACCCTCATAATTTTCTTTTAAAAAAAAAATTCTCCAGTCTAAAGTATCACGCTGCAGCTAGAAAATAAATCTTTTTTGTTACTTCTTCCACCTGGCTGACATGTCTTTTAAAAGAATTATTAAACCCCACCACAATTGTTCAAACCATTTTCTAAACATAGCACCTTCC
This sequence comes from Meta bourneti, assembly GCA_933210815.1. Lineage (NCBI taxonomy): Eukaryota > Metazoa > Arthropoda > Arachnida > Araneae > Tetragnathidae > Meta > Meta bourneti. The sequence continues at coordinate 53,253,450 of OW119928.1, forward strand.
CAGAATGAATGACAAAAATAAATTCGTTAACCTTTTAAAATCACTAGATGGTTCTACGAGTCCAACACACTTACAACTAATTGGAAAATAAAAAAAATCATCAAATAAAACCAAGTCCCATAACGTATTCCTAGTATTAAGAAAAAAAGCAAACACTACATTAATTCACCACCCATAGCAGCTCTTACAGCCTAACGGATAGCACACTGCACTACAGATCCCAGTTCGAATCCACGAAATTCCTTTTTAATTCCAAAATATGTGGTTTCTCATTCCCCCCACCAAATTACAACGACGTCACCACCTCAAAGCCCCTTATCAGCAATCCTCCCCAACACCTTATCAACAGTCAACTCCTTATCAAACGGCGGCCATCTTGGATTTGACGGTAGAGTGACCCCCATACTACTCGCCAGACCCAGTCATTAATTATACCCAGGCCGTGAGAAGGTGTCCTGAGATTTACAATTTTGTTTTCTAGACATATTTTTATGAATGTATACTTTATAATGGAAATAATCTGAGGAAAATTATATTCGTTTTGTAGATTTAAAAGATTTTATTTTAAATTTTAGTACGAATAACACACAGGTTAATGGAATGAGACACGGATTTTAGGTGTTGAGAAATCTCGTATTGAAGGTGTTTGTGACGCAACATATATAAATTTTTGGTGGTCAAAACGAGATAAGTCAATAAAAATCAGAACAAATTAATTTAATGATATTGGCCTGAGGAAACTACAATACAATACAAGATTTCATTAGTCAAGTGACTGAAACTAATTTAAAAGTAAATTTCTGTTTGTCAACATGCCACTGCATATATAAGTACTTTTTATGATTATGCCATAATTAATACTTATGTTATTTTGATGTATGAACTTTTAAAAAATTGGCAAGTTTTTCGATAAATTTGTTGGGACGAGCCTTCGTCTTAGAGACAAAATATTTTCCCGTTTTTTTCAACCGTCAACATTCACTAAAAACAAAAAGTTCACATCCATCAGTCACCCCTACTCGATATGACCGGTCATATTCCTATAGCTACAACCCCTACCCACTTTTGTGGCGGGTGCAGTTTTTGTGGTAGTCAGACAACAGAGGAACCTCTCCATAGCTCTCTAGAGCAGTGTTTCCCAACCTTTTTGACTCGGGGAGCCCTTTTTAGAATCAATTTCTATGGCGGAACCCCTAAGGACTACCCTATGTTTTACAAGTTAATGGCGTTTAGGAGTAGTGTTACAGGGCGATGAAGAGGGGACAGAGTATTTAAATAATTGCGTAATGTCAATGCAATGAAATTATATTTTGAAAACTTTGAAATGTACCATAATATCTCAATTTAGAAGCAGAATGACCAAGCGAGGTTTGCTAGAGGAAGTGCGAAATTCAACTTGGCAAATTTCCGTTGAGAATGTAATTTTTGGTTTTCGCATTTTGATTCTATTTTTTTGTTTCTTATTCTTTATTTCATTTAATTTTAATTTATTTTATTTTCCTGTAGCTGCAGCGGGACCTTAGGGCTCCGCGGAGCACAGGTTGGGAACTACTGCTCTAGAGCATTGTTTCTCAACCGCAGCACAGTGTGTCATTTTAGCAATCTAGATGGACAAAAGTATTGCATCAAAAATACACGGTTTTTGTGTGGTTATAAGAGGCTGTGAGTGATAAAAAAAACTGGTTTGGTGTACATTTAACGCTTTTTAGTTACTATTTCAATGCAAAAATATGCTAAATTTAAATAAATTTGTCAACTTTGATCCTTATATAAAATATACTTCGATTAATTATTAACCGTATTTTTTTGCAATTTCATATTAATATACACCTGAATAATGATATGTCCAATACAGATCCATTTAAAAATAAAGTAGATGTATGTAATAGAAAAACTAAAGGGGAAAAATTCTTTATTTGAAAAATATTACAAAAGTATGCACTTGGAATCTCAACTACCTAAATAGTTTACTGATATACTGAAGGTGAGGTTCTTCAAAAAAATTCAACCTTTTTGGAAACATTTGGCTGCGTTTAGTTTTAGACCTTGCTCGTAAACTTACAATTAGTGAATCTAAGATAATGACTTATCTTTTCATCAAATCTATTCGTATCAGTTATTGACATTTTTATAGTAAATATTTCCCTTATCGCCTATTGTGTTTATTTCTTGTTTCTTGCGCATCTAAGAACGGACCAATTGGAAGAATGCAAGCAGCAAATAATATTCTTTCAATGGACCAGTATATTATGTATAGTTTACGAGCACTGGGGTACCAAGGATACTTTCTCAGGTATATATCTTGTACTTGCTTCGTGCTCAGAAAACTTATCAGTTTATCTGGAAACCGGAATTTAAACATTTTAATGACTTGGAAGCGCTTGATTTCATAAATCCCAGTTATTTCAGCAGACCTCTCAGCATTTCTAAAAATCTATGAGCAGTGTTTCTATCGTAAAATATTCCCTATTTGATGTTTGGTCACATCTATCACAAAACAACAAACTCAGCTTTAAAGTTATCTTGCATATTATTACTTTCCTAGCAGTTAAATCTACTAATTACTTGGGGCAAAAAGAAATTTGATGGAACGACAGTGTCTAGTGATGGAGCAGGATTTTGTGCCAAATAATTCTTTTACCCTCATTAGTAGAAGCAAAGGTACCATAGATATACTAAACATACTTTACTCAGATTGATATTTTTCAGAAAAAAATTGCCGGTATCTTTTCTGTTCTGCTCCATCACAGACCCTCATTATAATTGTATTTATGATACTATCTTTTGACAAAATCAGTACGAAGAATTATCCATGAGTTGTACGTAACCGTATAACAGAGCAGTTGATAAGTGACTAGTTGTGCTACAGCTGAAGTTTCCGTGATAATGATCCCAGAAATGTGACAATCGTTTAGTTTATTTAATTTTTTATACGGAGTATACAAATTAGAGTTAATGTTCTTTACGTTGTTTACATAATTTTACATTGGTGCATAGAAAGATTAGCGTCAACTTTTAGCCCAAGCACTTGATTTGCAGAAAATTTTACTGACTTTTTAGAAGGCACGGGTCGTTTTCATAATTGTACCTCTTCAGGGAAAGCAACGGAGAGCTCTCTGACGATTTGAAGTAGAATATCATATACCTGACTGCATTGACGGATTAATGCAATTTTGTGGGTGGGGGCGGTTGGTTGGAAGATGCAACAAACCGGGGGCCTGGGGTACGGGATACCTCCAGAGAAACGGGGGGTCCGGGGGTCCTCCCCTGAAAATTTTTAAAAAATACCTTCTAAAGCTAGCCTTTTTGAAGCTATTTTGAAACTTAAAACATATAAAATTAGTGTAAAAATGTACTTTATTTTAGACAAATAATCACATTTCTTGAAATGCGTAGCTTTTAAAACCTTTGTAAAACTGGCTCCATTTACATAACTGTTAACACAAAAACTACAAATTCTATAAGCCTTTTGTCAACATAGAACTGTTAAGCAAATTAAAGATAAAACATTGAAATTAGCATGAAAATACTTTTAAAATAGTATTTTGCAGGTTGTTGAAAGTTACGTTTTTGTTAGCTCTTAATTCCTAAGTATACATACTTTTATTTTAAAAATAACATTAGGTATTGGTATTTTCAATTAACGTCACACTGGAGCAACACAACGGGCTATTGGTGACGGTCCGGGATCAATCCCAGAGGGAAAGATCCGAGGACAGCACCAAATAATTTTGAACCACTGTCAGATGACGAGGCAACACCTGAGCTGGCACCCTACTCTCCAAACTTCCACATCACGCCAACGTGAGGACATTTGAGGCCACGACAGATTTAACGTGCACCAGCCCCCTTTGTACACGGCGGTGTTTGGCTGGATTCGAACTCGCAACCCTTCGGTTGCTAGTCCGTTACTCTTCCAACCGGGCCACCGCGGCCCTAAATAACATTAGGAAAGTGTAATAAACAGAAGCTTAAATATTCTTTACAAATTCTTTTTTTCAATACAATTTACAATGACACTCATTTTGAAACAAAAGTTGTATGAATAAAAAAACGATATCCATATTAATTGTATTATTACAAGAATGTACTTTAGACTAATGTTTCATTAGTCGTTATCTCCAAAGAAATGCAATGTAAACAGTAAAAATGATGTTATGGTAACTCAAAAACTTACACAAGCTGCATAAAACTAGTTTTGAATGTAATATTGTTCTATATTCTGAGTAGTTAACATTTTGAAATAAAAATTCTGTTTACAAAAAATTATTGAGTTTATATTGTACATATTAGCACTATACTCGTACAGTACATATTGGTCTGCTTCATGCATATTAGCAGGCGGTTTGCACTTTTTACAGTTTTGATATAAAATTAAAAGAGTAACCTAAGTGTATGAATGTTGAGTTCAATTACTTAAACTTTTTGACATCACTAAAGAACAACTGGCTTTAAACTACTTGTACTTAAGAAAACATGTTTGTTCTCTTCTTTTCCCCTTCTCAATATACATATCTATAATTTTCTCTTTGTCAATAAGGATGTCTCTATGAACATATAGCAAAGCAAGTCCAGTTAAGCGTTTTTGCCCCACAATGGTTTCTCAACCAAGTTTTGATCAGTTTTAGTGTAGAGAAAGATCTTTCTGCTGTTGCACTTGACACAGGAAGAGAAGAAAGAATCAACATTAAAGATCTAATTGAGGGGAAAATTTCTGGGGTGCAAAATTGCAAACACTCAACTGCATAGCCTGGTAAAGGGGTTTTGTTTGCATCTTCCCTTTTCCACTTTGCCATCCACAGCTCGATTTCTGCCTTCAGATTAGAAATGCAGTCACTTTCATCCTCTCCAACTCCAATTACTCTAGTACTTTTTAGCCAGTGTTTCTGCATCCCTAATCACTGACTCCATAGACATTGTTGATGAGCAGACTTTTGGTAGAAGTGAGTTGAGCTTGTAGAGATTGAGAACTTCTTTTGAGAACCTGTTTCCAAGATCGCTGTTTATCGAGCCAAGAATAGGGATAAAGACATTCACAATAAAGTAACTTTCTGTGCATGATAGAGCAGTGTTAGGTCTGTTAACTTGTCTAGATGTGATCCTGAGTGTTTGAATAGTGCTTCCTATAGTTTCTGCCACTTTTTTGGTTTGATCATACAATTGACTGAATTCTGCATCAGCTTTTTCTCGCTTTTTTAAAGATTGAGAAAGTATCGGTCAAGATTGTTGGTTTGGTAACTTCAATAGTCTCTGAAAAACCTACTGAGAGGTAATGTTTGGCTAAGTACATCAGCAAATCATACGGGAGTTAAGATGACTTTCGTGCGTAACTTGGGCAGCAAAAAAGAGTTTTTACCTTTTTTTGCTCTCGGGGGGGGGGGGGGTTGCCCCCTCCGCCCCTCCTTTAATCTGTCCTTGCCTGACTGTCGTAATTTACTTCAGAGGTCATTGACAATTAATTTTGACTAGTTGTCTCTACAAGGTTACGAGTTTCTTTTTTCATACTTAAAACCACAGACTTAAAAATCTTTTTGAGGCTTTCTAGGCCTATATTTCAAACTACTTTGTGAGTTATTGGTTAGATCTTGAATCACAGCGTAATAAAAGGTAAGATTTCCTTGAAGTCAAGAAGAATTTCTCAGGAATACTTCTCTGCCTATTCACTTTACTCCTCTTTTGCTAAATTCTTTGGCAGTAATTCGAGAATTTTCGCTTTAACACTATTTACAACATTCAAACAGTATCTGGTAACAAATGTTCATCCATTTCTTGAGAAATAAATGTTAAAATAGCATCGATTTTCGTTTGCTTCGAATTTATCACTCCAAATGTCAAAAATGGACTGACGAAAAATTTCCAGTCATTCTGAAATTTAAGGAATATCTGCCAAATTCGCAAACTTGAGCATAAAATGTTTTGTTCTGTGCACATCAAATGAGTCAGGCTATAATACACATTAATGTTTTTGTAATATACGGCTATATAATGTGTTAAAAGTCTGATTGAAATTTGAAATCAGCAGTTGCGTTAGACGCTACTTACCTACAAATTCAAAAGGATCTTGAAAATTAATGAAACAGTATTCAAGAAAATAAAAGCACGTAAACATACCTCGATGAACAGAAGATAATGATAGTATCCACCAAATAGCGCAAAAGAAAATATAGGACCTATACTTTTCAGTTTTCCTCAAAGTACTAATACGCATTTCCCAGATTGGTTTTATAGCCAACGCAGATAGTAAGACTTAAGACCCCTGTACTTCCAGTCAGGAGAAATTGTTTAGAAAACAACTACCCTCGTGGTCTTGCTAAGTGGACATACTGCTTTTAAGATGTACTTTTTGACAATCTGCGAAACTAAGAAAATTTAATTTTGTCCTAGATTGCGAAAATGACACACTGTGCGCCGTGCCGAGGCCGGATATCGGTCCTGCCATCAATAATATCGGACCTTGAGATGTTCTGAAATTTGTCATTTTAGTTTTCTAAGCATTTTAATGAACTAATATTTTGTGGGAGAAATAATCTAAGGAGAATAATATTCTTGAGTGTCGAAAAGCTTAAACTTAGAACCCCTAAATAATATCAGTGTAGCAAATTTCAGTGACTAAACCGCGTATTTTTAAACATGGAAGTAATCATGAATTATCGGGAATTTTCCGACATCGAAATATTTCAATATTTGAGAAAAGTATAAATAAACTTTTTTCCCACTGAAATTAAAGGTCAAGGAAGTCTATCTAATTCTCAAATCTAGTAATACTGAATACTGTTTCTTCGCAAGTTCACACTTCAGTATGTAAGTGCTTGTTTCGAAACCCTAGTGTCGTGATTTTCAAAAGTATTAAGCTTATAGATTTAAATTTTTAGATAAGAGACACAGACCCCTTTGTTTAATTTTGGTGTCAAGAAATCTCATATTGAAGGTGTTTATGACGCCCAAGAAATAGCGATGCATCCACCTTAAGCCTACATAGCCGATCTAAAGGCTGTGGTGTTGTCCTCGGATCTTTCCCTTTGGGATTGATCCCGGACCGTCGCCAATAGCCCGTTGTGTTGCTCCAGTGTGACGTTAATTGAAATACGCCCCCCTATATAAAGGCACACTGCAAACAATCTCCTAACGGCACTAAAGAAAAATTCTGCACTCACTCGTAATAAACAGATATTTAAAATTTGGTTTCATATAATGCCCTTGACACTGACCAATTGTCAGGATAAATTTTTCAAACCACATCATTAAAATCAATTTAATAGTACGATAATCAATTTTACACAGAATATTTTCTATTGTTGGTAATCAGAATTGGATATGTCAATGAAAATCAGCACAAATTAATTTAACGATGTTGGCCTGAGCTAACTACAATATGCTACAAGTTTTCATTAGTGCAAATTGATAACTAATTTGGGCCGCGGTGGCCCGGTTGGAAGAGTAACGGACTAGCAACCGAAGGGTTGCGAGTTCGAATCCAGCCAAACACCGTCGTGTACAAAGGGGGCTGGTGCACGTTAAATCTGTCGTGGCCTCAAATGTCCTCACGTTGGCGTGGTGTGGAAGTTTGGAGAGTGGGGTGCCAGCTCAGGTGTTGCCTCGTCATCTGACCGTGGTTCAAAATTACGAGGTGTTGTCCTCGGATCTTTCCCTTTGGGATTGATCCCGGACCGTCACCAATAGCCCGTTGTGTTGCTCCAGTGTGACGTTAATTGAAAATACCAATACCGATAACTAATTTAAATGTAATTTTATATTTTTCAACAGCCAGACCAGTAGGTAGGTAGGTATTTAATTAACGCCGCACTGTACCAATACAATGGGCTATTGGCGACGGTCCGGAATCAAAAACCGAAGGGAAAGTCCGAGGACAACACCACGTAATTTTGAATCACGGTCAGATGACGAGGTCACATCTGAGCTGGCACCCCACTCTCCAAACTTCCACACCATGCCAACGTGAGGACATTTGAGACCACGTTAGATTTAATGTGCACCAGCCCCTTTTGTACACGACGGTCTTTGGTTGGATTCGAACTCGCAACTCTCCGCTAATCCGTTACTCTTCCTACCGGGCTACCGCGGCCCATAAACTAGCTGGCGTTGCTCGTGTTGAACTGGCAAAGCTTTCATTGAAAGTGATCCGAAAAATCACTGTTCTCTATCATAGAAAAAAATACAAAAATCAGAAAATGCAAATATAGAAAAAAATAAGTGAGCGGAAAATAATTTTTAAACTCCATTTCGACATTTTAATATTTTCTAGTTTCCTTTGGTTTATTTATTTTATTTATTTATTTATTTCAATTAACGTCACACTGGAGCAACACAACGGGCTATTGGTGACGGTCCGGGATCAATCCCAAAGGGAAAGATCCGAGGACAACACCACGTAATTTTGAACCACGGTCAGATGACGAGGCAACACCTGAGCTGGCACCCCACTCTCCAAACTTCCACACCACGCCAACGTGAGGACATTTGAGGCCACGACAGATTTAACGTGCACCAGCCCCCTTTGTACACGACGGTGTTTGGCTGGATTCGAACTCGCAACCCTTCGGTTGCTAGTCCGTTACTCTTCCAACCGGGCCACCGTGGCCCTTAGTTTCCTTTGGACAAAATACGTATGCTTGCTTTATGCATTATATATAATTTATTTCACATACACCACACTATAGCGTAAGACAAAACTACAAAAGGTGATTGTGAGGTGACTATTACAAAAGTCAATTTTGAGTTTTGGAATGATTGTGAATGCCCTTTACGCTCACTTCCTGTAAAAATGACAAACTTGGAGATATTGCAGCCAGTTTTCCTATCAATATATTTTTACTCGTAGAACTCTTGCACCAGGAATACAATATTTCCGAATTCCATCATTACGAAAGGCTGGCAAATCATATTGATACGATGTTCAAGAACGATTTCTTTTTAAGTAAAAACATTTTGTTTCTTGAAAATTCCATTCCGCATGTGAAATAACAGCTTGTTTTAAAATGACATATTTTCAGTTCAGACGAAACAAAGTTAATCTATTAGAATTTTTCAAAAAACGGATTTTACAGCATTTTTAAGAAAAATAAAATCGGGTGTTCAACGATTGTTTAAGACAGCAAAGTTGCATAATGGCTTCTACTCGTAAAGTTAACAACCTCGATTTTCTGTCACTTAAGACAAAAATCAATAGTCCGTTGTGTTGCTCCAGTGTGACGTTAATTAAAATACATACCTACCTACCTTTAGACAAAAACTTTTAATTTTTCAAAAGTTTCATTTTAGAACCATGATATTATTTCAAGATCAAGATGCACGTTAAATCTATCGTGGCCTCAAATGTCCTCACGTTGGTGTGGTGTGGAAGTTTGGAGAGTGGGGTGCCAGCTCAGGTGTTGCCTCGTCATCTGACCGTGGTTCAAAATTACGTGGTGTTGTCCTCGGATCTTTCCCTTTGGGATTGATCCCGGACCGTCACCAATAGCCCGTTGTGTTGCTCCAGTGTGACGTTAATTGAAATACCCCCCTCCCTAATGAAATAAACAACTCGTGGCAGAGTCGCTTTCGTAAGATCTCAGAAGGGTAAGTCTCTTAATTAAGTTACTCTTACGAATTGACTTGCGAGGGTTGGCTATCGAAGAGCAGATTAGTGTTTTTGATCATGCTCGTTAGTCACTAACCAATCAATAATTTGTCTCACAGGGGATTCATGCTTTTTCCCACAATCACGTGACAGATCTTCAAACCGAGCGACCGGAAGAAACAGCTGAGTGTACAAGCTCCGCCTATTTCATTTGAAGGTCGATGAAGTAATGAGAACACATAGAAAATTAATAAACGTGGGACCAATCAATTCTTGCATATTCAGCAATTTTTTTTGACCACGTATTATCAATAACTTCCGCTTAACATCACATTGTTGGACCACAACTTTTTAGTGGAAAACAGTTTGCAAATTTAACAACAATCGGACTTCTCACATTTAGGTTTCTAAGTCCACTATCCTCTTAATAAAAAAAATCAATGTTCTATTTAATCATTCGCTGCATAAAAATTAGCAAACAGCAGGACTTTGTGATTGAGTCCCTGACGAAACAAATGCTCCCACTGTCACATTTTGTGCTCTACAGACGTTCGTGAGATGAAAATTTTATTGATTTGTCTCGTCTCTCTTCTCACTAATATCACTGGCTTACCGTCCATGAAAGCCCAGAAGCCCGGCATTCTTTAAAAACAATAAAAATAAATTCGAAAATATTTGGTGGAAAAAATACTATAATCGATAAAATCTGAAGCAAAGAGACGATTTTCTCAACGTCAATCTGAGTGAGACGTCTATTAGCTCTTGACTGTCACCACAAAGTCAACCAGGGAATGCAGATGCTCGATCTTTTCAGGTTCAAATGGTTTCTTACTAGATTGATGGTGTTTGCCATGTGGAATGAATACCTTCAGCCACACACCTTCTCTCTTACCCCATACTTCTTGCTGAGGCTTGCATCCTGTTAAATTATATGCGTTGTGGATCGTGTGCATGGTCTATCATTATCTCCTTATTTTCCCGCCTTTGTAAAAGACTGCAATCAAGCTCTAAGACAACGTTGGGGTCATTCATGCAAATTTGCCGGGATTGGGCACAATTGTGCCTTTTGGGCTTCTTTTTTACTTAGGGCTAAAATGATTTGCATTGTATTATCTTAGCTCAAAAGAAACAACGGCGAATGGAGTTAACTTTTAAGGTTGTCTGGGGCTAAGAATATTTGTTTTTTGCTTTTGATCCTGTCTTAGAATCCTCAGTCTGCATTGTTACCATGCGCTACTGAATAATACGATTGCCGGGGAAACACTAAAAGAAGGATCATTTTTTAAGTTTTGTATCATAAAAATGGAGTGCATGAAATCATTGACTTTACACACATAGTACTGGAAAATACTTCAGTGACGAGGGCAAAATTATGGTTAAAATTACAAACCATTTTTTCAAAAAACCACAAAACTTTGCAATAAATATTTCTAAAATGGCCACTCCTTAGCCGCGTATGGGGACAAGTGGGGCTCAAAAAGAGTTGTAATCAATTTTGTACATTGTCAAGGTCAAACTGGGGTGTGTGACCAGAACTGGCCGACACACCATATCATATTTTTGGGTCGGCTTAGTCACAAAAAGCCACGCAAAAATAAGAAATCAAAATTAGGTATGGAGAAATGAGAATTTTGTTGACGTGTCATCTTGTTAATGCTTCGTAGACGATATCCGTACAGACAGAAATTCCGTTTGAAACCTCCTGATTCTATACATGTTTTGGGGTCATTTCTGAAATTTTTAGGGAGGTTTTTTTTGAAAGATTTTTAGGACATTTTTTTGAGATTTTTTGCAAATTTTTAGCATAATGTTTTGGTTTTGTACCCTGTTTTAATCAATTTTTTGTTGAAATATTTCTAAATCGCAACCTTCCATTAATAGTTTTATTTCTACTACGAAATACATGACAAATAGCTCATCTGATAGCTCCTGCCCTCCCAAAAGAAATTCGCGGTCTACCCTTTTTCCCAAAAATGTTTACTATTTTGAGGTAAAACTACGTTTTACGGTACGATACAGATTAGAAGTGGTCGTGATATAATCATGTGACCAATTTCAACTCGCAATCATTCCAAGGTTATTAAGGCAAGGGCGCTGGTATCGTTTGATAGCGCATAGATGCCATTTAAGGCACACGTCATCTGACCATGATTCAAAATTACGTGGTGCTGTCCTCGGATCTTTCCCTTCGGGTTTGATCCCGGACCGTCGCCAATAGCCCGTTGTGTTGCTCCAGTGCGAGCTTAATCAAAATACCTACCTACCTACTATACTTTTGGAGTTTATTGAAACGGTTTAGTAATGCCAAAACCTGAACCATCACCTAGAGCATGATTTCCCGAATTGTAAATCCACGGGGCTGTAACTAGGGGGAAAAATCGGTCATTCGAAAAAATTTTTTGAGAAAGCCAACAAGAAAATATTTCGCCTAAAAAATTGTAAAACCGAGATTGATTGCAGTGATATTGCGCCAGAACATACCGCATAAATGCTATGAATGTCACTTCTTGTCAATAAATTGATAAAATTCGATTCATATATAGAGAAAAAATAGGACATCCACCATAGAGTCATTCCTACTCAAAATGAACGAACCCTGTTCCTATAGAGACCGTCATTATCCAGACTTTGTGGCGAATGCAGTTCTCAGAGTAGGCAGATAGTATCAAATGCTTAACTTACATCCAACCATAATTTTTTCCTTCATACAATTATACCCCTTTGTTACAAATAAAATGAAAAGGCGTAATAACTTTAGGATCGTAGAAAACAAATAGCACATTAGAAAACCTTTTTACATTTCTCTGAGACCCCCTTAGGCCTCGGGCTCTGGTAACATGATACTGGCATCCCTCCACCTAATGTTGAGGGCCCTGAATTATGATATCGTTCTTTCAACACAACTCTACTAAACCAGATTCCCTCTCCGAAAGTCTTTAAGAAATATATTCTCTGATAAAATAATGTGCACAAAGTACTTTTTAATATTCTTCAAAAAAAATTAGTTCTTATATTTAAAATATTACTATTTTATGAATTAATATTCATTATATGATGAGAGTTTAACAACTTAATATACATCATGATGCATGAAAGCGAGGATTGGGTAGTGGTAATTAATTAACGTCGCACTGGAGCAACATAATGTGCTATTGGTGACTGTCCGGGATCGATCCCCAAGGGAAAGATCAGAGGATAACACTCACGTTGGCATGGTGTGAAAGTTTGGAGAGTGGGGTGCCAGCTCACAGGCGTGACCTCGTCATCTGACAGTGGTTCAAAATTACGAGGTGTTGTCCTCGAATCTTTCCTTTCGGGGGTTAATCTCGGACCGTCGCCAATAACCCGTTGTGTTGCTCCAGTGCGACATTAATTAAATACCTACAAACCTACTAGAGGATAACACCACATAATTTTGAACCACGGTCAGTTGACGAGATCACACCTGAGCTGGCATCTAACTCTCCAAACTTCCACCATACGGCAACGTGAGGATATTTGAGGCCACGACAGATTTAACGTGCACCAGTCCCCATGTATACGACGGTTTTTGGTTGGACCGAGTTTCGAACTAGCAACCCTCCGATTGCTAATCCGTTGCTCTTCCAACCGGGTGCGAGGATAGAGACATTGTTCTACGCTGACTCTCAACCATCTCACGAATTCGCGGTATATATAGTACCCCGTTTGGGTACCTTAAAAGTATAACTTTATCCTTAAATGTTAAAACATTTCCCTGCTCTCTCCATTCAGTTAAACCTGGATATTATGACCCATAAAGCCGGAATGGTTAACTCTGATTCTCGGTTCAACACCGATTAGAATCCCGATCTCAGGACATGGACGTTCATAGTGGTTCTTAATGCACTTTAAGCCTTAGGTGTACCAAAAGGTGACCGTAGTGAGGCAAACCAAACCGCAATGCACAGAGACGTAACTAGGCTAGTTTCCTCCCAGAGCAAGAACTCGCCTTGGCGCCATTCACCGACCAACCAAACGAAAACCCACCCCGACAACACCTGATATCGCCACCACACATTAATTCCACTGGTCCAAATTTTTTTATTAAACTTAGATGGTAAATGCTTGATTTCAAAGGTAAATAGATTAATTTGCAGCAATTTCATTTTTAGTTCAAGATAAAATACCTAATTAATTCTAAGATATTTCATTGACAAATAATCTAAGAGTAGCATGTTTGGTATATTCTTTCATACTTATAATCGCTGCAAATTAAATGAAAAGGTTTTATCAAATGATATCGGGGTATGTATGGGCTGCATCAAAATCAACAGAATGTTGCTTTAGAATAGGATATTTAATTATGATAAATACAGAGGCTTTTCGGACATTTTTTGAATGATTTTGATGAGCTGTAAAAAAATTGTATGCTACGAAAGAATTTTATTTTCGCAGCAGTTAAATAATTAAAGTATAACTTATCGTCTGCTAACTCAGAGTTTTGTTTACTTTCAAAATGGCGCTTTTAAATAAGCAATGAATGGATGGCTATGTTTCCTCTCTTTCCGAAGAGAATAATGCTTATTCAATTATTCAAAAACGCTGTAAAAGTCAAGTTTTTTCTATATCTAAAGGTAATATAAGTAATATGAAAAAGGAATAAACGCGTAAAAGTGGAAAAATACTTCCAAATACGTATCCAAAAAGAAAAGAATTTCTGAGAATATTTGTAAGGTAGGATCTTTAATTTTAAAAGAGAATCCGCCAAGTCAAAGGACTATTACAAAGTCATTAAAAGTTCAGTTTCAAATGTAAATAAAATAATTAACAGTGATTTGAATCTTAAAAGCCAAAAAATACAATGTTCATCGTCTATCTCCACGACTTATTGCAGAAAGCAGAACTCTCTGTAGGAATTCTGTATGAGAAGCATTTAGCTGGAGAAAGATGGAAAATGTTGTGACAATAGACGAGGCGTTGGTGTATTTAAATGATTACAATAAAAAAGAACAATTTATTATCATAAAAGAGGAGAAAAATCTTAAAACGTGGTTCAACTTTGTAACTTTAACGTGAGAACTTTCTCTAAGAGATTTATGATTGTTGCCGGTTTTGCATATAATGGAAAATTAAAAGTAAAAAGGAGGGGGGAACGTAAAAATCAATTCCCACATATTATCAAGACCCTATTTTATCCCCAATATTTCAAAAAGAAATCCTATATCTTTACCCAAAAGTGCCAATAATCAGTAGAACTGCATCAGGATAAAGCAAGCAGCCACACATCTAAATGCACTATTAAATTCGTAGAAAAAATGGAAGAAACTGGTATCAAGTCAATAAATACCATTTACTGATATTCCTGCTAAATCTCCAGATGTCTCACCCTTTTGTGAGAAAGGGTGAGACATCTGGGACAAAAGTCCAAAAGCACTTCTTTTGTGCTTTTGGACTATTAAAAAGAGAATTATCGAAAAGTCGACAGAAAACCATTCACGGATTTTGGAAAACTGGAAAAAGAATTAATAATAACAGATTTTACTCAAGTTATTATCTTGAGTATTATACTTAGACATTTTTCACAATCTCTTAATCTATTGACAAAATGTGAAAAAAATTAATTTAAACAGAAAGCTTGAACTATAACTTAACTTTACGGCTTTTTCGGTTGCAAACATTTCTACAATGTCCTCAAAAGATAGCTTTGAAGCTAACTTGTGCTCTATTGATATGATGCTCAGGTTGGTTAGTCGTTGTTGTCCTGTTAAGTTTCTGAGGTAATTTTTTATGATCTTTAGTTTGCTAAAACTTCTTTCATTTGAGACGACTGAGACTGGTATGGTGAGGAAAATTCTCAACGCTGTCGTTATGTTGGTGGACACGTCTTCAAGTCCATTCTTGTATATTAACGTCAGAAGACCTGATAGTGAAGCCGTTTTCATATTAGGGCTTAAAGCGAAGGCATAATACTTTAAACTCTCCACTTCTATCGCCAGCTAGTCCTTGTCTAAGTCTTCTTTATATGTGGTAGCTAACTCAAGTGCCTGGTTTTTGAATTCTTCTCCATTCATTGTTTCAAACCGAGCTCCATTGAGGAAACCAAATAAACTATTCATGTTTTGAATGACTTGAAACCTTTGTCTCAGTTCATTCAGAATCCTAGGGCCGCGGTGGCCCGGTTGGAAGAGTAACGGACTTGCAACCGAAAGGTTGCGAGTTCGAATCCAGCCAAACACCGTCGTGTACAAAGGGGGCTGGTGCACGTTAAATCTGTCGTGGCCTCAAATGTCCTCACGTTGGCGTGGTGTGGAAGTTTGGAGAGTGGGGTGCCAGCTCAGGTGTTGCCTCGTCATCTGACCGTGGTTCAAAATTACGTGGTGTTGTCCTCGGATCTTTCCCTTTGGGAGTGATCCCGGACCGTCACCAATAGCCCATTGTGTTGCTCCAGTGTGACGTTAATTGAAATTCCCCTCCCATTCAGAATCCGATCTATTATTTGTATAATCAATAATCTGAACTTTTTTCTTCTGAGAATTCATAGCTTTCAACTTCGCCCTTCTCAAACCTCCGATCTTCTAAAGATCTCTTAGATCCTTCTAAAAAGGATCTAAGTTAAGCTTTCCTACTATTTCTTCACACATTCTGCATTTAGCTCCTTTTATAGTTTTTGGTTTTTGTAGTCTACTAATAAGTTTTCATTTTTTATCATACGTAAATATCTATAGTGAAATAAAATACTCGGCAAATTTAGCGCCCCCCCAATCCGGCGCCCGGGCAGATGCCCCGTCTGCCCCCCTCTAGTTACGTCTCTGGCAATGCAAATTACAGACCAAAATGGACATCGAATAATACTCAAATACATTAACAGAAAGCAATGAAAGTAAAATAAAATGATGCTATTATAAACGAAAAGCTAAATGTTTGTACATAAGTTGCGAAAATACCTCGTGAACGTTTCAGAAAACGTCTCGGTTTCGCAGAACTCAATTTATGATATAGAAAGATTGAATATCTTTAAATGCTCTTCACTTCGATATAAAGTTTATTTTCTTTGTGCTAGGGAAGGTAGGTAGGAACCTATCATAACGAAGACCGTACAGCGAAATATGCGTTGTAAGGAAATGAAGGCCATTCAAAATTAAAAATGGCATCAAGACAATATTAAAAATATCCGATTTAACGAAGTAAATTTTTATCAGCCTTTGAAACAGTTTCTAATTATTTACGAACGTAAAGCACATATTTTCTACAAGTATATATAGAAAAGGAAAGGTTTGGTTTGCCTCATGTCGCTTTTTGCTACACAAGAGTTAATCAGACCGGAATTTACTGCTTAATGTTGATTCCGAACCTCTAATTCATATCTAGATCCCAGATTCTAACAGATTTCTAATCTGTTACTCTTCCAACTGGGCTACCGCGGGCCCTGGTGTTCTTGGATCTTTCCCTTGGGGATTGATCCAATAGCCCGTTGCGTTGCTCCAGTCCAGTTGCTCCATTAATTACTACCTACCTACCTAGGACACGTACTAAACTTCTATGGCAAACCCAAAAAATATTTTTGTTGATCTAAGAACAAACAAGAAAAATGGTGAAATATTCTTTTGAAGCAATTTATTTGATACTTATTTTATTTCATATTTGAACCAGATTTTATAAAAAAATTTCAACCTGCCTCTCAACTACGATCAAAACAAAGGTTAGGCATTGAGTTCATAATATAATTTTTTAATTTTCGAATTTTACATCTCAATTTTTATACGCAAATCTAACTTCTTTCATCAAAATAATATGGTTAGGGTTTGAAATCAGGTCAGATGACAAGGCACTCCACTCTCCAAACTTCCACACCACGCCAACTTGAGGACATTTGAAGCCCCGACAGATTTAATATGAACCAGCCCGCGCGTACACGACGGTCTTTGTTTGGACTTAGTTTCGAATTCGCAACCTTCCGGTTTCTAAACCGTTGCTCTTCCAACTGGGCTACCGCGGGCCTTGGTTTCTCGGATCTTTACCTTGGGGATTGATCCAGTAACCCGTTGTGTTGCTCCAGTAGGAGGTTAATTACTACCTAGGACACGTACTAATCTTCTGCTGCAAACCAAATAAATATTTTTGTTGATCTAAGAACAAAAAAGAAAAATGGTGAAACACATTCTTTTGGAACAATTTATTTGATGCTTATTTTATTTCATATTTGAACCAGATTTTATAAGGGCCGCGGTGGCCCGGTTGGAAGAGTAACGGACTTGCAACCGAAGGGTTGCGAGTTCGAATCCAGCCAAACACCGTCGTGTACAAAGGGGGCTGGTGCACGTTAAATCTGTCGTGGCCTCAAATGTCCTCACGTTAGCGTGGTGTGGAAGTTTGGAGAGTGGGGTGCCAGATCAGGTGTTGCCTCGTCATCTGACCGTGGTTCAAAATTACGTGGTGTTGTCCTCGGATCTTTCCCTTTGGGATTGATCCCGGACCGTCACCAATAGCCCGTTGTGTTGCTCCAGTGTGACGTTAATTGAAATACCCCCCAGATTTTATAAAAAAAATTGTGAATTGTTTTTGTGATTTTTTTAATAATTTTAAAAGTGTTATATATATATATATATATATATATATATATATATATATATAGTTTGAACAAAATCATAAAAAGGCATTTCCATAAAAATTATTTTTATTACTATTATTAAATTCTTCTAATATAAAATGCGTTTTTCGGTAGGTAGTTGAATCAACGTCACACTGAAGCAACGCAACGGGCTATTCACAACAGTCCGGGATCATTCCCGAAGGGAGAGATCCGAGGACAATACGTAATTTTGATCAGATCACCAGACAAACATCTGAGCTGACACCCTCCAAACGTCAACGTGAGGACAAAAGAGACGGTGACAGATTTAACGTGCACCAGCCACTTCGTACACGACGGTCTTCGTTTGAATCTAGTTTCGAACTCGACTACGCTAACAACCGAGCAACCGCGGCTTGCACGTTTTTTGAGAAAAATCTTGTGTGATGTTTTCTGTCAACTATGCTTCATTAACAAACGCATCTGAAGATTTTATAATGTAAGGATCTTTTTTAAAAAGTATTTTTTTGTGAAATTTATTCCATGTTTTTATTTTTGATTTATCAGAATAATTGAAAAATAATAAATATCAAAAATACTCATTCCTATTTGTTATTGTTCATAAATCAAAGTTGTTTTCATGCCTGTTAAAAAGAAAAAAATAGACAAGATAAAACGTTTCACAAAAATATTTTCATTTTTGCAATTAAATTAAATTTTAAAAAATTGGAGCGAGTCTCCACATAAATAAAGGATCACGACCTTTTAAAATATATCTTGTAAATGTGGAGACGGTCCCTGGCTCCGAGTTCTTTGCCCTCAGTTATGCGAATCCGTGGCGCTGGGGCACTAATTTCTGTTAGATTTGATCTCGCTAAATCTCGAATTTTATTCGCCATATTGATGATTTGGAAGGGCGACTGACGGCTCATTACAAGGGACATGAATACCATTACTCATGGAATGACACTCTCCCGATTCCACATCTCGCTGTGATCTGCACAAAATCGGTGAGTCTTTCACACTATTGCTTTTAACATATCCCTTTTATTTAAAAAAATTGGGTTTAAAAAAATTCCAGCGTGTGTCAATATTCCGTGTATGCATAAATAGGCGTAAACACGAATGGACACCGATTCGTTTCTTTTCTCTCGATTCCCAATTTTTGAATTGTTGCTGTTTGATTTTTGAGTTTTTGATTTTGAGTTTTTGATTATTTGTATCTTGTTTTGTCGAAGATGCCAAATAGGGTATTGACACACTAAAAATCCACTGACAATGTATTTCGCGGATTAGCATTTTTGCCAGCGTCGCATTTTTTAAGGGGTAAAATTTTTTTTCGCTCGTTCTTTTCGAGTTTTAAAAATTTTTGCTCCCCAAAGTTGGGCCCACGATGTGTTTTTGAAGTGTGCATGTGTGTTCGTGTTTATGTGTTTGTTGTGTTTTTTTTGTAGGGTTCGAGGCCGCGAGAATGCATTGACTTGTAAATTATGATTGCATTTTATTAAATGTGCCAACTCACCCATAAATATGGACTCTTCTCTTTCCAAATCGATCGATGCAAAAGTATTGGCATTGAAAAGTGCGCATGCTAATTTTTTCCATTTCACTTTTTATGGGCTCGGATATGTCGAATCGGATTTTTAAACAATGTCATTTATATGCAAATATTCACTTTAAAGTTTTTTCATAACATCGCATCCCAGGTGGGGACTGAAATCTGAAATTGTATCAATTACATCGCGAAAACGGCCTCGATTTGATGACTGGATCACTTAATTTATCGACAGGATTTTAAAAAATTTCAAATATTCGTTATCGGTAAAGTATGTGGATATTTTGCATGACCCCATTGTAAATGTCCCTGTTTACAGGAATCCGCGTGTCATTTTAGTGATATTTGTATTTGAAACTTAATTCATTAAACTTTTTTTATCTTAAAGTAAACTAATTAATCGTGATTAAATTTTAAATGTGTTGTGTGAAATATGAAAGAAATTCCAAGAGCTTTAAAATTTCATGATTGATGCAACATAACTGTGTCAATTTAAATCAAATTCTACGCTAAACAATTTAATAATAATGTCCGTATTTAAAAAAAATAGTTCTGATCAAAATATATGGAAAAGGTTTTTGTGCACAAATGTTGAAATGCATGTCATTTTTTAAGATTTTTTTTGATGATAATTAAGGCTTTCAAATTTTATATATAATTGATTGATATTACAACCATGTCAAATGAGAAATTGTTTCAAATGTAAATTGATCAGAAAAGTCAATTAAAAAATTATTTTTCAGCAAAATAATAAATTTGGGTACAAATTGTGAAAAATAAATTCAGACCAGCTGTTTCAAAAAATTGTAAACAGAATTTTGATCCTAATTATATTGCTTCAATTTATGGCATAACAAATTGGTTCAAGTGAAATAAAGATAAAATAAAATTGATGTAAAAACTTTAAAGAATGATACTTCTCCCCAAATGTAAACATGTTGTGTTTGTTAGTCCTGAGAGAAAAGTCATTTTTTAAAATGTAAGTCGAGTTAAAAATTTTTTTAATGATCAATTAGATTTTAATTTTCTTGTGTTAATTTTCGGTATTGTTTTGTGCTAGTAATTGAATCGTTTCCTATTCCCATTGAAAGAAATTTAAAAAATTGAAATATTAATGTGATACAGTGTTCAAATTGCCATAAATTCAATTGAAAATTTTGAGAAATTAAAGTTTGTAAAATTAATAATTTAGTTAACTTTGGACTTATGACATCCAATTGAAACTTGATGCTTAAAAATAATTTTTAAATGGATTAAAGAAATTGAAATAAATTTGAATTAATTTTTAAATATTTTGTAATAAAATTTTGTTAATCAAAATCAAAGCTATAAATATTCATAAAACATTAGTCTTTGTATTACTCTGTTCTTAAAATTTTTAATCAGTATGCTTGATGCTTTCTTCTCATCTGAAATATTTTTGCTGGATGGAAAGGATTTTGTTTTATATTCATTGGCTTGGCAAGAATAAATGTATTAAAACCATCAGATTATTAACTGTTATTTGGTAATTTATTGACTAACAATATAGAACTCTTTATGTTTGGAAATGTAAAATTTAGAAAATATTTTTTTCTGGACATAATGGTTGCACTGAAATTTGGAATTTTTAAAAATAATTTAGATCCTGATTTTGTTTAATTTTTTTCAATAATCAATTTTTAAGGTTTTTCAAAAGGAAATTTGAATAAAAAGTACCTTGAATAAAATCTTTTTTGAAACCTATTTTCTACATATAACCAATTCTTATTGAGATTTGGGGTTATTAATTATTTTCTTTGTTTTCATGTTTTAAAGTTACTTTAAAGCATGATATAAAAAGCTTGAAAAGTTATTTTTGTGAACATAGCACTTTACTAAGCCTAAAATTTTACTTGAAATTTTATAAATGCCATTTTTGCAATTTCATGGAGAATTAATCTACTTTATGGTGTTTTAATTGCCATATTTTCAATAAATCTTTTAATTTCGATTGAATTAATTACAAGTTTTAATTGCAGTTCAAACATGCTGTAAAAATTGAGCCATCATTGAACTTGGTCTTAAAAATGTTTTCTTAGACATCTAAAAACTTTCCTCCGTCTCTGTTTGGCTTCTTCCATTTCTTTCCTTTGCGTCTGATGGGGGTGATGTACTCATTAAATGAATGGCAGTGAGAAGAAACCTTTGAAAGGCTCTATTGTAAGCATTTCCCAGACTTCCTTGCTCACATTTGAGTCACTGCTTGCTAGATTAGTTGTCAGTTTAGTAAAGAAATATAAAAGATGAAACTTCAAAATTTTTTTAACCCCAACTGCATGAATTTTTAATTTTAAAATTTGAACTTTGATTTTTTAAATTGAAATTGGCAATAATGTGAAGTTGTATGCTAAAACTTTGAAATAGTGTTATTTAAGGTTTCCAAAAGCCTAAAGCCTGATTTTTGTGATTGTAGTTTTCCAAGGGCCCTTTTAAAAACTTGTATGATTCCCAAAAATCTTTAACATTTTAAAAATGCCTTCAGTTTTACAAGATTACTGCATGTTTAGTTTCACCTGCTTTCGAAAACCAAGATCAATGTTACATATCCAAGATTACGTGGCATTAAATTTTGAGGGCTTTTTATTATTTTTATAAGTTAGCTAAAACTAGATGCTTTTCGAACTGGATCCATGAGACCCAAACCTAACACTTGTGAAAGTTTCTTCACCGGAGAACACTCAGGTTAATATGAAATGTAGCCTTATTTAATAAAAAATAATATATAAAGGTCCTAGTTTTCTTTTTTCACTTCAAAAGTGGGAACCCTGTTATTACTGATTCAAAATAAGAGATGCTTCATTAAGGATATCTAAAAAATGGGGAATATATGCAAAATGAAGTCTTCTAAAAGTAGCCTTTTGTACGATTTTCCAGGAAATAGACTTGGCTAAAGTTATGAGAAGGACAAGCTTCATGGTGTTGTGTACCAATTTGTTTATATTATGCTCTATTTTCATCAGCAGCATCTTTAAATTTCCACTGTCAACAGTTTGCAGTTGATTCCTATTTAGTCAAAAGAACCAATAATGCATCACTGAAGGTGAATGTCTGTATGGTCAATAGATGGTACTTACTTTAAACATTTTTAGGTGACACAATTTTTAGCATTTTCTTATTTCCCACTCCTACTCTTCAATGCTCCCAACTTATTTTCCCTGGGGCACTTTAGCACCCACTTTGAGAAACTGCACCATAATATAGCTGGGGAACCCTTTGGCCTTCTAGGTCTTTAAGTGTGGCTTTTGACTGAATAAATATTTTACAGAACTCATCCTTTTATTTTTATTACATTTTTATTCGTCTTATATTTATTTTTAAAATGAACATATTTAAAATACCAAAGAATAAAATAAGTTTTAATGAAATTGAAATTAGAACATTAGTAAGCCATAAGGGCTAAATTGACAGCTACTTCGCACATGATTTAGTTTTAATGCTACTCTAAAATGTCTGATAACTTACAATGAAAGGTTCACTTTTAGAATCATGACATCACACTTAAATTAATATTTCAACCTCACCTAGTTGATGTCACCACTAAAGAACTGCTGATGGAATTGATTGAGCTCTCGATAGATGACATTTTAAAGCTGTTTGATGCTAAGAAAGATCCAATTGAAATGTGGAAAAATTCAGAATAGCCATGCCTTTGGTTACATGTCCCAAAAATTCTTTTTAATCACTTATTGCTGTGAATCTACATTCTGCTACCTAACCCAAATCAAGACTCCCTTAAGGTCACAAATAACAGATACACACCTAGAACATCAACAGAAACTACAAATCTCCATGTTGTAACCAAATATTCAAATGCAAACACAACCAAGTCCTTAAAAGATTAGTTAACTTTGAAATTAACAAAATGTTTCCATTTTTGAAATTAGTAAATGCATAGTAATTAGATTGTTACAAAATAATGCACATTTTTAAGTATATGCAACTGAAGTTTCTTGTATGTGGCCTTATTTGATACAGCTAAATTAATGCGGCCTTCCAACATGGAAAGATACCCACCCCAGCATTAAAACTACCAATGATTGCGATACTACTTGTTCTACTAAACCAATTGAAATGAATGGTTTCATATTTAGTCCAACTTATTGCAAATAATAAACAAAATAAGTTTTTAATATATTCTCCATGTAGATAGCATGATAATATTAGTATATACCATTTTACTTTTCTTACTGTTCAAAAATAATACAGTCAAACCTCCTTAAGATGAATTTCAAAGGACCGTAATTTTTTTAATTGTAATTCGTGTTATCTGAATTCAGAAAAAAGCATTATTTTAACGATAAAATAAAATATTAATGCATTTACATTACTTACTGTCAGGGTGTGCCGATTTAAATCAGCTTGATTTAAATAAAAATTTCAAATTTTATTTTTCCCTTCGGTACTAAGTTTATGAAAATTGAAAATAAAATAACTGAACAAGATGCATGTTATTTTATTCAAATAAGTAAACTATATAAAATGAGTTAAGTAGTCTGATTATGAAAAAAATAAAGACACTTAGTTACAATGAATGTTTTCTGCAGTATCCCCAAAGCATTCCATTTTGCACATAAATCTTTATAACTGGGAATTTAGTACTTTTGTTTTGTAGTATGTTGGTAATTTTTATTCAAATGTAATTGGGAAATTTTATGCATTGATCTCTAAGCATTCTGCTTGCATAACTATTCTGTATTTATAAAATTGAAATTTGGAATTTAAAAGTTAATTCGCCCATCTAATGATTGAATATATTGACAAAATAGTTTATGGATTGAAGATGAAAGCTTTTCTAATGATTATAATGATTTTCGAAGCTCCAAATTCCACTCGATTGGCATGTTCTTATGAAAAGCTATTCTACGTTATTCATAGAGAAAGCTTCATTTTCTTATGTTTTATATGAACCCTTTTTGTGTGCTTGGAACATAGCTTTGAAATACTTATCAGTGCTCAGAAAATTAAAAAATTGGCATATTTGATTTCAATTTTATATTTTAATGTCTTGTCTCATTTTTTACTATTTACTTACAAATAATATTTTTTCGCAAGTAAGTACTTTTTGCATTAATGAGGAGTAGAAATATTTTCATGAATTTTGTTGTACGTTCCTTTTATTTTCTATTGTTGACATTTTTTCTCAAAACCAAGTCTAACCAATTAATTCGTTTATATAAAAATAACTAAAGAAATTCTATACATTTTATTCATATAAGATAAATATATAATGTAAAGAAATTCTGAAATTTGTCTAATTTTTGATTAATTTTTTTCAAAAATTTATAATATGCTGTTAGTGGGATCCAGCAACCTTATTTATGTCGGTCCGAAAAACTTCATGCCACTGGTTATGGGTGAAAATCTAAGTAATCTAAACTGCTCGAGAACCAGATGGAAAAACATTGCTGATGCATGGCATTTGTTGTGCTGTTCTATTTACCCTGCCATATTTCCTAATACATTAATGTTATTCATCATAAATATTGTTTAGCATAAATTAAAACTATCTAGAAACTGCACTGTGATTTAAATCTGTGTATCTGATTTAAATCTGTGAATGTGTATCTGATTTAAATAAAATAAATCTGATTTATGATTTTTTCATACCATGCTTACTGTACAATTCATGGTTCACAGATAAATAGTATTCTTCATCACAAAGATTGTACAGATGATTCTTGATTACATGGATGATTCTTAATCATGCAGATAATTGATTACACAGATATTACCCAATTATGCAATTTTTGTCGAAATAGTTGCTATCGATTTTTTTATTTTGTTTTTGCTGTGATATTCTTTAAGAAAATCTTTGGTCAATGCTGTTTCATTGAGCAAATGCATTTTCAAAGCCTAACACAAAAAGTGGTGAACAATTTCTAAACCAGCAGTAACTTTTGAAGAAGGCACACTTATCCCTTCGTCTGCTGCGGAATCTTCGTTTATTTTTCTTCACTCTCTTTCACATATAAATCTTCAATTTTGGAGTCACTTAATGTTTCTGATAATATGATTGAAAACCCCCTAAGTTTCAAAAATTTGTTTGTTTTAACTGGCTATTAGTGAACCTGAATTCTTAAACAAATGAGTTAACATTATTTGAATATACATTTTGATGGGAATTGGAATTTAGTTAGTTTTCTTCATTGTGAATTGTTTTAGTTAGCACAATTTTCAGATAGATTTCCTACATCTAAAATACATTCATTGTTTTATTATTGCAAAATCTTATTTAGCACCATTTAAACTTATTAATGCAAGAACAACCAAACTCATCAAATTGATGGGTTCAGATTTCTTGTTTTGAATTAGAAACAATTCAGGAGCTTTTTGTCAGAATTTATGTTGACTTTTTTTAAGAAGGCAAAAGAATGATTATGTATGCCAATTTATTTTCCATTGACCACTCTTAATTTCTGCAAACGATACCTTGATACACTAAAATCCTTGAATAATGTGAACTTAGTTATTTCACAATTTATCACATGAACAGTATTTCGATAACAATTCGGAAATAGCATTTTTATTGTCGGTCTGCTACCTAAAGCTCATGCGATAAGCGGAGCTTTAGGTAGGTTGGAGAAAGAATGGGAAAAGAATGTTGGAGAAAGAATATAGAAATGAGAGAAACATGGTCTCAATCAGGGTATGTAAAAAATCATGATTTTTAAAAAATTCAAAAACATGGGATTTATTTGATTTAAATCAGATCTTTTTTATTTAAATCGGATTTTTATGATTTTAATTAATTCCTTGCTCGTAGAAGTTTAAATTTGTTGGAAATGAGGCATGCAAATTCAATGTAATTTGTAGATAGCTTTGATTTATTTAAACATTAATATTTTTTATGTTAAATATTAACGTATTAGGAAATATAGCTGGGTATATTTTTGAAAGATTAAATGCGACAGGAATTCGTAAAGTAAATCTCATGATAGAACAAATAGAACAGTGCCCCAAATGGCAAGCATAAGCAATGTTTTTCCATCTGGTTCTCAAGTGGCTTAGATTACTTTGAGTTTAACTCATAACCAGTGACGTGAAAGTTTTGGACCCAGATAAATGAGATTACAAAATCCCACAGACACCATATTAAGAATTTTTTCAATCATACAAATTTCAGAAATTTTTTGCCATTATATATTTATTATATATGAGTAAAATGTCTTGAATTTAATTATTTTGATAGAATTTCATTAATTCAAGACTTGCTTTTGAGAAAAAATCATGTCACCAATAGAAAATCAAATAAAAGGAGCTTGCATCATGAAAAAATTCCTACTTCATTAATATTTAGCTTGCAAAAATAACTTGATAAAAAATTGTTATTTTTTTGTAAGTAAACAGTAAAAAATAAGACAACGTGAAAATACATAAATTTGAAATAACATGTCTATTTTTCAAATTCATTGAGCATTGACAAGTATTTCATAGGTATATTCCAAGCACACAAAGCAGGTTTTTTCATAACACAAGAAAATGAAGCTTTTCTCTATGAACACATAGAATGAGTGTCATAGTGTCCCCCAGAACTTTGGCCAATTCAGTGGAATTTTGAGCTTGCCATAAAAAATGTATCATTCCAATCATAATCATTGAAATAAGCTTTCCCCTTCAATCCATAATCTTTTCTCAGCATACTCAATTATCAGATAAGTGAATTAACTTTAACATTTCAAATTTCAATTCCATAACTATTGAATAGTTATTCTAACAGCTTAAAGAATTCTAAGGATTCAATACATAAAATTTCCCAATAAATTCAAATAAAAATTAACCAATATATTACACAAAACAAAATGAAACTTAAAATTGCTAATTATAAAGATTTATGTGCAAAATTGGAATGCTTTTAAATACTGCAGAAAATCTTTTCGTTGTTTCCTTTTTTATGAACAGACAACAATACTAAATAAATAACTAGAACATCTTAACAAAAGAAAGCAAGTTGGCCATAATTTAAATAATTTGAGTGAATATATTTTGAGCATCTTCACTCAGCACATGGAAAATGATTTAAAGTTGGCCATGTGTGATTTATAGTCAAATGGAATGTTTAAAATAGAACTCACACTGATGAACAGGCTTGTGACACCTATTGGTCAATGGCCCAAGGTGGAAATACATACGTGTCCGGTAATTATGATCCGAATCAACAAATACTGTTATTTAAGTCAAAGGGAGGATGATTTTTCAATATAATTTTGGGGTGAACTCAGTACGAGTGAAGTTCTTATTTGAATAAAATAACACACATCTTGTTCAGTTATTTCTCATTTTCAATATAATTAAACGTTACAGAAAGAAAAATGAAATTAAAAATTTTGATTTAAATCAATGATTTTTTTTAATAAAAATCACTTGATTTAAATCAAGCTGATTTAACTCGTCATACCCTGGTCTCAACTCAGTTTTGCAAGAATTGAATACAAAATACTTCAATCACACAAATAATTAATTGCATCAAAATAAAGCTAATAGTGTAAGTAATTTGTGGAAAATGTAATCAATCATGAAGTGCAATTGTTTGCAAGAAATGTTCTGAATACTTTTATTTTAAGAAAATAGTGAAATATTAAAAAATCTTTAACTGAAAACTATTTGCTAATTATTTAAATATTAAAGAAATTATATAATAATAAACAAAACATTTTTTTAAATACCCATAAAATTGATAGATGTGATAGATTTGGGTATACATTCAATGGCAGGCTGATTCTAGTGTTAAAAATTTCAGCAGTGCTCCAGATTTTCTGGTTAACACTATTCTTCATATTCAGAGGAAAGTTCTGCTAGTTGAAACAAAAATCTTTTTGGATATCTTGCTTGTATTTCTTATGTAACATTTATTAACATTTTTTATTAGCCCTTTCCCATGGCAAGTTTAACTACCTCTCTAGAAATGGACCTGCCCAAGGTCATCGAAAATCTTACCGTAGCCACACTACAGTATATAGTCCGTTAATGACATGACAGGAATAAATCTGCATTTAGTTTGCTGCTGGATCAAAGCTTGTTTAAAATAGTTCCTGATTTGTATTTTAATGCTTTTAAACATTTAGCTTTGATTAAAAATGTCATTATAAATTATAAACCTTACTCCTTTGCAGATCAATATGGGGAAGAGAAAATCTGCCAAGCCACAAAAGTACGTGCAGCCTTCTGAAGATGAAGATGAGGACAATTTGGAATTCTACAACCCGGTGGAGGAGGCAGAGAACATCGAGGCTCCTGTTCTCTCGAAGCAAGTCACCACCTCTGAGAAGAACATCAGGGCCCTGTGGACCAAAGATAAGCCCCTGGAGCTCTTGCGGGACATAAAAAGGGAGAATAACAAGGACACTGTTGAGAGCGAGTTCTGGGCCTCCCACTTTCCCATTCACCAAGAGCCCAACAGCAACAAGTTCGACTTCAACAGTTTCAAGGCGGAGACCTCATCGCCCGTCGAGGGTTTTGGGGGCGGAAGTCCCCTGGAGACACTCCTCTCGGAGCGCATTTACAATTCCACCCCTTACCTGGAGGGCAGGTTGAGGGATAATATATCTGCAAACCATAGCAGAAACCTCAGTGGCACTGAGAGTGATCGGAGGAGTGGGCATGACTTTGACAGCGACAGACGTGGTTCCCGTCCCAAGCGGCGTAGGAAGTACGTGACATATCCTGCAACCTTCCGTCTCGAGGTGGTGGAGCATGCAGAGCGATTTGGCAAGAGTGCTGCCGCCAAGAAGTACAACATATGTGTGGAGAAGGTGAGCATGTGGTGCAAGACCAAGGATAACATTGTACACAAGGTGAAAAAAGGCGGTCAGACGTCAGCAGATGGCAGCTTTGACCCAGGCTATGACGACCGAACGGAGGACCTCTCAGCAGCTGGTACTCCGGAAAGGACAGAGGACGGGGTGGAGGAAGTAGCTGAGGACAAGCGGCAGCAAGTCTCTCAAGAGCTTGAGATGCTGTACAATGAGGAGTCTGACACGTCTGAGAAATACGAGCCTGAGCAGGAGGCTGAAGTGCTGCGAAGACCTGAGTTTGTGTTCCCAGCCTTCTTCAAGTATAGGGTTGTGACATTTGCAGATGGCAAGAGCGAAAAGGAGGCATCGAGAGAGTTTCATGTGTGCGAGAAGCGTGTTGCTGTTTGGTGCCAAGCGAGAGAGTATCTGGCAGAGTTTGTGGCGTCCCACAGGGTCGAGGAATGGGAGGTCGACCTGTATGTGACCTTGAAGCGGCTGCTGGAGGACAACTTCCAAGTGACCGTCCGAGACCTGATCGTCCGAGCGGAGCAGGCACAGCTAGCCAGCTCCTCCACCAAGTCCACCATCAGCACTGCCTGGTTGACAGACTGGTGTCAGAAGTTCAAAGTATGCTTTCGAAGTGTGATAGAAAGTACACCACAGGTATGTACTGTACCCAAGGTGTTTTAAATATTAATAAATTCATCTAAATTAATTTTTTAATTAATGAAATTAAATACAAGCGTGATAAAAGCTAATACTGCTCAAGTTTTGTAAGGGCTATCTGATTCAAGGTATAGCAAAAATAAAAATTCTTTAATTATTCCAAATTTGTCTTGTCCTTTTGGACAAACTCTGAAGAATTTCAACTGTAAGTTCTGAAAATAAAGAGTTAAAAATTGTTATGAGTATTGCATTTACACTGTGCTGGATGTTTACGTTTCACATTCTGCTAGAATGTCAGGTTAGGTTTGATTCAAGCATCTGATTGATTTTTTAATTGGAAAACATTTTTAAATATCCAATGGCTGGCAGAAAAACAAAATACACAATTCAAAAGTTATACATAGTATAAATGTTTGCTTTCCATCTGCTTAGCCTAAACAAATTAAGTACAATGTAGATTTTAATGTAATTTGACAAGATGGGTGTGGTTGGAATCTGAACAACTGCAGTACCCCTTTTTACCAAGTAATTCGCTTGTTCTCTACCATAAGACTTCACAGTGTGCTGGAATTCACTGTAGAGCTATTGTGTTTTGTAGGTCAAAGTATAGATAAGTTGATTGACATTCAAGTATTTCGTGTCTCATTGTATTTTGTAGAGCCAATAGATTCAATAGCTGCTGAGAAATGAGATAAATGGACACTTTTCTTGAATTTATATTGTTGGCAATTGAGTTTGCGTAATGTCATACTAATAGCCTCTACTTCTTCGAATGCAGATGCCTAGTTTCCAACAGGGATATAAAAAGTAAAAGCTTCAGTGAAGACTCTTTCACCAGCATTCAAAAAGTCGTCCATTCTCGACTCACCAGTATAAATTTGTACCCACTTATTTTCTTGGTACTTTGAATGGATGCCGCTAAAGCAAAGGATTTAAGAACTGTTTCATTGGTCAACTCTTCAAGACAGGTTATAATAAAACCAGATAACATACAACTAGCATAACTTCATAGGGTCTTTGGCTATTTAAATTGCTGAGGTCTTCTGTGAAAATAGAATAATTTCTTGCCTCTAGATCAATTTTCACAAAATGCAATTGGGTCTAAGATATCACTAAAATATTTTAGGCTCTCATCCATTCTTGAATGGTAACTTATTGGAAACTTAAGTAACTAATTGGTAAGTAACTTATTGGAAAATTTGATCTTTTAATGTATGGACATTTTTTACAAACCACAATGATGTATTATATGAAGCAGTTCTTTATCTTAGTAGTTACATATTAAAAGCTTCAAAAATGTTCTTATAAAGATGAAAACAAGATAATAAAAAATGTCAATCGTTATTTTGGTGGAGCAACGTGTCCACCATTACCAGGACAAGAGTAAACAATGAGAGCAAAACTCGAGTTTGAATGTGTCATCTTTAAACAGTGTTGGGGCTGCTTTAGCCCAGTTAGAAAAGTATCGATTTAGCAACCAAAGGGTTGCGAGTTCGAAACTCAGTCCAGCTAAAGACCATTGTCTACATGGGACTGCTGCATGGTAAATCTATCATGGCCTCAAATGTCCTCACTTTGGCATGGTATGGAATTTTGGAGAGTGGGGTGCCAGCTCAGATGTTGCCTCGCCATCTGACCATGATTCAAAATTACGTGGTGGTGTTTTCGCATCTTTCCCTTCAGGATGGATCCCAGACCAGCACCAATAGCCCATTGTGTTGCTCCAGTGTGAAGTTAATTAATTACCTACATACCTAAACAGTGTTGCCATCATTCATTTTTTAATTAAACCCCTCTAGGCGACCTGCAATAGTGGGGAAGCATTAGTATCATTTACTGGTGTGTCAGATAAGGTGAAAATAGATGAGGCGTCTAATGTTTAACTCTGAGAATAGATTTCAGAGATTGGACCACTTTTGCATGCCAATCAAATTGATGAGACAATTCCTAACTTAAAGTACTTCTCTTGTAATTGGAATTTCAATTACTGCTTAAGTTGATCAACATAATCCACACCACAAGTGAAAGGTATATGGTATATTCCCCACCTGTAGTGGTTTGAATGGGATTCTTAACTGGCTGAAAAGAAAATGGATTTTGTATGGGTAAAAATGACCCAGACCAAAGCATTGAAGGATTTTGCAATTGTTCTGCTCCACCAAAAATAGTTATTGACATTTTTGCAATTATATTTCCATCTTTATCGATAATGTTTTGGAAGCTTTTAATATTGGACTACCAGTTTGACAAAAGTTTTATCAGAGCATCTAGATCTTTATCTTGTCATTCCATGTTTTCAGCCTCTGACGGAAAACACATGCCTCATCCTGGAGACCAGCCTCTTCCAGGTGGACCGTGAGGAGCTGCAGATGCTGTCCCTGCGAGGCAAGAAGACGTCAAAGGTGCAGGACCTTATCGACTGCAGCCGCACTTTGGATGCTTCCCCCAGCGCATCGGATCGAGAAGACTCTATCTCTTCATTCTCGTTTAGCAGCAAGCGTAGACGGCGATCGTACACGTTAGCTTTTAAGCTTGAGGTGTGTATGGCAACGATGTCGATGTCGTCCGCTCACTCTCTTCCCCAGTGCAGAGGGGTCAGGGCTCCGAAAAGCATCCAAAGTGCTTGAGCAAGTCTTTTGCATGCGTGTCTCCACATGTCTTGCATGCCTTACTTGCCTGGTGCTCGCTCTCTGCAGATGCATGTTTAGTTGATTTAGTAGGAATGGGCATATGAGTAGGGTGGGCTTGGGCAGACGTTACTACAAATGTGATTACCATGATCAAGATTTTGTTGATCTAAAAAACTGATTAAAATGACTTAAAATATGACTAAAAGTGACCTAAAATTGTTTATATTTTGGCATTATTAAACATTCATTAACTCGGATCCGAAAAAATGTGACTTTTCGTTTTCTGTTACAACTAGAGAAAACTGCACCCAGTCCTCTCTCTATCCAATGATTCCGCCAATAACAGAAAAAAATTTAATTTAGCGTTGAAGGGAGGCTCTAGAAGTTGGTATATGAAGAACCTGTTTTGTGTTTTATAGTGAAAATTGAATTGTGCAAGATGGGCAACTTGAGAAGGTTTTAATGAAACAATTTTACACTTAGGATAAAATTAAAACATGCTAAAAACTCGAAAAAGGATAGAAAATTCCTTATGAATAATTTATAAATGCCCTAAAAATCTCAGTGATCTAACAATTAAAAATACTGAAAAATGACTTAAAATATTTCAGGAGACAGTGGTAATCACAATCTACTTTCTTTAAAATTTGGAGTTAAAATGTCAAATTTGTCTTAACCTTTCCCTGTAGGCCCTGCTGCCATATTAAATTTTATGGGGCATCTGCTGACATCATCAAGTTAGGGGATTGACGTTTTTCATCAGTCAGGTCCTAAAAGGAAATTTAAAAAATCATAAGTGATCTAATGTATTGCAGTACATAATATTGTAGTACATTGTATTGTGCATAATTTTAATAAAAACCGGATAATGTATAATTGCCGTTTTTTTTCTAATAAATTTTTCTCAGCCTTCTGTTCATCAAGCTTTCTCTTATCTCCCTAGAAGCATGATATAACAAGAGGTTACTGGGTATATTTCAACCAATACACATTTATAGAGATGGTCAAATTAAGTAATTCAGCTATTATTTCCTTTTGACCTGAATCAGCAATTTTAAAAATTGGAATTTGATTTTTTTAAATGATGCTTCATTTAGCCAGAGAATTCCTTAGTATGCGATGCCCAAGTCTGCCTTAATGGTTCATCTGAAGTAAATTTTTCAAACGGTTTACTTGTTTCCTTAAAAACTTAGGGTCGCCTTGGCTCAGTGTTTGCCTACTGTGCTTAGTAGCCTATGAGTTGCAAGCTCAATTTCTGTAACTACTCTGGGTATATTTTTTATTCTGTGTCAGTGAAACTTTTCTTGCGTTTGTGTCCATTTACTTGACAGAAAAACATTGCTTGGTGCTACTTGGCCAAATCTGACCCTTGCACCATAAAAACTAACCCCTAAAAACTTACCAGCTTGTAATTTTTCCCCATCAAAATATTTCCTCAAGAAAAGTAAATGCAGGACTGCCACAAGTTATTAAAAGGAGGATTTTTGCTTTGATGTTTCTGCACTTGGGAGTTCCGTTTTTTAAAAAACGCCTCAAAAGGTATCACATTAGACATTTTTCTATCTTTTCCTTAAAACCACTAATGGTCAATGGAAATCACAACTGCTACTATTATTGCTTGTATACATTTAACACCATTTTGCTACAAAATGTTGCCAATCTCATAGCAACAAAGAGAAGGTTTACATTCAAGAAGACTTGTTTCATGCAAGTATGGCTAAATTGGCTTTTTCTATTTATAGTTTTTTACAGATTTTTAAAAACTTCTCTTTTGGAAAAACGTTTCAAACAATTCTGCCCAAATCAGTATGGAGTCTTAAATAAATTTATTTAGAATGCATGGTAAAATTGTACTATTCAATATTTTATTTATTAATATTATGAAGTTAAAATCTGACTATCATTGCCAATTCTGACTGCTGGAAATTTAGATTTCACACTGAGACTAATTTGAATATTTCAAATATATACTTCCAGAGGGTCCACCAACACATTTCAAACCAAATGAATTTCGTGTTATTTGAGCTGATTTGTTTGAATTTGGCCTGCTAAAATAAGCATTGGGCAGGGTTCTCATGGTCTTAAGGCCTGATTTTTCATTTAACTTTTAAGGGGCCTTGAAAGCCTTAATATTTGCTTCAAGTCCTTAAATTAAAAAAAGCCTTAGTTTTTACATGAACTGCATGTTTCGTTTCACCTGCACTCACAAGACCAAGATCAGTGGTATTTGTCCAAGGTCAAGTGTCAATCTAAAATTGATGGCATGATAATTATTGGCTAGCTAAAAATAGATATTTTAAAACCTGGATCTTTGAGACCCAACTCTACCATGTGTGAAAGTTTTTTTTTACCTGTGCACTGGCAATTAATTCGTTGTGATCTTTGAAATGTAGCCTTAAAAATAGTTTTAGAAAGACCCTAAGTTTTCTTTAGCTTGAAGAGTGGGAACCCTGTCTTATCTTTATAATAGGAAAGTAGGTAATATCTGCTTGAAGAAAAGTTTAAAAGTATGAGATTCCTAAGTGAAAATCAAATGGTGGCAAAAAGATTGTTAAATAGAAATTAGCTTTATTCAATGAGCACTGTATTTGGGGTCAAATACACAATATTTTATGTGGGATATCTTAAGGAATAAAAAATTAGCTATCATGTATAACAAACTGATACATGTCAACTTTTGCAGTTTGGCTATCCACTGTACTGATTTTGACTGAGTTATACAGGCATACTGTAATATTGTACTAATTTTGGCGAAATTAAAAAAAGTAATCTTGATATTTGTTTTCAAGAGATCCAATGTGTGTTTAAATTCTTCAGTAGACAAATTTTCCATACTAAAAGTTCGTTTTACTTTTAGATGTTTAGTATAATTACAGCATTGCCTTCCATCCAATAGGTTACGCATTTCCAGAAAGAGGTCTCCAAAAATTCAAGAAATCAGAGTAACATCACTTATGTCAAGTCACATAATGATTGTCAACGTTCAATTTCCCATTCCTGTGTTGTAATTTCTTTCAAAGTTTTAGAATGTCACAAACTCACTCTTGCTACCAATTGCATCGACTGCATGTGATTAGAAGTCGTGTGTAGTCTAGAATGTGTGCATGCTGTGTCAATTTGGTATCTCTTGCATGTTTATCTATTTGCTGTGACTTGGATTTCACTTGAAGAGTGTCGATTGGCAATGTAACTTTTGTCCCCTTTTGCAGGTTGTGAAGTTTGCACAGAGTCACACGAAACACGCGACATCGCGGAAGTATGGCATTGCACGTCGTGTCATCAGCCGCTGGATTGCTGACAAGGAGGTGCTGCAGACAGACCTGCTGAATGCAACGCAGCATGTCCTTAACGATGGCCTTATGGAAGACATCGACCAAAAGCTTTTGCAGTACTACAAGGAGCTCAAGAAGAAAGGTAATATCCTCTTCCATTGGATTGCTTGTCTGGGTTGTCATTTTGTGTAGTTGATGGATGCCTACTCCCAGGACCCAAACTCTTTTAGAACCTCATTAATTTTGTGGACTCCCAAATGGGAGTGGTGAATGTTAAAACTTTTTTAATGGAGATCTGAATAAGTTGTTTCAATAAAAAGTTCATACCAAGGGGCCAAGACCTAAGCAGGGTTCCTGCAAGCATTAACAAGTCTCAAGAAGGCCTGATTTTTCATTTTAGTTTTTAAGGGACCTTATAAAGCCTTAATATTTGCTGCAAGTCCTTAAAAATGTTTAAAAAGCCTTCATTTTTACAAGAATACTGCATAATTTATTTTACTTCAATAACCAAGGTCAATGATACTTAACCAAAGTCAATTGACCATCGAGGACATCTATTTATTGATGAGGAAAAAATTGTTTTTTAAACTAAGTCAGTGGGACTAAACCCTAGCACCTGTTTCTTCCATAGTTTTTGTGAGTTAATCTATTGCAATCAATGTGAAATGTAGCCTTAAAATTAAAAATAGCCTTGATAAGGGCCTAATTTTTTGTGTGATGAGTGGGAACCCTGTAATATGCATACTTCCAACCCTTTTCATTTTAATACAGATGTAACCTATTAATTTTACTGGCTTACTTTACTTAGCTTTGTTCTCTTTATTCCGTGGAAAATTTGTCTCCCCATTAAGTGACAGCAGTTCCTTGAATCTGTTCTAAAAGGTGTTTGATTGTGACATCAGGTGTCTTCCTTTCAGGTGTCCGTGTCACCAAGAGCATCCTGTGCACTCATGCCAACTGCCTCTTTGACCAGCAGAATGGAGGCAGGCAGGGAGGTGCAATGTCTGCAACCAATGGTTGGTATCGCCATTGGGTGGTGAAATGGAAGGAGAGAGGAGAGCTGTTGGACATTGACGAAGACGAGGCCACACCATCTTCCAGCGCAGCGGTATGTACTGCAATTGCAATATTTGTTGATTGAATAAACGTAAATAAGGAAATACCACATCTACAAAAAGTTATTATCTCTTTTAATCGTTTTCATGATTAATGTGAAAATAATGCTCCAGTGAGAAAGAAGATGCATACCTGCTAACTTTCTCAGAAGTCTTCTGAGAAAACAAGTTTTCCCAGAAGACTCATTGAAACAAGTAAACCATTCTGCAAGCAGGAATTCTGGATTTGTATTTTACTGGGAGAACATTTAAAAATAGTGCCAATTCTATAGTTTGGTATCACATAAAAACAAAAGAAAACCACTGAAATTTTGCTGCCAGATTGTCATAAAAAAGTTCATTGGTGCTAAAATACTACATAAATAAACCAGCAATTATTTGGTACCATTTTTCATTAAAATGTTTCCAAATCAGTGTCATCAAGTGCGAATTTCAGCCAAGCATTAACAACACAGAGCAGGTTTACTTTCTCCTTAACTGTTTCCTCAGTGCTCTTTTTCGCACAATTATTGCGAATTGGGCACTTTTTATTTTACTTAAATTTTTTTTTCCTGATTTTCCCTTTTTGGCAGGAATTTAGAGTGTAAAAAACTGCTAGTTTAATGTTAGCAACAACTGTGTTAAGAACTTAAAGGTCAAGTGAAACGTTCACTTGACCTTTCCTGCATTTTAATGTTTTCCCCCTTGCCTTTTAGTTCATTTCTCACTTAAGTTTTACCAATTTCATCTGCTTTCCAGCCTGTTGAAAATTGACATTTTAGTGTCTAAAAATTATCTTCTAATTTCATCCCACTTATTCGATTCCTGAATTTTGAATACATGATTATTAAATAACCAATGAAGTCAAAATCAATGCAAACAGACTGGTGATATTGCCTTAAAATCTAAAAAAATTTCAAGCTATACAAATGGTTAGAGAAATTATTTAAAAAAAGGCAAAATAGGCAATTCTGGTAAGATGGTGTTATGGATGGCTTTCTTATCTACAAACACTAAGATCTGAATGAGTTTTTCCATTCGAAAGAAGGTATCTGGGATACAATGATTTTGCAAAGCGGGAATAAAAAATGTGTCTTTATTATAATTTCATAACTAGAGGCATAATACTAGATAAATATTTTCCTTTTGCGGAATATTTCTATTTTAATTTGGTTTAATTTCTTTCAGAAGGTTTATTAACTAAGCTAGGAAGTGGGAGAGGGCACAGGTACTTATTTGTTACATACTGAAGTGTTGAACAGTGCATATTCCTTTATCAGAAGTATCAAATCCTCTTAATTGGAGTTCATCCAACCTTTCCATGGAGAATATGTCAAAATTAACTGAAAACATTTTGTGTAATGTATGTATGGTCTGTCCTCATGTA
The DNA here is from genome assembly GCA_933210815.1 of Meta bourneti. Classification (NCBI taxonomy): domain Eukaryota; kingdom Metazoa; phylum Arthropoda; class Arachnida; order Araneae; family Tetragnathidae; genus Meta; species Meta bourneti. The sequence goes on from OW119928.1 coordinate 53,291,913, forward strand.
TAAAACTCAACGAGTTCTGGGCCTCCCACTTTCCCATTCACCAAGAGCCCAACAGCAACAAGTTCGACTTCAACAGTTTCAAGGCGGAGACCTCATCGCCCGTCGAGGGCTTTGGGGGCGGAAGTTCCCTGGAGACCCTCCTCTCGGAGCGCATTTACAATTCCACCCCTTACCTGGAGGGCAGGTTGAGGGATAATATATCTGCGAACCATAGCAGAAACCTCAGTGGCACAGAGAGTGATCGGAGGAGTGGGCATGACTTTGACAGCGACAGACGTGGCTCCCGTTCCAAGCGGCTTTAAAATTTTTATGGTTGGGCCCAGGACCCCCAAACATAAGGGATAAATTTTACAAATAATATAAGAAGTAACCTTTAAATATGCAGGTGATTTGATCTCTTATTAGGTCACTAAAGAGAAGGGATGCAAAGTTCTAGGGATCTTAACTCCTTGGGTTCTAATGTTTTTATGGTTGGGGCCTGAACCCCTTCCAACATGAATATTACAAATACCGTATATTTCCGAATATAAGCCGATCCGTGTATAAGCCGAGGGTGCGTTTTTTCTTCAAAAAATTTACCTAAAATTCAAAACCCGTATATAAGCCGAAATAAAAATTAAAAAAAAAATTGTGACGTTCAAACATAACGCCATGAGGGCGTAAATGTCGCCAAGAAGGTAAAACGGGTGGTCCAATCAAATCGCTGTAAAGTAAAACGCCACTCGCCAACGATGATAGTTTTAACCAGCTAATGATTTCCCCCAGTGTCCAGCTCCTGATATCCGACATCTGATGGGGTGATTGACAGGTGATGATGTACGGGACATTAGGATTCAAAAGGGGGAGGGGATTCACACATTATGGCTCTTGAAAGAAACTCAGGTAGGGTCTAAATGAGATTGAACTCTCCAACCGGTCGCCACGATTTAACTTGGCAGTAAAGATGTGTAATGACAAGTGTACTGAGCTTTCACTGCGAGGTTGTCTAATTCGCCCCCTTTCCACGCTATTACAAAGGTGACCACTAATGATCTTCCCCAGTGTCCTGCACCTGATGCCGGACCTCTGACTGGGTGATTGACAGATAATCAGTTCAACAATGGTCAAGGGGAGCGGCTGGGGCTTGGGAATTTTTTTTATCAGTGCCACTTTTCTTCGCCATGCAGCCTAAAACATGTGCGGAACAAAGTTTCAAAAGGGGGAGCGGGCTCATTATGACCCTTGAAAGAATCTCAGCTACGGTAACCCTATCTGATTCTAGCACAGTTTTTCCATTCATTTGCTGTCTGCTGGAACAGCTGTTGGATTGGGATGGCACAAAGTAAAAAAAGTAGGGTTGCTTTCCCAACACCCGTTGGAGTTGCTATAAAAATCGTTAATCGCTCGTAAAGAATTCGAAAATTTCGCCAAGTTGTTGCCGCCGGACGGAGATCCGAATCCAACAGCTGTATCAAAAAATATTCCCTTTTCAATTGTTATTTTTATGTGCTAAATAATTACGGTATTCAATTATTATTTTGTGTGCTATAATTGGCGATTTATCTCTTGCGCACGGCTAACGGAAAAGTACCTTCGTTTTTTGCGAAATTAGCAGATTCGTATATAAGCAGACGCCCCACTTTAGCTTTAGAAAAAGTTCCAAAAATTCTCGGCTTATACACGGAAATATACGGTATACCGATAATATAAGAAATTATTTATATTATCGTTATAAGTATATACAAAATAGAGTTCCAAAATATATTTGAAGCAAGTGGTGTTTTCTTGGGCCTCCTGTTAATTTCTCTTAGTTGGCACCACTGCATCCAATCAATATTATTACCTCTAGTGTCGTCTAAAATGGAAAGCCAGCTATTTCAGTTTTAAAAGTCATTTTTGTGGTATGACTGAGTTCAAGCATATTTTGAAACTTATTTGTATCATACATTCTATTCTGTCCGAGGTAATTTCCTTTTCAATTTAATTAAGAAAATAGAAAATTTAAATCAAGTCAATTTAAATTGTCATACCATGCTTAAAACTGAAGAACAAAATACACTACCTGACATTGAAAATGCAACACCCAGAAGGAGTGCGCAGAACTGGATGAAATTTACAGGGTAGACGCAGCTCACCGAGATATGTAAATGATGCGAACTGCGCAGCTGTCCCGCGCACGGCGAGTGAAAAACCAGGGAAGGTACCAGCAAAAGTGGTCAGTTTCGCGCCGCTCTGTTTGCCAGGTAAATCAAGTTGAAATTTGTTTTTTGTGTCTCAAGAGGAAACGTCTAGTAGCGGAGAATGCCAGGACGCCGCCAATCAAGACAGTTCCAGCAAACAGACGACTTCACGAGGGGTATGGTGATACCCACCTACACGCATCCACTGTGCACCGGTTGTGGCACAGATGGTTGGACCAAGGGAATGTGGCACGTTTGAGGGATTCGTGTGCAGCCAGAGTGACGTCAGCATTCGTGGACAGACGCATCTGCCGGCAAGCATCGGCGGCCCCGCAAGCCACATCTGTCGCCCTTTTGCAGCATGTGCAGGACACCCTTGATGCTCCCATATCGTCCAGGATCATTATTCGCCAATTGATCGCTGGCGGCCTGCATTCATGGCGCCCGTTGAGACGACTACCTTTGACCCAACAGCACAGACGTCTCCGTTTGCAATGGTGTTGGGATAGAGCCACGTGGATGACGGAATGGCACAGGGTGGTGTTCTCAGATGAGTCATGCTTCTGTTTTAGCAATGACAGTCGCTGTGTACGAGTCTGGTGGTGACAGGGCCAATTCGGCCACATCTGTGGAACGCCATACAGCGAGACAACGCGGTATAATGGTTTGGGTCGCCATCGCCTACGATAGCAGGTCATCTCTGGTCCGTATTTAGGGCACTATGACGGCCCAACGATACGTGGATGACGTGCTGCAGCCAGTGACACTACCTTTCCTTCAGGGGGTGCCCAATGCCATTTTTCAGCAGGATAACGCACACGGCATGCATCAGCCAACATGCCCTGCAAGATACCCAGGTGCTTCCCTGTCCAGCTGTCTCCCCTGATCTCTCACCTATCGAACATTTATGGGACGTCATTGGACGTCGCTTGCATGCGTTGCCACTGGCACATTCAGAAGACGAACTCTGGCAAATGGTTGACAGGGAATGGGCAGCCATCCGCACGCTCATTGCGTCTGTACCTAGACGTGTTGCTGCCTGTATTGCCGCTCGCGGTGGTCCTACAACCTACTGATCAGATGTTCTTGCTGCTCAGTGGCAAAGTGTATAATGTTGCAATAAAGATCGCTTATTGCTCGTTGCTGTCTCTCTCTGTTTGCCAAATTTCATCACTTTCTGCCAACTCCTTCTTGGTGTTGCATTTTCATTGTCAGGTAGTGTACTTCAGACTTAAAATTTTCAGAGGAATATTTTGAATTAATGCACCTATTTATGAAATAAACATTTAACTTCAGCAATATTTTGGTATTGAATCCTCTTCCTTTTAGGTTACAAATATGAACCCTTTGTCTGGTATAGAATTTGAATGCAACTAAAATTATAATTGAATTAATTGAAATCAGTAAAATTATTTTTCATGAATTATCTCATCCTTCCAATACCTGTATTCTAAAGTTCTAATGCTGTGTCTTCTTGTTAAGAAACCAGATACAGATATGTCCACAGTTGCCTTATTCGCTAACAGTGTTTAGAGATTGCTCATGAGCTTGCGAAATCACAATGCTTTGTGAGATCCTTTGTATTTATTTGTCACAAAACCATACAACCAATTGGATCACTCGCAAGTCAAAACTGTTTGAGCCTTTCATGGAATTCCTGCATATTAGCGAATTTGATTACATTAAATTTTAGTTTGCAAACGAGTGTTTTGCTCATCCTATTTTTTGCCTCAAAATCAAAATTCCCACTGTCTTTATTTTCTTTGAATTCTGTATTCATTTCTGAATTCTTTCCTAGTGCTACTTATTTTCCTCAAAATAAAAATCCCAACTGTCTACTTTTAATTTTCTTTGAATTCTGAATGCTCTCTTTCCTCTTCAGCCCCCCATTGATTCTGGACCTCTGGACTTGCAACACAACAACAGGAATTCTGAAGGGAGTTCCCTGAATGCCCTGAAGCAAGCCTACATGACCAATGCCATCCTCAGCTCTATGAAGCCCTCAGAGATGGATCTAAAGATCATGAGCCAGTTCCCTGAACTGCTGTGTACCGTCATCCAGCAAAATCCATCCATCTTCAACTCTGCAGCACAGCTGCAGTCTGCAGACACTGAGCTATACAAGGCATGCAGCTCCTCTCTGCAAGCAGTCATGAACCTCTGCAAGGACCAGAACTTGGCTGACAATGCCAAGAGTCGTCCTTACCTCAAGAACTCTGATGTCTACAGCCCGATGGAAGACAAGCCGAAGTCCGCTAGCATCAAAAAGAGAAGGGAGAGGTACTCGCCCGATTTCAAGCTCATGGTCATTGATTATGCCGCCAACCACTCCTACCAGGAGACGTCGAGGAAGTTCGGGGTTCATCACATCACTGTCTCCGAGTGGTGCAAAGACAAGGACAGGATACGCAAAAAAGTGTATTGCGAAAACCTACAGACCCTCCACACAAAGATCCTGAAGTCCGAGACAGCTGAGCAGAAATTCCTCTCATGGATTCAGGACTGCAACAAGCACAAGGTGGAGATCAAGCCGACCGATGTTCAGAACAAGGCGAATGAGATCCTGAACATCATTGGGGAGGCAGAGGTGAAGAAGAACTGCTGGTGGTTCTATCTCTGGAACAAGCGGGGTATGGATCCTGAGAAAATGTACGAAGATGAGGCGGACATGGATGTCCTGGAGAAAGAGAGCCGCGTCAATTACCCTCCTGCTGTGAAGGTGGAGATTGCGAAAGTTGCTCTGCGGCAGAGTGTCAACTGTGCTGCACGGTGTTTCCGCGTTGCTCGCAAGCGCATCCGAGAGTGGGTCAAGTGCAAGGACAAACTCAAGTGGCTGGCTGAGACTGGGCAGGTGCGGGAGCGAGGGGGATCACTCGGAAGGGGCAAAGTCAACTGCCTTGATGTGGACAAAGAGGTCTACGACTGGTACAGCAGCTCAAGGACACCAGATAGTGCACCGCAGTTGCCTGAAATCAGGACCAAAGCATTAGAGATATTCCAGAAGCATGGCTTCAGCAATATGAAGTGCAGTAAAGACTGGTACAAAAACTGGTGCAAGCGGTACGGCATCTGTCGAAGTTTGCCAAAGGACAATCAACTCATCAAATGGATACTGTCCAGGTATGACAAGAACTTCCCTATTACGAATCAGGAGCTGGTGGACTATGTGGTGTCCGAGAAGATGAAAACAGGTGTCTCTTTGAATGATCTTCCGGCAGAAGACTATGTCTACTCCTTCTGCAGACGGTACCCCAGGCTACTGGAAGCTCTGCCGAGCATCGGAGAGACGTTTCCTGAAGAGATGGAGGCCGAAGTCTCTAAATTTCGCGTGATGATCAAAGAACTCCAGGAGGAGAACAACTTCTCCATGCTGGCCATTGGGTGTATGGACGAGGTGCCCCTGCTGTTTACGGTCTCCGGTGCCGAGAGGAGAGTGATCGTCAACAGTGGCATGAGCTCATGGAATGCAGTCGTCGTCCTCTCCTGTCTGGCAGACGGAGTACTGCTGCCGCCCATGATTGTCCTGAAGGGGCCCAAGTCCACACCTTCCCCAGAAGACATGCCGCACGTCATCTTCAAAGAGAGACTCCTGGTCGACCAGCACACAACAAAGAAGTGGGTGGATGACATCTGGCTGAAGAATGTCCCATCTCCAAGCATGCTGCTGATGGACTGCTTCGAGCCCCACACGTGCCCGTCAGTTCAAGAGGCTATGCTGGAGTCGGGCATCACCCCTGTGGTTATGCCCGAGGGCTGTGCCTCGAAACTGCAGCCACTGAGCGCTTGTATCACCCGCAACTTCCAGGAGCTGATCCAAGAGATCTGGAACTGCTCTGCGGAGACTCCACCGGCCGCCAATACTTACCTCCCCAGTCCCAGTGAAATTTCCCGGTGCATAATGGATGCCTTCGACCGCCTCCGCAGCCAGCGGGACCTTGTGCGCCGCAGCTTTGTGGTGACAGGCATCGCTGTTGCGTCAGACGGCAGCGAGGACCCTCTAGTTGAGAATGCCGAATGGTTCGGGTGTTCGAGTGACGAGCATGTCCTGTCACCTGCGAGTGAAAGCGAACGTGAATCTGATTTGGATGCATGAGGACAAGTTCTCGTTCTCTGTATTTTAGCTGTGGTCGCTCTCTATAGCAATCTCGTCACACGTCACGCTGAAATCAGTTTTGTTTTGTTGGTGTCAGGCGTGCATAACTTGTACATACCAACTGATCCAAATTTAACTTTTAGAGGACATGTTTGCAATTCTTTACATTTAACTTGATCATGATATAGGATCATTTTAGGGTTTAATTTGGGACCAAAAATGCATATTTTCTTGTTTAACATGACAATTGCATACCTGCCAAAGGCTGTAGATTTATATTCTATGCAAGCACTATAATTTTTTTAAAATTTTACTGTCTTGATCTTTGTTTTGCCTCAGCAAACAAGTTTTTCGTTCTTGTTCTTATTTTATCTATTCTTTTTAATTGTATCGTTGATCTTCAAAAGATGATATGTGCTTTGAGCTTTAAACTTTTAACTAAGCCGAGAATCAAGAAACAAGCTAGAGAATCCTATTACTTGCTATGCATGTAATTATAAAAATGAAGTAAATTTATGCATTGCAGAGAATAAATAGTATTTTTAAAACAGGATGAAACTAAATGGAGTTGTAAGTTTTTATATTATGGACATACATCTTTTGAAAATAAACAATTCAATCATGCCAACTTTTTGGTACGAAAGTAGAATTTTTTCTGTTTTGGCATAGAAGTCAATAATTCCTTTACTATTCCAATATTCAGTTTACTTTTGTGTATCATGCTATAAAATCATGACGGTTTCATTTTATCGTCTGATTTTAGTGCAAAAGATAATCGTCTGATTTTAGTGCAAAAGATAAAATGTACTATGTGTATTCAGAGGTATAAAAATCTGCTGAGAAATTAAGTAAATTTTACTTCCAAGGATTATATATTAACCCATTATCTGCTGAATTTGAAAATTCAATCAGATTCGTCGATAAAAATTTCTATATGGGATGAAAATGTTTCCTCTGCTGTAAGCAAAAACTTTTATCTTGAGTCCTATTCTAAATTTCGAAATATTTGACTCACTTGTGATGATACACAAGTCGAAAGGTCCAATTGAAAATTACAAAATTGAGTTGACAGCTTTCAAGTTGTTAATTCTGATAAATAACTACATGTCTTTATTACACATGTTTTAATTAGCCTTACACACCCTACAAATTCATACATAATTCTACATATATTTAGCTGTACAGTCTACTACAAGAACTGCTCCCACCACCAAGTCCGTGCCTGTCTGTTGTCATAGAAATAGGTGAATTGTTTGGGGAGTTTGTGGGGCAAATGCCATATTTGACCAAGCTACATCAAACACAAAACAAAATTTTGAAAAAAAATTAAGCAAAACTAATACAAAATTCAACAATGTTCTATTTCAAGAGAGAACAGTGAAAGAAAAGTTCACTTGGATGTCCCTGGAGCGCAATTCTTGTGTTTACGTATGACAGAAAAACCCAAGGGGAACAACCGATCACTTTTGTTCATGAAGCTCATTCATACTTAAAGAAGGTGTGCCCTAGAGAGCTGTAGTAGAAACAGACCTCATTCCATTATCCATAGGTGATACTTGAATAAATACATTGAAGTTCATTCATCACATAAGTGCAGTTATTGAGAAATTGGAAGTATATTTGTTACATTTACTTTTTGCTGAGATCTATACTTGTGATCAAACTCTTTCTGCCTCTAACGTTCACCAAAAATATAGTCACGACATCCACCAGAGTCGCCTCTACTCAAAATGGAACAAGCCCTGTACCCATAGCAACTGCCATCACCCAGTCTTTGTGATGGGAGCAGTTTTTGTGTGGTTGCCAGATAGTATAAAGTGCATAAATAAAAGAGTCTAAAAGATAGTCAGCCAAAGTACCAGTTGAAATTTAAAATCATACTTTGAATTCTCTGTACAACATCAAAATGTTTTAATTATTCCAACTTCAAAAAGTGAAGGAATTCAGGATAAACTCGTCTTGTCTAGCTTAATTCGGATTTTAGGGCAGTTGTGTAAAAAAAAAATTCTTACCAAGTGCTTTCAACAAAAAACCAAGGAAATATCTAATTACCAATTTTCTTCATGATCTGATTTTGGATTGTGAATGCATCCATGTTTCTTAATCCCAATACATTCACAGTATCGAAGAATCCAAAGTCATTTGTGTTCTGGTAAAATTAGTTTAATTTGTAGTTTTAACTTACATTAGACTCATCAAACCCATTGAAATGGCAGTCCTAGTTTTATTGCATTATCTCAGTAGTAAAACTATCAACTCTTTCCTTGTAAATCATCACATTTGTTTTCAAATTTGTTGACAATTCATAAAATTGTCTCAGAAAATGTTGGGGCTTAGCAAATTGTTTTCATTGGCAGATGTGTACTTGTATCATAAGGAAAGTGTCTTGTGACGAGATTCCCTTTCCACCTTAAGCAGAGTATTTTCTTTTAATTTATTCGCATCAAGTCACACTCATTTCATCAGATATTTATTTTCTTTATTTGTTTTTCCTCTAATGGTTGAAGCACAGTAACGGACTGGAGGGTTTGCTATGGGTATTTCTCTGTGTGCAGCTTTTGGTGTACAGAGGTAGACTGGACTTGCTTTTTCTGCTGTCATTTATCAGGGCTGCCACAGGCAATTTTCTCAGTCTAAAATATTGTAATGAATTTTTTCTTTTAGAGACTTTGGGTTTCTGCAAATGATGGTTTTCTGTTTGGCAGAATTCAGGTACCTACCGGCCTTAAAAAGGCCAGCTTTTTCATTTTAGTTTCTAAGAAACCCTTTAAAAACATTAATATTTTGCAGAAGTCCATACAATTTATTTTAAAAGCCTTAGTTTTTACAAGACCACTGCATATTTTATTTCACCCGCATTCAAAAACAGATCAATGTTAAGCATCCAGGTATCATGTTTATTGGCTAGCTAAAAATGGATGTTTTTAAAACATCTATGGTCAGTGAAACTCATCCCTAGCACATGTGAAAGTTTCTTCACCTGTGCACTCGCTAGTTAATGTAATGTGGACAATGTTGAATATAGCCTTTAAAAATGAAAAACATAGCCTTTAAAAATAAAGGCCCTCATTTTTCTTTTGCTTGACGAGTGAGAACCCTGTTTTTGATTTTGTTATTGTAATGGCATTTTGTTGTTAAACTTATGTGTTGTATTTTTTTATTAAATAATGGATGGGAACATTACAATTTAAAAATATTTCTCAAGGTATTCATTGGATATGAAAAGTGCAATTAATTTTATTGAATTGAATTAGGGATGTGATATTGAATTAAAGAATTAATTTTTAATTGGACATCATATAATTTTTTCTCCCAAATATCCTGGAACTATATAGTATAGTACCATAATTAAAAATTCTTGAATTTTATATTTCTAACTCACAAAGCTCTGGAAAGTATTTGAAAATGCAAATTTCATTTAGTCCTTGAATTTTACCAAGACTTTATTTTAAAAAGTTTGCGTACAATTTAAAAGTGTTCCAATTTTGTGTATTTTTTACCTTTCATTTTCACTTTTTTGTATTATATACTGCTGATTGGATTAGTAATTTTATTGAATTAAATTTAATACTTTAAAATATTTTTGCATTCCATTTAAATTTCCTAGTCTTTCATAGTCCACTTTCATGTAGTCTCTTGAAAATGAATGCTTGTCATCAACAAGTCCTTGAAAAACATGCATAAGTACTTAAAAAAATTTTTATGTAACGAAGTGGTTAAAAATCAAAAACATCTTGTCTTGTAGTTTTCTTTATAAATTTGTAAAATGCATCAGTTACTTCTTTGGCACCCTGTACTTATTGAGGGTAGTTGCATAAAACATCCAATTCTATTAAAGTTTTAATTTCGATAACTAAAGAGTCTTCTCAAATTTTCAATGCAAGCCAGTCTACCTCAGGAAGCCACAAGGTTATGTGGGACCATGCGATCGCTCGACTTAACCCGTCTAGTGCGTTACTTGAAGGAAAAGTACTTGTCATTTCCTGTATATCATTTTTATCACTGCCTTTTTGCTTCGTAGCATATGTGTGCGCGTATGCTTCCAAAGCAGTCTTATCAAATACTATGCAATTTTAGAACAATTGGAGGATGTATCGTTCAATTGATATTTTGAGATAGCAAGCGTGTATTATTTTGCCCCTTCTCTCTGAACCAAATGATTGTTCTTACTTTATCATTTAATCAGCAAGGGTGATTACTTCAGTTGGGTTTATTTCATCCAGTATGAAAGCAGTATGTCCAAAGAACAGACAAGCTCTGCAGAGTTTTTGCTCTGCCCAGAACGAACGATGACCGTGGAAAGGATAGCATTTTAACCTAACTTCAAAACACAATTGGTACATTCTGTCCCAATGGAAAAAAGTTATGAGACTGAAAAAAGCTCAATTGATAAGTGTACTTGTTATAACAAAATCAGACTGACAAATATTTGTTTTAAATTAATACTTTTTAATAAAATTTAGAAACAAAAATTTCTATTTGGCTCTGTGGGATCAATTTTTTTCTAACCAAAATCGGCAAAAATATAACTTTTAACCATAATTAAATTGAATTTTGAAGATTGTTTTGACAAAATTGATTCACTGGGTTTCATTTTTATAAAAGCTTTTATAAAGTTTTTTTATATACATGAAGAAAAAAGTTAAAACCATTAGATATAAAATTGCTTTCAAATGTGAATGACTTAGTAAATATTGATAGAGGTGATACAAATTAAAAATGCTCAATTAAAGATTGGACTTGGGCTGTTCTCTACACACAAAATAAGAATAATGGTGATTATAGGCTTAATGTTTCAAAATTGATAAGTGTATAGTGGATTTAAGAAAATTTCTATTGATCGTTGAAAGTAAAAATAAATTGTCTATTCAATATGTGCAGTGAAGAGTTGAAATAACTTTCCATAAAAATGAGCTATTTAAGGTACTTTATAAGTATACACATCTAATGAAACAAAAGTTATTTTGGATTGTTTTCTTATTTTGTAAAATGTGCTGTTTATAAATGTTTGCAGTCCAAATGAACAGTCTTCATCTTCTGAAAAAGCTCCCATAGTTTATTATTAAAGTTTGATGTGAACAACAGATGTATTAAATTTTCAGTCAGCATGTGTTTAGGCAAAATTCTACAGTATATTTGGGATTACTTTAGAATTGTATAAAAAATAATTCCACAAGGCCATCTCCAATTAAGAATTTACTTCACTTTAAATATAGAATTCATAGTATCTAAGTTTGTTGTAAAGAAAAGTACTAAAAAAGAAAAATTAACTGAAAATATTGAATTAAAAAGGAGTTTGTAAAGTAAACATTTGAATCCATTGTTTAAATTAAATTGTGTGGAGGTATCGCTCGTTCTATCGGATGAATATTTTTTCAAAGAGCAGTCATATTGTTTGGACATTCTGTTCAATTTTAGATGTTCTATACATATTGTATACATACATATATAAATAAATATATATATAGCTATATTTTTAAGCTTTGCAACAGATGATATGTGGCTAGCTACTGATTTCCAAACGCGTTGCCGTGGGATGAAAAATGTCACATTTTTTGTTCATTTGGCCAACTATGTCTTCCTGCAAATTTTAGGAAATTCAGGCGCTCTGTGTCAAATATTTTGGTTTGATACTCTTGAGATAGATAAATTGTGAGTGCTTTAGTGCAGCTATAAAACACATGGAATGATAAACAGTCAGTTTCATCCCAAGTTAACCATTGATTAGGGGAAGTCATGCAAGGGTAGGACTTAAGGAGATTTTTTCATTGTGTTTGGTACTTCATAATCAAATAAATCTCCATGCAATTCAATTACAATACAAGTTATGTTCACTAGTTAGCATGTGGCTTAATATAGTTGATGTGATTTGAAACTCAAAATTTTTTTATCGCTTTTATTCCTGTTTCTTTTGTCTTAGTTTCATCGTCAAATTCAAAATTTCCAAGTAAAGTCTCCAAGTCCAACTTAACCCATTTAAAATGAACCTTTTTGATATATAAACGAGTTAAGCATTTTTGCTACAGTGATTAGCTCAGCCAGCTTTTCCAATGGTCACAACTTGGGTCGAAACGAACTCAATGGCACCGTTTGTGAAAAAAAGTGTTCCGCCTTAAGCTTCTATGAATGAAAAGCCTTTTCTTGCCTTGACAGTTCCGAGGTTATGCCGATAAAAAAATGTAACTTCCTTTTCATTGTTTGTCATTGATCTGTTTCTTTTACTAATTATTATAGATCATTTAATGGTCTCTTTTTAAAATACCTGTACAGCATTTATATGAAAATGCAACTATGAAACGCTGCGACTGTGAATCGCATGGAGAGCCGGTATTACTTCATAAAGGGTGTAGCTTTGGCTGAATCGTTATCGTCCCTTTCAATGTTATGTTTTCTGGCGTATAAACTCAAAGTAGTTTATAAACTGTAAAAAGGAAAAACTTCCAAATCCATTGGACGAATTTGTAATGTCATGGGCTGGGAAAAGATGTTTAGATATACTTTTTTTCCATATTTAGAAAAACATTTACGATTTTCTACTGCTATTTTTTGTAGTTTTTATAGCTGTAATTGTTGTTATTTTAGCATGTATGTATATATCATTTAGATATTAAATTTTATACATATATATATATATATATTTAAAATGTGTAAATGTACTATACTTTTAATGTTTATTTAAGACTGTTCTGTCTTTCCATGCTGTGTGTTTCTAGAGATTTTAATTTGAAATGTATTTGTTTTACAAGGTGTATCATTTGCACTGAGTGATTTTGAAGAGATTAATCTTCCGTCTGACTCCAGTGGTCGGACGGCATGCTTAGAGTAGTGGCAATATAAAAAGTGAAGAGGGCTTACGAGAGATGTGATCGTGATCAGCGTGGTTGTGGTCCTTAGTCATATGTGTAGAAGGGTAGAGGTCACTGTCTTGGCATCAGATTCATGTCTTTTTTCCAAAAAGAAGTAATGGAATGTACAAAGATTAATAAGCAATAAATTGAAAAGAATCTGCTCTAAAATGTATTGAAGCACTTCATGCATACTACTTGACTTACTCATATGTAACATTGATTCATTATGGCATTCAAAACTCACGTCCCAAAATATAAAAACAGGAAATGATAAAAAGTACATTCTTTTGACTAATTACTGTAAATGTTCATACTGGCATTGTGGCATGTCCAATTTCCCTATTCATGCATTGAAGAATGGAAGTTACTTTTCAGTCCGTGTTTTTAATTTATTCACTCTTATTAAATGATATATCTTTAAATTTTTATTGATTTGTCATGCTTATATTTTTGCATTTTATTCGGATATCTACATGAGATAGAAATCTATGTATGATAAATTTTTCTTTGATAATTGCTCTCCTAGTTTATGGACTAAATAAAATGCTGGATTCAGTGAGTATCTGAAATGGCACCATTCAAGTGGCATCCTCTACTTTTGCCCCACCCTGAGTCAATTCCAGCAGTTTAGACTTACGATGAGTGAGATCCAAATGGCGACCTAAAAAGTGCTCTTAAAATTCTTAAAAGATTAGAAGTGCTTTTTAAATGTAAACTCTTAAACAGTTTGTATTACATTCTTTTAAAATTAGAAATTATATGCAGTTTTTTTGGCCAAGTCAACCCATTAAGAATTTATTTTACTTCGTTACCTGTCAATCCAGGTTGTTTTCCAAAAGGACTTATAATGATTATAAATATATATTTGTTATAAATATAAAAATTTGATTATAAATATAGAAATATATATTTATTATAAATGACAGAAAAAATGCAAAATAATGACCTAAAAAAAATGCTTGGTGGAAATATAAAAATATGCTCCAAACCTTAAAAATTCGAGGAAATAAACTTAAGTGGGAATAAACAACCTAAAATTGTGCATGTCATCAAAGCCTACTTATGACTAAAATGTACTTTTATCAATCCTTAGGTCCAAAACTGACCTTGAATTTTGTAAAAAGTGTGACTCCAACCCTTGTCTTTCAAGTGACCTTCACCCACTGAGCGGAACACGATCGACCTCTCCTTGCTAGATGGTGGTGAAATCACAATCTAACTTTTGTTGCAGGAAATATTTAAAAGCAAATGTATTTTAAATTCAGTTTTTAATATTTAAAGAACTTGAAAGCGTCAATTTTTATAAAGATTTGAGTGGCATTTGTTTGAAAAGCATTAATTTTTCACATTTAAGTTGAATTAAAATTTCGCCATTTTACAAATAAATTATCTGCAGAAGAGTGTTAGGTTATGATTCCACTGTTCCAAAGATAAGATTCCAATAGAAATGGGGTCGTAATTCCTTTGTTCCATAGAGTTGGAATAGTGGAGTTATGCTTCCAATCGTTAGCTATTTTTGTATGAAAGATGAACCTTTTCGGTTTGTGTAAACATGTATTTAGTATTTCATTCTCCCTTTGTGTGGTCTTTGATTTTAAATCATATGTACATATCTAAATAGATTTATTTATCTTTGTTAAAAAAATTATGTGTACACAGTGAAATTTCAAAGATAGGAGTCGATTTTAATTTAACTTTCCTGAGTGAAAATTAACCAGTTTAGCACATTCTAAGCTGGGCTGCACTTACCTTAAGTTTGTGAAATTTACCTTGAGTTTTCTTAGTCGTAACTTTTACCAACTGAAAGATAATTGGGCTTTGTGACAGAATAAACATTTCTTAACTCTCTGAGTGTTACAGGATTTTGTACAATTGCTGGAGAGGGATAAATTCATTCAAGGATGACAGCCTTGGAAACACTTAGAATTTCTAGAAAAATAAAATATTTTTATTTTAAAATTTCAATTCTGATTTATAATGGAAGAAAATTCAAATTAATTTAAAGTTTGTTTGGGGAAAAACCGAACTGAAGCTGAAAGGAAAACTAGTTTAAAATGTACCCCTTAATGGCACCATGAAGAAATTTGTTTCATAAATATCAGTGAGACGGGATGAAACTGCTTATCCATCCTGTGAGTGTTTAATGTGGAATGTGATACCGCCAACCACTACTAAAGACTTGATTTTCCTGGAAACAGGAAGACTGATTTTTGTGACAGCATAGCTTAGATGAGAGGGTAAGAAGTAGTGAAGGACGAAAACTACTTTTGTCTGGCTTCCCACAGGCCTTAAAAAGGCCTAAATTTCCTTTTAGTTTTTAAAGGTCCTTAGTCTTAATATTTGCTGAAAGTTCTTAAAATTTTTTCAAAGCCTTAGTTTTTATAAGAACTCAGCATATTTTATTTCACACACATTAAAAACCAAGATCAATGTTATCTATCCAAGGTTAAGTGTCAATCAAACATCATGGGCATAGTATTTCTAGGTTAGCTAAAAATGAATGTTTTTGAAACTGGGTCTTTAAGACCCAACCCTAGCACTTGTGAAAGTTTCTTCACCTGTGTTTAAAAGAGCCTTAAAAATGAAAAATAGCCTTGAAAAGGTACTCATTTTTCTTTTGCTTGAAGAGTGGGAACTTTAATAATTTTATTTCTTTTTCACTTTTGTTTATTTTAGAATTTGCTCAAACAGGCTGATGCCTATTTTTCTGTTATTTTAAATTAACTTGAGACTTTTTGCAATAGGATTCACTTTTCATTATGTAATAAATGTTGTTTTAATTAAATTCCTGGAAAAAGTAAAGGTGAGTGTATGAACCTTGCTTTCAAGCATGGGTATTGAGTCATAGGGAACAAACGATGGTACTATTGGAAACACTAATGCTCAGGGAGTTAAGGACTGGCTGTGGTGGAAGTCTTTCAATATCAATAAAGCAGTCTTTTGGGAGTGCATTTTGAAATTTCATGATCTTTCTGGGAGACAAGAATCAGTTGCAAGTGATCTATGTTCATTATTTTAATTTCAGTGCCTTTTCTTGGATATATTTTTTGCATCCTGTGTAAATGTATAAAAGTATCAACAAACCTCACATTAACCTTTCAATGTCTATGTTGTAATCTTTAAATATTATTTATTTCTACTTGTCCATTATTTATTACTCAATGTTTATTATTATATATATTTATTAATGGTTAACTAGTTATTTAATATTTTCTGTTTGCAATTCTTTTGTCTAACTTAAATCATGTTGTATCTGTAATGTCAGTGTGTTGGATGTTTAAGAGCCTACACAATAGTTTGAAAAAGATTGGCATTTTTTCACCAGCGATTGTTTCATCCACCCTGCAATTGGAATAATGACTGAAACACATGCATGTTCTTTTTTATTATCCTTTTTTTCGAAAAGTATAAAATAACTGAACTGAATTCAATTTTATTAATGGTTTCCCAATGCCAATTTTTTTTAACAAATCAAATCTTGTTGCAAAAGAGAAACCATTTTTAAAAGTGTCTTGAATAAAAAAATTTTAGTTAAAAAAGTAACTTAAATTTTTAGGAAGACATTTTTTGATTTTATTGCCTCAATATTTTCATTAACCTTTTGACTACGGCCGGGACAACAGTCGTCCCATATTCAGGTAGCGGAATAAAAGCGCTGTAGTGTAAAGGTTAAACAATAAAATAAAATTGTTGTTAATCATGATTGAATTGATTAATTACTCAATTATTTATTTATTGCATTTATTTGAATTTTTTGCAACTAATAATCCAAATTTTAATACATAAAAATATTTATCAAAATATGAAGTACAATTATTTTTTAAAATAAAAAACTTGATAAATGTGTTTCTGGAATAAGGTTTAAATTGGATTTCAAGCTTTTGAAAATCAGAATTTCTGTACAGAAGACTGGTGACCAATTTTAAATATGCATGTTTTTATTCCATCATAATTTACCCTCTATTTACAAGAAGGCTTTTAAGTATGTATTTTGTTTTTCAAATATTTACTTTATGTAGTTTTGTATTTTTAAACAAATAGCATGCTTTTTGTATTCTATAGTATAATTTTTTTAACGTTGTATATATGCTCTTTAAACTGCTGGCAATGATTGTCTCAGTGTTAAATTGTATTGCTATTCTCAGGCCGCAGCCTCTAAATTGGGCCCTTACTAGAAAGTATTTGCATTTTGAATGGTGACCCAAAAAATATAATTCGAATTATAAGAATCCAATGCTTGGGTTTTTTACTGCCAAAATTGATATATTTAAAAAATATACCATATTTTAAAAGTTAACAATTTTAATCCTTTTTGAGTTTATTCCAGATGTAAACCTGAGTATTTTCTCAAAATATTGCAGTTTTTCCATGAAAAATTGTGATTGAAAACATTTTTTCTGTTGAATTTTTCAACTTTTTTATGCTGAATCAAACTGAATATGATGTAATTGAAACATTTTTAAAAGCCTAAGTTTTGAAATGCATTGCAAATCACCATATCATTTATTGTACACCATTTTCAACATTGAGACGATTGTACTGTCTTGCAAAACCCACCATTGAATTAAGTACTGAATTTTTAAAAAATTGAGAAGAAATAGTTATATTAATTCTATTTCCTTGCCAATTTCTAAGAAATTCGAGAAGGAATAGAAGATTTGGATCATCATTTTTACCTTTTATGAGAATTTTAAGTCATGGTAATTTTAAAAAATTGTTCCAAACTTTTTACTACTTGATCAAAATCATTCGGAGCATTCAAAAATGCAGAATCGACTCTTATTTAGAAGAAAGTTGGAAAAATGCAGTGGCATTGAAATTATTTTATCAATAGAGGACAATTTTGTATGTTTGTTATTTAAGTATTGGCTGCTTCGAAGTTGTGGATGAGTGATTTTTCTGGTTGATATCAAAGTTCACGTTCAAAAAATCAAACTTGTTTTAAATGATTTTCCAATATCCAGGCTTCCCAATTGGATCCCTATTAATGCAATCTTTTCCAAAATTTGTCGAATTAAGGTGTGTGCACATATTACAGCAATGCTTTCACATCCAAGTTAAGAATTAGCACTCAATTGATTGTACAAAAAAAAATCAATTCTGAGATAAAATACTTGAAAAGAAGCCCCATCTGTATCCCTGGAGGGTTTGGATAGTTTTAAATTATATTTGATGTTTCGTTTTGAAATGCTTTTTGAAAACTTTATACCAGGTTTCTCCAAAATAATTGTTTCGGACATTATGTGGCTTCATTAATGGTGATTATTCAAACTTGATTTAACAATTTTTTGGGAAAAGGTTATGTATTAAAGTTAAGATGAACTATGGAATGTTTTGACTTTAATCAGAATAATGGTTGAAGTGGTGAAATTTTGTATACAAATGTTTTGGGAAAGTTGGATTTTTTCAGCTATCTGCAAAAATTGTAAAACATAAACTAATATATACTTGAAAAACTTGATTGTGTAAAGCTCAAAGTATTTGGTATGCATTAAGAATCATTTCCAACCCAATTTCTATCTAATTTATAATATGTTTAATTGCTGCACATTGTTGATCCAGACAAAGCTGTATTCATTAATTGCGTGATTGCTATTCAATATTAATTACTAAATTATTTTAAATTAGCTCTAATATTAATTAGCTGATTGATATACATTAATATTTTTTTCAACGTTAAACATATTAAGATAGTTTTACTGCGAAAATACTGAATTTTAAAATTTATTATAATATGGCTACAAAATGTGTGCATGCATCTTAATAGTTTTGTTGGGATTGATTCATCCAAGAAATAGCTGGACCTTGCGCCATAAAACCCCAAATTCCATCCAAGAAATTGAGTCTAATTTTCTATCTATGGTTCAAGACTGAAAAGATGGCCCATCCATACATCGAAAAAGCGGACTGTTTTTCTTTTTTGCTTTGATATAGTTGCAAGAAAGAGTGATGTGATTAGAAGCAAGGCTTCTGAGTGGGAGTCCTTCCAACGAAGTGCAACACATTTTATAGTCAATTTTCTTTTTATTTATAGTATACGATTTGAGTGTTCAAAACACTAAAAATAAGATGTTCTTGTGAGTGTTGTATCGCATTAAATGCAAATGGAACAGTCGCAGCGTTTTTAAGAAGTCTCCGCTCTGTATGTATTTCTGTGCGAAGGAGGACTTTGTAAGATAAATGGTAACTTATTTTTGTATCGAAGTGAAATAAAAGCTAACAAATATTGGATTCTCTCTTTGCTTCTCTCTGATTACACCTCTAGATGAGACCTTTTCCAAAAGAATACATTTTAAATGGATTTTTTTCATATATGAATACAGTTGTTTTCAAACTTAGGTACCACCACTTTGCCTTTTCACTCAAAAAATTTCTTTCTCTCGCTCCTAGCACCAATGTTGACAACTACCTAACGTGATAAAAGGTTTTCTTAGATAAGTTCAGTGGACCTGCTTACCGAAAGTGTTCCCATCTCCGAGATCTGTTCTCATTAAACATTAGAGGCCTTAACCTATTTTTACCTTATGACACTGGTGAATGATTCTAGTGCCCCCCTGCCTTTGCATGTAGCCTGGGATGACTAAATTTAAAAAAAGCAGATGTCTGCAACACTATTCAAACACATTTGAACTCGATTTTTCCTTATTACTTTTGTTCTGATGGAGGTGTTGCTCCACCAAAATAGGAGATTGAAATTTTATATTTTGTTTTCATCTTTAATCATTTTTAAACTTTTAATGTTTGACTTATAAGATATAAAGATATTTCATATTATACAGCATTGTAACTTGCAAAAAAGTGTCCATTCATTACAAGATTAAGTTTTCAATTAAAAAGTCAATCATGCTCGACTCAATCCTAAGCTAGCATTCTGTAAGAATGCTAGATGTAAACATCTGCAAGAGAAATATTCATGAAATTTGTTACACAAATGTACACATTTTTCTCTTTTCCCATGTACAATGACTTTACTGCTTTGTGATAATAAGTACGAAATTATTTATAACTTAAATATATGAAACAAACTATGTTGCAGAACTGAAGCGTTTCACATTGGCAGGAACCAACAGGGTCCTGTGACAGACTCTTTCATGGATCGAAATTTTAATGTGACCGCTGCATATTTTGGACAAGGCCGTTAGCTATTTCCTCCCATGAAATCTAGAAAATTTTCCAGTTAAACAGGAGGGAGCTGCATTCTTTTCCTAGTTCTAGAGAAAATTTACAGGGATGTTGGAATATTAAGTGATCTCAAAATGACCAGTGAGCCCTGTCTGCAATGTTGTTCCTTAAAATCAATGAGAAGGAATCCACTGAAAATGGACATCAATGTGTCAACATGTTCTTCAGTTTAAGGAGTTCAGTGTGTTTATTGTCTGACAACCCAGAATTTACATGGTTTTTGACATTACATTCTATGTACGATAACTGAACTTGGAAAAAGTATTGAGTGAAAGTAGGTAAGTGTATGAACCACGATCATTTCATAAGATAGCGGTTTACCCAATGTCCCAAATTTATGATCAGGCCCTGGTACCATGTTCAATTAACTCACTAAATGAAAAATAGTCTGCAAATTTTTGAAAATACAAGATTTTAAAATTAGATAATAGGTGCATTGTACAGTACAAAAACCTTCACATTTCCCAGGCCACGATACTCAGGGCTGAAGTACTATTGTACTTACCTGAGTCTGCCCCTTCATACATCGGCTTTGAATTCCGAAAGGGAAGAATTTAAAATGAATTTAGGATTTATGTGGCTTTTTGAAAGTCCAGTATAGTTCGGTGAGTTGGCATTCGAGTTCTGTGGTTTCGAATGAGTACTTGTTAAATAAAGGGCACGTTACATGTAAACAATACGTTTCAACTGGATTGTCTCCAAAGTATATTGTTCGGGGTCAGAAGCAGGCATTTTCTGTCAAGCTAAATATAAGTGATGCTACTGTTTCTGTAATGCGCTGTCATTTGGCTTGTTTTTCTAATACAATTAAAATTCCAGATTAATAAATTATAGTTAATTGGTCAACACCAATTACATTGTAGGGCAAAGGTCACCAAAACAGCGATAAACTACATTTTGAGGTAACTAATATGTATCATGCGAGAGAATTTGGACAATTAAAATCTTAGCAAACCCTTTTGATTTGTTTCTTTGCACTGAAAATCCTCATTGCATCAATTACAAATTTGTGAAACAAATAATCCTCTTTGTCGCTCTCCATACACGATCTTACGTGTAGTAACCTTTATCCCTGAAGAGCAGAAATGGGCTCTCCCAAGACCATCTGTTTTCTCATGAGCCCGCACTGATTTTCAGTGTAAACAAACGATCGAAGGAGTATTTCATTTCTGATGGAAAATTCTATCACAAACACTAGCGCCATCTACATTTAGCTTCACAGGAAGTCTCAGGGCCGCAATTGCCTAGTTGGAAGAGCATCGGATTAGCAACCGGAGGGTTGCGAGTGCGAATCCAACCAAAGACCGTCGTGTACGAAGGGGGCTGGTACACGTTAAATCTGTCGGCCTCAAATGTCCTCACGTTGGCGTGGTGTGGAAGTTTGGAGTGGGTGCTACCTCGTCATCTGACTGTGGTTCAAAATTACGTGGTGTTGTCTTCGCATCTTTCGCTTCGGGTTTGATCCCGTACCGTCGCCAATAACCCGTTGTGTTGCTCCAGTGCGACGTTGATTAACTACCTACCTCAAATCTCGGTAAATAGTAAAAATGATAAAGCAGACATTTGAAATACATTTTGGGCATGTTTTCAGTTAAAAAGAAAACCAATAGTGTTTTTATTTTAAGTTAGGTAGATAGTTGGATCTCCACACCGGGCTATATTAGCAATGGTCCAGGATTAATTCCAAAGGGAAACGTCCAAGGACCATAGAGGAACTATAAAAAGTAGAGGGACAAATGGTGCTCATTATCATGTGACCAAAACTAGAAGTAACGTGACCCTTAGACTACTTTCGTTAGCTGGGTGGAACCGAATATTCATAATCTGATTGGTTAAGAGGGACGGAAGAGGACACCCATCCATTGATTCATCATCTGATTGTGTTTCTGAATCATCATCTGAAGATGCCAAATCGGCCAACCAAGTCAAATTTTCCCAGAGCTCAGTCTACTTAGATTTCACGGTATTGGTATTTTTAATTAACGTCACACTGGAGCAATACAACGAGCTATTGATGACGGTCTGGGATCAATCCCAAAGGGATAGATCCGAGGACAACACCACGTAATTTTGTACCACGGTACGGTTAGATGACGAGGCAACAGCTGAGCTGGCACCCCACTCTCCAAACTTCTACACCCCGTCAATATGAGGACATTTGAGGCCACGACAGATTTAACATGCACCAGCCCCCTTTGTACACGGGGGTTGGGGCACGTCTTTGGCTTGATTCGAACTCACAACCCTCCGGTTGCCAGTCCGTTTCTCTTCCAACCGTGCTATCGCGGCCCTTAGATTTCACGTCTATGGATTTTGTGGGTATGAACTAAACATCGGAGAAGAAAAAAAATACTCCCGGTTAAGAACTAATTAAATTTATCGGTAAGTAGTTGAATTTACGTCGTACTGAAGCAACACAACGCACGATTAACGAAGATCAATTTCGAAAGGAAAGATCCGAGGAACTCGCAATTTGAACCACGGTCATTAACCATCTTCAAAGTTTGCAGTACTTCTACTTGAAACTCTGAGAGCATGTAATTTTTACTTTGTAAATTAGTTGTATTTCGGATGGGATTCTTTTTTGACAAGACTAACCCATATCGGCTGCATCCATCCTAAGGAGACAATTTTTTTTAGTTCCGAGATCAAAACCGAAAAATTTCAACGCAATTTCCGGTCACGTGTAGCATTTTGCTTTCCTCCGCTCTGTGCGATCTCAAGAGAAATCCGAAGGAAAGAAAAAACAAGAGAAAACATAGTAAAATCGAAGAGAGAAAAAATCGAGAGGGACAGCAGAAACAGTTTCGCTAAGCAGATGACGAACGTCGTTTCGTGCGTATCAACATATTGCATGACAGCGATTCAAGCAACGATTCTCCCTGTCTAACGTTATTCACCAGGTGAGTGCGATTCTTTTTTATTCTTGCCCCATTCAGTTCTGAAATTAATTGAATGTACAATTCGCTCTCGAAGACGCACTCGTGGAGCGAAAGGATTTCCGTGTTTCCTCCTTTTTCTCAAGTGTTTTTGTTCCATGCTAAAGGGGCGGGGAACGATTTGTTTATCAGTTGCGGTCTCGTGATTTGTATCACATTGAATAACTTCCCTCCCATTTTTCCATTTGTCAGATCGATTTCAGTGGGCATTCATACGAGAATATAGAATCAACGTTTCGTTTTTTAACGTTTTACTACTAAAATTTCAGTAAGGCGATCTAAATCGTACTTTCCATATGGTAATTTCTGACGAATGGAAGTATATTTACATGGCCGTGCGTGGGACCTTTCTTTCCAGAGACTCGTCATCTGACCGTGGTTCAAAATTACGTGGTATTGTTCTCGGTTCTTTCCCTTTGGGGTTGATCCCGACTGTCACCAATAGCCCGTTGTGTTGTGCTCCAGTGTGACATTAATTAAATACCTATCTTTCCAGGGACCTCTCGTATTTTCATGGTTGGGGCCTCCTCCAATCAGGAATATTAACATTTAATGGGAATTAAATTTCGCCTTGTGCACTAAAATTCAGAGTTGACTTATTTGTACAGTTGTGTTAACATAAAGTACCCAACGACCAATGAAAATGTTCATTGGTAATAAGTTCTTGGATGAGACCTTATGTTAGTGCTCTCTTCTTAAATATAAAAGACGGCTACACACCAACTTGGAAAAAATGTTAACGTGTTGGCAAGTTTAGGTGTTAAATGACTTCTATATTACAACTTAAATAAATTATTTATGCACTTTTGATTCTCAGTGCCTCCAAGCAAAAGTGCTCCGGGGTGAACTTGTATGACAAGACAAAGTACCAGGTTAATCGACTGACCCTTTATGAAATACTAAAGTTCTCCAATTGCACCATTCCTTAGGTCTGCTTACAAAAGCAAGCTGTTCCCTCCCCTTTTCTCTAAAACCTGATACATCAAATTACTTTTGAGGAGTGCTTTTTGATAAATTGCAAAAAATTTTAAAATACGTACAAGATCAAGTAATTTCTGTTGCATTCCCAAAGAAAAACCTTGAATAAGTGACTAGTTAGAGTATTTATTGTACCTAACTCGTACAAGAACATGCAGGAATCATTTGACCATGTTTTCTACCACGACTTTCTTTTCTAAAATTAAATGCAAGAGTTATTTTTCATCGCAGTTGGAATGCCCGGATGGGGAGTCCAATTCTACCTGTAGAAGATTATTTAGGATATTCTCCACTGCTGATATGGTTTCGTCAGGGTACAGGAGGCATTCAGCAGTATCTCTGTAGTTTGAAAGAATATGAAAACTGACAATTACAAAATCTGAAAGATCATTATAACACTAATAAATAAGTCCAGGATTCTTAAGTTTTTATCTATTTAATTCTATGCCTTCTATTTCAAATCTGTTTATACATTTTTGTGATTTGATATGTTCTGAATGAAATATGTAATTTTTATAGCAGACCTTTACCCAGTAATTTCCTCTTCAAATGCATTTTGAATGCATTTTTTTTATTCAAAGTAAAGCAGTGTGCTGAAACATTTCAGGTAGCCCAAGTTTGATACTTTTTTGCTATAAAAGAATGCAACAAAAACAAAATCTCAAAGTCAATTAATCATAGCTCACAATCCATTTGATTCTGTCATGCTATTTTCATTTTGTTTTTAAAAGTTTGTCTTTGTTAACAATTTGAATAGGAATTTTTTATCTAATATTTTGAAGGCAACTATCATTTTAAAGATACCAAAAGTTTAGAATCCTAGGAGCTGATAAAATGCTGGATTCTAGGATATTAGAATTTTACTACGAACACTAGTTATTTTTGCCAAGCATGTGAGAAGCAGGTAACATACCTTTTATGTTTTAAAATGTATATTTGGTTATACTTAACTTTAAATTGAAGAAAAAACAGAAAACTTGGAATACATGTCCAAATTTTATCAATTACTAAAAATAGATGCTAGATATCGCGAAGTTTACCATTTCTTTCGTAAAAAGCAGAAACTCAGTGTCCAATATACAAATGTAAATAGTTTTATTTCAATTGTGCTATTTAAAATAGTTTTACTCATTGATATAGCTAAATTTTAGGACAATAATCTAAGATTAGGACAAGAAATTCCATTCATATTCATCAAAAACGAAAGGACCGCCAAATACTGTTTTCTTACAAATTTTATTGGAAGCTATGAAAGTTCCTTAAAAATTAATAAAAACAATATTTTAGCTTAAAAATCTGATAATCTAGAATGTATATAAACGGTCATACAGGTGTGTATCTCGTTTTCGCAAAATGGATCAAAATTTATAATTGCTTCTCTTAATGTGATATTTTGAAAGTAAAATTTAACAATTAAATTATTACAAAAAGTTATGACTGAAACAAAAACACTTGCATAGCTTATGGTTTACCACTTTGCTTAGGAGATAAGGTACCTCCAGTGGTAAATGCTTTGATATCTTCAGTAAAAACAATATTTTTAAAAACAGCATTCAGCAGGTTTTTCAAAATGTCCCATCTTCCACCGAACCTATTGTTACTAAGTAGAGAGCGTGGTTGTCTGCAGTATTATTTTACACTGATCACCATGTGGATATTAAAAGTTTTGGTGTCGCTTTCAGAAAAGGTGGCATTAGCCATCACTTCTGCAAGAAGCTTTAGATATCCCTTTAACTATTAATGCTCTACCTTTCATAAAAACACTACAGCAACTTAGCTTTTACCATTACAAGATTGGAGAAAGCATCACTGCCTTTGACCGAAGCAATTTGATACAGAAGCAAAGGGAATTGCTGGGAAGAATGAAATCCAATGAAAATACCTTTACCACTGAAAATTTATCTATGTTTTTGATTGTGCCTTGCACATATACAAATTATTTTCGTTTATATAAGTTTGGTTTGTCGTTCATCCATCATTTTTTGCTACCTGTGGGCTAAATTAAATCTGTAGTTTAAGCTAAACTTCGAAAGGGATGATTTTTCCCAATTAATGTTAAGAACAGGGCTGGACATGGAAATAATTAGCTTACACACAGTCTAATAGAGAATTCTAATCCGTCTTCTGTTTCAGATGTCGAATCCAAATTTTTATTTGGGTAGCAATGACAATATTAGCACTTGGCCACTTTTACTCCATTTCGAAAAAACATCCTAACTGTTGTAAATTCTGGACCTGTTTTTAAGTATGTTTAGGCATTCTTAGTTAATTAATTATCAAATTAAAATCGTACAATTAGTTGTCATCCCACTAGATCCCTATGACAAATTGGAAATTTTACAATGTTATTTACAAAAACCAAGTACATGTTCTAAAATGTGTCATTATGTCAATGAAGAAGTACATTAATGTTACAACAATACAATCTAAAGTGATATTTTTGTTAGACTCAAGAAAACCTAAAATAGACATTTAAAAACCTAGTAAAACCTTAAACATAAGTTGAATGCCTAATCTAAGATTTTTAAAACCTAAAAATCTGGGGCTTACTCATAAACCACTGCATCTTTTCACCTTTTTTTTTTTATAACTAATCAATTTTGTTTTCAAATGGAATTTTCCTGCCTATGTGTAAGTGCACATCTTTCAATCTGAATCTTTCTCTAGAATTGGGAATAGCCATTGTGTTACTCCAGTACTACGTTAATTAAATACCTACCTCTAGAATTGGGAACTTGAAGTTCACTTGCTTCGAGTGGCACTGTTTATGTCAATTGCAGGATGGATTTAACAGAGTCAAAGCCTCAGGACTGGGACATAGATATTCTTGAGTGAACTGTTGACACCAAATAGATTGGTAGGTTTCTCTTGAATATTAAACCACTTCCCTCTGATAGCCAAAAGAATTTTGATCATCTGGCAAGAATACGAGAGTTAGTGAACATCATATCTCAGCCCCCACAAAAAGTCAAAATTGAGTAGGTAAAAAGATCATAAACATGGATAAGAAGGAATATCTGCTGTCCAGAAGTAAAAGGTTTTATTCCAGATTTTATGTTGAACTTGTTTTTAAAGAGAAATTCCTAATTTGATTTTAAAAATTTCTAATGAGGGTTATTCTTGGCCCTCGTTTCTCTCTCCCCTTGCCATAAAACACCCAAGAAGCAGGATACATCGAAGGGGTTCTGAATCTGCAAGATGTTATTTAACTGTCATTATATATATTTTTCGTTATGATCGATTATATTTGATGAACCCATCTATTATACAGAGATTTCTGTTATCAGATTAACTGCGATACCTCACTTACTAAGCTTATAGTGATCCTTTTAAAGTTATGTCTAGTGATCGATATAAAAGTCTTTTAATGCAATTTTTGAAATATCTAATAAGGACCCGATCTTAATTTGACAAAAAAATTGATATCTAGCTGATCCTACTGAAATGAAATTTTGTCTGCAGTCAAAAAATAATGCCCCCAACTTCAGAAAATAATTTCATTCGAATTCTTTTCTATCAGTTTTCTATTAGAATCTGATGCTAAATAAATGAATATTGTTTTTATGACTGTTTTCAGACAGCTATATGCGCATTTTACCTATGATAAACGAAACTGATTGATGCTGATTAAAGTTCCTTTAGTGGAGGTTATATTGTTTTAACAATTTAAATATTTTGAGAAGAGCACAAGTTCTGTGGGCTGTTTTCAAAACATGCTTGATCACTCGTCTAGGCAAGTAGACTATTAATGTTTCTCGTCTTGTCCCCTTGCTCGGTCGCTCTGCGTCATTTATTTGCAACGAAGGCAAATCAGACTGACACTTACAGCTTGAAGGAGCCATCTGGTGTGCTATTCTATTCTTTGTTTTAGCAACGGATAAAATTACTATTATACTAAATTGTAAATAAATATTGAATTATTTTTAGACCTGATTTAATTTTGAAGCTGCATTTTAAATTCAATCAGTTGCGATGCGATTCTGTTAGGCAGCTGTTTTGTGAATAAACTGACAATTGATTTATCGTTTTTGAAAAAATGTGTTATGAAAATGTTTTTGAAAGCATTGATAAGAAATTTTTTGGTAGTAATTTGAATTGAGCTGTTTCAAAATAGTCATTGAACATTTAACAATAAAACTAGAAACATAGAATTTTTTAGGGTTAGAATTTTTTATTTAAAATAAAAAATTGAGAAAGAATACATGTGCAGTAAGGTCCAAAAGTTTCCAGTTCCAGGGTATTAAAGAGGTAACAAAATAAAATAATAATTTTAATTTTTCTATATGCTCACCTTTATTTCAATACATTTTAGAACGGCTCATTAATTTATCTACACCACTTCAAAAATAATCCGAACTTTTGGCCTTGAAATGGTCAAAAATTTAGTCACGTCAATTTTATTGGTCGTACATCCGACTTCAATTTTAAAAACTTTTGGACTTTACTACATATAATGACGCAGCAAACGATATTTCCATTTGTTGGGACATAATTATCGTTCAATTGTAAATAATTAGATCTTAGAAAATTGTTTGCTAGACAAATTTTCTTTCTTTTGTCACCATTAAAACAATTCACCATTTTGTCTTTAAATCTCATCTCTTAATGGTGGCAAAATGGCTCGAGCATGCAGACAAATAACGAACTCCATGGCATTCAGAGGCATTTCTCTCACTGGCCTCCCTTTTCTTGAAATTATGATGTACTTTTAGAGTGTTCCTGGGTGTAATGCATCTTTTACTGATCTTCACATTTTAATCTAAATACTAGGGTATGTACTGATCCGAAATGAAAAAGATGAAGGCATGCATGTGTAAAGACAGCGACTTGTCTACCAGTGAGTACTTCATGGTTGGAATCTGTCACACTGCTGTTTATGCTACTATAATGGAGTTAACTATTGTATAGTCCGGCTCCAATGAGTTTGCATGTGGGTTACATAGTTTTGAGGGCCGGTTGGAAGAGTAACGTATTAGAAACCGGACGGTTGCGAGTTCGAATCCAACCAAAGACCGTCGTGTACATGGCGGGCGGGTGCACGTTAAATCTGACGTAGCCTCAAATATCCTCACGTTTGCGTGGTGTGGAAGTTTCGAGAGTGGTGTGCCAGCTCAGCTGTGACCTCGTCATCTGACCGTGGTATTGTCCTCGAATCTTTCCCTCCGGGTTTGATCCCGGACAGTCGCCAATAGCCCGTTGTCCAGTGCGGTGTTAATTAAATACCTACCAATATGGTTTGAACTCATATGCTTGTTAGATAAAGGGGACAGGTTGAATGTAAACAGTACGCATTCCCACAATCAGCATCTTGAATAGTGGTTGTTTCTGGCTCCAAGGTCATTGTTTGGTGCCAGAAGTGATTAAGAGTTAGCGAAACAAATCACCTGAGGAGCTCGCTATACCTGTTTTGCGTATGGCAGCTTTCCCTCACGTTTGTGGAAATGGATGTCTCCCTGGTCATCTGCCTTCTCATGGAAACCTCAATATAGATAACTTCATCGCAGTGGTTGGCGTTCGGAGCACAACAGACTGAAGGAGTCGCTTCGATTCTTGTATGTGCCGATGTCTGCTTGAACTTCCCCTATTTGTTTGAGGCAATGCCCCCAAGCCCCCCAGAAAGCTATTGTTTCAGAAATCGTTCAAATAGATGGCCTAACCAATGTTGTGACGCCACTAAAGATGCTATTTTTGGAAGAGGGTTAGGTTTGGCTTTTTTGAATAGGCATTTTGTTTGTCATGTTTGACTGGTTCGTTTATTGACAAGGGAACTTAAAACTCAACAAGGCATTTATGGGAATAAAGCATTTAATAGAAAATCTATAATATATAGCAGAGTTGGCATTTGTCTGTGTTCTCTAACGAATCTACACTGTATGACCAATCTACACCAAATTTGGTACAATTATTGTTTGGAACCCTGCGGGTAACTTAGGCTACATATTAACTCCCATTCCATTTGTCTTGGGTGTGCAGAGGGGGCGTAACGTCCCGTCATCCTGAACAGCACTTGCTAGGGGCGCTCTCTCCCGGTCTGGCTGTGCAGATGACGTCGGAATTAACATCTACAGGAGTCGCCTCTCAGGATGACCTTTGAGGTTTTTTAGAATAGCAGGAGACGAATTTTTAGAACTGGGGCTAAAGACAATGCGTATTTATATGATCAATGTCAGACCAATTCACACTAAATTTGGTACATTCATCCTGTAGAATTTTGCGGGACACAGGCTATATATTAACCCCTTTCGATTTGTCGTGGGTCTGCAGGGGGGCTAAAAACAATTCGAAATCTCCATAGGAATAATATTGAGTAATATTAAGATGAATTATAAACAATTGAACCCGAGCAACGCCGGGTAATTCAGCTAGTTATATATATATAACAAATGAGAATATCCTTAAAGTGCCTCAACATGGTCGGTTTTCAGTACCCAATAGCTCTACTTTCATCACCCATAAGTGCAACTCTTCGCTGACCACGTGATACATGCACTTCCATTCTCCCCATCAAGAAAGGGTGGGTTAGATGAGCAGAATATTACTTAATTAAATGAATAATTTTATCAATGCAAACAAACGTTGAAGATTAACAAAATACAAAAATTGAAGGGATGGTAGTGGGTCATTCCATATGGGGACACCTGGTGGGTGTGTTGCACCATAGTCGTGAATTTTTTTTTCAAATTTTTACCAAAGATGGACATGACGGTGAAGTGAAATCCATATATCAATTTTTTTAAATACTTTCTCCAATATTAGCTGAGATGGGAATTTAAAAATTGGTCAATTTTACAAAATGGCGGCCATCTTGAATTTGCCGCGCTAACATGAGAACTAATTGTTGAAATTTAGTAATTTTGGTACAAAACGGAAGACATTTATTTCAGGAGTGCACATAAAACACAAAACCAATGGTAATTTTACATTTTAAGTGAATATTTTATATGAAGAGTGAAAATCACTTAAAAACAAACGACTTTAAAGGGCTATAGAAAAAATGAACCCTCATTTTTCTTTGAAACTTTGGTGGAAGTATTAACTAACGCATGTACTTGAATCTGACAAAAATTCCGGAGGTAAAATTTTCGGGTTTTGAAAGCTTTCAATGATAGGTATTTCAAAACGGTGGTCATCTTAGTGTAAAAATGGCCATAGCTTAAAAATCAATGGTCAAATTAGAATTTTTATAAAGCACTATTTCAAAGCAGACTTGCATTAAATGTTTAGATATAAATACAATATCAAATTAGTCCTGTAATTTTTAATTTATTTTATCTCATGGTGTTTTGGAAAGGTATTTTAAGAACCAATCAGGGAAAATTGTTTTTCTTTATTTAAATTATTTTCTAAAAATACTTTACAGAATGTAATGCATTTTATAATATTTAATTTCAGTATTTCTGTTAAATATATTTACATTTATGCTTTGGGTGTATTGTTTTAAAAAGTGAAATTTTTATACTTTGCTTTCTCATATTTAGAAATACAAAAATATTTATAATAGCCCCAATAGTACAACACAAATGCCCATTACATTTTTATAAAGTGGTATAGGTTAAAATAGAAAACATGTTGTGACCATGTTAAAACCATTTAATCAACCTCCAAGAAAAATCTCTGAAAACAATTTCTTTAAATTTCTCTATGACAAATCCCAAAGCACTTATTCCTGGAAAAAAGGGATGCATAAACTTCAGTGAACTCATCAGTTACTAGCACAGTGATTTCCATACCTGACATGGACACAGATTATAGTGATAGAGCAATTGAAAAAGCTATGAAGTTTTGTATATATCACCTGTAAAGGTGAGTAGGTATAATTCTAAAAGAGATCTGGGGAGTTACATGAACTCTAAAGCAGAAAGTTGCTGCTAAATTAGTAGTAGGTGTGAAATTACTAATGTTAAGAACCCACAAAATTCAAGATATTTATCCAAACTGCAAATCTAATTTAAAAATTAAAGTTTTTAAGTGCTTCATCTGAAGAAAAGGTCAACATTATATTAGTACCAGATCCGTGGACATTTCAGCAGACTTACTTTAACAACAGTATTTTACAAATTGCATGAAAATTAAAAACAACTGAAGGAATATTATCCATTCCTAATGAAAGAAAGTTTAAAAATTAAGTCCCGATATTGTAGAAAAAGTTACATTTTATTATGATGATAATCTTAAAGTCCATGAAAAATTATTACATATCTGTTCCTTCTGAAAACGGAAGACTATTAAAACAAAAAAGACTTATTTTGTATTACTTAAAAGAGTTATATATTGCATTCAAGGAAAAAGATAATTTAAAAAATAGAATTTCTAAATTTTGCTCACTCGGCCAAGAGAATGTGACTATTCAGTGTGCTTGTATATATATATATATATATATATATATATATATATATATATATATATATATATATATATATATATCAGAATGTTGAGCTCATGCTATTCATGTAAATGACTACATGTCATTGTTAAAAAACTAGTTTGTAGCATTGAGATTCAGAAACATGCATTACTGGTGTACGGGTGTAATAAGTGTCCATCTCCAAAAATACTTTTGAATTTTTCCAACATTTTGGATTTTTCAAAAGGTAATTGTCTAACATTTAATCACTTAAGTTCTACAAATTAAATACATATATGAAATATTTCAGTGATGGGAACTGTATCTGTCATGAAAATGACCATGGTGTAAAAGAGGAGTGGCACTTTTTAGCCTTTGGTCAAGGAGGAGGAGCTTGTGATCGTATTGGTAGCACCGTAAAGTGTGTCCACCAAAGCAACTGCGTCCATACGAAAATGGAATATTAAAAGCATTTGATTTAAACAACTTTACAAAAGAATCCATAAAAAGAATATATACGTTTTTCTTAGCGAAATTGAGATTTGGTATTGGAATCACTGGGGTAATTGATCAATTCACTGAAGAAAAGCATTCATCACTTTTTCCAGGAATAAGTGCTTTGGGATTTGTCATAGACAAATTTAAAGAAATTGTTTTCAGAGATTTTGCTCTGATCTTGTTTGGATGTTAATTACATGTGTCGCAATATGTTTTCTGTTTTAACTTGTACCACTTTAAAAATTTGATGGGTATTTGTGTTATACAATTGGGCTATTCTCATATTTCTAATTAAGGTGCAAGACTACAGTACAAGAATTTCACTCTAATTTTGAAACAATGTACCCTAAACATAAATGTAAATACGATATTTTACGTATATTTAACAGATATATTGTAATTAAATATACAGCCATTACTTTTTGTAAAGTATTTTTAAAAAATAATTTTTCTTCAATGGTTCTTAAAATACTTTTTCAAAGACACAATGCGATAAAAAAATTACAAATTACTTAGGACTGTAATTTGATGTATCCAAACGTTTAATGTGAACCTGCTTTGAATTAGAACTTTGTTGAAATTCGGTTTTCAGTTAATTTTGACTTAGTCTTCTCCTTAGAAAGTTTGCACAAGGTTAAACTGACGCCATTTCAAGATAGAATTTGCTATTTCTGATAGAGGAATCAGCACTGTTTTGTATTTGATTTCAGTATGTTAAAACGATTACTGAGTGCTCCTCACTTCCCAGCTTATTATGAATTTGTATCATGATATACGATTCCAATGGAAGAAAAAAGATAACTAGGCCCAATAATACTTTTAATTGTTTTCATCTTTCACAAATTTGACCTGCCATATTGTCTTCATCCTGATATTACTTTTAACATAAATAAATGCTATCTAGAAACAACTTTGATTTGCATGTCTCATATTTAACGCGTTTGAGCATGTAGAGGCAACAAATTAGTCTGATTTAAATTTTAAAAAATCCGATTTTTTTTTCAAATACTGATCATGATTCAGGCATTCTTTGCAAGAGGGAAGTTTTTGATAAAAAAAGGTCAAAGGATTGAAGCCCACCATGTGGGGCGCGTGGCCAAAGGTACTGAGATTGCATCGCAGGGGCGATGAAAGCACCGTCATCACATCCTGAAGTTGCAAACGTCTTATTTACGAGCAGATGCGAGTGAAACGAGTTAAATATATCGTGGGGAATTAATATCTCTGAGCGGGAATTAATCTTCGAGGAACGACATATGCCTGAAGTGAGGGGAAGGCGAGAACAGCGGAGAAAAGAGCGTATCCCCCGCTAGTGCGATTTCGGGCCTCATCAGTCAGAAATGTTCCTAGCTGCCCACGAGTAATCCTGAACCAAGACGCTTTTGAAATCACTGGACGTTAGAAACAAATCGCTCCAAAAAATAAAATTTTTGATCATATAAATGGAATTGTTGATCAACAATTCCATTGAATTTTTAGAATAGTCCAATGAATTTTTAGAATATAATTAGTAGAATTTTTCTCCAATTCAACCAGTTTTTTATGTGTACCTAAACAAATGCAAACCAAAAAATTCTAACTGCTCTCCTCAGGGTTTGCCAATTTAAATCATCTTGATTTAAATCAAGTGATTTTTATTAAAAAACGTTGATTTAAATCAAAATTTTAAATCTCATTTTTCTTCGTTTTGTTTAATAATATTTTGTTGCATGTTCGATTCATTCCAATATAAGTTAAGAACTTCACTCTTACCGAGTTCACACCAAAATTTGAAGACACTAAATAACAGTATTTGCTGATTGGGATCATAATTACCAGACAAGTATTTCCATCTTGGGCCATTGACCAATAGGTGTCACTCACAAATCTGCTCATCAGTGTTGGTTTGTTTTAAACATTTCGTGGGACTAAATCGCACATAGGCAATTTTAAATCATTCATCATGTTATGAGTGAAGATGCTCGAAATATATTCACTCAAATTATTAAAATTATGGTAAAATTGGCTTACATCGAAGATTTTCTGTAGTATGATAAGCATTCCAATTTTGTACATAAATCTTTATAATTGGCAATTTTAATAGTTTCATTTTGTTTTGTGTAATATATTGTTTAATTTTTATTTCAATTTAAAGGGAAATTTTATGCATTGATCCCTTGGAATTCCTTACACTGCTAGAATATCTATTCAATATTTATGGAATCGAAATTTGGAGTGTAAAAGTTAATTCACTCATCTGATAATTGAGTGAGTATATTGAGAAAAGATTATGGGTTGAAGCAGAAAGCTATTGGAATTGGTAAATTTTTTATTGCACGCTGAAAATTCCACTGAATTGGCATGTTCTGGGGGATGCTATTATTACACTTGTTCTATGCTGTTCATAGAGAAAAGTTTCATTTTTGTTTTATATATAAACCCTTTTTGTGTGCTTTGAATATACCTATGAAATACTTGTCAATGCTCAAAGAATTTGAAAAATAGTCATTTGATTTCAAATTGATATATTTTCATGTCTCCTTTTTTACTGTTAACTTAAAAAAAAATATTTTTTTTTCACCAATAAGTTATTTTTGCGAGCTAAAAATTAATGAGAAGGAATTTTTTCAGGATGCAAGTTCCTTTTATTTTATTTTCTATTGGTGACATTATTTTTTCTCTTGAACCAATTAGTTATTTTATATCAAAATAATTGAAGGTAATTCAAAACGTTTTATTCATATATGATAAATATATAATGAAAAAATATTGTGAAATTTGTATGATTGAAAAAATTCATAATTTGGTGTCGGTGGGATCCGGTAACCTCATTTATCTGGGTCCAAACAATTCACGTCACT
The DNA here is from genome assembly GCA_933210815.1 of Meta bourneti. Lineage (NCBI taxonomy): Eukaryota > Metazoa > Arthropoda > Arachnida > Araneae > Tetragnathidae > Meta > Meta bourneti. The sequence continues at coordinate 53,327,794 of OW119928.1, forward strand.
GGTTATGAGTTAAACTCGAAGTAATCTTGAGAACCAGATGGAAAAACATTGTTCATGCTTGGCGTTTGGGACACTGTTGTATTTACTCTATCATGTGATTTTCTTTACTAATTCTTATGTCGCGTTTTAATCTTTCAAAAATTTACCCAGCTGTATTTCCTAATACATTTATTTAAACACAAAAAGATTAATGTTTAAATAAATCAAAAATATCTAGGAACTACACTGTAATTTGTGTCTCATGTCCAACAAATTTAAACTTGTACGGGCAAGGAATTAATTAAAATCATAAAAATCCGATTTAAATAAAAAAAAAAATCTGATTTAAATAAAATAAATCCGATGTTTTTTATTTTTTTTTAAATCATTATTTTTTCATACCCTGGCTTTCCTGACTTGTGTCGTTTCTTGTCCTGTTTAGAATCTTGCGCCATAAAATCCAATTCTGCCCTGCTTTGCTTATTGGTAATAATGCTGTTACATTCGAGATTTTCGTGTTTTATTTCTACAGCCTTGGCCTCATTTTTAGGCCGCATTTGGTGAATTTTTTTACATGTTGGCCGCCACTATTTTATTCTGCCTGCTTACCAATGCACGCCTCAGGAACGGGCCTGTGTTGGTAGGGCAAGTAACATTCTCGGTATTTGAGTCACTTGATTTTGAACGAGTCTATTCGTTCAATTAGGGCCGTAACGTATTCAGGGGTACTCCCCAAAATAGTTTTGATGTCAAAAAAATAAATGTTGAAGCTTTGCTGAGCCCCATATGCAGAAAATTCTGACTAGTCATATTCACATCACTGCATGAGACAGCAAAAAAAATTGAGTGAACAAACGAAATTAAATTTATTCACTCATACTCGTATACCCATTCAAGTAGTACTTCATTTTTCTCTCATGTGTCGTATTGTCCTTCAACAAAAACCAATCATTGAGGTATCCCACATCTGCCTTGATACCTCTCCTCCATAGTTCGGATATCTCGGAATCTTTCTCTGTTCATTGTTCACAGAAACACGTGTACTCGTAGCTAGAAGGTTCTACTCTTTAACTCGAATCTTAAAGCTCAGCTTGTTAGGAAAGACTAGGGATGGGAAATACTGTTCTTTTCGGTGAACAGTTCTTTGCTGTACCGTTGTTGATTTTTAAAAGAACTGTTCTGTTCACCACTGTTCTCAAATATCTCTACTCTAAATGTGCAAGTCCTGTTCCTCCTCCTAGACTATGTGGCGCCAGCTGTTTTTTCGCGATTGACTGACGGACCGAATTTAGTTGACATATCCTCTTTGTTAGTACTTTATATAGGTGTGGATTTTTAAAAAAATACAAATGACTCTTCTGCTAGCTTTTTTATTGGCGAGTTTTTCTCTAGTTTTGACAGGAAGAAAACGAAAGATAAAATAATTTGGAGTCTTCGTATTGTTAATCGGTTGATTGATTTCTTTATGGCGCAAGGGACAAGTCTATCCAAGCTGCACCAAACTATCAGTAATTAAGAGAAGGAAATCAGAATTTTTCCGTAAATTTGAAAACGTTCTTGAAAATCGAAACGTTTAAATTCTATCTGGGTCTCCAGTGCCAACTAATAATGTCCCACATCTGAACCATCTCAAGCAGTTTCCTAAACAGATATGAGGTGCCTGGGACAAAACAAATACGCAAACGAAAGTAATATTTTTTAAATTTGAATGTCATTTTTGTCACAACAAAATGGTCATTTAAATCAACAAAACGACGGTCCGTGATCCATCCCGAAGAGAAAGATCCGAGGACAATACCACGTAATTTTGAATCACGTTATGCAATAGGGAGTTAGTTGCTCTTGAAAAGATTATAAACACTAACAAAAAAACCGCATACCGAGATTACCACTTGGAAAGTAAACTTAGTTTGTCAGAAAAACAGGTTAATTTTTATATGATCTATCTAAACGCGTTTAAAACATGAAAAATGCAAGTAAAAATATCACTTTCGGTTTTCAACACATTAGTTTTATGGTGGGATGCTTGTTTCCGAGATGTCTTTAAAATCGCTGACTTAATGATATCCCTTTTCAACTTATAGAGAGCATAAAACACCCAATCCGAATCTCCCTTTTTCAGTGAAGTATGTCCACACATTTGAAATTTTGCTTTCCATTTTGTAAGATTTGGTTTTAAAATAAAGTTAAAAGCATTGCAAATCCTAAGAATGAATAGAGTCGACACCACCAGAGAGAAAGCTGGACAACAAAATATTGATCAGTAATGTTTAAAAAAATTTAAAATTTGTTTAAAGCTAAAAAATTCACCACCATGTCATTGCCTGACAATTTTAAAATTTCACAATTATTACGCTAATCTCGCAAATTCATCAAACGTCGGGGCTTGGTTCAGTCGAGAACAGTTCCTGGAGCAGTCAGCGAGATCAGCTCCGCGAACAGTTCATCGAGAACAGCTCCGAGAACGGAGAACAGGGTCGGAACAGTTTGAGAGCAGAAATCCATTCCCGAACAGGAAGTATTCTCAGAGCAGGGAGTATTTAATGGACAGAGAACGGGTGAATGAATCAGCAGGAAACAGTGATTCAAGAACTGTAGGATGAACAGCTGTGTTTCGGATAGCATAAGTTAGAAAATACGAAAATTTTTACTGCCTTTGCAAAATTCCCATTTTAACCCGTAATATTAAAATCGAAGTGGAAAAAAATTGGAATGTTTCTTTTTACAAAAGGAACGTAATTATGTGAAAAGTGAGAACAGGCCGTTCCCGTTCTTTTTGAAGAACGGGTGAAAAGAACAGGTTTTTCTTTTTTCCCCATCCCTAGGAAAGACGTAGGTCTCGAACTAGAGATGGTACAAAGAGTGATTTCACAGTAACAGTTCTAACTATGACTGCTACTGAATATCTGTGATTCTAAACTGTGATTGTGATTCCAAACTGGGACTGAATCTGATTGGTTGACTGTAAAGTATCTCTTAGCCACGGAATGCTCGTATTGATGTTTTAAAATCCTTTAGTATATTCCTTCGGAAGCGTAATGTACGGCTCAGTTAGTAGTGTCGCGGCTTACAACGCCAGGGAACCCAGTTCGAACCTAGGTTTTTCCTTTCGTCCAGAACAAATGAAATATCGTTTAATTTTTTAAAATTTAATCAAACACAATACCACTCAATAAACCTACAATTTAAATTGAATAAAACATTTTCTGCCGATGAGCCGTATTTTATATTAAGCCCGTTATTTCTTTCTCTAAAGATACTTTTTCCCTCAATAAACTATTTCAGACATTTTTTTTTCTCTTCCTGACAATGATGGATCGTCATTTTGAGCTATTATGCGCAGGGAACTTAGAAGCCCCTTGCTCATAACTGGTTTTTGCAGATTAAATATATCGATATTTTTATTTCATATAAATTAAATTAAATTTCATAATTAATCAAACATTAAAATCAAGATATATGCATTAGAATACTTGATGAATTTGCTTCTAATTGAATGGGGCCGCGGTGGCCCGGTTGGAAGAGTAACGAACTAGCAACCGAAGGGTTGCGAGTTCGAATCCAGCCAAACACCGTCGTGTACAAAGGGGGCTGGTGCACGTTAAATCTGTCGTGGCCTCAAATGTCCTCACGTTGGCGTGGTGTGGAAGTTTGGAGAGTGGGGTGCCAGCTCAGGTGTTGCCTCGTCATCTGACCGTGGTTCAAAATTACGTGGTGTTGTCCTCGGATCTTTCCCTTTGGGATTGATCCCGGACCGTCACCAATAGCCCATTGTGTTGCTCCAGTGTGACGTTAATTGAAATACCCCCATTAAATACCCCCCTCTAATTGAATGTAAATTATTGAATTTTAATTATTAAATAATTCGCATACCTATATTTTTCTTTTAAAAACATTTAAATTAATCACTCTTATCTAAAATATTGGTTAGTTGAAGAAAAAAATTTTACACCGTATGTGTAACAAGACAATTTCCTTACATTTGATAATCTGGAGGTACTGAAATCTTCACACACACAAGGAGTAACTGTTTCAAAACATTAAGTAATTTTTCTAAATCTCTGGTAACATCCGAATCCATTTATGTTTATAAAACTCAAATCTAAAATTAACTATTTTCTTTTACCAAAGCAAATATTGTTTTCTATAATTTTTATAAATTCATATGCATAAAATATGTATGAGGGATTGTCTTCATATTAAATCGCATACAAACACCCAATTTTTGTGTAAAATTTAGAATTTATATCAAAATTTAGCCTCGAATGCCATATTTCAAGTCATTTAATTTATATTTAAATTTTTAAAATTATGATTGCATTTCAATCACATTACTTTCACACACTTTTAAAACTTTTTCTTCCCTTTGTTAATACCCATAATTCATCTTTGAATTCTAAAGCATGGTTGCATGTAGGTAAAACTGAAGAGAGTGAAATTGTCTTACAGAATAAAATAAATTTCGGTGTAAAAAATCAGCATGCAGCCATGTTCTTATTCTGTTCACTAGCGAAATCAAATAATCATCTTCTGGCCCCCTTGATTTAGAATCATTCAATGTATAAAATCTGTCAGAAGCACCTACTTTTACACACATTATTCATTTTTTTAGAATTAAAAACAATTTACAAGAGGTTGAAAAGAAAATTTTTATCACACTCCATCGAGGAAATCACCGATAAACCAGCTATCACCCCTACCAAATCACCGATACTCAGTCACAGTTTTCACTGATACCGAATCACAGATTCCGGTCGCAGTCGCAGTATCAGCCAAGAAATCAGCTCAATCACTGCTACCGAATCACTGTTATTATGATATTCCAGTAACAGGTAAGAATTGTGATTCAAAAATATCTGTTATTGAGTAGCAGTTCTATGATTCGCTTAACATCCCTATCTCGTACGTGATCATTCAATTCACTGCTCAATCAAGTAGGGCTCGTCTGAGTGTTTATGTAGGATCAGAATCTTCAAGTGCGTCCATATCTTCTCGAATAAATCATGTTTGTCCTCAATGAAAAATACAACAGTGGTGGTTCGGTTTCCGTTACATATTCTGTACCCTTGAAAAAAGTCAGTGGTTCCCCATAAAACGTCAGGTGGCGAAATGTAAAAATATAAAGATCCAGTGTCCTTTTACATGCCTAGAAACGAAAATTTTGAAAGTAAATATTTTCCCAATAAAAAAACGATGTGGTGTCCTTTTTTATCTGTCAGATCTGAAATCAGCACCCAAAAATTAGTTTAAAACAGGTACGTTTGTTCTTGTTTATAAAACCATGTAAATTAGTGTTTTGTGAAATCTTTGAATCGCAAAAACATTTTACTTATATGATTAACCAAACTTCGATTTATCCTTATTTTATTCTTCGGAGTGTATTTTGAATTGTTTTTAAGCTTAAGTTTCGGGAGAGTTTTCCCTTTTAAGTTTCGGGGAAGGCTCGAGTGGCGTCGAGGTGAATGCCGAAGCCACGCATTAAGCTATTTTTCTTGTCTTGTTCCAACCCTTCTCATTCAGACACTCATACATGGGTTCTTCGAATCGATCCAATTGCTAAAATGCTTAAATCAGCATTTCGTTTGCAGATAATTTTGACTGCTGTTGTATGTTCACATCTTTTTCTACTTATGGGTTCAACATAACTTCGATTTACATCTATTACACTAACTTCGGCATTTACTTTTGTAACTTGAGAACATATCGAGGTATGTCGGGCTCTTCTCGCCTCCCTCTGAATTTTACCCTGGTTGTAACCAAATATCTTTGTTTTAAAAAATAGATTTCCTTATTTTGCGACTGCTTACTTTTAAATGACGTATGTAACTGATATTTTTGGATCGTTGTATTGTATGCGTAGTAAAATCTAAAAATTTCTGGTTGTTTTAGAGGTAGTTGAATCAAGCAGTAATTTTTATTTTTCAATCGAGTCACCCTTTATTTCAGTGCAATTTTAAAACGGCAAATTCAATTTCTATGCCACTGAAAATATGATATAAATATTTACCCTTAAAATAGTCTAAAACTGCAGAAATGACTTCGTCATTTGTCGATTTTCCCCCACCAGATCCGACTTCAATTTTGAAAACGAAAAGTATGTTGTAAATTGAATAATCGCTCAACAGCGCTTCTCTAACTGCGACGCTAGCTGATGTGCTATTGGTGCTAGAGCCGCAACATTTCAATATTGGTGCTAGAGCCGCAACATTTCAATATTGGTGCTAGAGCCATAACATTGGTGCTGTGCAACGAAACAGCTAACGCTCAGGATCTTCAGCTACTGCAACACCCGTCCCCGAACGAAACAAGGGAGTGAGTAGTTGACGGAGTGAGACCTGTCGATTCTTGTTCTGACACTTTCGGGCCCCAAACTTTTGGACCTTACTACGTGTGCAATGCTTTTAGTACCGCAAGATGAAATGTGTGTTACGTATTCCTTCGAATAAAAATATCTTGAAAGTCTAAAAGAAACCACTCGACTGTGAAATGGATGTAGACGTATCTCAAATTACCTTTACCTCTAAATTTTCATTGAAGATAGATCTGAAATGTTGAGCAAATCCACTATATACCAGTCGGTGTTTTCAAATTGACGAAAACTCGAATTTTTCTAATGTTTTAAGGGATGGGTGGGCCCAATGTCCCAGTGCAGTGTTAGTCACTGGACGCCATGAGTAATGAACCCATTCCGGCGTGTGCCAAGGTCGCGTGCCCATTGTCTTGGGGCAGGAGGCAACCATTGTGATTCTTCGGGACTGAGCCGGCCTATAATTGGATTGGGGGGCTGGCTGCGTTCCCGCGCTCGCAGGTAGGGCTTCTTCCTCGTCTGCCTTTTTTGTGCTGACAGTGCGGATTCTCGATGAACGGATGACATGCTCTGCAGGAAAAGGGGCGCGCCCCTGCTCCTGAAGGGGCGCTTCGAGGCATTCAGAGGGAGCACCCTCTCGATGTGTTATGTTTCAAAAATGAATGCTGAAGTTAGCTTAATCGATTTGAATCGAAGTTTTGTGAAATCCATAAGTGGAAGAATCGTGGAAGGTCATATCGTCAAAAATATCTGCCAACGAAATTCTCATTTGGTATTCGGTTTCCAAAATTAAGCTAAGAATAATCTTAGTACTAGTAGACTGAATGGGAAGGTATTGGACTAAACGAGGAAAATCTCTTGTTTTTTTTCTTCTAGACAGTGACCAGGGACGTATTTGGAAGCAGTTTCACGTGACTAGCTCTCCCTGAAATGTTTGGAATGGTAAAAAACAATCACAAATGAGCGCTGTAACTAATTTTTAATTAGCGTCTATCGAAAGTTCCATTTATCCCACAGGTAAAATGCACGTAGATGTGTCTGAAAACGTCCAAAAATTATCAAATGTAATGCTTATTTAGCATTACTGCCCTTCGATTGGAACAGAAAATTGGGAGAAGATTGGACCCCTACCAAATTATTTTTTTACAACATCTGCTGTTCGACGTGCGCTATTATATTGGGGATGAGGAAAATGTGATGATCTCATCACCACTGAGTGTGACGAAATGGATTAGTTTTCTATGAAATTTTTGTGCCATCTCAGCAAACATTGACGGCGTTTTCCCAATGTAATGAGTATACCTCGCTTTTTCTTGACCCCTTCCCCCAAGAAGCGCGGTAGGTTTTATTGTATTCGTAATATTTATGCCTCGTGTTTCGACGGGTAATCATAGATATTAAGGCGGTCCCAAGGGAGGCAATGAGTAACCAACTTTGGTTGCTCAAGTAATATTTTAAAATGTACTCCTCGCGTTTGGACAGGGGCGGGGCCTCCATGAAATTATTTTTCTACAGGGACATGTTCTGGCCCCTTGGAAGAAGTGCCCGTGATGATCAGTATTTAAAGTTATATAGTGATAATTATGAGCGAAAAAGTTTTCTGAAACTAATACAGTAACCCCTCGTTATATCGCTCTTTTCTACTTGTCCCCAATGAATTTTAAATTCGCGAACATCAATCCCCCATTTCTTTCGAATGGAGTTCAGAGGTCCGTGTTTCGAAGTTTTCCTGTAGTGAATTGGTATAAGAGCTCTGACCTTTTGATTGCAATAGAAAACCGGGAGATAAATTATTTTCTGAATACATGCCTGACTCTCGTGAAAAGGCAAGAAAAATAAAGTAAATAGAAAGTAAGGTAACATTGAGAGTGATGTACTAGGTAAAAAATCTTGACAGTTGTCCAAATCTAATTAATCTTATCAGACCCACACCAGTGCAAAATTAGAAAAACAAAATCGTAACAAAGCCATTTTTATTTTCAAACTTTTTTCCTTGGAACAAGCGCGGAATCAACTTTTGCGAATTAGAAAAAAACAGGAACCTCTCGAAACATCGCATAATCGGCTATATCTTTTTCACTTGTCCCCCATTAATGAATTTTCGTTTTGCGTAGAGCAATGGAAATCTCCGTTTATCAAAAATTAAATTCAAAGGTTAATTAATTCAAGCTGTTCGAAACTGAATGAGTAAATAAAATTTGGATGTTTTAAAAGTGTGGACGAAAAGGAATTTCGGTTAAAGAAAACATTCTACCGTAGTTAGTTTCATATTAAATGTTTCTTGCATCGACTTTATATTTAACTTATAGTTAATCATAATTTAAATTAAAAGTTTCTGATTTAATGTAAATTTGTGTCTATTTCTAATAAGCGAGTTTTTTCGATACCTCGCTCTATCGCACTTTTTGTCTTGTCTCCCAAAAAGCGCGATATGTCGAGAGGTTATTGTAATGCTATGCAGAAATATACGGCTGTTGAAATGCTTTTGGCTCATGCTTACTTTACAAGGAACAATCGAACACGAATTGCGACACCCTTCAAGGTTCGCGACCGTCATTGTCAACAAAAGCAAGATGTCGCAGCCAATAGGAAAGGCGACATGGTAAGTAAACATCACGGCCGCTTTTGGAAGAAAGAAGTGCTCTTCAAAATGTTCGTATTCGAAGATATGCAGAATCCGATTCATTGATGCTGTAATAGCCGATTGGTTTGCGCTCTGGACTCCTGGTTCGAATCCCGGTTGTGGTATCGATGTTTGGAATCCACTTTAAACTGTAGGTCCCGGTCCAATTAGCGTTCATAAGAAAAGATTATTTTGGTTGTTTTTAATTAAGAAAATTATTTTTATTGCAAATTAATAACAAGTATTTTTATGTTTTTTTCTTAACTCTGCAAGGGATAACCCACTAAAGCACTAGCGACTCTATATTTAGGTTTACAAAAATACTCTTCGCAGTTGGATTCTTTTTATGTATTTTAACATGTGGTTACAGTTCTCATGGAATCCGTCGCCATTGTTACCGGCGTGGGGAAAATTGCCATACTTACTTACTGGGATTCACGGGAACGGAGATACTTACTTTCCGAAAGGATTCCTGAAAGAAAGTCAACTCGCAGAATAAAGAGGCCTGGTTGGGCTAAATAATCTTTTATTCTGGGCTATACACGTTAAATATACGGCCAAGGGGTATTCCGAAGAGTACACCGGCCGATGTTACAGAAGGGAAAAAATGGTTAAGACAACTGCCTCACACGAGGTACGAAGATCACCGCTACTACTTTTTAAAAACGACGCTCTGCTCCAAGTCGTCATGACGTCACTGGACAAAGAGCGCAGTGCCATCTGTCGTTGGCATAAAGTACCATCTACTACAGACTCCCCCTCTGCTTTCGACGCCGTCCCGACGAGGAAGCAGGGAGAGTTTTGCGCGGTCTGCCTCTTCTTCTCAAGGGTAGCACTGGTTGAGTGTCTGCCGAACTAGGAGAGTTCCCACAGGGTCGAAGTGCATGATAAACTCCCACAGGAGTTTCTGGTGATGCAGGGTTAGCAATCTCGTAGGATGTTGCAGACCGTTGAGTTAAGACCACATATGGTCCATCACGCCTAGGCATGAATTTAGAAGTTCGCTGCTTCTGTGCATTGCTTACAGGATGTGAAGCAACCCACACCTGGTGAATACTGTGGACCTTCTCGTCGATTCTTATCAGCATAGGTTTTTCGCTGATCTTGCCTTTGCTCCACCAAAAGTCTGATTTCCTGAGAAATTTTAGCAAACTTTTCTAGGTAGGGTGTTATCTCGGGAACAAAGTTGTCATTGGAGACCACAGCTCGAATATCCTGATGCACATCATCTACTGTTTTCAGCTCTCTTCCAAATTGGAGGAATGCTGCTGTTTGGCCAGTTGTAGAGCACTTGGCTGTGTTCATAGCAAATCTGATAATAGGCAATTTATCAGCCCATGCACCATGGTTTTTTCCAACAAGTATGGCCAGCCTAGGTTTTAAGTCACGATTCTTCCTCTCTACTGGATTAGCTTGAGGATGGTAGACAGGAATTAGTTCCTGTTTGATTTTTAGGATAAAGCACACTTGTTGCATAATTGCACTGATAAATTGTGTGCCATTATCACTAATCAGTCTCCGGGGTAGGCCATAACGCATAAAGACCTCTTCTATTAAAGCAAGGGCACACTCCTTTGCTGTTGCCTTAGTTAGAGCAAAGAGTTCTATCCACTTCGTGCTACAATTTTCCACGATAAAGATCCATCTTTTCCCGTCCTCTGTTGCAGGTAAAGGTCCAAACAAGTCTATTGCTAGGGTTTCGAACCGTTGGTTGTAGATGGGTGTTCTTAAAAGACCAGCAGGTTTCTGATTTGTTGCTTTGTAACGAGCACAGTCTGTACAGTTTTTGACATATTCAGAAATGTACTTGCGCATACCAGTCCAATAGAATCTTTGGGCTATCTTGTGGTAAGTGCCTTCAACTCCATAATGACCCGCTGTTGGGGCATCATGGTATTCGCTTAGAATTCTTTCACGCTCTTGGACAGGAACTACTAGTTGAGCATCTTCTGAATCAGAATCAGGTGAATATCGATAGAGGACTCCCTGGGTCATGATGTAACCGCGGTCAGTCCAGTTGGCAAAATCAGCACCTTTATTCAGGCTCTCAAAACATGAAATTATTTTCTTCAGTTCCTCGTCTTTCATCTGCTGTTCTCTGATGTCTGCAGGACTACGTGTGGGGATATCAATAGAGACCATGCACATTTCACAGGAGGCTTCTGCATGTTGACATACAGGACGTGACAACATGTCTGCTATTACGTTGGCTTTGCCGGGCATATATTCTATCTTCAGGTTATATGACTGAATCTGAAGAGCCCATCTCGCCAATCGTCCAGAGGGAGACTTTAAACTCATTAACCACTTTAACGGTTGGTGGTCGGATGCCACAGTCACTTCCACTCCTTCGACAAAACCTCGAAACTTGTTTAAGCCCCAGACTACTTCCTACAGACAGTGCTTCCCGTTCGGTAGTCGAATAGTTTCTCTCAGCAGGATTTAATAAACGACTTGCATATTCAATTGTGGGGGTTTTCTGCACCCTCACCCTGTAACAGGACTGCTCCAAGGGCATAATTACTTGCATCTGTGCGGATGACAAATGCTTTGGTTTCATCAACTTGTTTCAGTATTGGAGTTGATATCAAGCACTGCTTCAATGTCTCAAAGGCCTTTTGTTCTTTATCGCCCCAAGTCCAAGGAACATTTTTCCGAGTTAGGTAACTCAATGGTTGGGAAATGTTTGCGAAGTCCTTGATAAATCGTCTGTACCAGGAACAGGTTTGAAGGAATGACTGTATTTGTTTCACAGTTTTTGGCGGGGGTATCTTTACAATGGCTGACACCTTGTCCGGATCCACCTGAACACCTTGGGGAGTGATCCAATGTCCAAGATATTTCACTCGAGTGCAAGCAAAATTGCATTTCTCTCTGTTGGCAGTCAGTTTGTATGTCAACAGCCTCTCAAATACAGCTTCTAGGTCTGTGAGATGTTGTTCATATGTTGGAGAGAGAATGATGATATCATCCAGGTATGTAAGAAGATCTACTCATGGAAGTCCACGTCGGAAGTTGTCCATTAGTCTTTGAAACGTGGCTGGTGCGTTGCGTAACCCAAAAGGCATGCGGGTAAAACGAAAAGTTCCAAATGGACAAACAAAGGCAGTTTTATCCTGATGAGGTGGATAGATTTTGACTTGGTGGTATCCAGACTTTAAATCAATCGTGGACATGTAACTCAGGTGTTTTGCATCATGCAATAAGTCGTCCATTCTAGGTAATGGGTAAGTATCAGGTATAGTGTTTGCATTTAGCTTGCGGTAATCAATGCAAAGGCGCACTGTTCCATTGGGCTTTGGAATGAGTACCACAGGTGCAGCATAAGGCGACTCACACTCTTCAATGATGCCTTTTTCTACCAGATCATCTAACTCTTTCTTTAAGAGATCCTTTTTGGCTGGTGACATTCGGTAAGGAGGAACCGAGACAGGAGGCTTGTCTCCCGTATTTATTTGGTGTTCGGTAAAAGGAGTAGCTTCTCCCCCTGGTTGAAACACAGTTTCATAGTTTCTTAACAGGTTATTAAGGGTCATCCGTTGGGTTTCACTCAACGGTTTTCCTTCTTCATCCCTAAGGACACAGGAGTTGATCTCCACATTGATGGGGTGATGCGATGCGACTGGAACATCCTTTATGAAGGGAAATTGGTGATGAGGGTCGTTCCAAAAACTCCACCTTCTGTTTTTCAGGTCCAGAACTATTCCAGCATCCTCTAGAAAATCTTGTCCCAGGAGACTTCGGTTTCCAGTTACCTCAGGCATCACCATAAAGTTGGTTTTAATGTGTCGTCCCCTCAAGGCAATGGTCACAGTGGTAGTGTACACCTTGATGGTGGATTGGTGTCCGTCAGCCAGTGTCATGGTGACGACTTCATTGTCAAATTGGATCCCTTTGCTGAGGAGCATCTTGTATAGGCGCTCCCCCGCTATGGATCGGCTTGCTCCAGTGTCGGCACAAATCACTGCTCGTACTCCACAAATAGTAGTGTCCAACAATGCTATTTGACACCTTTTGGTGTGGCAGGTGAACATGGGCTCTGCATTTTCAGAAGAGTCCTCTCTTTTAACTGTTGGGGTGCAGTTTGGGCATTTTGGTTTTATCACGCCAGGCCTACCACATCCGTAGCAGGTCACCTGAGGTCGTGGCTCTGAATGCTGATGAGGCCTGGGTTGGAAAGCATTTTCTTTCTTGTAGTAGTTTACCTTCTTTGCAGCTTCAAGTGGTAACTTAGGTTTACCCTCCTTCTTGTAAGTGTTGTTTTGACAGGGCTCCTTCTTGTGGCTGTGGACACGGATGTTGTCGTATTGGTCTAGCTTATCTGCTAACTCGCCAGGAGAAGTCAATGTAGGCCAGTCGTCTAGGAAATGGTCTTTTGCCTCAGGAGGGCACCTCTTCTTCATTTGGTCAGCCACCATCAGATCTTGCAGCTGCTCAAATGAGTTGATGTTAAGCTCTGACAGCCAGCCGACCAGATAATTTTTCAACTCAAAGAAGAAATCTTTCCATGTGCTTTGAGGAGCCTTGCGGTGTTGGGCGAAAAGTTGTCGGAACTTTTCTGCATTCAATTTGAAGCGTTGCAGAAGAAGAGATTTTACATGCGAGTAGTCGGAAGCTTTTGATTCATCTTCCCTTGCAATATCAGAGGGTAAGTTACCCACCAAGTATCCGACATACAAGGCTTGAGGTATTTTTAGCAATTTGAGTTGCCTCTCAAATAGCACGAGGTATAAACTCATGTCATCCTCTTCTGGATGGAATTTAGGTAACAATCTTTGAACATCAAATTTAGGTATGTCCGACACCACAGGGGAAATCTGCGTCATTTCAGCACTCTGTTGTGATTGCAAACTTAAGAGCTGTAGGTCACCTCTTTCTTTACGCTCTGCCATCAGGGTGGACAAGAGTTCTTTCGTAAAGTCCTCATCGTAATTGGGGTCACTTAAAATCAGATCCCGTAACTCAATGATTTTTAAGTCATTTGTGACTTCTAAATTTAGCTCGACGGCTAATGTTTTGAGGTCTTCTTTTCGACCTTTTGCCAAGAAGGCCATTTTCACTTAAATATCACCTTATACTTTAAGTTTTAATTTGTGGTATAATTAAAGGGATGGAGATATATGTAAAAATATGCAAATGTGTAATACAGGTACAATATATACAAATGTGTAATATAGGTAAAATATACAAAGGTGTGTAGTATAGTATCAATATGCAATTGTTTCCATAAATCACATAACACAAGAAAATCAGAATTTAATACTAAAGTGATACTGTTAAAAAATAATACCTATGTTTCACATAAATAAGAAATATTCTTAATGGCTAAATGTCATGTGCCATAGAAGATCGATACAGCAAAGAAAACTGTCAGTATGCGCTTATGGTAAACACAATATACCTAACTGAAATTGCTATTCACAGAAATGCAAATCCAAAGAAACTTAATTTTGGAAAAATTCAGATCAGTTGTAATAAACAATCTTACTTAACAAAATTATTATATACAGTACAATCATTACACCTGTTACATAAGCCTAACCAAAATCTTTAAGCCTAAGCAAACTAACTGCGCTTCACTAAGAAATAGAATTAAAGTAACATTCGCAGCGTGGATATGAAAACGATAAATACGCAACTAAAAGAAATGCAGCATGGATATGCTAAACGAAATACAGCATGAATAAGCTCAATTGCTATTCAGACAGCGTGTATTCGAGCCATAAGTTGAGCGCCACTTTAGCATGTGGTTACAGTTCTCATGGAATCCGTCGCCATTGTTACCGGCGTGGGGAAAATTGCCATACTTACTTACTGGGATTCACGGGAACGGAGATACTTACTTTCCGAAAGGATTCCTGAAAGAAAGTCAACTCGCAGAATAAAGAGGCCTGGTTGGGCTAAATAATCTTTTATTCTGGGCTATACACATGTTAAATATACGGCCAAGGGGTATTCCGAAGAGTACACCGGCCGATGTTACAGAAGGGAAAAAATGGTTAAGACAACCGCCTCACACGAGGTACGAAGATCACCGCTACTACTTTTTAAAAACGACGCTCCGCTCCAAGTCGTCATGACGTCACTGGACAAAGAGCGCAGTGCCATCTGTCGTTGGCATAAAGTACCATCTACTACAGTATTAATATTTTTTATACAATTTCATTCGTCGGTTGAACGTGCTTTGGCTTGTTTTGCGGAGGATCATGCGACGAAACATGATTCTCCACAAAAATAACGTCTCGAACGAAATTCCTTGGCCCACGTTTTTTAGACATCTGCATTTATCCTCACCCACGCGAATTACCCCATTCTCATGTTTTTATCCTCAAGATTCCTCATTTTTAAATACACTATTCACTCGACTCTAAATCATTGTAATTCTATTAATTTTTCTGTCAAAAAATGGTGTACATGTAAAAAAAAACTAAAAAATACTTTTCTATAAAGCTTATTATCTGCGTAGTCAAGGTTTATGCGACAAATACGATTTTCACCCCGAAGCTTATTTACAGCCAGACAAAAAAAGACCAAGATTTAAATTCCGGTTTACTGCAGCTTTCTTTATGTGCTACGAAAATCATGAACTGTTCTTTCATATTTTCTTAGAATTAATAAAAGTCTAAATTTTTAACTACATCGCTATTTTACTTTTTCTTTCTCTGAGAAAAAAAATATTGTGATATTAGATGTTGATTAAACGTCTAAAAATAATCTGCCCCTTGTGGGACTCTGGTGAGGAAGTAGATGACTTTGTGGAAGTCCACTTCTTCAAAGGCGGTGAGTGGGAAAGGCCTGTTATAAGCAGAACCATGTACTATGTCGATCGCCATAAGTGATTATTTACTTTATGAACTGTTAAAGATTGCGATCGTTTCTGGTAAACTCGGAGCCAGAAACCACGCTAGAGACGCCAATTGTGACGCTTAACCTGCTCCCTAATCTTATGAATAGACTCGTCCAAAACCACGTGTCTCTTAATGCCAATTCGCTAGAGCCAGACTAATTAGTGTCATAAGCGCTAAAAGTAGGGATGGGAAATACTGTTCTTTCCGGCGAACAGTTCTTTGCTGTTCCTCTCTTTTTAAAAAAACTGTTCTTAAACCTGCCACGTGGGCATAAAGGGTAACGAGCTAGCTTTAAGTTCTGCGAAGGCATCTTCCATTCCACTGCAGGAGGCCGTTCCTTTTAGTGATATCAAGATACCCACAAAGAAATTCATCGACTCCTTGTGGCAAGAGTCATGGAACCTGCAGTTCAACAATAAATTACATTGCATGAAACTCGTCATTCATCAGTGGCCAGTGTCTCCAGTGCGGAGGACGGATGTCAAATTGACCCGCCTTCGCATTGGACGCACGATTCACTCACCGTTATCTTGTATTAGGAGAGCACACCCATCTGCAATTCATGCTCTACTCCATTTTCTGTTTATCACATTTTAATTGTCTGTCCTGCTTTTCATCATCATCGTATCAAATTTTTTAAAAGCACAATTTTAGATCTACGAGATTTGATTGGGGAAAATCCTCATTCAAACCTCCTCATTTTTAAATGACATTGGCTTTTTAATCCTCATTTGATATTTTTACTATTCACAACTCTCATTACTCATACCTTCCTTGTTGCTGGTCAACACGTTTTAAATCATCAATTCATATCAACCATGATTTTTTTATATATTGTTGGCAAATTTTAATCTTCTGCTTCGTCAATCTTTAATCAAAATTAAATATTTTCCACATGTTGCACTTTTATCTCTATCTTAAACCAATAATTCTTCAATATTTTATACTTTTATTGGGTCACATTCTGTCTTGTGTTTGGCGCAGCTTGTTCTCTTTTAGACCTTGCGCCATAAAACCCCAAAATCCAATCCAATCCGTACTTTAATGGAATAAATCAGCTAATCTGCAGATTACCTAGATAATGTGCACATTAACGGCTTTCGAGCTTTAACGGTAACACATATATAAACAAAATACAAATAACTCTTCTGCTAGTTTTTTTATTGGTGAGTTTTTCTCTAGCTTTGACAGAAAGAAAACGAAAGATAAAATAATTTGGAGTCTTCGAATTGCTAATCGATTGATTGATTTGTTATGGAGCAAGAGGCAAGTCTATCCAAGCTGAGTCAAACTATCAGTAATTAAGTAAGGAAAATTAGAATATATCCGTAAATTGAAAAAGTTATAGTAAATCAAAACGTTTAAATTCTCTCTGGGTCTCCAATGATAGCTAATAATGTCCCGAATCTGAATCATCTTAAGTAAGATTTCCCAAACAGATATCAGGTGCCTAGGACAAAACAAATTTGCAAACGAGAGTCGTAATTTTTTAGATTTTAATGTTATTTTTAGATCATTAAAATCCACGACCCGATAATCACTTGGAAGACTTTTAAGTATAACTTTATGCAATAGGGCAGGTAGGTAATTAACGTCACATTAGAGCAACACAACAGGCTATTGGCGACGGTCCGTGATCCATTCCGAAGGAAAGATCCAAGGACAACACATAATTTGAATCACTTCATGCAATAGGGAGTTTAGTTGCCCTTTAAAAGATTATAAACATTTAAGAAACGCATACCGGGATTACCACTTGGAAAGTAAAAAGTAGTTAGTAAAAAAACAGGTTAATTATTATATAATTTATCTAAACACATTTGAAACATAAAAAATCTAAGTCACAAAATCACTTTCGCTTTTCAACACATTAGATTTATGGTGGGATGCTTGTTTCCGAGATGTCTTTAAAATCGTAATAGCTGACTTAAATGAGATCCCTTTCAACTTAGAGAGAGCATGACACCCGATCCGAATCTCAATCTTTCAGTGAAATATGTCCACACATTTTAAATTTTGCTTTTCATTTCTTTGTAAAATTCGGTTTTAAAAGTTAAAAGCATTGCAAATCCTACGAACGAGTTGATGCGACACCACCAGAGAGAAAGCTAGACAACAAAATCTTGATCAGTAATATTAAAAAAAAATTTAATGTGTTTAAAACTAAAAACTCACCATGTCATTGCCTAACAATTATAAAATTTCACAATTATTACGCTAGTCTTACAAACTCATCAAACGTCGGGACTTGGTTCAGTCGAGAACAGATTGAGAACAGTTCCGGGAGTAGTCCAGCGAGACCTGTTCCAGGAGCAATCCTGCGAGATCAGGATCCGCGAACAGTTCATCCAGAACAGCTCCGAGAACGGAGAACAGGGTCAGAACAGTTTAAGAGCAGGAATCGATTACCAAAGGAATTGATTCCTGCTCTCAAACAGGAAGTAGTTTCAGAGTAGGGAGTAGTTTATGGACAGAGAATGGGTGAATGAATCAACGGGAAACAGTGAGTAAAGAACTGTAGGATGAGATGAACAGCTGTGTTTTCGACTTAGCATAATTTAGGAAATATGAATATTTTTAGCGAACTTAGAAGAGAAACTGTTTTCTTTGCAAAATTCCCAAAATTCGAAGAAAAAAATTGCAATGTTTCTTTTTACATAAAGAACGGAGAACAGGTTTTTGTGAAAAGTGAGAACAGGCTGTTTCCGTTCTTTTTGAAGAACAGGTGAAAAAGAACACCTGTACAACAGGTTCTTTTTCCCATCCATAGCTAAAAGGTACTCGAGGGACATTGTGACAAGAATTGCGTAATTCGTCTGGTAAGACAACGTCTACCTTCAGGTCGCTGTCCATATTCTTTCCTTCAAACTAATTGTTTAATATATTGTATTTCAAAATTGAAATGAATCCTAATTCTGTGGGAAAGGCCTATTGGTAAAGGAAATATAGTGTTTTCCTTCTATATCGATTGATTCTTAGGACACTTTTCTTCGTTTTCCGAATGTCATGTCAAAATGTAACGTTTCGGTTTTTCAAATTGTCCGACTGGCAGCACACTAATACAAACAACTTTTTCACATTAATCGGCCCCTTCTGTCCTTGGATACCTGTGGTAGCGTGATTAACTTTCATTAAGGAATACAGTTAGTTACAAAACACTTAAAATTTATTTATGTTTGCCGATTGTGTCCAGTTTAAGGGTAAATCAGTTTTACCTGGGGATCCGCTGAACTTTGGCAAGAGGCCGGAGCTTTCCGTCAGATGAGTGGATGGAATTCTATTCATGACGGAACAAGGACCCTCTTTTCGCCTCGACTCTCGCCAATCCAGCTGAAAACGTGAAGTTCTGCTCATACATAGGAGCAAGCAAGGGGCCATCGAAGATCATAACATAACACACCGGTAATCCCTCTCCTTTTATAGGAATGGTAGGAATTTTCTTTTACAGGGGGGGGGGGGTCTTAGACATTTTTATCGACAATTTTTTTAAAACTTCGTTACCAATTTTATCAGACCTGTTGGGTCAACCTCCCCATCCATTCATTACTTTTTAGATTTCTTCATTCCGAATTTTTACCATATATAATTAAGATTTAAAATTGAATTCTATAAAGTTTTATAAACTAGGACGGGGATACTCCCCATCTTAGTTCTCTTTTTAAAAATACGGTTTTACATTTCTTGTGGTTGAGGTTTTACTTTTATATTTAATTTTTATGTATATCACTTGGCTTTGTTCATTGCATTTCTATTTGGTTTTGTTATTAGTTTGAAGTATCTTAAATCCATCTCCTAATTTTACCATCTTGTGTTTGGCACAGTTGTTCCTCTTTTGGATCTTTCACCATAAAACCCAAATCAACCAACCAACCATCACCCTTTATTAGTTGCTGGGTTTTTTTAACAAATAAGATCTGTGAATCTCTGGTGCTTGATGCTTTCTTTTGAAGTTACATAAACATTAATTCATTAAAAAATATATATTTGTTTTTGGTATGTCCTAAAATATACTAATTGTTTGTAAGTATTGTTTAAATTTATAAATAATAAATGTTTTAGTTTTTCTTTTCATTGTGTAACACTGAAAGAAAATTATGCAAGAATGTGTCAGGACCAATGTGATTGATGGAGGGTTAAGTGTATTCTTTTTAAAAGGATTGTGCTGTGCCAGTACTATAAGTTTAATTTGTGATTTCAGGATGGCCTCTGGAGTGGAAATCCCTCTGAAGAGCATCTACCACATCCCCCACCAGCAGAGCCCTGTCACGGCCAATGGCATTGCTCCGGCTGTCACGCTCACTGTCAGACTGATCATGCAGGGCAAGGTACGTACATCTCCTGAAGACTCACTGGGTTTACCAAGGATCCTGT
The DNA here is from genome assembly GCA_933210815.1 of Meta bourneti. Taxonomy (NCBI): domain Eukaryota; kingdom Metazoa; phylum Arthropoda; class Arachnida; order Araneae; family Tetragnathidae; genus Meta; species Meta bourneti. The sequence goes on from OW119928.1 coordinate 53,347,922, forward strand.
GTTGTAACTAGGCTAATCACATTTTTAGTTCAATCCAGGACGTTTTAATGCAGTATGTGACTAATGTTCTATTAAAGCTTGGGGTCTTTTATTATTTAAATAATGTCTCTTACTTTTTGTAATATGTTACATATCTCTGTTGCTGATGATTTGGCCCCATCTCTTTCTTCACACCAAACAGTGCTTATCCTTTTCAGCTAGAACCCAAGTGTGAAAAAAATGTACATTGTGACTTGGCTGGAGTTGGTTCATGCTCAAATGTATCAATCCTTGAAAAGTTCTCAGTTTATTATGTAGTACTGTTTAAAAACCAAAATGCTTTAGCAGTCAAGAAGTCCAATAACACTTTGAAAAATGTGATAGTGCTAAAAAATAATTACTGAGATCTGAACACATTTTGTTTGACACAGAACTAATGAAGCACCATCTATTGTGTATATGTAATTTTAGTTATTTTTGTCAATTGAAGTAAAATTTTTCTTAATTATATTACATAATTGAAATAAATGTAATTTTTAAGAAAGCAAAAGTGACCAAGCATAAAAAATAAACCTAAAAGTGTGTTAAAGGGATTTACAATAACTCTTCAATTTAATGCCCTTGTAAAAAAAGATAACTTAATATGCCCTCATATAGGGGAGTGATATTGCAAAAGTTGAGAAAAAACGCTTATTAGAAATGAAAAGGTGCAAATTATGTACTAAATTACATGATTTTCATTTACAATTATGTAAAACTTCAAGAGGGATGGATATATTCAAAGAGAGTGCTCATGGGCTTAAGCCCTCCCTGAAATGTATTTTATGTTAAAAACAATTAAAATATATGCTAAACCAGTTTAATAAAAGTTTCATCGATCTTACAAGTATATAAATCATGCAGAGATATGTTAATGGTAAAACATTCTGTGAGAGGAGACTGAGCCACCCCTGAAATTATATTTAGGATACATGACTGAACTACAAGCTAAAATACTAAACCGATGCTAGAAAGAAATGCAATAGAGATAATATTTTTGAAAAAAATTCCCTGTCCATGCTTTTCAGATGCCTAAATCTTTTTTACTAATTCAATTCATCCCAACTGCTTAAAAGAAGTGACCTTTGAACTCCCAATTCTATAGAAACAGATAGATTTCCTCTGCTTTTCCCAAACTCCTAATTCATCAGGGGGAAGCACAAAAGTGAAAAAGCCAAATGCGTGATTTCACAAGTGGTTACTGTGTTTTGTAAATATTTCCATCTACTTTACTTCTATTCTGCAAAATTTTCTACTTTGCCATGCATAGGAAGAAATGTGTTTTGTTTGACTGAGAAATTCTATGTTGTAATGAATGGGTTTTCATTGCAGTATGCCAATAAGTGAATTGGAATATTTTTTAATGCACACGAAAGCTGTTTTAAGAAACATTTGTCAGGTCATCTTATATTGTTTTGATATCACATTAATCTTGAATTGATTTATTTGTTCTGTTTCAGGAAGTGGGGAGCATTATTGGAAAGGTGAGATTTCTTTCATTATTTTTAATTCTTGTATCTTTTTCATAAATTGAATGTTGAGAGTAATTTTTTAATTGCTTTTGTTTTTTGCAGAAAGGAGACAACATAAAGAAATTTCGGGAGGAAGTGAGTATTGTTTGCATTTGTCTTTTATTTTGGGATTTGCTGCTAAAGTAAAAAAGCCAGAACTATATGAAATAAATAATATCTTTACTTAATATGTAAAAGTGAAACATTGTTTATTGTACACAACCAGTCAAACATTGATTGACAGATAGATTCAAATTTTTTTGCAATGAGTTCACTTAATGCAGGCCTAGCATTTAAAATTTCTACTATTTTATTGAGGTATGCATTACGTAAACGTACATGCAGCACATAGTTTGCATAAGAGGAAATTATAAAGACTACAAAAGAGATAACTCCAATCACTTCTTACAATGATTCTTTTTGCAACTTTTTACAATTAATTATAAATGCTTCAAAATCTCCCTCTGCAATGAAAAAAAAATTTTCCTGTGGTGTAGACAAAAGAGGGAAAGTAATTCAAAAATTGCACAATTCCATCTGCCATGTGGGAGATAACCACAAACTCAATATTCAAATTGATAAATCAAACATGAGTTTCAGCATTCCTTTCCCCTTAAATTCTCAAAACCCAGACTTATGTATGGATGCTATCTGAGCTTGTAAAAATTGTAAGTTTTTCAAAATTTACATGCTGGTAGGGATGAGATTTCAGAATGTTGACAATAGTGCTAGGAGATCCAAATCCTTCTGTTTTCTTTGAGGCTGTAATGCTTTCTTCTGTGTGAATGTCCTTTACTTGACATTGTTTAGTACAGCTTGGCCAAATATGGCCTTTGTGCCAAACAATGGGGATGCTTGTTTAGTGCAATGGATTCCGTATTCAATATAAATTGAATTTAAAAATAAAATAAAAAAGTAAATATTATTCATAGCTATCAGATGATTCTTAATACAGGGTTCCCACAGGTCTTAGGTGTTGCCATGGATCAGTGGCTTTCCCCACTGGAGTAGCATCTTACAAATTGCAGGCGACACAAGTTCGATTCCTCTCTTATATGTCAGTAAAGCTTTCTTTGTGTGTGTGTCTGTCCATTTACTTCATGTTTGATATAGCTTGGCCAAATATGGGCCTTGCACATTTAAAACCCAACGAACCCACAGACCTTACAAAGGCTGGATTTTTCATTTATATTTTTAAGGACCCTTAGAAAGCCTTAATATTTGTCGAAATTTAAAAATTTTAATTTTTACCAAATTTCTGCATAACTAGTTTCGTGTGCATTCATAATCTAAGGCCGATGATGCTAGCTCGAGGTTAAGTATCAAACTAAAGGGCTAATATGAATGAGTTAGCTGAAAATTGATCTTTTTGAAAACTGGGTCCAGGTGACTTAACTAGCTCATGAAAGTTTCTTCAGCTGTGCACTCACTGGTTAATCTATTGTGATCTATGTGAAACATTGTCTTAAAAGAATAAAATAAAGCCTGTTTTTTTTATTGAAGAGTTGGAACCTTGAACTAGCTTGATCAATATCAATTGTCATTGATTTTTGTTTTAGTGTGTGTAAGGAAAGACATGTAGGAAGTGAGTAAATTACAAACAGAAGGCCTGGCTCAAAGTCTTCTCTTTCTGGAAGCAGAACTGATGATTTTCTGTTAACTGGTTTTCTCAAAACTAGATTTACAGGATTTGGGTATTTTGTTTGTTTTTTATTTGCATTCATCATTGTGTGTTACGTAAAAAATGGAAAGTTAGCCTAGTAAAGCTTAAGAAAGAACCCAACTTTTTTGCTTGGAAGACTGAGAACCATGGTATCCATCAAATCTGACATAAAATACAATCACTCCTAAAAATAAAATCTTGTTTTCACAAAGTGTCCTTTTTCCTATTGCATAAAATGTTTTTTCTCTTCAGGGAACTCTTTCTTACCTGGAGCTTGTTGCAGGTCTCCACTTTGGCTTCATCTGCAGTTGTCCTGGCTCTTGTCCAATGGCCTAATTTCACTCACAAGCATTAAGAAAACCCATTATCAACACTCTAATAATGGGGGGCATCTGACTCGTAACGACGAGCTCTTTACTTAACTCTGCTGATCTCTGCACTTGGCTGTGAACATCGGAACTTGGGCCTGAACTTTGATGACATTTGCATTTTTTGGGACTTTCCTCTTGTGATTTTTTTTTATTTCTGGAGCATTTGTTTTGTTTTTTACCCTGCAATACGTCCCGTTCCCATTTGGCAACAACCTTTTGGTGTTCATTATTTGCTCCATTTTAGCATTGAGGAACCCTTCATGTAATGGTGCATGAACCTAATCATAAGGGTTCTCACATTTTCTGACTTATGAGTCTTGTCAACAATGCTGAAAGTTCTGTTTCTTGGCAAATCTGTGCCATTGCTTGGTGCAACTGATCTTGGAAAAAATCTAATTTCTGCTGAATACCACCTTTCGAGATACTGGAATTAAACTGAAACTTGCTATTTTCATGGGTTTTTTTAGCAAATTTGTTAAAATAAGACTGAAATTTTACAAATATCTAATTTTAGACATTGTGTACTATTACATTAAATTCTATAGCAATTTTAAGTTATTAAATTGACTTTTAAAACATGATATACTCAGAACAGACATAATTTCTGATGGAGAAATGGCACTCATTCTACATAGTTAAAAGTAATAATTTGAAATACTGGGGTATAATGGTATACAATGCAGCAATGTAGTGTTATTGAATTTGAAATAAAATTGCAGTACAAGTTTTTATAACATATTATCACCTCAAGATATGCATGCATTCTATTTCCCCACTTATTGAGGGATGTCACACAAAGGGATATTTTGCTTTTTTGTATATAAAGCCATGTGTTTCACACTTGTTATTTTTGATATTTTGGGTGTGAATAGTATTTTCAAGATTGATTTTGATGTCAACTTGAAGATTTTTGTTTTAATAGTTATTTTCAAATAACCTTCCTTGAGGTGCATATGATTCTCCCCTTCTCCAAAACCTTCATAGGATCATGGGACTAGCATGATAACCAGCGCCCCAATTTTGTTGACCTTATGAAATATACTCCCAAAAAATTTAAATTTTGGTATTAATTAACATCCAATTCACAACTTGGAAGATCCAAAAGTAAAACGAGATCTTTTCGTTTTCCTCTTTTAAATCTAGTGGAAACTCCCTTTTAGGCCCTTGCTCTTTCCAGTTAAGATGATTCATCAATCTATATAAAGCTCATGAAGGTTTTATTTTGAAGGGTAGCTCTAGAGTTATTTGGGCACCAGAAGGTGGTAGATGGTTTTGTGTTTTATTAAAAAATGAAATTGCTGATGAAAGATGGCAACATGGGAAGGTTTAACACTTTTATTTCCACCCAGGGCGAAACTCAAATGTGCTAAAAACTTGAAAAATAACCTAAAATTCTCATATTCCTAAAACATGGTCCGAAAACCTCAGAAATAATAAAAAATATGGACAGATGACTAAAAAGGATCTAGAGACTACTTATCTAGAATCAGCAGATAGTGAACATAATTTCTGTTTACACAGACATTGTCTATGTAGTAACGAAAGGGTGGCATGTCAACAAAATCTGGGTACTAATGATTACAAAGGGAAAATGACCAAATGTATTATTTACACATATTTTTACATGATATAATTTATTTTATGCTGTAATTGATAAATGATTATGTAAATTAATTTTGTTTTAATTTTGTGTAATTTAGAGTGGTGCGAAAATCAACATATCAGACGGCTCGTCCCCTGAAAGGATTGTGACAGTCACTGGTTGCACAGAGTCGATTCTCAAAGCGTTTTCATTAGTTGCTCAAAAGTTTGAGGATGTAAGTAGCGATTGATATCGTATTTTCCTCACTTATTCAAGGTTTCCCCATGCCTCAAAAAGGCCTGATTTTCCAGTTTGGTTTTGAAGGCCCTTAAAAAACCTTAATATTTGGCAAAAGTCTTTAAATCTTTTTAGAAAAGCCTTAGTTTTTATAAGAAAACTGCATATTTATTCCACGTGCATTCAAAACCAATATCAATGATATTTGTCAAGTGTCATTCAATATTAGGGGATATTATTTAGAGGTTTTTAAAAATTGATGTTTTTAAAACTGGATGATGTGAGACTCAAATAAAAAGTAAATTGCCTTGCCTGGCAAATTCTTGCTCTTTTCATTTTATTTATACATGTGGTATTTTTAGATTTTTCTAGATATTTAAAAAATTCATGAGTCATGTTATAAAGTGGTCAGAACCATCATCACATTAATTATAGCACATGATTCCTTGTTAAAAACCAACCCAAAAAAGTGTTGTCCTTTTTTGCGATTGGATGTGACATTCCAGAGATGTGCACCTGCCTGATAGTTCTGTGCAGACATTTGTATTTGCTATCCACAAGTTGCCTTATATTCATGTCTCGATTGACTCTCAGGAATGGCAATTCTCAAAGGAACTCTGAAATTTTGAATGACCAGAAGGGACATCGTAGAACTTTTGACATGAATATTTCTGGAATGCTATGTTCAATCGAAAAACAGACAACACTCAAAGTTTGTTTTTGGCATGGCACTACATGTTATGTTTTTGTGAAGTCGATTCTGACCACCCTGTGTTTAGGCTTTTGAAGCAGTCTCAGTGCATATGTAAAAATTTTCTGCAGGGGAGTCCCTTCACTATGGAAATAGTTTCCTGAAAATGCTCCTTTTGGTAAATCAAACTGGCTTTTAAGCCTGTTTCTCAACTATTTCTTTCGTGAAATTTCAAGAAACAATCAACAAGTAACATAATTTATTTCAAGTATGGTGTCAATAGGATTGGAAAGGAGCTTTTAAAAAAAACATTTGGTAGACAATAGAAAATCACCAAACAATCTGCACTTGATTTGTTGGGCTTTTCTTTCATTTGGAAGGAACTTTTACTCTCATGTTGATATAGAAATTTGAAAGAAAATAAGTTGTGTTTGGTCTAATTTTTTCTTTTGTGGAGTATTTTTAAAGGAAAAAATTAATCAGTTTGGCAGAGGAACTGCAAAATATCAAATTGTATTAGGAATGCTTTGTTGTTATGTGGAGATGTTTGGGGCAATGAGGTTTTTAGTTTGGTGGGAAACAGTAAAATAATTATATTGTACTAACAAAATTACCTGACCTCACTCGGGTTGAATTGGTTAACTATAGATTGAATGTGACCAGAAAATAATCACTTTCCTCTTTCGTAGAAAATGTCAAATCATTTAAGTGGGAATAAAATACTTTTTTAACATCTTTCAACATTTTTATAATTTCTACAATCTACTTTGTACACAAATCCTATACATACATATCCATCCATGTAATACATTTCACATATCTCGCACCCCTGTTAAAGGTACAAATTGATGAAAGGAGGCAAACACTAAGGTAATCACTACAAAAGACGATTTTGAGGGAGGATTAGGAATTCGCTTTAAGTTCTTTTCCTGTAAAATTGCTCAACTCAATTCGTAAAAATGATGCAACTATGGCGAATATTCTCGCACTCATAATTTACCTGCCAATCTTCTTTTTGAATTTTGCTATCATTAAGAGAAAGATCACAAATTAATTTGACAAGATATTTATTACTAAGTTTGTTTGGAAAGCGAATACGATTTTTCTTCCGTTTTGTGGCATGGGCAATAAATAAAAGAACTTGTTTTAAAATTAAATATCTTCAGTACAGATGAAGCAAAGGTAACCTATTACTATTTTTTAATGGTAAATCGATTTGACAGTGTTTCTTCTAAAGAAAATTATTGTTTTAAACAAACTTTCTTTATATAAGTCGCTTAAATATAGCTTCAATTCATAAAATAAACCACCTTGCCCTACTGTCGCTATGACAAAGAATTTGTAATATTTCAAAAGTCCTAGTTTGGATATTTTTAACATTAATGATTTTTCAATAATGGCAAAATTCCACTTAAAATTAGTTTAATTCTAACTTACATGCCGCTTTAAATAAAATACTTTGCAGTGGTGTTCTGTGTGATCAAAAGGAATTACAATTTATTAAAATAATAAATATTTAAAACAAAACAGAAATAAAACAAAATAAAGTTGGCAGGGACAAAAAAGTTATTCTAAAGATATAGATTCATGATTCTTTTTGATCTCTTGACCTCACACAGTTGCCACAACTTTCAACTAAAAATTAGACAAAATTTAAAAATACGAAATTAATTTAAGCAAAAAAAACCCAAAATATCACTACACGTGGCAAACGAACACAAGTTTCTGTTTCATTGCAAAATATCGTCTGTCCCAAATATTCAGAAATAGTTTATACTTCTCAAAGAAAATAATAAGGCTTGAAATAAAAAAAGTATTTGAATTTAAATTCCGTAAAAATAGTTTTTGGAAATATAATTAATTTTTTCAGCAGTATTGGTCAAACAATCCAAGTAATTGCAATGCTCAATATACCTTCCAGCTACTCCAAAACTACCAAATTATGGTTGATTTAAGTCTAGTTTCTCAGATGTTTTAGCAGGAAACTTGTCCAAAAACGTATGCAAAGGAGTGTAAAATAACGTATTCACTAAACTAAAATATATACAATTTATAAAATATAGAAAATTGCATTAAAATATGTTGGATATATTTTATGTGATATTTGTGCAAACACAAACAGAAAATCAGACAGAATGGGAAGACAGACTAACGCAACCAAATTCCGTCACTAAATGAAAGTAAGTACTCACAGTATGCAAAGTTTCATGAAAATATATTCAGCCATTTGGACATAGCACGGGCACACAGACAGACACCAAACGAGCAAGAGACGGATTTTGCATCAGAAGGGCCCAAAACAGATAAGAAAACTTGAAATGGGTCGAAAATATTCGACGTACAAACACACTTCATTCTTATTTATGTAGATTTCTTGCATATTTGTTCTGTTTTTAGGTCATATGTTGATAAATTAAAAATAATTTCCATTTCATACAGAAACAGTCAACAGATTAAGTTATAATTTTATGTTCCATGTACCTCTTCGAAATTTGTTTTGAAGAAAAATAATGTTGTGAGTCTTTTCTTACATAGGATTGAGTTTTTAAATTGCATTTAATGTTTTTATCTGTCTCGTTTTTCAAACTATCATTTCTCATATTTCCAAGTTAATTTCCATCAACCCAAAACAACCATTCGTGTTCAACTTCTCATAAGTTTCTTCTTTTTGTCATTTAAATACTTTAATTGAAGATCCATTCACATGCATATTCTCCAATAAAATGTTACATTTACCTGGTTGGACCGTACTACAGGAATTTACTTTCAGTTAATGCAGGAGAAAAAAAATGCAAAATTTATTTGATTTTGGCCTGATTTAGGATTTGAGGAGTTGAATTTTTAGAGCTGAGTTTGAGAAATATTCTTTGTTTTGTTCTAACGTAAATCTAAATTCTCATTGATCATCCAAAGTACCATTTAGTGACTAAATGCCTTAAAAAAATGAAATAATTTTGAAAAGGCCATAATTTTTCTATTGCTTGGAGATCGGGAACACACATTTTTATTGGATTTAGGATCCTAAAAATACTGCTACAACTAATGATTTTGTTTTGTCTAAGGACTTACAGGCGAGCGTCACGGGCACCAATGTTCCGAAACCTCCGGTCACCCTCCGCCTCATCGTTCCAGCTAGTCAGTGTGGCTCCCTCATAGGAAAGGGAGGATCCAAGATAAAGGACATCAGAGAAGTAGGTCTTCCCTTTGTTCATTTATCTTCATGAGTAATCTTTTTTGACACATGAACATTTTTCTTTATGTTTAATTAGTGATGTTTACTCCTGTCTTTACTGAATGATCCTACACTTTTTGTTTCTGATTTTGATGTTTTACTTGATTTAACTGTTATCCAGTGTTTCACTCTGGTACTGAATCCTCAAATCTCAAGATGCAACAGTTTTTAACACTTTAGTTGAAATTTTAATCGATTAAAGGTATTTCTAAGAAAATTCACCACTCAGTTTTCTAATTGCTTTGCTTTCCTTATCAACAAAGACCTAGAATTAATAAGGTGACTGAAATTGGATTTTTTGATATATTGGGGACATTGTTAACATTTTTAGTATTTTTTAATGTGAGCCATAGCATTTTTAAATGTGAAGAACAAGTTTATTTTTCATAATTCAAAAGTATACAGCAGAGTTTAAAACAACTAAATGATCAAGGCAATAGTCAATGAAAGCAAATGTAAAATCTTATTAATAGTATTAAACACACAATAAAATTATAAAGCAATAAATTATTATATACACAATTATACTTACAAAACACAGGTCATGCTGTTGCTTTAAAGCTAATCCTAAAATTAGCATAGATTTGCAAAAACCTTGATGGTAACATTATCTTTACATTGCTTTTTTATTTTATCTTGCATCCGTTTTCGTACCTTGCACCTTAAAACCCAAAATTTAATCTTCCAAAGTCCTACAACCCTCATTGCTTCTCACAAATAACAATACTGTGTGGTATTTGACATCAAACTCTACATTTGTTGTCCAGTTTGTACATTTCTTAAAAGTATTTAAAAAATAGTTGAGTCCTGTCTGAATGGAACGAGGTTTAATTCCCTTTTGACGAACTTTTCCTGTCTTCAAAGTGATTAATTTATTTCCAATTCGTACATTTTTGCCTTTCTTTCACCTCTTCCTACTTTCTCATACTGATTGAATTAAAATTTTCACTTAATGAACCAAAATGAATGTTACTTCATTTTTTTAATATGTAAAACTGCTGGTGTCCTTTTTGTTAGTGATTTAAGAAGACATTGGTATTGTTCTCTGAATTATTAAAAAATATTTATTAATTTAGTTTTAATTATTTAGTCCTTCATGAATCAGTTTTATTTGATCTCTCGGAAATGATTGCTCATAATTTTAGTGCTTGATTTTTTTAAATTTCAAACAAAAAATTATTCTTTGGTTTTGTAGTTTCATACATAACAGGGTTCACACATTTCTTAAAAAATTTAATAGTAATTAGTTTTTTTATTTAAAAAAATAAGGGTCCTAAAAAAATTGCTTATTTTTTAAATCAAAATTCAGCTCCAGTTCACTTTTATCACTAAACCACTGCCATACTTCTTTTTTAGCCCCTTTGAAAAAGTGAGCATGTTTCTATTTTATTTGTAACCAGGAATGGGTTAAATAAACTTTAATTGTTAAATTCAGCAAAATAAGCTGCTTATCTTCTTGATTGACTGGTGGAAGCACTTTTAAAAGGTTCTTAATTGCCATTCTAAAAAGTGCACAAGCAATGAATATACAAAAACAAACTTGGGAAACACCAGAAATATTGAACTTTTTAAATAGTTAAAACTGGTGCATTTAATATTTTTATAAATAAAACCCTAAGCATGTAATAGTAATGATCCATAATGTTATATATAACTATAGAAAAAGTTAAATATTTAAAGATGTAGAGATGCCAACCATTCCGAATTTTCGCCTTTTATTACTGCTTTACATTTTGGAAAATATCACTTCATGAGAAAATGGTTCAGCCTCTAACTCGCCAAATTAACGCCTTATAACAGTCTGAAAAGTCCAATTTCTATCCTATCCTCATTAAAAGGATAGTGTTCTTTTCCTGTTATCATTTGGCAGTGGCTTGGCAACAAAAATATGAAATTGTGCCCAAACTATCTTTTACTAGGATTTTACCAAAATTCAAGCTTAGAAGGAAAAACTTTCTACAAACACGTATTAAGTAAAAAATCCAAAGCGCTCAAGAACTGATGGCTTGACCTTCAGTGTTCTGATTAAAAATAAAAACTGAAACTACTATTTTGTCTTGAGAATTTTCATTTGCAATTTTTATGCATTCTTCATGCAAATGAGTCACTATGAAGACTGCAGATTTTATGAACGAGTACACTATATATCCATCTGTCTGCCACAAAATCTGTTAAGGTTTAATTAACTATTCACTGTGTATAAATGTTTGTTTTAAAAATGTAATGTTACCAAAATTTTACCTAATCATTACTGAAAATCAATTATCTTATTCCTGACACGGTCAGTTAAAGGGTGGCATCTCTAGAGAGGTAAAACTACTAAATTAGTAAACACTTAACAGAGCTGGCATGAATGGAAAAGTTGCCTCTGCTGAGTTACAGAATAGACTTGGGCTACTCATGAAATGAGGAATAGTGGTGATTAGATTTCATAATTGATACAACATAAAGGTGAAAGAAAATAATGTCCTCGAAATTTTTTTGCAAGTTTTTGAAATGTCCTTGAAAATGTATTGAACTTTTTAATGTGAGTGATAAGAAATTGTCTTGTTTCAGGCAACCGGAGCCTCCATCCAGGTGGCTAGCGACATGCTGCCCAACTCGACCGAGCGGGCGGTTACCATTTCGGGCACTGCTGATGCCCTCACCAAGTGCATCTACCAAATCTGCTGCGTCATGATGGAGGTACCGATTCATGCTGCAACATGTTTACGACAGACTAGCTTCTACAATTGTCTATAGCCAATGATGGAAACATTGAAAATTATGTTAAAAACTATTTTGAAAAAAAATATAATTTGAGACAAGAAGCTATATATTTTTATAATATTTTAGTTTTGATTTTGTAGTGGAGTTCCCGTAGATGTCGTTATCCAAATCATGTTGATATCCAAATATTGTATTTTCTCTAGTACTAGACCCCTCTTTTGACAGAAGAGAAAAGTAGGGAGGGGTCTAATATGTAAACATTTTTATATAGAAAATATCTATGATCTTGTTTATACATAATCATCTGCATCATCACAGCCATGGCCATTGTTGTTATCAGCCTTGGGCGTGTCCTTATCTTTATTTTTCTGGGTCATATCTACTGTTCCATCTGCAGCATTTGATATTCCAATCTTAAACCTTTTTCCCACCATTTCGAGAAGAATGCCCTAGCTTGCACAATCCATTCACACTTTTTCAATGGACGGCTTTTGAATCTGTCCTCTTGGATTTAAAATGCACACCTGAAGCCGCTCCGCATAAAATTTGTGCAAGTGATCTTCAAAAGGGTCGTTTGTAAAAATATCAAGAGGATTGAGATAAAACCACCTGTGATTACTGCAACATCTGTTTTCTTTGTAATGAAAAGTTCTTTTATATTATCAGTAAGATGGCCACAAAAACTGTCCAATATATAAGCATATCTTTCTTCTGCAATACCCCTTGGCATCTATTCCATACAGATTTTATCCTGTCAGTGAAGTGGCAGTTTGGTTATCGTTCAAATTTTTCCAAGAACGTTCGTTGTGTTCCCTTGTTAATCGGAGGAGGGGATCTTATACTCAAAAAATATTGTGATATAAAAAGTTAGCACAAGGGAAACAAAGTGTTCAGAAATTAATCAGATGCACAGTAAAATTGAGTTTAATTTAGATTAAAACTAATTACCGGATTATCTTACATATTAATGAGAGTTGAATGATCAGTATGAAAATGGCTGTTTTGAGCCAACAATCTTTGTTGTGATAGTTTCTGTTTCCAGAAGGGAAGCTGGGAGAGGGACAACCCTGAATTCTGGAGCTGCTGAGTAAGAATAAAAGGACTTAATAGTTAAATTTTAATGTTTTTGAAATTTTTTCTTATACAGGTTTAAAGATGACACATGACTGCCTTCAATTTGTAAAATTTATGTTTCTGGTGTACTTATTTCCAAAGTTATCTTGTGAAAAACTTGAGCAATTGAATATTTAATCAAATAACTGCTTATTTAATTTCCTATAAAAAATTGCATATAATACAGTGACCCCTTGTTCCATCATGCCTCTATATCATGCATTTGGCTATATTGCTCTTTTATTCTTGACTGATGTATTTTAAGTACACTCAGCAGAAGAAAATCACAGTCAATTTCTTTGGAGCAGGGAGTCACCTTTTTCAACCAGTTTTCTTGACTTGTGGGCCCTTATGCCACAATGTGAAATTTCATAGGATCAACTACAGACATTGTGTTAGGGAGGATTTAGGTTCTTCATTGGTTGGATTCCAAAAGGAAGATAAAAAAATCGTAAATGAACTACGTGTATACAAAAAATATTCTACCTCGTTGTAGTTTTATATGATTTTAAATAAGAAATGTGTAATGGAAAGTATTTCCTTTTTATCTCCGGTGAGTAAATTCTCGACCCTTGCAGTATTGCTCATTTTCTTGTTCACCTAGAAGTATGATATGTCGAGGGGTTTTGTACTTTGATAAATGGGCTAAAAACAAATGATTACCATATATTCAAGGCTTGATTTATTGAGTACAGAAATGAATTGTACTAAACTTCTCTTATGGACATTCACTGTCCCATTTCAAATAATTGTCTTGTTTGAATTTCAGTCTCCTCCAAAAGGAGCCACCATCCCATACCGACCCAAGCAGACGATGCTGCCTCTTCTTTTCTCCGGTGGTCAGGCATACACGCTACCTGGACAGTACACCCTCCCTCACCCAGACGTAAGTCTACTTTAGATTTTCACAATTACAATGAAAGCATTTGCTCAGCCATGAATTTACTACATCCTCACAATAAGTATTACATACTTTCTTGTGGGGATACAGTATGTAGTACATACTGTGGGGACACAGTAAGTACTATATACTGTATCCCCACAGCTCTGGGTACTCAACTCTTGGAAATCCTGGTTTGTCACTCTACAATCATTTTTCGCAACATGATCTACAACTTAAAGGGGATTCCAAATCTCTTCAGGTATCTGCTGAGAATTAGATTGGAACCCAGAACCTGTTGAAGAGAATGTCTTGAAGAGATGACCTCCCCACAATTTTTTAAATTTTAAATCTAATTATTAGTAAAACAAGTAGATTATGAAATTTTAAAATTGATTTTTAGGCCTGGTAACTGAGTGGTTAACGTTCTGGCCCTCGGTTTAAATCCTGATCTCACTGTGGATGTTCAAAGTGTTCTTTGAGTAGTAGGTATCTGTCTAATTAGCTCTAGTGTAGCGGAAAATGACCATTTGAGTTACAAACCAACCAAATTTGTTTAAAAAACTACAAAATAAACATTGATGATTAATTTGTATAGTAACTAGCTGATTTTTTATTCTGTTCTTTCCCATATTGTGATGTCTTTTAGCAGATAAGACGGATGAGATGTTCAGAAGCTAAATTAAGACAGCAAGTGGAAATGTTGGTGACAATAAATACCAATACAGCTTTGATTTTTTAACTGGAAAGTATAATCTTGGGGTGAATGGACAATTGGTTTGTTGTATGTTTACTGCAATGAAATTGCAAAAAAACTCCTGAACGGTGCTTTTCCATAAAGGTCTGAACAAACTGAATACAAATACTGAAAATATACTACAAAGGAATAGCATCAGACCCCCTAGTACAACATAGGAGGTACATGCTGCATTATACAAACCAATTTAGTTGATTATACAGAGTTATACACTCAGAATCAACCATACAATACCATTCCATTGTGTCCTTGTCAAAAACCAACATGAAAAAGTATTTTTTCGATTGGACATGGAATTCTGCAGATATTTGTGTTGAAAGTTTTATGTCACTTGTCATTCCAGTGCTCAAAATATTGCCATCCCTTTTGGGATAGTAACAGTCAATCAAGACAAACTAAAGCACTCAATGGATATGCATGTCTGGGTGTTAAATGAAGGATCAGTTGTTGGTGCACCCTTCTGGAATACCATGTCTTATCATAAAGTAGACAATACTTTTTTGGATTGATTTTCAACAAAGAGTTGCAATGGTATGGTTATTGTTCTGTTGATTCGAACCACCATGTATATGAACGATTAGTGTGGTGCAACGTTTTAAGACAATTGTAAAATAGTCCAAAAGCAGAAACTTATTTAATGAATAATAAGGATCTAGCAACAATGTATTCATTTGGATTTAAAAGAAAGCTGCATCTTTCCTTTTTTTAAGACATAATTTGAAAGATTCGACTTTAATTAATGAGAATAGAGTAAAGATGAAATCATTCATTCTTCGATGATGAATCAGTGCTCCTCAACAAATTCAGTGAAACTCTTATAGATAGCTTTAACAATAAACCAGGGTTCCCTCGGGCTGGTCTTTAGTTTTAATTTTAGTTTTTAAGGGCCCTTTTAAAGCCTTGATATTTGCCAAGTCCTTAAACAGTTTTAAAGATCTTAGATTTTGCAAGAATGTTTCATATTTAATTTCACGCATTGAAAATCCAAGATCAACGGTACTCCTTCAAGGTCAGAGTCATCAAAGATCGAGAGCTGAAAATTGATGTTTTAAAAACTGGTTCTGAGAAAACAGTCTAGTGCTGGTGAAAATTACTTCACCTGTGTACTTGCACATTGTTCTATTGGGATGATCTTAAATATAGTCTTTAAAAATGAAAAATTCCCTAGAAAAGTCCTTAAAAAGGCCCTAATTTTTCTTCTGCTTCAAGAGTGGAAATCTTGTAAAAGGATGTTAAGTAGTGAAACTCACTATTTTAATTTGAAATTTATATGTGTATTTCGTATTTTGAGTTTTTAAGATTTGGATTGAGAAATATTTTTTCACAACGTCTGTAATTAAAATGTGTACTTCAATTTTTGAGGTAAAGGTATAACTTGTACGTTCCTATGCTTCATGAACAAGAAATGAGAATTGCTTTTCCAAATTAGATTGAAAAAGTGTGTTATATTTATCTAAGCCATCATACTGGAGTATGTATCAGTTACTAAGAATACTACTGCACCTTTTCACTGCATCATATGAATATGCATTACGGGGATCTAATGTGATGATGAAATCAAGATATTTCCATAGCTCAATCGTAATTATACTCTAAGCCAGTGGTTCTCAACCTTTTATGCTTCACCCTGAATACCCTGAAAATTTGTGTGTATACCTTTATATAGCATCCCCTTGTATATAGCACTTTGTTTCTGTATGTCTACCACAAAAACTGCTCTCACCAGTCTTCCTGTTTGCTGTCATAAAAGGGAACTGTATCCCATTTTCCATTGAGGATGTTTGAAGAAATGTATTCAAATTTGTCACATTGGCACACATTTTGATAAATTGGAAATGTATTTGTTTTAAATATTACTTGTTGTACCAAACAAATGCATACAAGTAAACAACCTCTTTCTGCAGACAACATTCCAAAATAAAATTAAGACATCCACCAGTCTCCCCTACTCAAAACGAATGAGCCCTGTTTCTATAGCAATTGCCACCACCCAGACTTTGTGATGGGAACAGTAGACAGACAGTACTAGATCTAGTGACTTTTGAGCTGTCAAGATGTACCTTCAAATGTTTATAACATATCCACGTTGAGAATCTGTTTCAAGTTATTCTTATTAGTACTTTGAGTGAAATTTATTTTGATTCTGATTGTATGTCCAAATTTGTATTTTACAAATGAAGTATTTCAGTGCATGTATGTTGTATCATGACCATCTGCTCTTTGAGTTAGTATGATTTATAGATGTGTTGTCTGTACCCCAGTGGTTTATTTAGGTGTTATACTTTGTGACTAATGAAAGCACTGACACATGGTATTTAATTTTCATAATCTGCGCTTCTGTGCTTAATGTGTTCCTTTTTTGTAATTTTATTAACATCCTTCACCTACTGCAAAAACAGGCTGCGCTTTTCTGCATCAGGAATGCCCTCAATACATTTTTCCTTTGTTGTAAATTGTAGACCAAAATTGCTTTGAATGATACCCACAAGGCCTGGGCATTAGTGATTAGCAGGATCTAGATTTTGTTGATCTGAAAACTTAGTATTTTTGATTAGCAAATTGTTTTTCCAAATTGTTGGAATATAAAATACTTTAGCACTCATTTCTCTGCGTATGAATACAATGTTGTCCACTAATTGGCCAGAAGTGTGTAACCATTTAATAGGTAAATCCTTCATAGAATATATGCAATGCAATCCATTGCAATCAATCTCAGCTGTACATTTTTCTAGAGATGCTTTTCTAAAATTTTCAGGTGTCCATTTTTTTCAAACCACCACAGATGGCAATTTGGGAAGCAATGTCACAGGTGGTTCATATTCGTTTATTAAATGTTTCGATTAACAACTAATGATTCAAAATTGTAAGGTCATTTTGTGTTTTCTTCTATCCAAACTAGAGAAAAACCACTAGCTGCGATTTATCCACTAATAAAAACTCAATCATGAAAATGCTATAGCAGGTGAGTCACTTGTGTTTTGCTATAAAAACGAAACTATTGAAGAAAGATTGCAGCTTGAGAAGATTGATTAAAATCAAGGACAAAACCAAAGCATTATTCTGAAAACTCAAAATGATCATAACATTCCTTAGAAATCTCAAGTGTCTTTAATCAATATCAAAAAATAACCTATGAACTTCATTTCTAGAATCGGGAGATTCTAAATGGAATTTCTGTATTTGCCGACATTGCCTTGAAAATACTATTAAAAATGACCTGTCAACAAAATCCAGGCCCTGGTGAGGAGTCATATTTTCTCAGATTCCCATTACAAACGTAAAACGAGCATGTGTTATAGTATCCTGATGCAAATTAGGTGCTTTTTTATGGGTCACGTAATTGCATATTTTGATTGCTTTTTAAACTTTGGTATGATAGCCATTTTCTTAAAGATCAGATTTTGTCTCAAAAAAGAAATATTTTATGAAACTAGCCCAGCGCTACAACTGCTCTTGATGTTTCATGCAGTGGTGACCAACCAGGGATTTTGCTTGCTTTTTTCATCAAGACCAATTCTTTTTTTATAGATTCTAATGACAGCGTGAATCTTGTAAAATTAGTGTTTATTTTATTTTAAAATAATTTTTCCTTAATCTAGAAAAATAAAAGTGCCAACATTTCAATGCTAATTAATGAAAGAAATGTGACTCAAAGATAGGGGAACACAGATTTTTTGGATCACATTTTTGAAGTTTTTAGGTCTTGCTTTTTCTATCATTTTTATGTTTTGAATGTCCAGGCCTTATTCATGAGACTTCAAATTCAGTAGTGAGATGCAGCTGCAACAGTATAGCATGTTGATTTTTTTACATAAAGTCTTGAATATTCTGTAGTCATCATAAAATGGATTATAACTATTCGGAAATATATCTAAACAAAATTTTAAATTATCTTAGTGAAAGCAGTTAGATTCCCCCAATAACTCTCAAAATAAGTTTGTAAATTTTAATAATCTGATGACCTTGATTGCTCAGGTGCAAAATATTTTGTCTTTTGAAAGTCCATCATGTCTTTACATGCAATCTGAAATGTAATGTCTGCAATATACAGTTGAGTCTCTATATAGCGAACTTCTATTAAAGAAAAATTTCTACTGAACGATTATTTCTTCTGAACTTCCAAATTTCGGGGATTTGACATTATTAAGTACTGTCCCCATTGAATGACAAGCAATGCTTTTTGCAATCAGTCACTTTTTGATTTTCATTCAGGAAATTCTTTTCGACTTTCCTTCTATCAATAGCCAAATTACCTACTTCTGCATCCTTAAGACTTGAAATAAGAACATGCAATGCATTGTATAGCCAGGAGACATGGATGTTGGTCCAGATCCTGCTATACTGCTGACATTGCTTCTGCTTTACCATCAATCACCTTTTTTTCGAAAGGGTGCAGTTATAATAGAGCAGATGAGATACCACTGGAAAGAAAATGTGCAATAAAAGTTAATCCCATCCGAAAAGCAGCTGGAAATGGAGTACTGAACTACCTGTTAAGTTTAGTTACAGATGGATTTGCATCCCTTTGTGGATAAATCTGTTATCTGAGGTACTGAAAGTGGAGTGGAAATAATATTTTTAGCTCTTATTAACCATCAAAATTTTGAAAAGAAAATGTTTTAACAAAAATCAAATTCTAGTTAGACTAGAATATATCTCAATTAAAATTATTACAAAACACTTCTGAAAAGGTAGTGAAGGCTTGTCGGCATTTTTAATATTAAACATTAATTTAATGTTCTTACTCTCTTAGAAAAGTTTGCTTACAAGCTAGGTTACAAAGTCAAACTAAAATAAACAAAAACTTAAAATTTTTTAATTCCTTTATTATCTACAAATAGTAGATGATTTCAACAAATATAACAGAAAATAGTAATTACATATTCCAGTTGCAGGAATCTGTATACTAAGTTGAGAGCAGTTAAATTGAAAATTTAAAAGAAAAATACTATTTACATGTGAATGCAAAAATATCTTGTGGTAGTTTCATAAGTAATGTTAACAATTTTTTACATAAAATCTTGTTTTCTCGTTATATGGAGACTTGACTGTACTATAAATAGGATGTTTCGCATATTCATCTGTCATGAGAAACATGAGTGTACTGGAAGCGCATCCCAGTGGAAGGATTGCACTGCTTTTAGAGTTGTTGTTCTGTGTGTGACCCCCTCTCTTTTCCCCCAGCTGAGCAAGCTGCAGCATCTGGCAACCCTACAGCATGCCTCCACTGCACCCCTCTTGCCAGGGCACGCCGCGGCTACGCCAGGTACTCTCTCCTCTCTCCCACGAGGGAGCACTTCCTCTATGTCACACGGGGATGTCGTTTGCACTCACTGTCCAACTGCAATGCTCAATCTAAATCAAGCCATTTTTATTTTGTAAAAAACCATGGTGTGAATCAAACTCAACATTTTCTTTCCTTGTAAAAGTTTTGTTAATTTGAAGTGCGTATGTGAAAGGAAAAAAACCATGAACGAAAATCAAAACTTTATTTTTTAGACTCTTGAGCATCACAAAAAATGAATACATCATGTAAAAGATAAGTGCGACTGGTGAGAAGGTGATAGATTGATTATCTTGGGAAAATCTATTTCTACAAAGGTGGTTAGTCTCGCAGAAAAAAGGGCTGTCATATTCCAAATCATGCAGGGTGATCGACATGGCATAGATTTGTTTCACCAACTCACAATCAATTCGAAACCAGAATCTGCTCTATAAAGATGAAAATCGTGGCACACTTTTAATGTTTGATGTGCTCCCTATTGTAACAAGTAGACTCTTTCAAAACCATGCGACTCAAACACCAACTCGCTAGGCTATATCTTGAACATAAAACACAATTGGAGTATTAAGTGGGGGAACTTATCCGAGGTCTGCTCCGATAGTCTACTGGCCACAAGCCTTAAAATTTTGCATAAAATAAGTTTACCTACAACCAGAAAACTAATATTCCTAGTGCAAAAGTTTAAACTGACTTATAAAAAAAGTTGATTTGAGAACAGCACAAACATTTTTATGTTACATTAATCTTGTGGATTTTATTTTTGATTGTTATTCCTTTATTCAAGTCAAACCTGGAATTCAAGAGACTAATTGATCAATGATACTTGATGAAACTTGAACTTTACTTCTAGAAAAAGTAAAAAATGAGTTATGATTCTCCTGACAAGCTTAATTTGCCTTGAAACGAAAAGGCCGATGTTTTTTGTGGCCCAGCTTTCAGACTTGAGTGGGGAAGGTTGAGGGAATATAGAAAAACCTCTTTCTCTTAATCTCTTATTGTTTAGTTCCTTCCTTGCTTGTGTCTAACATTGTAATGCACTGTCTCATATGGCTTCAACAATTGGTTATGCTTTGAGATAACACTACATATGCTCTGGTCTCTGTTAACCTTTAGAGTGGTTTCCAAATTTCGTTGCCAACATCTTAGAACGTCAGATTTCTTCAGACTTCCTTCCTCCTTTACAGCTTCGAATGAGAGGGGCATGAATGACTTCTACACTGACCATCTAGCGCACTTTCCTTTCATAGTGTTGCCATGCCACTCAATGAAAATAGGAGGAAATGGTTGTAACATTTTTGAATCACTACTCGGGTTTGTTCCTTTTCAATTCTTTGCACTCCTTTCAACCCCACTTGAAGCTTTGAATAAGAAATCGTATAAAGTTTATCTGGATTAAAATTCGTTTATGGAAGTCTGGATAATAGCAAATGCCATAATAGCGATTTATTTTATTACATTTGTATTTCAATGGCTAATATTGATAGACTCAAGTATTTTTTTAAAATTAAATGTGAGATTTTAATAATTCATTTCTAAAATTCTCAATGACTTGGTATAATCTTTTATCTTAATTATAATGATTTTAGTTCATAATAGTCTTATTTTAGGGGGAAAAAATTTAATATAAATTGTTTCTATTACAAACCAATAAATTAAAAGGCATTTTGTATTTAAACAATTTATACTTAAACAAGCATATGAGCATACTTATGTTTCATTCTCTTGTGTAATATTTCCTTGCACAGGATTAAATTGTTTTTATTTATGAATTTGTTAGAAATGATTAATAAAATGAATGTTTGCTTTTCCTGTGATAATCAATAGGCTCAATACCTTAGGAAAAAGCTTAATATCCTGCTTTCAAAATTCTTTTCTTTAACTGAACTAATCAATTCTTATTTTGAAATCTTTTGAAAATTGTATCTGTAGGGAAAGTAATTTATTTTAATAGTTGTAAAGTAAAAAAATAGCGCTTACAATCGAAATGGTTGAAACCCAAGTGGTGATAAGGGAAAAAATACTGTAACCATTCCTTCATGAGCAGTGTTCTGACAATGACAAAGAAAGGTTCCTATGGTGGTCAGTGTGAGAACCATTTGTGCCCCTTATCAAGTCAGATTGCTGTGTGGTATGTTTTAAGCCATTCCATCATTAAGGAAAGGATAACATACCCAGGTGTCGTCAGTTAGTAAGAAGGAAATCAATGACCATTGTGATGGTTATAATACAGACATGTATGATATATATACTCTCAGGATAATTTTGTTTGCAGGATATTTTAAGAGCTTCCTGCTTTCTATAGGAACTAATAAATATTTTGGACAAAGTGTTAGAAACTAGTGGAGATTCATTCCTCCTCTTTCTAAGAAAAGCATAACGGCTTGCTTCAGGTGACCTGTGTTCCTTTAGGTTTCAAAGATTTAAATTCCTATATGGTATACATATCTTTGATTAATACACTGATAACAGACCTTTTGAACAGGCTATTTTTTAATCACTAAAGAATTCTGTGAACCTGACAAAATACTTTGAAAATAAGCCATATAAAACCTTTCTAGCTCATTTTTAGATTTAAGCTTGGACATAATGTTCTACTCTTCTAGTTTGCTACAGATCTGTCATGCCAACCAGTTGTGCAGTACATAGGAATCTTAAACTTTCCTTGCCCTGTTATAACTCGGATAATAGTATGATTTCTACTTTTAACTTTTATTTAAATTTAAAGATATAATGTAATTCTTCATTTTCAGTTTTTGCAGGGTTCTCACAGGCCTTAAAATCCCTGATTTTCATTTTAGTTTTTAAAGGCTCTTAAAAAGCCTTAATGTTAGCTGAAAGTCCTTTAAAATGTTTAAAAGACTTAGTTTTTATAAAAGCATTGCTTTATTTCACCTAAATTCAAAAACCAAGGTCAAGTGTTATCAAAAATCAAGAGCATAATGTAAGTAAGCTGAAAATGAATGTTTACAAAACTGTCCGTGACCTAACCTCAGCTCTTGCAAAAGTTTCTTCATCTGTACACTCTTGGGTTAATTTATTGCAATCTGTGGGAAATGCAGGCTGGCTTCTATATAAAAATACATCAAATAACCTTGAAAAGTTCCAAAGTTTTCTTTTGCTTGAAGACTTCCAATGCAATTCATTTGAATCTTCAGCTTTATTAACAATGTAGTTAACATTTGTTAGCAAATTTCAGTATGCAGACAATTGCACCAACAAGGCCAGACATTTTCCTTCATAATTACGTGGCCATATATGGCCCTTGCACCATAAAAACCATCAAACGAAACAACCTTCATAATTCTGAATTTGTGTGTGCCTACATCTTCTGTCATGACAAGCAAGCTGTGTTACATAACAGCAAACATGTCAAAAACGGCTAGTGCCATCTAGAAGCTAAATAGGCAGTTAACAATTAAATGGAAAATAGTGAATTACTAATTAAAATCTTACATCTATTTAACAATAGTTAAAATATAAATTGCCAAACCAAAAAGCTGTTTGAAATTGTTTCAGATCAAATAAGCTGAACTTGCATAAAATGTTATTTTGAAAATATGCGATTACACCCTGTTGTGTAAAGGACACTGAATCAAAATGTGAGTTTTATTTATATTTTTAAAGCTCCTGATTGGAGTTGATTTAAAAATAATACTCTAAAAACCCCATTGACATTTTTTAATGTTGTGTTCCTTACATGAGTCCATTTTATTCCTGTATGTGACTGGAGTGGCATTGTGCAAACGACATTTCCCCCATGCACGAATACATTTACCTCTTTTAAAGTACTTTATGATTTCTGTGTTTATATTTTATGCTTTCATGATTAATGGCTCTAATTGAAATTAACCTCACATACCCATGTGAACTATCCCAATGACATTTGTACCTCCCTTTCGAAGCACCGCTGTTGCTCTATTATCTTTTTTATTTTTCATAAAAGTAGTCACTATGGATAGGTATTGAAAATCTGTTCATCAGAAATGTTGGCCGA
Source organism: Meta bourneti (assembly GCA_933210815.1). Taxonomy (NCBI): domain Eukaryota; kingdom Metazoa; phylum Arthropoda; class Arachnida; order Araneae; family Tetragnathidae; genus Meta; species Meta bourneti. The sequence continues at coordinate 53,371,964 of OW119928.1, forward strand.
CTCCCTTCCCATAGCAGCTATTTCTGTTCATACTTACAATAAGGAATCTGTTGTCAGTTTGAAGTTAAGATGCTGAGTGTAAGCTTTTAAGTTAATAGTTTCACAATGAAGATTATTTCGATTTGAAAAGATACGAGCATATCACAAAAATATTGATTAACACTTTTTTATTAATATATACCAAAGTGTCATCTTTATGAACGATTTCGTGTCCCTTTTCCCAATGGTGATCCTAAAATAAAATTTACCCCATTTGACATGTTTCAATGGGTGATGGCGACTTGCTTCCATGCATCAATAGGAGGGATGGAGAAGTGAATTGGAGGGATGAGTGTCTACTAAATTAAATAAAATCACTTAATATTTAATATAAACAGTTAATGAGTTGCTCTCAAAAGCTAACTGATAACAAAACTGTTCATGTTAACAGTTTTGTTATCAATTAACTATTGACAGCAATGAAGCATTTAATTTCTATTGCAAAGTTAGTGAAAACTTTTAGAATAGTTATCATAAAATAATGCTTTTGCTCTTTTGTTAAAAATCGTTTAAAAAGCTGCCATTCCTTTTGATAACCACACAATTCTGCATTAATGAATAATCTATAAGAATCCTTAAAAATTAACTCAGATTAAAGAATGGAAAAATTCAAAACCTCAATTTTTTTTTTTACCCCAAAACTTTACAATTTAAAACTACAATTTAAATTCACAGCAAGGATTTTACAAAAAGATAGCAAAAAATTAATGTTTTTCAATTTCATTATCTTTTGTTGTATGGTAAACGATACTGTAATTTTTAAAGAATCCAGAATGAAAACAAATTTTTAAATATATAACGTTAATTCAGTTAAAAATACTACAAAAAGTGCTTGTATCAACATATCTAAATTATTTCCTGAGAGCTCCTACCGGACAAATGTTTAAAAACATTCCTGAGCCTTGGATCTTTGGACTGTTTGTTTCTTAACAGCACTAAAAGCAATGGGTTAATTCATTTTCAAGTATAATATTGTGAAGTTAGGAATGTGGCAGCAGTTAAGTTTTCATTGTCTACAGCAAAAATGTCAGTATTTTAAGTTCAGCTTTAAATGCTATATTTATTAAAGAATTTGAATTCTGAGAGAGGATGCATAAGTGATACAATTGTTTAAAACCAACCCTATTCCAGATTCTGTTTATCTTTATATTTTATGTGTTGATGCAAAATGGTGCAATTATCTTATTTGAATCTATTGCATGCTGTAAAACCCAAATCCCTAAGCAGTGCAAGTTTTCCAGTAAGTAATTTATTAGTCAAGTGGTTAATTTCCAGCATGGGCATCCCTGGCAGCAGCGAACAGTGTACGTAACTTGAACAGAGCAGCCCTGGCACCCACCTCCACTGCAGAGCTCTCCATCTCCAATGAGCTGATTGGCTGTATCATTGGAAAGGGCGGCACCAAGATAAATGAAATAAGGTACTTTCTGCTCTTATGGTTTGCATACACATTGATTAACACTAAAACTACCAGCATTGAATGTATATCTAATTCTACCACAACCATCTATTTGATAGGTATTTAAAAAATGTTTTGTTTGTTATTTTTTAAACTTTAAATATTCAAATAATTAACAAAAATGTCCTTAAACTACAAAGATTTATAATATTTCACATGCCATGTGTTCATTTTCCCACAAACATATTTTTCACATTTACTACTACTATCAGCTTTATTTTTGTTGCAATAACTGATTTGTATTTTTTGGAAGTTTGATTTGAAGTATTTTATGTTATCCAGTCTTGTTAATAGTATTTAATTGCTATGACTGGGTGGAGACCATGTTTTTTCATTTCTATATTTTTTCACTAAAAAATAGGTGCTTATCGCACGAGTTTTAGGTAGGGAACTGGCAATGAAATATGATTTTCTGAACTGATCAAAATACCTTAACAGGTCACCATCAGGTAAAATAAATAATATTTAGTTCATTCTTCAAAATCAAGTTAAAAGCACATAATACATGAAATCAAATGGAGTATAAACTGCTGTTAACATGCAATAAAAAGTAAGTGGACAGCACACAGAAAAATATCTTCAGTTTCAATAAAGTGTGCATGTGTGGCATAAGGATTTGCAAATGTTACACATCCATATAATAGGCCATAGCCAACGATTGTTCAGCGATCAAATGGTTACAGTTGATAATTGAGTTTTCACAATATCTTTCATAATAAAAACGGCTCAACAGTATTTTTCAACATTTTTCATGTATTGTTTGTTTAAAAAAAAGAGTGCAAAGATTTGCTGGTACCAACACTCACTAGCATGCCAGTATAAATTAAATACACGTGCAATCCCTTACTGGTGTGCATTTTCAACTGGCCAATAAATTGACACCACCAAATCTATACATGTATGAACCTGGCATAACACTTTGGTGTGAATAAAATTATTGCTGAGCATCATTCCTTACAAATGCACTTGCTCTTTCTGTTCCTAACTCAATTGCCCTTTCTTTGCAGGCAAATGTCAGGAGCCATTGTGAAGGTGTCCAATACGGAAGAAGGGTCGAAGGACCGAACCGTGACCATAACCGGCACACCAGCTGCCGTTAACTGTGCCCAGTACCTCATCAATGCCAGGTAACCATTTTTGCTTGCTCTACATAAATCATAAAGAAAAAGCATATCTACATAAATCAACTTTTTAATCCTTGACCATAGTAACCATGACCACATCTTTCAAATGTTACACATATATATCAATAGATTACAAAATGTATATGTACTCATTATTTGTGTGAAAATATCTATTTTTCGTTGGAATTTGCTGGATATTAGATTTACCAAGTTTATACAAACTAAATTCCATTCATTGTTTCAAGCATACTGTGTATTGACATAGAAACTACACTATTGTTTTACTCTGGTTAATATTAGTTCTGTTTGTTGAATCGATTTGAAAAATCGTAATTTTTTAAGTAAAAATTGTATTTATTTTATTTAAATCAGATTTCTTTTTATTTAAATCAGATTTTTATGATTTTAATAATCTCTTGCTAAGTTTAAACTTGTTGGACATGAGACGCACAAATCAAAGCGTAGCTCCTATATAGTTTTGATTTATGTTAAACATTAATATTTATGATGAATAACATTAATGTATTAGGAAATATGGCAGTGTACATTTTTTAGATTAAATGCGATATAAGAATTAGCATAGTTAATAACATGATAGAGTAAATAGAACAGCACAACGAATGCCATGTATAAGCAATGTTTTCCCATCTAGTACTCAAGTGGTTTGGATAAATTTGATTTTAACCTATAACCGATGGCATGAAATGTTTTGGACCTGGATAAATAAGGTTGCCGGAATCCTACTAACACCATATCATAAATTTTTGTGTAAAATTAATCAAAAATCAGACAAAATTGAGAATTTTTTTGCATAACATTTATCATACATGAATAAAATGCAGAATTTCTTTAGTTATTTTTATATAAAGTATTTAATTAGTTAAAAACTTATTTTTGAGAAAAAAGCATGTTATCAATGGAAAATAAACGGAACTTACAACAAAAATCATGAAAAAAATTGCTACTTATTAGTAATTAGCTTGCACAAAGTACTTGTGAAAAAGTTATTTGTAAGTAAATAGTAAAAAATGAGAAGATATGAAAATATACATAAATTGAAATCAAATATGCCTATTTTTCAAATTTTCTTTGAGTATTGATGAGTATTTTATTTCAAAATTATATTCCAAGCACAGAAAAAGGGTTATATATAACATACAAGAAAATAAAGCCTTTCTCTATGGACAGCATAGAATAAGTGTAATAGAACATGCCAATTGAGTGGAATTTTGAGCTTGCAATAACAAATCATAATCATTAAAACAACTTTCCACTTCAATCCATAATCTATTTTGCTAACATACTCACTCAATTATCAGTTAGGGGAATTAACTTTTACATTCCAAATGTCAATTACATAAATATAGAATGGTCAAGCTAGCGGTGTAAAGAATTCTTAAAATCAATGCATAGAATTTCCCAATTATAAAAATTTATATGCAAAATTGGAATGTTTTGGGGATACTGTAGAAAACTATTTCATTGTGACTAAGTCTATTTTAATAAACAGACTACTTAATTCATTTGATATAATTCTTAACTTATTTGAATAAAATAACAAGCATCTTCTGTTCATAGTTTTATTTCATTTTCAATAATAGTAAACATAATACAGAAAGAAAAATGAAATTTTAAATTTTGATTTAATTCAATGATTTTTTAAATATAAATCTTGATTTAAATCACTGATTTAAAGTCAGCATTCCCTGGGTTGAATGCTTTTGAACCCAAACCATATGTACAATATTAGACGTTTTATTGTGTCTTGTAAAAGTATGTGCTAATTGATGTATTTCTTGGCTCAATGCTCCTGCCTTCAGTTCAGCGAGTTCCCTATCAAATCCCAGTTAACACTTGGATGGTCATAGTGGTTTGGAATCCACCTCATGCTGTAGATCTAGGTCTGATTAGCCCAAAACAATTAAGAAACAGCTGCTGAGTGACAAGCTAAACTGACATAACCCACCATCGATAATATATTTATAGTTTTTGTGCTAACAGTAAGAAAGATTATCTTCAAATCCATTCTGTATAATGGTCTGGCATAATGTACATAGTAAGGTCCAAAAGTTTCTGTTCTGAACATACTAGAACACAAATTGACCGGTCTAAGTTCGTCAACCCCCCCATGTTCTGTTACACTGCTACTGATGCTAAAGCAACTTTAACATCAGTAGCACTCCAGCTAACATTGCATATAGAAGCACTGCTGCTCACTATTTTACTTGTATCTCTTGCTCTGCTCATTCAATTCTCAAATTCAACTTTTTTTTTGTTTTGAAAAATGAAGTCACATCTGCATGTGGAAAATTGACAAATGAAGGAGTCATTTCTGCAGTTTTAGATCATTTAATGGCAAAAATTGATTGGTTCTAAAAATGTATTGTAATAAAGAGTGATTCTATTATGAAATAAAATTTATTGTTTGATTCTATTACCTTTTTAATACTCTTGGTCTTGAAACTTTTGGACCTTACAACATATAATGGATTTGGTTCAGTGGGCTGTAATTTGAAGTGGTAGAAGATTCATGATTGTTGTGCTATAAGACTTACATTTCTGACATTGTTGTCAACCTTCACATCTCTTGTTTGTGTTATGTCATGATGTAGAAGATAATTATCTATATATATTTCACTAATGTTCATGGTACAGAAATCGACATTATTTGTACAATATCATATCAGAATATTTTATGTTTATGCAACTCCATAGCTGAATTAAAAAGTTAATGTTACTTAAACTAAACAGAAAAGCACACAGCTCTAATAAAATTCTTCAGAAGCCAGATTAAAGAAGGCAATGAGGATCTGAAAGATAGAAATTAGGACAGAAAAGAAAATCTTAACCAACCCAAAAATAGGTATAGAGGGTTCGTTGTTTCAGGGTTTTATGGCACGAGGGCCATATTTGGCCATGCTGCGCCAGACACAAGACATACAATAACAAGTAACCAGGAAGGAATGCACCTGACAGGAATTGAACCTGCGCTGCCTACAACTCTAAGGTTGCTAGAGCAGCAGGCATACCCTCTGTACCATGACAGCCCCTAGATATAAAGGGAAGAAATGTGAAATCAATTTGAACATGTGAACTTTTTGTCATGTTCTTTATTAAAAATAAAAATAGACACTAGTGAGACGTTGGAAAAATAAAGTTAGAAATACCACTTTATATTTTTGATTAATTTCATTTCGTTTGGAAGTGTGGATTTTTTGTACTTGCAATGTGCTTATATTCATAAAAAATGTATTTAAATAAAATATGAAATATGAGTAATGACGCTGCCAACTATAGCCATAAACAATAAAAAAACTTGCATTAATTCTATGCATTGTAACATGATTCTTTTCTCCCCTTAGCATCGAGAGACACAAGGCCCTGGACCCCAAGCCCATGGGAGCGAGTCTGGCCTTTCCATCATCCCTTGCAGGCAACCCTCTGGCAGCTGCCTCCCTGAACCCCTTGGTCAAGGCTTCCCCCACCCCCCTCTCCCTGGGGCTGGCTCCCGCCTTTCTGAGGGGGGCCCTCTTCGCCTCCAACTTCAAGCAGTTCCAGGCCAAGGGCCTCTCATACAAGCTGCGCACCTCTGCAGCACTCAAGAAGGAGGACAGGAACAAGTTCTCGCCCTACTAGGGGCCTCCTCTTTTGGACGCTCTGTGCCAAAAGCAGTTCCTGATGCATGACCGAAGAAGCCCTGTACTCATCAGCCAACCGTAGCATGTGATGTAACTAGTTTTGTAAGGAGGTGCCTCTTAACGCATTGGTTGAATCCGTGTTCTGCAGAAAGGAACAGGAAATTCCACGGGTCTTTAAAAAGCCAAATTTTCTTTTTGGTTTTTAGGGGTTTGGTCTTGCTATTTGCTGAAAGTCTGAAGATTTTTTAAACCCTTAGTTTTTACATGAATACTTCATGTTTTGTTCCTCTGCATTCAAATACCAAAATCAATATTTTTCCAACATCGAGTGCCATAAAAAAACATTATAGGTTAGTTAAAAATGGTTGTTTTTAAAAGCCAGGTTTTGAAAACTTATTCACCTGTGCACTCACAGGTCAGTTGATTACAATCAATGAAATTTTGCCTTTTAAAATAAAAAATACCCTTGAAAAGGCCCTCTTTTTTTACTTTAAGAGCAGGAACCCTGAGGGAAAATACTCTATTTGAGCTACATGTGCACGAGGTGCCCTCAGCATCCCACTGAAAGCTCTTTTGTGTTTGACAACCATTTGGATTGCTGACCATTTACACTAGCGAATCTGGTTACATTACATGAAGCCGTTATTTCATTAGTAGTACGACTCACTTTTGAGAAATTTTTGTTGATTGCATTTTAGGAATCAGGAACAATATTCATAGTCACATAGACAAAAAAAATTATCTCTGACAACTAAGTGAGGTCATTATTTTTCAAATGTGTCATCTCCGGAATCTTTATGTACCATTTGAAACCCGACATCTTGAGATCATACTGCTATTCAAATAACACCTTTGCTGTCGAGTACGTGGCTTCAGGCAAGCTGCACGTAGATCGGACGAGAATATCAGGCATGTCCCATTTTATTGTGGGAAAACGTGACGATGCACATCTCAGCATGTTTTGTGTCATTGGACAGAAGTGTGGCTTGCCTTAATGAGGGAAGAAATTCCTTTCTACCTGTGGAAGAAATGTTGATCAGAATTCAACACTTTATAATGCTGATTAATTTTAACAATGAAAAAAGAAAGGAGCATCATAGAGTTGAAAATTATTTTTAGATCCTATTTTTCTCATATTTTAAGTTAAGATCATAAGTTTCTCTTTCATTTTTATGTATTGAATGTGGTTCCCACAGAAGATTATTAATTTGTGTCAACATTTAACCTTGAATTGCATTTCATTAACCCTTCACTGCTACATCTATAAATTATTTGTATCTTTGGTGTTCAGTTGAAATTCTTTGGTCCATGTTACATCGATTGTAACATTCTGTCAAGGCCTTTCCTTAGATATTGCTTGAAAGTAACTCTTACATCTATAATAGCTTTATGTCTTTGTGTAGGATTGCAAATTATGTATGAGGATTCCCACAAGCCTTAAAAATGCCTGACTTTTTATTTTAGTTTCTAGAGGCCTGAAAACTTTAAAAGCCCTACTTTTCTATTCCTCATATACTTTACTAAAACTGCCTATTTCATTTCACCTGCATTCAGAGACCAAGATCAAATTTAATTGATTTTGGTTTGAGTGGGTGTAAAGAGTCTTGCATAGGAAGTGAGTAAATTTTAAACTGGCATAAAGTCTTCTGGGTACAAACACTTATTTCTGTTCCTGTTGCTAAATAGCGGCAAATGCTGAGAAGCAGTTACTGTTAGACTGAAAAGGCCAAAACATGATCTTCAGAAGAAATTGTAACTGCTTGGGATCTGGTTTTCTTAACTCTAGATTTGCTAGAAAACTGAATATTTTGTTTCTTTTTTTATCCACATCAGTCTGATAAATGTAGCCTTAAATGAAAAACTGTATTTAAAGGCCCTCATTTTTCTTTAGCTTGAAGAGTGGGAACCCTGTATATCAAACGTTTTAAATCATATACTTCTAAGCTTTTTCCTCTCATCAAGAATTAAAATACACTGATGAAATTTCATTTTATTGTGTTTTCAATTTTGCACATTTTTCTGAATGTACAAATCCAAAAGGTATTTTTTTGTGTGAAAATAAAGAATCATGCGGTGAAGGGTTAAACTGGAAAGGAGGAGATATTATCACCTAAATTTTTAAAAGAAAAGCCGCCTGGTTACGAAAAATCCACATGACATGGCCGAGCTTGTTATTAGAAACCACCAGGTGGATTTTTCATCTATCAATTCTTCCACAGAGTTCTTAGAATTTCTCCCTAAGGAAACTCCCATTCAAAGTCTCAAGTACTTAATGACCAGTGACATTCTTTGTGAAGTGTTGCTCCGAAGCAGACATATCAGTGCGAACTGAACGGACCATTTCCGACGTATTCCTAGTCAGAATGCACCCATGTGTCTCACTCCGTGCACTTGTTTCTTAATTCATTGGTGGTGATAGCGTGTTTTATACTCTACCTCTTGTCTCCCACCTGGAGGCCAGTCGAAACTTGAACCTTTTCACCTCACATAGCATCTTGTTTGAGGGAACTCTAATTTGGATCCCTTACATCTTGATGGAAATCCTTAATTCCCAGATATGAATTACTTTTTGAAGGTCCTTGAATTTACAATGGATGTTTTCAAAGTTCTTCCCTCTTTCCATAGAAAGAACATAATGGCTCTTTGAGAATCCTCCATAGTTACATAATGAACACTTAAAAATACGTCTATTCACCAAGCAACTCAATCGTACTAATAGACAGACAAACATTGTTGGGAAAACTTGTCAGGATTTGCTTGTACCTGAAAGCATTAGTAATTAGACCTGCGTTATTCAGCCATATCCCAATTCCCAAAACCTTGGATATTGCAAACCCTCATATTTACTTATTTTCTTTAAATTTTGTTTCTGATTGGGAAAGTAGTATTTAAATTTCTGCCTTGGTTTTAAAACCTAACAAAAATATATGAAAGGGGGAAAGAATCTAGTTCAAAATGTGTCTACTAGATGGCTGCTATGGAATTTTGTTCATGCCAAAGTAATTGTTGAGATCTGGATGTGTTATTTTCCAATAAAGTCATGATTAGATAGATAAAAAAAACGTGTGAATGTGCTAGTTATTTAGGTCACAAAAGTGTTTGAATTTTCTTTATTTGAGTCTAGATAACCAGAAAGCTTATTGTGTGAAAAAGCAGTTAATGAAATGTCATTAATGGACGAAGTTTCTTAAAATGATTTAATCTGTAAATATTCTGTACTTAAAATCATAAATAAGGTTCTCTGGAATTTGGTACTTTACCATGTATAGAAACATTTTGAACAGAAAGGACCTATTTAAACTCCTTCCAAAATATTCCCTCAAATGGAGCTGTTCATATGTAAGTGTCAAAAGGTTAAAGTTTCGTATTTTTTCTGTTGTATTGTTTACAAAGTGTTTATTCCTATATCAGATAGTGTTTAGAATTATGTTTATCTCTGTTTATTGTGCAATTGTATTTTCCATGGTTCATGGCCGTTGAATGTTTAATTTTCATTAGTTCTCATTCTATTGCAGGTAAAATTTTAGAAAAACTGTATAATCTCATATCAGACATAGCTTCGACCCATTCTTGGTTGGATTTTTTGTTTTCTTTTCATGTCATAATGTTTCCATTTGATTCAAAAATCAAAATAGAACAATTTTTGTTTGCCAAAGAAATTTCTGCTCTAAAAAGAAAGTGAAGTTGATCCTATAAAAAAGAAACACAATATGAATGCACATATCTTCTCCATTGAATGCAACTTTGGTTTCAGCTAATGCCATATTTATAACTGTAGACCTGAAATGTGTCCTATTGACTGACAGATCACATGAGTCCATTCCACCTTTAGAATATACCATTATGATTTTGGAAATGAGTCACTTCTGTTATGAAATTAGTTCTGCCAAATTGTTATCATAATTTCATTGTTTTTTTTTAAAATTGGAAAATATTGTTTGTAGCTTCAGTAGTACTCTTTTGTTAACCAAAAGCAAACATTTCATATTTTGAAGAATACTTTTTCTCTTATTGTTTTCAGTTTTTGTGAATTCAGTTGAGAGTAGCCTCGATGACGGCGTAAAAAGTCTCCCCATAGACGTAATGGTATTTTCTTGAGGTAAAACGCAGAGTACAGCCAAGAATAGGTCGAGAGTGTGCGGACCAAAACTGAAATTTTCTACAACAGCAGACAGTATTTTGTGTAGACTTTAAAAATGCATTTTAAAGTATTTTCCTATTTCACTTCGTTTTAAGATGTTACGATGAACTCTTGTAGAGGTTAGGACATGTCTTGCTCAAATGCAATGTGATGTTTTTCTCCGTGTTTCTCTCTTGCTTGACTTTCTCTTAATGGGACATCTTTTGACCTTCTCTCGTTTCAACAAACAGGCATTCTTTCTCACAGTTGTAACTAACTTAAAAGTTGATGGATTAATCCTTAGAGCCCTGAAGCATGCAAAAAGTACAGTAGTGCAATACATTGTGCTTTTTACTTTTCTTCCAATAACAAGGGGTTACTGTATTTATTTGTACTCAGCTTGTAATTTATTACTACAGTCTTACAAATTGAATTTTATTTTTCATCTGTTGATTTCCATCAAGACTCTTGAAAGTAAATGCTCATATCATCTTTGAAATTAGCTTGAAAAATTTTTCGGAAAAAATGCCTTGAAAATATCTTTAATTTTTTTATCTTAAAAGAGGAGGGAACTTACAGGCTACCTTTATTTACTTTTTGCCTATTCTAGAGGCACTTTATTTACTTTTTGCCTAGAAGGCACTCCAACGATTCATCACTGCTAATTTTGTATGATTTAGGGTTACAATTGTGTGTATTATAGAATGAAATTTGTTTTTGGAAATTAGTATATCTATCAGAAGGTATTCCTTGTAAGAGCAAGTTGGAGCAATGAAAATACAGGGTTCGTATCATTGTTAAGGAGTCTTTGATTTTGTGTTTGATCTTCTAAGAGAAAGTGAAGCATTGCCCATTATGTCAGAGACTCATCTCCAAATGGCAAAAGGGGGGTGCAGCTTTTTGAAAAATTTTGTATTTTTTGTACGATTTTAGTCAATAAATATCACAGTAGAAGTATAAATATAGAAGTTACAGTTGGCACTCTAACTTCAATTATTATTGTTACTATTTTTTTAAATTTGAATTGTTACTATTTTAGAATATTTTGCTTCAAATTTAAGTGACCTAGTCTTTTACATATCAATCTTATTTGTCTCTGGAAATGAATGCTTTGTTATTATGAAAATAAAGTCCTTGTAAATATTTTGGAATTGAATTGTTTGAGTGCCCCTGTTCCTTATTTGGCAGTTGCCTAAAACTCCTTAACTTCTGTTGCTTACGAACCCATTCAAGAAACACGGGAAGAGTAGTTTTAGGTAGTTCTGTGTCGCGCAGTGCGAATTTTGCACCATCGATTTCTTAAATGTTAAAACTTGTTTAAATCCTAGTTGGAGTAGAGATGTTTTTGTGTGCTATATTTATTGGAACACTCGATATTTTAAAAACATTTTAAAATTCTTAGATAAGTGTGAGATGATAATTGTGATGCAGTATAATGTACAGTGAATAGAGTCTACCAGATGTTCAATCAAGTTTCACATCGGTTTTGTGAAGTTTATATATCTTACTGCTGTGGTAATAGTTTCATTTGTATATTCCTACAGCCGACATGTTTGGAGAATATAGTACCTTCGATTTGGCGACATTTCTTTAGAAAGTGGATTTTACTTAAAACTTTAGACATTTTCCTTTATGTTCTACAAATTTTTTATGCAACTTATAACACTGTCTTTTACTTTTTCTCCTTTATTCTATTCAGAAAGCAAAGGAGCTAGTTTTTAAGTGCTCAAGTACCTTCAAATGAAATTAAGAATTTTGTAAAATCTTGCTATTTATGTTAGTATACAGAATTGACCACACATTATCAGCACACACCTTGTTGAAAACCAACCCGAAAAAGTGGTTTTCTATTGGAAATAACATTTGCGTCAAAAGTTTTGTGGTGTCTCTTCTGGTCATTTGAAATTTCTCATTGCTCAAAACACTCAACGAACCTGTCCTTTTGGCTTCCCTGGGGTTGCCGTTACCTAAGAGTCAATCGAGACAAAAAACACCCAATGGATACGCAAATCCAAACAAGCGCTTTAAACTCTCAGCTGTAGTTATCTCTGGAATGCCATGTCCAATCACAAAACTAGAACATTCATCCAATGTGTTTTTCGACAAGGTGTGAGCATTATTTGGTCGATTTTGACCACCATGTGCAAGGTACTGTTTTTCCCCAAACCTGCCATTTCTTAATTTCTTATCAGTCCCAAGTCAATCCTCTGAATTAACAATCTTCAATCTGTCATTGCCTCTGACATGAGGCAGCTTTTGAAAACTGTGATGACACCATTGCTGAAAGTTTCACTGTTGTGAGTTGTAGCTACTACTTGGATTGTAATTCTATACAAAAGTCTCGTTGATATATGCAATTCCTTTGAAGTGTATGTTTCCTTGAAAGGTTAAAATTTTGGTGGTTAAATTTTGAAATCTCTGCATGACTTTTGAATCCACTTCTTGCCTCTATATCGATGTTGAAAGAAGCTCATCTGACTTAAGCGAATCTTAATTGAATACTTAATAGTTGCTCAATTTTATAAAAATTTTGGAAATGTTGTGATTAGATATGTATAGAGAAGTATCTGTTTTCATCATCCAAAATTCTCAAGTGATTAGGAACATCATTACAACCTGGTTGTGAATATCCGGACAGCGTATTGGATTTCCAATGTTGCCTCTTAAAGTATAACATATTTCTAGTTACTGTCAAGGTAAAATGCACGAGAGATTTTCAGTGAACAAACTACCAAAAGACGGATTTCATACTTCCTGTTACCTAGTATAGAAAACGAAGCACACTACCTCGAAATATTACCACCATCTATCTGCATTTAGCTTTAGAAAAAGCCTGTCCTAGTGCTTTCGCTTATGCTCGGATGCTCTTTCTGTCAAGCTAAATGTAGATTGCGCTACTGTTTTGATAGAACGTGCTTTCTGTATGTATTCCTTACTGTATAACAGGAAGTAAAATCGCCTCTTCCAGCAGTTTGTTTACACTGAAATTCCCACTAGTAGGGATTGACATATTTGAATGGTTCTAGCTGGAATGATGTAAATCTTGAATCCCGAGGAGAACCCTCAAAAAATTATTTTATCGGCTATTTTAGTACAACCCCTCCATAAATAGCTCGTTTTTACTTGTCCCCAATGAATTTTAGTTTTGTAAACTGAGAAAATCTTGAAAGCTATTTAGTAACTTGAAAATTGTCATTAATGGTTCATTTTGACAGTAACTATTTAAATAAACCATTTAAAGATTTTTAAAAATATTAGTCGTTTCAATTTTTATTAAAAATTTTGATTGTTGTAACAAGTCTCATTTTAAGTTTCGTTTCAACATTACATCTATCAACTACTGTTAATATTTTTAATAGCAGTCGCTAACTGTTATTTTGCAGTAGTGCCGTATTTCAACTGCTAATCAGAATAATAGCCCCAATTAGGAGCTCTTTTGGATGATGCAAGTGGATTTTCCAGATTCTCATCGACAGCAATAATATTTGCCCGGAGGAAATTTTTACACCGGTTCTTGAGAGGGTTGTTCTTTTTCGTGTCTCTGGAATCTATTTTCTTAGGAACTGTAGCAAGGACTGAGACAGAAGAATGAAATTTGCTAACTGTTTATTCAATCGAATTATGCAGTGGAAATACTTCGAAATTGTGAGTGAAATGCGAGGTTTGTTTTCTGTGATGAACATACTCTATAAAACAAAAAAATCAGTTATGAAAACTTTAGAAATGAGTCTTCCCTGTGCGGACAAGAGTTTTTCCCTAAGTAACAAATTTTCTTTGTGGAAATGATGAAATACCAAAAATATTAATGTTACTGACTTAAATTTATATCCAAGAAAAAATATGATTTGTCTCTTCATTTTGGTCCTAAAATGCAGTTAGGAAACGTTGCAACTCCATCACTGCATCAAATAAGTAGCGTCAAATAACGATTTTATTTCTAATTTATGATTTATTTTGACTGAGATAATTTTTACTTCTGTATGTTTATCATTTAAATGTTGTAATCTGACATCCTGTATATCTACCACGAAAACTACTCCCACTACAAAGTGCAACTGCCTGGCGACTTAGAAACGGACTTTGTCCCATTTTCTATTGGAAATTTAATCATTTGTCACACTTGATGACAATTTAGAAATATATTGTTTTTATTTGTTTCCGAGAAGCCATCAACCTCTTTCTGCTGGCAACATTTGCCAAAGAACAATGAAATGAGACGTCCACCAGAGTCATCCCTACACAAAAAGAACAAGCCCTGTTCCCATTGTGACCGTCACCCTCCAGACTTTGTAGCAGGAGTATTTCTTGTGGCAGGCAAAAGTAAGCGTGGTCAAGACTGAAATATCTGTTAATTGTATTTTAGGTTGAAGATTGGATGTATAACTGAATTTAATTGTGAATGTTTAGTTCGGTGACTCGTTATAGAATTGTGTATATTTGTTGCATATCAAGATTTTTTGTAGTCCACTTCCCTTCGATGTGTGACAAGGGCATTACGTTAATCAGTATTTTGTTGAATTTTACTAGTTTAGAAGTTGAGTCATACAAAGACCATTTGAAATATATTCGTTGTCAAGAGTTGTGACAAAAGAAGCTCGATTAAAGTATTAAGTATTCTGAAGCCCTTCTAAGTGATCCTTCAGTTGCTGTAGATTTGAACTTTTTTATTTCAGTGCACCCAAATGTTAATGTACGCCTGTTTAATCTTCTGCCTTTTGATTGTTACTCTTACAAGTGTCATTTCATTATATGATTGTTTGCATGTTCTATACATATAATTTACTTATTTATCAAAGGGATACTCACTCATGTTTTATTAATTCCAATCAATCGAAATGTAATTGATTTTCTTTCTAGAAGTTTATATTCCATTCAATCATTCTTAATCTAATGTTTGTTAATCAAATATTCTGTTTTAATCAGTTCATGTATCTCGATATTTTAAAGTTAATATTTTTAATTTATGCAGCTTAAGCTGGCAATATCTAATTCTAATTTATTTTTGCAATTGTTTGAAGATTAAGATGATTCTATTCAATTCTTTACTTGCAACTTCATATATACTCTTCAGAAGATATCTATAAATTTTATTACCTCGTGTGGCAACTTCGACAACAAATATTTTGTTTATTGTGTGTTTTGGCAGGCAAATATTTACAAAACACAAATGTTTTTTTGTTGATTATATTTATGTAAATACTTTGCAGTCAGCTATTTTATTGATATTTAGATTTTAAGTGTTAGTACAATTATGTTCGTTTATATAAAAATATATATGTACCGTGTTTAGTTCTGTTTTGATCGTTTGCAAATAGTCTCTGGAAATTGATTTTTTAAAGCGTTTTTTAACTCTGAAGTGTGAAGTTTTTAAAAGGATGTGATTTTGTTGAACAGTATGAAAAGGATGAACTGCATTTTTGTGATACTGTCTTGTATCCAATGAGAGCAGGGCTTCCCTGGGGACCACAACCCACATCGACCACCCACCCAGCTTTGGTAGTTAGGGTGCGACAATTGTAAAAGTTTTACGGACTACTAAAAATGACGACTTTTTAATTTTTATTGACTATTTTACAAATATATTTCCCAGATTCCTTACGAGGTGTGTCGGCATGGATGTTCGCTGTGGTTCGGAATTCACTTCTTGGTAGGTCCCGTTCTAATTAACCCTCCAGTAGCAAAAACTAATCCTAGAGCGACAAACTAAAATGAGATACTTTTGAAGAAAGAGTTTATTTAAGCATTCACTTTCAAACGCAAGAACAGTTGTAACTTATCTCTAAAGTTAGCTTTGTTATTCGATTTTTTCAGATTCTAGTCTTTTCGTGGACTAGGATATATCTTTAAAACGAAAAGTGTTCTTAAATTTTCTTTATTTCAACCCTAGAACATCCCTCAAAAAATTATTTTATCGACTACTCAGATGTGATTTTTTTAAATTTATCCCCTTAGGGATATTGTACCCATTTTGGGACATAACCCCACCTCATGAGTAAGGTTTGATATGTTGCTCTACGGTCGTTTTTTCGCTACGCGAGGGCTAATTTAACCATGATATTCGCTTTAGAGTGGATCCTGAACCATTATCCATGTCCCGAGACCGGGATTCGAACCCAGAGCAACTACTCCGACCCCAGAGGTCAAGATCAGGGTGGGGGGGGGGGTATTTCAATTAACGTCACACTGGAGCAACACAATGGGCTATTGGTGACGGTCCGGGATCAACCCCAAAGGGAAAGATCCGAGGACAACACCACGTAATTTTGAACCACGGTCAGATGACGAGGCAACACCTGAGCTGGCACCCTACTCTCCAAACTTCCACACCACGCCAACGTGAAGACATTTGAGGCCACGACAGATTTAACTTGCACCAGCCCCCTTTGTACACGACGGTGTTTGGCTGGATTCGAACTCGCAACCCTTCGGTTGCTAGTTCGTTACTCTTCCAACCGGGCCACCGCGGCCCCCAAGATCAGGGTGGAGACAGCAGAAATACTTTGGCATTTGAGGGTAAAAAGTTTATCTTTTGAACAGGATGTTCCACAGGAAGGAAGAAGTTAAGTTGCAACTAAGAAATGCACAAAAATTAGCACTTGGAATATAGATTTTTAAAACAGTAGATCAGTGAGTACTCGTTCACTGGGATGCCCTGTCTCTCCTCGTGGAATTAATTTCCACTCTCTTTGCTTTCTCGGAACCACCTTTCATGTGCCAAAACCGCAGACGACTTCCTCAAATGTGTACCATTTTTGTTTCAACAAAGCACGTTTTCATATACCGAATGTAACACGTTTTTTATTCTAATCCAGTATAACAATATTTTTGTTACATTTTCTGTTGATTTGGTGCAGGCAAGAGAATATTCTAGAACGATTGTGTATCTGGATTCCTGTACTTTTCATTCTATTCTGGTGGCGTCAACAAAAAAATTCCTTTTAGAATGTTTTCTATGCAGGAGAGGTGTTTAGCTTTGAACATGTGAACGCCCGGAGCACCTGTTGCACATTTCGCTCTTCCTGCCCTGCATCTACATCAGTGTGTTCCAAACTTTATCTCCATCCCCTTTCATTAGTTGAATTAAATTAAAAATAAGTTGAAGAAAATGTAAATCTTGGCAACCAAATTCTCCAAGCAAATCTAAAATAAAATATTCAGGAAATTTTAAACGTTATATGCTTTTTTGTTAAATTTAAACAGGGATGACTGCCTAAACGACCAGACTCAAATTTATGCATACGGACTATTGTGAAATGCTTGAGTCAATACTAATGAGAGAAATTTAGAATTTTGTATCCATGAATTCATTTGCGGAATTGAGTGAAGTTGAGGTGTTGCAGAGGTGCTTCGGGTTCCGAGGAAACATATCAGCAAAGAACAAAGTCGTAGTCCTTTCTAGAGAGATTTTTTCACGATCTTTGTCATTGTATTTTAATATGCAAGTATGTTTCAATAAAAAGTTATACACGCCAACTCTTGCTCGCTTTCTGTCTCTTGACATTGCTTTTCTCTCCCTGTACAGTGCTATCACCACGAGAAGAGACTTGGGGCCCCTACTACATCAGATGGCACCGGACCAATTCGATTAACTTGTTTTATAGTCTATGTGGAATGACTGCTGATGTTGGAGAGTTTTATTTGTGACAAAAAGGCCGGAAAGAAAATGCTGGCGGGGTTCTCTTTTGCAATCTTACCCTTGAGGGAAATGAACTCTCCCTGAGAAGAAGCATGCCCAAGTCTCTTCTCGTGGTGGTCGGTCAACAGATGTCGAGGAATAGCCACCGTTCGTGAAAGAACATTGAAAGTTTATAACAAAAGGTTTATTTGAGAATAGTTCTTTGAAATAACAAATATTGTTTACAGTTAACTAGTTTTTATGTTGATGAATTATGTCAAATATCATTTAAGTGGTTACTTAGTTTGAAATTGGAAGAACTCATTCTTATCTTTGTTTATTAAATGTGTTTCCTGATGGATTCCCATGCTTTGTTCGAGACGAATGGGGTCATTTGCAAACAAATCTCCATTTCGAGGGTTTTTTTCTCTTGATGAACAGTCCCGTTTCGAGTCGAAAGTGGCACCATCGCTTTTGTATCTTTTATAAATGGCTTTTTTCATACCCGCTAACTTTAAAAAAAAAACTTGGTTTTTCAGTCTTCGGGACGGAATATATTTTCTGAATTTTTCCTAAGGAGAAAAATTTTGGGTGACGCCATTTTCGGAGCCAAGCCGTGTTAACCATTAATGAAAAATATCGGAATCGGTGGTTGCTGGATTGTCGGGAAAATCTTGATTAATACAAATGTATGAGAAAAACGCACACATGCCCCTTCAATATTCAGGAAAAACTTTTAATTGCTCAATTTGCGCTAAAATATCGCCGAATCAGTGACAAAGTTCGAACTGTCGCTGTTTTGCTTTCACAAAGCCCAGTTGGGCGCGGTTATCTCTAGTTTGTGATATATATTAAAGATAATTATCTTTTCAATTACAAACATTGCTTATACTCCCTTCATAATTTTTGTGATGTTTAAAAAAGAACAATTTTATTCCTTTGAAAAAAAATTTCTGGGCTGAAAAATTGTCTATTTGCAAAATGGTTTATGGATTGATTATTGAAATAGCATGGCTTCAAAATAGTCAACACCATCACCGGTGCTTGTTGCCTTTCTTTCCTCTTATCGTTCACACTCCACCTTTAACAGTGCTCTTGGACAACTGATGGTAAAATTTACGCTATTTTTGGTTTGTAATTATGCCGATGACGTCGCGATAAAAAAAGTGGTTATTGTTATTTGAAATTTGTTTTACATCAGTTGTATGCTTGAAAGTTGGGAAGACATCGGAATGTTTGTGTGTAATCTACAAATAAAAGGACGGACCTGAGTCGAGAAATTTTTGTCGCCTTTTGTAAGAGGCGACAAAATCATTTCATTACGATGCCTTGAAATTCTTTCCCATTTCGTTGTGGTTGAGATCGTGTTTTACACTAATGGATACTGGAGTCACATTTATTCAGCAAAAAATTCGGCCGAATCTTATTCCCCGTTTTCTGTTCCTATGAATAAGCCTTTTCTAAATGAAAACATTGCGTTTAATTATTTTTGTTTACTATTTCTGGGCATATCTGCTTGTATTTTAACTCCGTGAGCAGCAAATTGTTCTTAATTGACTGATTAAATTCACTTCAGTCTATTGTTTTCAAATATTTCGGAGACCTTTCCTTTGTATGCTTGGGCTCATGTCTAGGCGAAAAGACAATTTTTCTCATTCTTCATTCCCTTCCCATTCAGACCCTCAGCACATGGGTGGATTCTTCGCTTACTTTAGCAACAGAATACCTTATAAGCATTTCGTTTATAAATGTATTTTACTACACTCACTGCCAAAAGTTACGCACGGAGAGGAAAATGTTAATTTCCGGAAGCCAATCTGAATTTGAGCGGCTGCATTTCGCTGCAGAGGTAGATGGAAATATGTTCTGTAACAACCAATCACGATTTCGTGTCGAGAAATATGCAAAAAAGGCAGTCGTATAAGAAGCCAGCATTGTGACGGGTTAGAGGAGTTTCATGTACGTGCTGATAAAAAGTGTTTAGAACTTTCGTACGATTAGTTTTCAAGACACGTGTTTCTATGGTTCCAGAAGACGAATGGCAGATAGTGAGCGCTGGCGTTCTGTGTGGGACGCCTTCAAGCAGGACAATCATTCACAGATGTTGCTCTTTTCTTCAGCGTTCATCATTCCGTCATTTCACGATTATGGAAACGATTCCAAACAGTTGTCCGAAGACCTGTGGCCGATCGCCCAAGGGTTTCGACCCCCGCGGAAGATCGATATATTGCTGTTTTAGACAAGCGGAATCGAAGAGCGACCTCCACACGTGTGACATCTATGATTGCAGCGTCCATTGGTAAGACGATATCTGCCACTACTGTTCGCCGTAGGCTACACATGAATGGACTACGCCCGGGTACCACGAGTTTGTGTTCCTCTATCCGTCCAATCCAGAGGGGCACGATTAAAGTGGTGTCGGCAACATGTGAATTGGACTGTGATTGGGCCAACGTTAGGTTCACGGATGAGTCGAGATTATTTGCCCTGGAGCCAAATGACAAGCGTGTAAGGGTCTGGAGAGAACACGGCACACGCAATCGGCCCCAGAACATCACGCATTCCAAGGTGGAAGCATCATGGTGTGGGCAGGGATGTCGCACCGACCTGCATATCTATAGACGGGGTTCTGTGAAGGCTGTCCGGTATCGGGATGAAGTTCTAGAACCCACTGAGATTGTACGCTGCAGCAGTTGGTCCTGCTTTCGTTTTAATGGATGATAATGCGCGTCCCCATCGAGCCAACATCGTCGACGACTAACTTTAGAGTGAGGGGATCATCATTCCGTCATTTCACGATTATGGAAACGATTCCAAACAGTTGAGGGGATTACGCGTATGGATTGTCCGGCGTACTCGCCCGACCTTAATCCCATTGAAAATCTTTGGGATGCCCTCGGCCGTGCTGTGTCTGCACGTTTCCCACCCTCAGTCACTCTCAGAGTTGCAAACTGTTCTACAGGAGGAATGGCGATTACTTGACTCTGGGGTGGTTGATCACCTCATGGAAAGCATGGTCACACGCTGTAAACTTGAGGGGTGGTCACATACCTTATTAATGTCAGTTTTGTTTGTTTGTTTTGGATTTAAACATTTTGTTAATGACTCCAATAGGACTTCATCTTATAATTTATGAAAATTCAATATTGTTTCCATCTTTGTATGTAATTCTTTGTTTTGTTTCATGCATAGACATATTTGCTACTTTCCTGCTGCATTTCGTGTCAATCAAAGCTGTACTTGTCGATTTTTTCACATTTTACCGCTTCGTGCTTAACTTTTGGCAGTGAGTGTATTTTCAGCCGTCACGAATTTTCTACGTATGGGCGCAATGAAACTTCGATTAACTCACAATTTAGCCAACTTCAGCATTTTCTTTAAGAAGTTCCATCAATAACATTTCAGGGAGGAAGGGGCTTCCTCTCTGACAAACGCGCACCCGGGATCTGTAAGGGGGTATATCGTGCCAAGTGGACAATAAATATGATAGGTCATTTTTGAATTCTTTGAGTACAGAACAGATTCAGAGTGCTAACCCCAAACGAATAGAATCTGCATGGACGGCAAAAAGTGGCCCGACTCATAATCCGGCGAGTTGACATTCTTGTCCATTCGTTAAATTAGAGGGCAGATTGTTACGTAAACAAAACGCTTCCACAATTAGCGTGTTTTCTAGCTCCCAGTTCATCGTTCGGTGCCGAAGCGATAGCACTGATTACGAGTTGGCAAAACAATCACTTTTGGCAAGCTTAATCACTTTTCTACAAAAGGATACTCCAAGGTCAACTGCTTTCTCACCGTGGCCGCACTATAAAGAATCTGAAATATTTTAGAAGTCCATTATTTGGTTCATCACGGAAAGATGGACATGAAATTTTAAAAAATTGCATAAATATGTATCAATTGAAAGAAAACGTCAATAACATCCTGACATGTTTTATAAAAGAAAATATCAATAAAATGATTTGACTTTTTAAAGGGCCGAAACCCTCTGACAGTTTGTAGGATTGCAATTGCAAGGAAAAATAAACCTTTGAGGCAATGCTTCACGGAAAGCAAGTTGAAAAATCTTATTTCAGAAAGCTGAATTCAGTCAGGTTTGTGCCCGAGGGTGTTGAGGTTGAGTGAGGCGAAATCCAGTGGTCTACTCTTAAGGTGAGATGGAGGAAAGGGTTCACTTGGACTTGTTCATGGCCTCGAGCTCCTGCACCAGCGCTGAGTCGAAGGTCCCGCAGATATACTTTCCGGGACTGCCCGGATCCTGGGACACCCAGAAGTCGTACACCAGTTCCCGAAAACGGTCTGACGTCATCGCGTTCCCGTTGCCACGGTCCTCGTCCTACAAAAAAAACGCAGCAATACAGGAAAGTCCCATCTTTCGGGGCATAGTTTCACGAATACTAGGCCGTATAATAGTTTTTACCACCCATAAATTAAAGTTATTCTGTGTACTTACAGATGTAACCTGGCTGTCTACCTCGAAAATTGCCCCGCCACAAGATCGGTTACCGTAGAAACGGACCTTATCCCACTTTCCACGGGATGCTTGAAAAAATGCTTTCAAGTTTGTCACATTGGCGCAAATTCGAAACATTTGTTATGATTTTTACTTGTTGCTAAGATCCCCCTTTACTATGAAACTACCTCTTTCCTTCGCCAGCATTCGCCCAGACTAAGTTTAAGACATCCGCCAGTCAGCTCTCGAAATGAACGGCCCCGTTTCTAGAGCGACCACTCAGACTTCATGAACGGTAGACAGACAATACTTTTCTGGGAACTTTAACTTCGTTTTATTTGTTAGAAATTATAAGGAGACACGAGTCATTTGAAAGAAACTTTTGCCACCCATTGCAATGCATGAAGGGATGCAAACGCATTCGATCCCCAAAAGTTTCATGATTAGGACTTGTTGAATCCAAAATTTCAGGGATAAATGTAGCAATTATACAGATAATATAGGTAGGGATACCACCACCCGTCTCAATAGATTGAGTGGGGACCGTCCATCCCCACAAAGGAGTTTGATTAGGGCCCGATCTGCAAACAACTTACGTATCCTCGTTTCCATTTTGAATAGATTCCATGAAGCACAATTGTCACTAATTTTATGCTTATTTTAAGATTAATTTTACGGCATTATCCTTTCTGACAGGCAGATCTAGTGTTTAATTTGGTTGGTTGGGTTTGGAGTTTTGTGGCACAAGGGCCGTATTTGGCCCATGCTGTACCAGGCACAAGACATACAATATCAAGTAATAGACATACAAAATGAAAGCTCCACTGACACAAAAGAGAGAAATACACCCAGAGAGAAATGCACCTGACAGGAATCGAACCTGCGCCGCCTTACAACTCAAAGTTTGCCAGGGCAGTGGACATACCCACTGAGCCACGACGACACCTGTTTACTTTTGAAGAACTTTCCTCGTTTTTTCATATGCCCCATTCTGATAGCACAATTGAGATTCATGTATATGTATACATTCATAATACTGAACATCGGCGTTGCTTTGTGTCGTAAAAATCCTCCGAATTTTTTCTTGGGGGCTGGCAGGTATGTAATTTTTAATTGATTGCATATATGTAACTAAAGATTGGAACTATAGCTCAATTTGGTTAAAATATTTATGCTAAATTGAATAACCGCTGAGGGTTCATGTTATAGGGCAATTTTGAACGATTAAAACTGTAGTGCATTGCTATAAATGTGTCAAAATAGTTATTTCTGAGTTGACTGAAAATTAAGTTTTACTGGCTACCAGTTCAAAATGTAACACGTTTGTAGCACAATGTTTTTATTCTTCCATTCTCAATGGCACAAACAAACTTCTGGCTTTCGTAAAACAGAAATATCTCCTTTTTCTGGAAGTTTTACTGAGAAACACCCAGATTTGAAAAATATCTCGTGTTAATCTTCGTTTGTTTAAAAGGGCAGATTTGAACAGGAAACGTTCGATTTTTCAAAAAATCCTAAAACATATTTAATTTATTTAAGATGTTCACTTTTGAATTCATGCGATGAAGAAATCCATTGTTCTTGCGATATATTAAAAAATACAGTTCAAGTCTAAAATATAAAAAAAATTCAATCATTCAGACGAGCTCCCCTAAAATTTCTTCTCGTGCTGCCATCTATCTTCTTAAGATCGTACTATTCTAAGAGGTATTTTTTCTTCTCGTGGAACCATTACGAAAAAGGAATGGAACAAAAACTTTGAACTAAAACCCTGATGCTTCAAAGAAATGGAATTCCCTCCCATTATTTCTACTTTCACCTTTAATAAGTTGGGTTTTGAAGTGTTCTGTTTAAAGTTATGGGTCATCTAATTGAACGTTTATTTTAGAAACCCTTCAACAGACATTTTTGAAAAAGTACACTTAGCAGGTTTCTGAAATAAACGATTCAATTGCATATTTTATGCGAGCTTTGGTCATTTTTTTAAAATCAGATCATTAATTATCACATTCTATTTCTTGAAAATTAGTTTTTGTGAAATGTAAGCTGAGGTTTGTTTCTTTAAATCTATTTTTTCTAAGTAGGAAACCTTTTTCAGACCAGGTCGTTTTCTGGAAATAAATAGATCGAAGCATATTTAAAATCATTTGTACATTTATGAATGAGTGTTCTCTAGTGTAAACATAAACAAACTAGAAGAAATACTTCCTTTTGAGAATTAATTTAACTTGTCACCGTTTGGACGATGTTTGGAGTTAATTTGCAATATGAGGGTTTTTCTGTACAGAGGGGCTAGTGTTTTGGAACCTTTCGTAAATTGTGGCGTAATTTGGCACATTGCTCGAATGTGATTTCAGCATTTTGCTCATGAAAGATTTTCAGAAAAGTAAAAACAAACTACCGGAGAAGAATGTGTATACTAAATTCAAAACCTAATTTAATTTATCGCCGTTTTGACGTTTGGTGTTAATTCTTGATACAAGCGAAACCTTGAAATTACACCAAAGAAGTTACCAAAGCACTAGCACTCTGCGCGTTTAACTTTGCGGATAAATTTTCTCATAGGGCCCGAATTTTATGCCATTTTCAAAGGCATAATATCCGGGGGGATAAGGGGATCTTTTAGTGGTAGTCATTTGGGGAATTCTGTTTACATGTTCAATCCCATTCTAAAGTAGACTGGGAATCAGGTACCAGAATGAGCTGTTGAAGAATTTTTACTTGGATTTGATTGTTCCAATTTGAAACCATCATGCAAATTAAAATTTAACGATTCATCGTAAATGACTGAAAATGCGAATCAATGACCCCAACACAATGAAATTTCCATCAAACCAATACTCTGGAAGAGAGAAGCCTAAAAGAGTAAAGGATGTCACTCACGTTGAGCATGGTCTCGAAGCAATCCTTGGCCCTGGTGACGTCCATATCGTGGGCGCCCAGGTACTTCTTGTAGTCCTTCACGCAGAACAAACCGTCCTCTGAAAACACAGTTTATTTTCAAAAGTTGCAAAACCTATAAAGAGCTATAGTCTTTAATCTACGTTAGTGCACATGAAATAACTTGTTCGAGTCATAGCTAAACGGATTGGCGCATAGCTTCTAATCGCTAACCAACCGAATTTGTAAATTACTTGTTGCAGCGTGCGTTTAACTTTTCTGCCGCTGAACGCGTTTTGTATTGCCACTTGGAGAAAAGTTGAACGGGAAAATATTTATATTATGTAAATGCTCTTGTACAATTATTCTTGCAATCTCAAAATTAAAAAAGATAATAATGATAAAATGCTTTTATGAGAGACGCTTTCAGAGTAAACAAACCACCGGAGGATTTTACTTTCTGTTGCCTCTACGCTTTACAGAAAAACATCTCATAGTATGTTGCAAACACTAATGATTCTTGGACAAAGATGGTTGAAATATATAGTTCTTTTTCGTGTCAACGGAATGTGGAATTTTCATCAAAATATAATTCAACGTCTCTAGTATCTACTAGTTGGCGCTTTTAGTTGGGATCGGAGTACAGCGCTCCAAGCAACAATTTTAGTACAACAGTGCGTATTCAGTTGTTCGTAGACTTATCGAAATTCGATTAGACGCTACTACAAGACTTTCGCCACTGCAGTTAGTCGTTCGTGTTTAATGGAATCGTTTTTTAATTGAAAGAATAAAATCTCTATTTCGAGTTCAATCACCATCACCTATTCTATTAAAGGATTTACCAGTTGTATGGGAACTTACTGAACTGAGTTGCAAAGTGGAGTCTCTGAGCGAGAATCGCTGAGCGTGGGGGATATCCACTTTACAAGTTGTGTATATTTAAAATTTGCAAATAGCAGAGGGAAGTCTCAATCCAGTTTTTTATAGAATTGGTAGTTCAAAGGTTACCCTTTTCAACCAATTATCTCTTCCCATGGGTCCTTCTGCCACAATGTGAAATTTCATAGGGGCATCTACAGACATTTTCCAGTTAGGTTCAAGGAAAGGAACCCGAAAGGTAAGTAGAAAAATCATAAACGAGTCACCGTAAATAACAAAGATATACTGTCGCATAATAATTTTACATAATATTAAATAAATGCGTTATTTAATGTATAATTTGCACTTTATTCTCTAATAAGTTTTCTCAGGTCTCTGCTCTCACTATCGCTTTGCTCGGTATACGCGCTTTTTTCTTGTTCCGCTTGAAGCGCGATTTATCGAAGGGCTACTATATTACTAAACAAATCATTCATAAACTATCAAACAATCAAAGGATCATTCACCAACGAGACTCCAAATCTGTCTCAGAAAGTCTTGCCAAAAGGTCCATTGACAGCATTACCAAATGGTCTCCCGTCATATGCTGGCAGAAGTCCACGGTATTGGTATGGGTGGGGAACAAAGAAAATGAATGAGGCCACATACAGTGCGGCTCCCAGAACGAGGGAACGAGGCTCACTGGGGAAATATGTGCCATACTCAAGACTATGTATGGCGATCGCCATAGGTGATTATTTGTTTCGCTAACTCGTCCTCACTATGGCTTCCGGCACCAAACGATTAATTAGAAGCCATAATCCAAAGACGTCAAATGTAGTACGCATTGCTGACGTTTAACTTGTACCGTCTCTCATTGAACAAATAAACTAGTCCAAAACCACATGGCTCAAATGCCGATTTTATCTGTTTCCCTTCCCCCATGGTGGTGAAATATCAAATTTCCCCAGATGCTTTTAGAGTCAGTAAAACTAGTATCAAGTGATGATATAAAACGGATTGTATGATAATACAGTAACCCCTCGATATATCGCACTTCTTGGAGGACAGGATAAAAGCGCTGTAGAGCGAGGACCGAAAAACATTTACTTGTGAAAAAAAAAGCGCAAATATTACACATATTATTTTTATTTAAGATAATGAAAAACAATACAACAGAATATCTTTATACGGAAGATCATTTATGATTTTTCTACCTTTCGAGTCCCCAAACGACCATTTTAACTCCCTCACCTTGTATGTAGACGCCTTTTACGAAATTTCACGTTGTGACAGAAGGGCCAACGGGATAAGGCTAATATAACTGGATAAACAGATATTTAAATTCCTATTCTAAAGAAACATATTGAGATTTCCTTTTCTGTTCGAACACTTCAAATGCATAGGGCCGAATGAGCTATGTATCGAAGGGGTACTGTGTTGCTAAATGGTTGTGTTGAAAGTGTTAATCCGAAGTCCTGCAAACAAATAACTCTCAAAGGTGTGTGGCATGTTAAGAGAAAAAACTAATTCACAGTAAAGTCTAGTCTTGGCGGCAGATGGCGCAGTTAGACAAACGCAGTTTCTCGCAACTCAACGTGTGACTTTTGACTTCTATCCCCACGTGCACTTTCAAACAGAATGCGAGAACTTGTACAACTCGAAAAGATAAATCCTACTCTTAACCAAGCAACACACTGTTTTGATTGGATTGGATGTCGAAGTTTTATGGCGCAAGGTCCAAACACGGACAGTTTCTTTCGAAGCGTGACACTAACAGCAGGACTATTTATTGCATGACTGATGACGATAATCCTTTTTTGAAGTAGAATACTAAAAGAAAACTTGAAAACTAATTTTAGGGTTTAAAGAGTGGGAGGCATGAATTACCATGTTTCAAATCAGGCTGCTGAATAGAAAGGCAAATTGGGATTTTTCACAGCCTAGCCTACACAAATTTACAGTAAAACTTTTGAATGACCCTCCCTTTAAGATCACATTTTCTTCGGGCGGAATTTTTGCCCAGACAATAAAAATTTAGTACTCGTAATTTTTTTATGTTTAAAATGTATTCACATAAAGCCAGGCATGCGCACTCAGTCTCTCTGGGAGGAACTTGCAGAGGTTTAGAACGACTCACTGTGTTGTGCCAACAAACTCAGATTAAAGCTTAACCAGTAAATCATTGTCAATAAATGAACAATTAGTTTTTAGATGTTTATAAATAAACAATTAAGGATCTGGACTGGGGATGCAAAAGAATTGCCATGTAGTTGGGAACCAATACCTTAAAATAATCCACGTGGCTCGTTCCTGCTTCATCCTAATCCTTACTTTTCTGACAGGTGTTCTAGAACTGTCGGAGAGCTCCATTTGACTTCTCCAGTAGCGGGGTAAGTTGTCCCACACCATACGATCAGATATGTTTCCCTCAAATTATACATCTGAGGAATTGAAAATGAATCGCTAGTGAAACTAAAGAGCGTATTGCATTAGAAGGTCGCTGTAAGTGAATACATAGCATCACCTGGCATAGCTCGTGGCTAACGAGATTTGATGGAACGAGTTTGAAGAGATTTGGGGGAGAGGATGAAAAAGAAACGGCTCCAAGGCTAGTACGATAATCCAGACTGGTAGTCGAGCATTATCTCTATCTCCTATTGCTCTACGGGCGTTTTTTAGTCCTAGAGATCTCAATATACGCAGTAAATTTTGTAATGTAAGAAGAAAGTTGATACTCACTGTTGGAGTCCATGATGAAAAAGAAGAGCTGCAAGTATGTCTGCAGAAAGTCTGGAAGCTCCTTGTGGCTCTTAGTCTGCTGACCCATGTTAAGGAAGAACTTAAGCCACTCGTCAAACTCCACTACAGTGTCCTGAAATATTTAAATTCACGGGCATATCTTAGTTTGAGACGTCGAAAAACGTATTTCATTTGAAATTTTCTTAGTAAAGAGAAAGTATAGAGTGATAATCAATTGACTCGTAAAAGAATTATTCCTACTCCCGAAGAAGTTTAAAAGGCAGTAACATTTGCAACTGGACATCCAGAAATTAAATTTGCTCTACTATCTGAATAAAAGGTTGTGGTTCGAATTTTTTTCCGCAGCTATAGTCAAAGGAATCACTCATTCCATTATAAGAGTGAGTGATTTTTGCCCGTAATTTTGAAGGTTAGCGAAGTGGATCTTTTGGTTTTTAACAAACCCAATTGTTTGTAGGAAACTGACATACAAAAATCGTCATAAAAATATATAATAGTTTCTTTCGCGGAATCAAACTATCACTTGTCAAATTATAACACTAACAAAACATTCTGCAAGAAGAACACAAGGAGTAAAAGAAAACTGTCAGCACCTCGGCATCAAAATCTATATATATATAGTTCTCTTACATGGCGACAAAAAGGGGTCGAATTTCTAAATCTCCGATGGCAACAACATATCTTCGAAAAGTTACTCAGCTTTGTCGGTCAGAGTAAACAAACTGCATTTGCACGTTTATTGCATTATAAGCACAAACAATCGTGATCGTTTGCGCTTAGCGCGGATGTCACGTGATACTGCGATCGGATGATTTGAAATGTAATATCTTATTTTATATCTTAACTTATTTTCGTTACGTTTGCGTTGGATTTCAAGTAAAAGCTTATCAGTTATCAGTTGTTAATTAGGAAATCTATTTATTAATACGTGAAGAAAAACTTTGTACCCCTTTTTAAGCACATTGCGCGCACGGAGGAGTATGAGATTTGGCATAATTAAAGTTCATATGGAGAAGGAGTGCAGAAAGATAAAATTAATGTATAATATGCGTTACAAATATATTAAATTAAACAAAATAAAACATTCATTGTTTACGTTCATATACTGTAAAAAATTTAGCGGAGTGGATGATTTGTAATTGATTTATTTGTTTATTTTCATAAAGTTACGTTTACTCAAAATATGAGAGCCTTACCAAGTGAAATAGAATTTGTCGAATTCTTGAAAAAAATTGGTAATGATGAAGCCCCACAATTCCCTCAGTTTGGTGAAAATATTATTGAAATACCTCAGCAAATTAATAGATGAATGTTCCGAGTGAGGAAGGGTGAAGTACCTTGTTGAAGTCTGCGTGCTTTGTGAGCTCGTCCCACCACTTGCCCAGGATGGACTCCCAGCGTTTGAACACGTCCTGGTCCAACTTGCCTCGGCGCTGGATCTTTGTGTACTTCTGCAACGACACGCACTTCTTAATAATTCGAATGATTAATAATTGAAAAATACAATAACCCATCGCTATATCATGCTTCTGGAGGACAATACAAAAAAATCTCAGTTTTTTGTATCAAAACTGTGCTAAACCAGCCTGCTGGTTGCAAAGGGAGCCTTTGTTTACAGGAACATATTCAGAGGAGGGACCTTCCCACAAAATGTTATTGATGTTACAAAAATAAATGCTGGAGTTAGTTCAATGCATTTTAACCGAAATTTCATAAAGCCCATCACTAGATAAATCGTGGACAGTTCTGAAACAGTCAAATATAGCATTTGCATACGAAATGCTCGTTTGATATTCGGTTGCTAAAAACAAGCCAAAAATCCATCTAGGTGACTGTCTGAATAGAAAGGGATATGAGAAAAGGCAATTGTTTGTTTGTCCAGACCCGAATGGCCAAGGGCGTATTGAGAGGAAGGGCCATTGGCTCGAGCCCTGTCCAAAATATAAAAAACAATCACAAATGCACACTGAATCTAATTTAATGAACGTCGATCGAAGTTAAGTTTATAGCACTGGTAAGAATGCACGATGTCTGAAAATAGTTAAATAATCCTTAACAATTGGTATGGTTCAAAATTACGTGGTGTTGTCCTCGGATCTTTCCCTTTGGGATTGATCCCGGACCGTCACCAATAGCCCATTGTGTTGCTCCAGTGTGACGTTAATTGAAACCCCCCCCCCTTAACAATTGGCACCTCCAATTGGTAGAGTCGCGGATTAACAACCGGAGGGTTACTAATTCGAAACTCGATTCAACCAAAGACCAACGTGTACGTGGGAGCTAGTGCACATTAAATATGCATTGGCCTCAAATGTACTCACATTGGCTTGATGCGGAAATTTGGAGAGTCAGGTGCCAGCTCAGGTATTAACCTTGTCATCTGACCGTGGTTCAAAATGACGAGGTTTTATCCTCGGATCTTTTCCTTCAATATTAATTCTGGACCTTCGCCAATAGTAAATCGTGTTGCTCTAGTGCGACGTAAATTCCAACTACCAACCTACCTTAACGATTATTTAGCATTACGGAGTTTTGATTGTACTAGAAAACCGGGGAGAAGATCGGGCAGAACTTCAGCAATCTTGACGTTTTTAGTACAGGTAACCCTCCTATAACACGGTAGATAGGTTCCTAGAAAATGCCGTGTTGTGTGAAACCGTGTTATGAGACCCAGAGCAAGTACAAAAAGGGGGTTACGTTCCGAAAACCTATCAGAACAAACATTTCTTTTGATTCCATATAAGCAACTTAATTTTTATTAGAAATATAAATGCATGTGTGTGTGTGTGTGTACAACACAAAAACGAAAAAAAAATATTTTCATTAAAGGTAACCTTAATTTAATAAATTTCTTCCTCATCACTACTCAGTACAATCAAACGAGAACGTTTTTTCGGTTGAACGATATCACCTTCACTTTCTGAACCTTC
Organism: Meta bourneti; assembly: GCA_933210815.1. Classification (NCBI taxonomy): domain Eukaryota; kingdom Metazoa; phylum Arthropoda; class Arachnida; order Araneae; family Tetragnathidae; genus Meta; species Meta bourneti. Next base: position 53,403,846 of record OW119928.1, read on the forward strand.
TTCATTTAGATTTTTTTGCACCTTCTATCCTCTAAAAATCTGTAATTTTGGTTTATTTGCTGGTTCTTATAAGGTCATTGTAGATTTCATGGTATGAAGATACAATTTTGCAGCTCCCTTTCGAATTTTCGGCTTATTTTAGCGGAAGGGTCTGCATTCAACAAAAATTATTCAAGATTTTCAGCTAAGCTTAGGCCTTCTAATTTTTTTAATGTTAAATTATTAACTTCACAATCTTCATCAGTGCTATTGTCCTCAGAATCGATTTGATTTCCAACTTCAGATGCCATTTCCATCAAATCCGCTTCGTCAACTTCTTCCCCTAATAGGTCTTGAACGTCCTCAATAGCCATATTCACAAAGCCTTCGCCTCCGATAGATTTAGCAAGTTCTAATATGCCGCCAATTTCATTTTCTGACGATTCCAGCACGTTTTCTATTTCAACTGAAGATGGCCACATCTTCTTCCAACATGCATTTAACGTTGATGTTTTTAGTTCTTTCTGCGACAAAGATATGATGTCGATGCAGTGCTTAATTGAAAATTGCTTCCATTACATTAATTGATTTCCAATCGGTTACGTCTAAAATCCATTGTAATGCTCTTCTTATGTAATAAGTTTTAAAGGTATAAATAATGCCTTGATCCAATGGTTGGAGCAACGAAGTAATGTTACGTGGTAGGAACACTATTTTGACATTGGGATGACTCAAATCTTGTGGGTGACATGGAGCATTATCTAATAGTAATAGCGCCTTGAAGCTCGAATTTTTCCGTTTTAAATAATTTTCAACGTTTGGCACAAAACAATTTAAAAACCAATCTTTAAATAAATTTCCAGTCACCCAAGTCCCTTGGATTTGCTTTCGAATATACCGGTAAGGTGTTTTTATATACGCCTTTAAGTGCACGGGGATTTAAAGATCTATAAACTAGCAAGGGTTTTGTCATAAGGTCCCCCGACGCATTACTGCACAAAACTAGCGTTATACGATCTTTAGACATCTTAAATCCGGGTGCAGTTTTTCTTTTTTCGATATAAAGGTTAAATTGGGCATTTTTTCCACCAAAGCCCAGTTTCGTCGGCATTAAAAACTTGATGTGCTGTGTATCCTTGCTCTTCTATAATGTTTTGAATTTTTTCTGGATACGTCCAGGCAGCTTCATGATCAGCCGACGCAGTTACTCCTTGAATTTTTATGCTATGAATTGCAAAGCGCTTTTTGAATTTTTCGAACCAACCTTTACTTGCCACAAAATCTGGGTTGACAGAAGATTCTCCATGTTCTTTAAGGTATTTGTAAATTTTAAGTGCTTTTTGCTTAATGATCTTACCATCCAATGGAATTCTTTTTTAACAACTATCATCAATCCAAATGCTGAGTGCCTTTTCCATTTTCTCAATTATTGTCGCCCGGGGACGAGCTGCATATTTTGCGGATATCGCAGATCCTGCAGCAACTGCACTTCTTATTTCTTTTTAATTTTTCTTAATAGTCCGGACTGTTGCTTCATTTAAATTAAGACTTTTTCCAATGTGAGATACTTTTTCTCCTTTTAAAAGACGATCCAAGATTTGTATCTTTACTTCTAAAGAAATAAATTTCCTCTTAAACGTTTTTTTTTTATCTCTATCAGACATGGCTTGGGACTGATACTTGATTTTCCAAAAATTTAGTCTTAAAGACGAAAAAGTCACTCTTTAATATATCGTGGCTCGACGCAGACTGCCGACCAGCCGCTTAAGACACTTTGTCTCCAGACCACGGAAATACAAAGAAACAAAAAAGGCCTGCCATTCATGGGCCCTCGGCTGCGATCGCATTTCACAACAGATCGATACAATACGACGATGTCGTATTGCACTTTATCCTTTTAGATACGGCGGGACTTTCCGCAATACTGTATCTCCGAGACGGCAAGTCTCGCCGCGGATGCCGCGTAAACTGTGCATGACGCTTTCCGCTATAACATCGGAATGGAGTTATAAATGAGTAAATTATAATTTATTTATATATTTTCATGTAAAGGCACTATAGTTTATTATTTCTTCCCGTCATTATTTTAAGGTAATTTAGTTTTTAAATGTTAAACAAAAATCATGTTATCCAGTACTGTAGAAGTACAGTGTTGTACAAAGGTTTTCACAATTTTCTTATCGTGTTAGAGCGAAACCGTGTTATAGGAGGGCTACCTGTACATATTTAAAGGCACAAATGATCGCCGTTACCATCCATGAAACAGGTAACACGGAACACTTACTTCCGCCAGCTGCCTGAAGTCTTCCCACGTCAGCACTCCGTCCCCGTTTATGTCTGCAAGGAAAGGAAACAGCGTTAATAATTGCACAGAAGCTAGAATGCTAGACGGTACAAGTGTTTTATGGTAAAGGGTGCGTGTTTGTAGTGTGAAAACTAAATCGAGTACCTTGAAGAGACCATGATATGAAGTTGTGTACATTACCCCTGAAATGAACGTTATCTTTCCACTTTCTAATCTTAGCGCGCGAAAAAAAAATTTATTGTATTAAATTAATTTTCTTGTGAAATTTATTTGAAACTTTTAATTAGTGATTATTTTCGTTGTACTTATTCTCACACTCAACTTGCTCCAACTGTATAAATTATTAACTATGATATTTAAAAAGATTTTGTCTGTGCAGTTACAAAAGTATAAGGCGGGATGCCATGTTGGTACCTTGGACGAGCACCTGACCATAAAACCGACCAAACTTTTGTCATTAAACCTGGTGTGTGTGTGGTGCTGGAGATCAAACTTCGCTGCGTAACTTATTTTGAAACTCTGATATTTGTAGGTTCTCATCACACCAGGTTTTGACATGTTGGGGAGTTTTCTGGTCTGGACTAACCCAAAACTGCAACAGATTCGAAAAGGATACGATCAGTTCTTCAAATTCGATACATTCTATGGGGGTTAGATTGATTAGGTTTTATGGCGCAATTTGGCGCACGTATTCGGCCATGCTGCGCCAGACACAAGATAATGTCAAGTAATGGGCAAACACACAAAAGGAAAGTGTTATTGACACAGAAGAGAGAAATACACCCAGGGAGGGGTGTATACACACATGAAGAACCCTACACATACACATCAAGAACCCAAGCTCAAGAACTAGGGTCTGTTGCATAACAACCTGTCAGCAAGTACAATTCTACGTCGCCTGCACAGCGATGAAATTTTTCATTGCTACGACTGTCTTTGACTTTACCCCACAATAGTTTGCGATTGAAGTAGAGCGTAGAACGCCGCACATGGAAAAACGAATGGCATGACATCTTCTTTTCAGACGAATCTCGATTCTGCCTACAGCATCACGATGGTCATATCCTAGTCTGGCGACACAGCTATGACAGACTGAATGACTCTAGCCCTATGCATCGCCATGCTGTTACATGGGGTTGTGGCATGGGGCGCCATTGGATTCTACTCCCTCATCCGCCTAGTACGTATTGCCGGTACACTTAACAGCAACCGTTACATCTCTGAAGTTTTGGAACCTGTTGTCCACTCTTACCTTCAAGGCTTGCCTGAGGCTAGTTTTAAACACGACCTCGGCGCGACCACACGTGCAATGCAACTATTCCTCAATGTCCACCAGGTTTCACTTCTTCCATGGCCCATCCGTTTACCAGATCGATCTTTGACCATACGTGTCGCCCATCGAACAAGTATGGTCAAAGATCGCCCAACGTTTGGCCCACCACAGACCATCCGCGGCTACGTCAGATGAACTTTGGTAGCTTGTGGAAACAGCATGGGCTGTCTTACCCCAAACACGCATCAAAAGCCTCTTCCTTTCAATGCCGAGACGTATAACAGCAGTTATTGGCGTCCATGGCGTCTAAACAAAATACCGATTTCTTCGCGTTCCGCAAATCGAACGGACTGTAATTTCAATAATTTCACCCTCGTACCTTATGTTATCTGTATGATAAATATGGCTTTTATGTCTCTTGCCCTTTATGGAGTTGTATTTTCGATGGCCAGTAGTGAAGATAACATAGTCGATTCAATAGGTGTTCTTTGAGACAGTTGAAGGGCTCGGGCAAAGAATAATAGGTCTTAAACTGAACCCGCGATTGGAGAGATTAAAGCAAACGTTTTCCAAAATTTGGGGCGTCCCCCTACTCCGCAACTCTTATAGTAAGGCTATGATGAGATGGTAGATGACCTTGTAGAAGTCTATTTGTCCAATAGTAGTTAAGCTCAGAATGGAAAAGTGTTGTCGTACGCCAAATCCCGTATTGTGACAGTCAGGTGCCCTATTTGATTCGTCAATTCGTATAATCCTACTCCGGCGAATTGGCATTGAAATCTCGTGGTTTTCATTCAATTAGTCTATTCATTCAATTAGGGGCAGGTCAAATATAAACGATGCGTTCCCACAGTTGGCATCTTTAGCACGGATTCTGGCTTTGAATTGATCGGTCGGTGCAGAAAGCGACAGAAGTGGCAATCATATTTGGCGATCGCTACAAATGATTTTCTGTGTGCACGGCAGCCCTTTCCCCTTTATCCTCTTAACACTTTTACATAAATGGACTTTCCAAAGTCATGTCTTCTCACCGGAGCCGCGCTACAATCATTGTTATGGTTTCTGAAACTGAGTGATAAATCCGCTAAAGATTCCAAGTGTGGGAAAAAATATTTTTGTTTTAGCTTCCCCTTAATAGTATGATTAGACTCGTCCAAAAACACGTGACTCCTTACCCGACTTTATTTTCCTTTGGTCTCATTATTTGACCGTAAAAAACATGATACATTTTAATATGGTCCTTTATCACAGAAGTCGTGTCATGCTGCATGTTTATGACTTTCTCGTGTTTCTCTTCGTGACGCTTGTTTCGCATGATGTCATTGTTTGATCAAACTCGCCCCACCTCGTCACTCCAGGTCCTCAGAAGGCTATAACAGGCCCTCCATTACAGCACTCCGGGTCTCAGGATTAGACGGACCCCTCATCAAACGAAAATATGTATCCCACGTACAAAATCCTTACTTTTCACAAATGTATTATCCCTTTTATACCCGGTCTGACAAGTGGCCTTTGAGCACCTAATTCTAAAGAAACTGGTGGTACATTTAAAATTCATAGGGAGACACGTAGAAAGTCATACAGCCGAATGCGCGATAAAGCAGTTAAAATTGTAATTAAATATTTTTATTGCAAACGTAGATATATTCAGGCTTGCAAATCGCTGTATCAAGAAACGTCGTGCTCTGACCTATAATTAGCTATAAACGTGCCTTTCTCTCCACCTCGGACAACCTATATGCAACTTTTATTCCTTTCTTCTCGAGATCACAGAGCGATTCAGCTGTTAATAGGCTTATAATTGTGTGTAATAGAGTCTGAAATGTTTTCGTTGAAATCGCTGTGTGTATGTCGAATGGGATATTTCTTTTCAGTTGAGTAATACCTCGTTATTATCGTGTCTTGATATATCGCGCATTCGGCTATATCACTTTCTTACATGTCCCCTATGAATTTTCGGTTTGACGAAGCAAAAGAAATCTGACACTATAGTCTTGTGTTAGGTTTAGCGATAAAGAAGCCGTGAACTGTATTATAACGTAACATTTATTTTCGATTAGCATGCGTCCGTTGCGGGAGCCGTCGAGTTACTAACTCTTTATCTTCGTCCTTTCAAAAAGGTTTAATCGGGTTGACAAGTAGCGCCACGGGGGATGATGTTCCGTCAGGTTAAAAGGTAGTACAATGATCCATTTGAAAGACGATCACACTCGAATGCCGTTGTTCGAAAGATGACTTCTTTTCATCTAAGATAGCAACTAAAAAAGGGCGCACGTAAAAGAAAAAGAAATCAGGTTGCCAGATTCGTCCAAGGTACAATATATAATTAAGATTACTAAACGGGAAAGTTACAAACACGGAACAAGTCTGATGTACAGAACTACATTTCCTCTTACTAAAAGTGAAAATTGTAAAAGTTACTCCCCTGGTGAGTGACAAGAATTACGGGCCATCATCCCAACACCCATGAGAAGGCTAAACTAAATTGGTAAAAATATTCAGGAAACCGAAACGTGTATGAGAAAAACAATTTTTTAAAAATATTTTACTGCATTTAGTAGTATTTTTCAATCCATTACCATCGATTTTGAGTTTAATAAGTTGTAAATATAAGAATAATTTAATGTAAATGTATGCCCTTTTATTCGAATAATTAATTTTTTCTGCTCTATCGCTTCCCTCGATATATCGTGCTTTTCTACTTGTCTCTCAGAAAGCTCGATGTAACGAGGAGTTACTATGCTAAAGTATTAATCATTATTTGTAAGTCTTAAGGGGACACTAAATTTTCAAACTCACCAAATTCATCGCCAACTCGATTTTTGTTTAAGAAATTAATGTATAATAAACGCTTTGATAGCAAAAAATCGATTACGATCATTTTCGACGGAGTTACATGGACAACATAAAAGTATGAGAGGGTAGGTAAGGAGTTGAATTAACATCGCACGGCGCAACAGAACGGGCGACGATCCTGAATTAATCCCGAAGGAAATGATTCGAGGACAAACGCCTCATAATTTTAAATCACGGTCAGACGACGAAGTATGAGATAAATTTCAGTGCAAATAAACAAACCAGAAGGTCTGCGAAGATTTTACTTTTGCTGTCCAAATTCTATCTCTTGGTAAATACTAGAGTTATCTTAAAATGTAGTTTATCGCTGTCTGAGCAAAGTTTGGTGCTCAATCCAATTGGTATTTACCAATCAACTATCATTATCAATTCAGAATTTATTCTTTGGAATTAAAATTGGGGAAGTGCTGAAATCGTAATCGAAAAACGAGCCAACTGACTTCACTTTCAGAATACGTACAGGAAAGACATACCGCCGCAGAAACACTACTAACTATATTTAGCTTGTTAGAATGCCTCTCATAGAGATCATCTACAAAAACGCGAGGCCGCGGTAACCAAGTTGGAAGAGCAACGGATTAGCAACCGGAGGGTTGCGAGTTTAAAACTCGGTCCAACCAAAGACCATCGTCTACAAAGGGAGGTGGTGCACTTTAAAACTGTCGTGGCCTCAAATGTCCTCACGTTGACGTGGCATGGAAGTTTGGAGAGTGGGGTGCCAGCTCAAGTGTTCTCGTCATCTGATCGTGCCTCAAAATGACGAGGCGTTGTCCTTGGATCTTTGCCTTCAGTATTGATCTCTGACCTTCGCCGATAGTAAGTCGTGTTGCTCCAATGCGACGTTAATTAACTATCTACATACAAAAGCGCGTTTTATCTCATATTGCAATTTTTCAGATTTTAAACTGCTCTCTCTGCATTCGTTTTTTTTATTTCTACGAAATTTAGTTTGAATAATCCTTGAAATCTGTTGTATACATTTAACTGCAAATAAGAAATTCATCCTGCTTCCTAATTTTGCAAATTTGATTTTATAACTTATGCTTTCTGGCAAAATTTTAGATGCTTTAGTAAAAATTTTTTAACTTTACAATGACCGATTGTAAAGCTAAAAAATATGTCTCACGTTTGATATAAACTGAGTGATACACTTACAAAATAAAGAGTCAATTTGATTTATATGTATACAAGCATTATGTAAATTAAAATAATGAGAACACATAGGAAATTAATGCACGTGGAACCAACCCATTTTTGCTAATTTATCAAAACGTTTGATCATGTATCATGCAGTAACTTCGCACAGCTGAATATTGAATCAGATTTGATACATACGCTTTTTAGTGGGAAGCAGTCGGCAGATTTATAAAAATCTCAACTTCAAAAATTTGTTTTAAAGTTTTGACTAAAGGTCTTTCATGATGCACACAAATTGATAAACTTGAATGAACGACTGGAATTGCGAATTTTTTAGTTTTTAGAGACGAAAATAAAGGACTTACCCCAAAACTTGTGGAATGTGTAGAGATGCTTGTGGCGAAACGTGGAGCCCATTCTGAAAGATAAAAGTTCACTTATACTCTGAACATTTTTCATTAATGCACTCAGTTTGGATAGTATTGTTCAAAATAAATTTAGTAATTTTGAAGTAGTATGTCTAAATGATATTTCATACAATTTTCGACTAATTCTATTTTACTTCCTATAATATTTCTTGTTACCATGCTAACAAGAAATATTATAGGAAGTAAAATTGAAGAGTTATGCAACTATAAATATGAATAACTCTTTAACAAATAAAAAAAATTATTAAAGGAAAAACTAATGAAGCTCTTTCAATTAAAAAAATATATAATTACATTTTAGGATTTGAGCCGTTTTAAAATTTCCACCTCATATTTAGAAAGCCAGTTCGCAGCAGTCTACGAAACTGTTGGATTTCGGTTGTTTTGGCAAAAAAATTTCCGACCTTTTATCACACAGACAAAATTCACATAGATGTCCGAAAACAGCCAGACGTTCAATTCGAATCACGGATTGAAATAGAAAACCAGGAGGGAATATTAAATCTAGTGATTTTCTGAATTCGGTCCTGAAAAAAAAAAAAGGGGGGGGGCACTCGACTGACTAATAAAATGGTTTTTTTCATGTTTTTTAATGGTCAATAAGTATCTAAAATGTTTTAAATCGACATAAAATGTATGAAAATGCACCGACAAAGGCACTTAACCCTTTGATGCCCGTCTTTTTATTTAGAAAAAACTAATTTTCTGGAATGAAGGTTGTGTTTTTGTTTAGATCAGTATACATATTCAATAAAAAATGTATATTCAGTAAATTTTTAAACATTTGCCATTTGGAAACAATTATATATTTACCACTTATAGCGAAAATGAAAATTTTTCAAAAATTTAGTTTCAAAGTGTTAAATAGGTACTTCATATTTAAGTTAAATTTAGTGTTAAATAGGTACTTCATATATAAAATCGTAGAACATCTAAAAAATCACAGCCTTTTAGAATATGAAACTACAATTTGTAGGGAGGTGGAATTTGTTTTCCAATCACGTTTCGTCTTCATGATTTTCATTTAATTCATGTAAAAATTTTTAATTCCTGGAAACCCTTTCTACCATCTATATAAATAAGAATGGAGTGTTTGTTTGAACAGTGAATATTTTCGACCCATTTCAAGTTTTCTATCCGTTTTGGGCCCTTCTGAGGTAAAATGCGTCTCGTGCGTTTATCTGCCTGTCTGTATGTGTGTGCCCATGCTACGTCCAAGCGGTTGAATATATTTTCATGAAACTTTGCATACTGTGCGTACTTACATTCATTTAATGACTAAACTTGGTTTCGCTAGTCTGTCAGTCTTCCCGTTCTGTCTGATTTTGTGTCTGTGTGTTTGCACAAGTATCACATAAAATTAATCGAACATATTTTAATGCAATGTTCTATATTTTATACACTGTATTTTAATTTAGTGAATACGTTATTTTATATACCTTTGCTTACATATTTAGACAAGTTTCATGATAAAACATCTGAGTAACTAATTTCTGAGTAACATCTGAGTAAATCGACCATAATTTGGTGGTTTTGGAGAAGCTGAAATGTATATTGAGCATTGCTATTACTTGGATTGTTTTACCAGTACTGCTGAAAAATCAATTATTTTTCCAAAAATTATTTTTACGGAATTTAAATTCCAATTCTTTATTTATTTTTAGCCATTTTTTTCTTTACGAAATATAAAAAAGTTGGGACAGACGATAACTAGAACATAAAAAAAATATACCGAACAAGACCTTTTAAAATGTTATTGGTAGCTAATATGGCAATCTTGGTACTTTTTAATCGTTTGCTTTTTTAAATGCGTGTCCGTTATATTCCAAGAATCTATTTTGTAGTGAAAAAACAGATACATTCATTACTTTTCGTTCGAAGTTTTTAAAGTCTGTTTTTAAGATGTACTTCTGGATTTTCAATATGTGGTTTTCCGTTCATAACTGTAATCAAGGTAAGTAGTGGTTTAATTAGTTTTAAAAACATTTTTGTATGATAATTTTGGGAAAAGCTTTTGTTTTTAAATGACATACAGGCATTTATATGCATACTCTGAACTATTCTATGCATTCTGGGTAACATTGGCACACTCTAGAGACTTCTTTCTTACTAAAAATTTAAATTCTACAAAAATGTAAAATGCTAAATATGACATTAATTTACATTTGTGAAATTGTGTATTTAACAATTGTGTACCTTTATTAGAGTGTGGTAGTTGTTACATGTTATGAATAGGAATTTCAATTTATTAACGAAAGCGGAAGTTAGTTAACCAATTCAACCCGAGTAACTCCGGGTAATTCTACCAGTATATTGATAAGAATAAAGCATACTACTAATGTGTCTACCCTGAGAACTGCTCCCGCCACCAAGTCTGCATTTGTCTGTTGCCGTAGAAATTAGCCTCATCCCATTTTCCTTAGGGATGCTTAAAGAAATGCATTCTAGTTTGTCAGATTAGTGTACAAAATGACAAACAGTAAATATAAGTTATGTACTTCACTTGTTATTGAGAATATATATATCAGTAAAACTCCTCTTTACGCTGCCAATATTCGCCCAAAACATGGACAGTTCCGAAAATAATCAAATACAGTTGTAAACGAAATGTTCATTTAGTATAAGGTTGCAAACGCAAGCCAGGGGGGGGAATCCATCTACAGTGGATAAAAAAGTTTCCGTACGGAAAACGAAAACGGCGTATAAATTATTATAATTTCTAAATATATCTCACCAAAGATTCAGAAACTGCACAAAAACTTCTTTCATACTAGAGAATGTGTTCGCAACAAAGGTTCCTTAATTTTCACAAATAAAAAGTAATTAATTAAAAAACTGAGAAAAACATACAAAATGAAGGGCAAAAAAAGTTTCCGTACGCACTATGAAAATTGATTAGAACGTACATTCCAGCAGTCCCGTATTCAATTATTAAAACTATCGAATGAAAAAGAACTTTAGTATTGTGTAAGTGATCATTTCAAATTATTTTTATACCATTGGATCGCCTAAAATGAGAATTCCGAAAGCTATTCGAGTGTTAGTGATAAAGGTGAGAAACAACGGTTTATCAATGAGGAAAATATTGGCGAAATCGGCAAACAATCGGAAAATAGGAACCACAATCCGGAAGACCTTAGAAATTGACCCATATACACCAGGAATATTCTGTGAAACGTTCGTGATAATACACGAATTAGTGCACCACAACTTGCATCCTTGTTGAAAACTGATTACAATCTTGAAATACAACCTCAGACTGTAAGAAAAGTAATAAAAAAGGTGGCTACAATGGGCATGTTGCACGTAAGAAGTTACTCATTATCAAACTTAACAGAAGAAGGCGTCTTGAGTTTGCAAAAAAGCATGTGAGTAAGCCCTTAACTTTTTGGGATTCAGTACTTTTCAGGGATGAATCAAAATTTTGTCCCTATAGTTCAGATGGACGAGTTATGGCATGAAGAAAATCAAAACATCAAATGCAAACAAAAACTTATGAAGAACTGTAAAATACGGCAGAAGAAATGTAAAGGTATGGGGTTGCATGAGTTCTTCTGATGTGTATAATTCATGTTTTGTTGAAGGTAACATGGATAGCTATATGTACCTAGACATTTTGAAACAAAATGTCCTTGCTAGTGCTACGAAACTGTCTCTTGGAAGATCATTTATCTTCCAACAGGACAACGATTCAAAACACTGCAACGTTCTGTAAAGAATGATGCCCTTACCATATGTCGCAGCAGCTTCACACACGACTAGTCTCCTGATTTAAACTGCATGGAACACTTATGGGAAGAAATCGGTCGTAAACTAAAAAGTTATGATACCAGCTGCAAAGATAATCTGAAAACTGCCATTCTGGACGTCTGGAACAAAATTACTCCAGAAACAAAACAACTTGTGGGAGTTATGCCTAAACTTCTGAGAGAGGTCATTAAAGCAAAAGTAGGTTCAACTTACCATTAAATGATAAACATGCAGGGGAAATAACGTTCAGTGAAATATTTTTCACCGTACGGAGACTTTCTGCTTCATATTTGCCACATTTTTGGGTTATTGTGAATTATGCGTTAAATTATATAAATATTTTTGTTTAAATGTAATAGAAACTTTCTATGCAATTATACTCATCTGGTTTTCCATTTTTATTTCTTCAATATTTCTTTTCTGCAAATAATAAAGCGATTTATTTCAAATAGTAAGTGCGCGCGGAAACTTTTTTATTCACTGTATATGCTAGGTGACTAAATGGGAAGGAATTGGGCGAGACGCGAAAAATCTCTCGTCTGTTCACTTAGACAAGTGATCAAGTACGCATAAGAGGAAGGGCTCGAAACCCCCCCCCCCGACATATTTTAAACGTTAACCGTCCAAGTGGTTTCGACTAGGTGTCTCGTCTATCAAGATCTGAACAATTTTTCTAATGACGAGATATATCGTCATCAAGATATTGCTGATTTTTTTATGATGACGAGATCAAGATCTGGTCAGTTTTCTTCTAATGATGTGGTATCTCGTTCATCAGAATCTGCTAATGGTTTTGCTAATAACGGGATACCTCGTCAAGACCACCAGGAGGGTTAAACGACAATCAAAAACAAGCTGAAGTTCATTTAACCAGCGTCAATCGCAATTTCGCTTATTACGCAGGTAAAATGCACGTAGAATGTGTCTCAGAACAGTCAACAAATCATAAGCAAAGGTAATATTAATTTAGCTGTACGGCCCATTTATTGTAATAGAAAACCGGGAGAGAAGATTTAAACACAGGCACTTACAACGTGCCTGTTTCTATTCACTCCAATAACGTTTCGGTCTTGCCTAAAAAAGGATGCGGAGTCATCAAAATCCTAGCCTGACTGATTATGAATACGATAAAAGTGTAATGTTGGATGCTGAAATGTCCACCGAAATACACGACCGTGCCCCCTAGCGGAGGGGTAGTTGATGAAAAAGGGGCCCACCTACCTTTACGAGGGTTTCCGACGGGATGAGGAGAGAGTCGTTTGTGAGGCGAACGGGAATCTGAAGATGCGTGGGCAGACTGGCAGACAACATCACTTCAGTTATTTATAAACCATTTCGGCTTTTTCATCTCACTTTCAACCGTGACGTCACAGAGATTCTTTTTTCCCGCTCTAAACAAAAGATAAGGTTTCCAAACTCAACCGAAATGGAGAAATTCGATTCTTCGTTGCGTACTATCTTCGCGTGAGGACCTTTATTGGTTTCGGCCTCCTGTGACCCGATCAAGGCGAAAATTCTTTATTGTGACCCAGGAACGTATTTGGAGTTATGGGCACCGCCGAAAGTTTATTGATTTTACAAAAATGAATGCCGAATTTAGTGAAATCGATGAAAGTCCAAGTTTTGTTCAGTCTACAAGTTGAAAAATCGTGGACAGGTCTGAAATTAATTTTTCTTTGCAAACGAAATGCCCATTTGGAATTATAGCAACTCTATGGGTTGCTACAGCAAGCGAATCTATTATAATATGAATGGGAAAACAAGAAAAACTTATTTGTTCGTCTAAACATGAGTGATCAAGGTTGGTGTTGGGGTTCTCACAAAAGTACAAACTTTAGTCGACTGCAATTATATTTATCTGCATTAATTTAAATTGCTGCACTCTCATGCTTATTGCTGTATTTTTTATTTGCACTAGGAACACAAAGAGTTGTTCTATCCTAAGTACACAGTTGTAGTATCCTAAGTACACAAAGAATAGTTCCTAGAACGGAACGCTGGCGATATTGATTTATCGGGTAAAAAGATCAGGTACTAACAGAAGTTGTCAAAGTTCTTGGCGCTTGCCGAGTACATGAAAAGTTGCGCCAATTAAGGAGTAGCTTCGACTGTCACGGATACGCACGGCGTGAACAGACGGTATTCAGAAGAAGGACCCACATCAAACCCTCCCCGAAATATTTTAAGTGTTTAAAAAAAATCAAATGTGCAGACTGAAGCTAACTGAACCAGCGTCCATTGAAGTTTCATTTGTCATATAGGTAAAATGCACCTAGATGCGTCTGTAAACAGTAAAAAAATTAACAACTGTAATGTTCGTTTACGGCTTTCAGATTGGCATTGATAACCGGGAGAGAGAATATTAGGGGACCCAAAATTATTTTCTGAGTACGAACTTGTGACCTTTCGGATTCATAAATGTGAATATTCCACCTCTAGGGGGATCAGAAATTGCTTCCAAGGACAAAACTTGGTGAAACTATAGGGGCAAGTTTCTAAGTCCCAGTTTCTCCACATATATGTGTTTTCGGAGTCTATTTTGTTGACACAAATCATCTATATATGTTTCACTAACGTACGTGGCAGAAATAGGCATTATTTGTATATTGACGAATGGCAACAGATTTTAACAAAAAAATCGACCTCTACAGGATTTATTCGCCCTTTTTTCCGCAAAGTTTAAATATGTTTAACTTGAACTATGAGCTGCATAATATAATATATTGCTAGAGCAGTACGGAAGAACTCTCTCCGTTCTAATGAAGTTCTTCAGCAGTTGGATTGCAGAATGTAATGAGAAATATGAAAGATAGAAATGAGCGCAGAAAAGAAAATCTTAGCCACCCCGAATATATTCCAAAAAATATCGAATCGCCTTTGAACAAGTGATGAGATGCAATTGAAAGGAACATTAAGAAGAAATACTTACGAATGTATATTTTTTCGTAATTTACATTAGCTATTCAAAAAGCTTTCATCTCAAAGGCAGGGATATTTGGAGAGATAGCCGCGGGGCTCGAATCCTTCCCAAAATGATTTTGGAATTAAAAAGCTATCAAAAACTCATGCTTAACCTAGTTATATCAAGGTTAAGTTATATTACAAAAGAGAGAGAGCCTAGAGCATCTACTTATATGCATTTGTAATACTTACAAAAATGAAAGAAAACAACACCTTTTAAAAACTTTTAAAATTAAAACCTTGGTAGATTTTGTTTTTTATAAAAAAATATCGTAGTAGCGAGTATTTAATTTGTGTATTATTTTGGGGATGGCTAAAGCCCATCAGCTATAGATCTTCCGTGCTGTAAAGCCGAAAGGTCTGAACACATTTCGATATTCCCTGGGTTCAAATCCGAGCTCCTCTCGAACTTATGACCGGTCTAATTCGCACTCGAGTAACAAAACATTATCATAGACAAGCCAATCCATAACGCATTTCAGTGTTTTTGAATTGAATCGTCCAATCTACTATTCACGGAACTGAAACAAATAGCATTTTTATGTTCAGCCGATCGTAAACGCACAGGTGGTTGTTCTGGAAGTGCAGAGCGGTGCGTTCCATTTTTAGTTTAAAAACCTGCGCGTCACGAGATTTCCTAGTAGTGTAGCATTGCTCTGACCCTACATCACATTTAATGACTGAATAGTCACATATATTCTAGATTCTATTGGTCAAGAAGGTCAAAAACGGTTATAATTCATACAGGAAAGATTGCAGGTTGCAGAAAGTATACAGTGTGGTCAGAATCGACCGCAAAACAATCACATCAGGGCAATTCTTTGTTGAAAACCAACCGGAAAAAAATGTCCGGTTTTCAATTGAATGTCTCATTCCGGTGATATTTACGTTGACTTCCTTTCCAGTCATTCGACATTTCAGATCTAAAATCACCCACTATCATTTTAGTGTACCTGAGTAATCGAAACGAAAGTAATATATGATAATAAAGTACCAGATGAATATGCGAATCCGTGTGTTAGACTATCCGTTGTAGATGCTCATCTCCGGAAAGCTACATCCAATCGAAGAACAGACACGTCTTCGGGTTGGTTTTCGATAAGGAATTGCAACGGTATAAGTATTACTCGTTCGATTCTGACCACACCATATGTGGATGTGCATCTCTCAGAGGATTACAAATCGGATAAGGACCTATGAAAGGTGTTTCTAAGGGGGTCCTCTTGAAAATGAGACCCTGTCTGCGCTTCTGATTACTAGACCTATAAACGTGTGCAAAACATGAGCTAAAGTGACCCGTTCTACACCGTGCGCAGTCGAGTACCTGAATAACGAAAGTCGTTTCAGGAGAGCTCATTCCAATGCTTTGGAGTTGGAATCTCCTCGATCTCTATGGAGAATTACAGACTCTTATTGATTCGGGATCAGATAGGAGAGGCTCTCGAACGATCGTAAAAGCACAGGTGAAGTGTTGTGGAAGAGCGGAAGACGGAGAAGCGCGTTCCAAGATGCTGATGTTCCACCACCCCAGTTTCATGAGCGACCACACGGCGGAGGTGCTTCTGGCGCTAGAGTTCCACCGGTACATGCTGTGAGTAGCCTCTCCTTCGTCTTTCGATTTTCTTAATCTGTTACGCTATAAATCAAAAAGGGGAAAGCTAACTATTGGTGAGTATGCATATGTATAGGGAAATTTTTTGCTTCCAATATTCACTTATTTAATTTTAAAGCATTTGTAACGTTTTGAGTCTAGAAAATAGAGTGCACATTGTGGTACAAAAGTCTCATTTCTTGGGCTTCAGGCCCTGGTACCAGTGACAATAGCCCGTTGTGCTGCTCCAGTGTGACGTTAATTAACTACTTATCTATCTGCTACAAAAGAGAGAAATACACGCAGGGAGGACTCGAACCTGCGCCGTCTACAGTTCACAGTAAATAGCCGAATGACAGAAAGCACAGTACTTACTAAAGTACTGTATTGTGTAATGTAACAGCTTCAGATACATCCGCAGTAACCAGAGACGTAGCTAGGGGGGCCAGTGGTGGAGCCCCCGAGCGAAGATTTTTAAAGGGGTGGCATTTAAAATCTATTTATTAAAAGTCTTGTGTTTTTATTGGAATTTTTTTACAATTTTAAGCACAAGTTTGTCCTTGTCACAAAAGTATTTTTCATTGCTATGTTATGAAGTGAATGATTTCATACACTCCATCTTAAGAATAAAACCTTTCGTATAGCCCTGCAATCGTATTGCTGTTCAGAAAGAGACAAGAGATACATGAATAAACTCTTTTCTCACAAATTTCTGATGAGCACAAAACAAGACAGTGGGCGACCTTTTATATTTTCATCCTGGAGACTCAAGAGCCATTCATGATTTGCTAGTTTTCATTCATAATCAAGAATGAATTGCAATCAAAAATGTATGTAGCGAACAAAAATTAATTAACAAAATTAATATGGTACTGGTTAGAATATTTTATCCTAATTATTTAAAAATACTATACTTTATCTTAATTTTAAAAACTTAAATTTTCCTTCGGTCAGAGGGCGGAATCAATATCATTTTCCCCAGGTTCCGAAAAGTCACCTTCGCCTGTGTAATGCACCAGAATTATGAACTACGTGCATAGCATGTAAAGGCAATGAATGTACGCCTCCCAAACAAGGCCTGCTCGAACCTCCTAGAGAGGTCTGACCAAGGAACACAAACGGGTTTCGAGGAACGAAGTTGTTTGCTATTATTTCCTCGAAACCCATTTCGTGCCATTTTCCCTTTCTTTCTACACTCTGCGGCACTCTGGATTCGACGTGTTACGATGTGACTAGTGTACCCCCTTCCCACACTTTCTCCAGGTCCCAGTATCGGGTAAAATGATGGGTCCCGGTAATGGTTGAGATGACGAGCTCCACCTGAAATATTAATGTACCTCAAGTACTCATTGCTTAATTTGCACAAATGTGTATTTTGAGATGCTTGTCATTTTTGTACGTATCCATCTGATAACCAAGATATAAAACCTTTACCGAAACTTTTTTAATTGTAATAAGGTTCAAATCCTTGTTTGACATAAAACTTCGAATCCCCTCCGAAATGAAATACTGACTACACTACTGAAATGACATAAAACTACCCAATAAAATATAAATACTAGTAGCGCATAATTACGCATAATGAATCGGATGGGAATTACAGAATTACAGTTGTGAGTCAATGTCCTGTTGCTACAAACAAGAATAAAATTTTGAGAAGCGGATTCTAATGAGCTAATGAGATGAATTTGAAATCAGAATACAAATAAATACTCTTGTATATAGCTGATCTTGTATGAATCAAATTCTGAAAATGTGTTTGATCTAGTTTAACGATTGTATATCCGTAAAGAGTGTATGGCACAATAGCTGTTGTGTATGATGCAACAGCTTACGGTTCTGATGCAATGGAATACTGCAAAGTATATATTGATGAAGTTCTTTTTGTCGTAAATCATTTGTAGCTTTGTTCCTTTTTATTTTTGACATAGAATTATGCTTCACTATTAAGGTGTAACTTGAAAATTGAGATTCACGCAAAAAATACTATCCACTCTAGACGCTACTCCTTACAAATGAAAAGACACGCGGAGATAATGCATATACCGTTGGATAGTGGAAGAAACATCGTATCCAACGATATATAAATGGTTAGTGACAATTGAATCTGATTGAGCGAGTTGGCATCGTCGCCTCACATTTGGCTCGTTATCGAGTCGCCGTGAGTCCCTCTAGAAAAATTAAAAAGTTGGGACCAAATATTATAGCGCTTACGGCAGCGCCTCAGTTTGTGGCTAGAGAGCTGCGCTATCGGACGCGTACCAAGCCGGCGAGAAAACTTAAATTTTGATCGAGGTAGGGGCACGAAGGTGGATCATCGACTTAAAAATGTCTAAGATACACAAACTACTATTGCACCGGACGAGCTGCACTTAGGACGCAAGCCGATGGCTCTGGGATTTGAAAGACACCAGACAAGACACTTTCTGAGCGAAAGCGTAAACAGCGTGCCGGTAGAAGCAGCGTGGAAAGCTGCAAAATCGACTGAAACATCATCGAAACCGCAACCATCGACTTCTTGTGCGCCCGACATCGCCAAGCAGTACGAGCCCATGGACGTGGATGCTGTAACGACCGACATCTGCACAGAATGGGTTGGGTAGTAGGGCGCCGGGATCGAGTATATCATGTGAGCTGAGTATATTAAATTACGAGACTTACTATAAGCACGCTGACAACGCATTTTGCTAGCTACACCACTAGATTTCATTACCGAACGACTGATTTCGACAGGAGACCTGCACTTAAAAGATAATCGAGCAATTAATCAGCCTACCTGTTGATGCCAACATCATGGTGATGCTACTGTCTCGCCAGCTGCAGGGCAATTGCGCCTTCAACGGAACATAAAGAAGCACTTTGATACTTCTCATATGATTGCCGTGTATGATAGAATTTTATCTGTAGAGTGTTGTGATTTCTCAAACAATAAATGTTGTGTTGCTCCAGTGCGACGTTAATTAAATACCTACCTACATCAAACAATAAACGATGATTGCATACACAACCTCGTTTCATTTCTCGCACCACGCGTAGTTCTATGCAAAGATATGCAGCATAGTAGAGCTATGCACTTGTCAATATTTTTTTACTTTATTACCATTTTTTACTTTATTTACTATTATAGTTGTTTTTCATTTTCATTAGCTTCTGGATTGATCCCGGACCGTTGCCAATAGCCCGTTGTGTTGCTCCAGTGCGACGTTAATTAAGATACCTACCTACTTTTTCATTAGATTGAAACTGAGCCTCACTTAGTGACAATGTATACATACTTATGCAATTATTCGTTAAAACTGCAGACCATAGAGTGAAAAAAATTCTAATTTTTACTTTGTAGCCTAGTATGGCCCTTTCGCCGTAAAACCCAAAACAGCCAATCACCTTTGATCCATCACTGCTATACCTAAGCACAATTTTATTCTTTCTGTGATCAAGGGAAGCGATTAAGCTTATACGAAAGCGCTTCATAGGTTACAAAAATGAGAGATGCTCATTCGCCATTTTCTTTCCAAAGCATATAATAAATTTATAGCTCACGCGCACAAACACAGCTGCTTCCAACAGGGCACTTAATCCTCTTCCACATTCCTCGTTCTATTTTAAAAATGGATTGATTTAATCAGGAAATTACTTTTAACTCCTTTAGCTTTTTTCCATAGGTGTTGTCTTTGAAACTCTTCCTTGTTTTTAAAAATTCACTTGGGGATATTATTCAAAGACAAATAAAATCCCAGATGCGCCTTATATATATATATATATGGGTGTTTTCGAAACAGTTTTATTTTATTTGCACGTTTCACGACTCATATTATATATTAATATCATACTCACGTTTGGAGAGCTGTGTGATCCCGACCCTAAAAAATATTGGTTTCAGGGATCAGCTCGGTGATTCGGGCTTGGACCCTGCTCATAAGAGTAAGCGTTCTTGATATTAGATGTCGGTGATACATTAAGATAATTCTATGGAACATGGTAGTCAAGACGCCAAGTCCTAAGGTCCGGATACGTTCAGCCCCTAAATGTATTTACAGTTGAGGTTCTCCCCAAAGCAGACTGCTGTAGGCTAATAAATTGGCTGAAGATCAGGTAATATGAAGGATATGAAAGTTTTGTCAGTACAGCAACTCTTTTGATATACCGTGCTTTTTAAAGGGGGTGAGTGATATACCATGGAGAGTGGTATAGCGAAGGCCGAGAAAATCTTGGTTTTAGGAAATAAAAAAAATCCCACAAAAATTATACTTTAAATTACATGTTTTTTATCTAAAATATTGTAAAACAACGAGTTAAATCCAAAATCGATTGAAAACCTTTTAAGGGGATACAGTACCCTTTGAACAATTATTTTTGATGTTCCATTTACAACAAAATGTTTTAGTGTAGTGTATTCCAATACATATGAAATATACATTACAAAAATTGTTTTTGCATAAACAATAATTAAAATATTCTTTGTTTTTCAAAATATTTTGATTTTTTAAAATTCCCACTCCTGCCCCCCAAATTATAATTTTTTAAAAATATTTCTTTTTTGCTTGCAGTGTATTTCACAATTTTGTGCTGGATTTGCATGTACAACTGTTACTTATTTTTTTACAAATATTTTTATAGCAGACACTATGAAAAACAGTAAAAAAATATTCATAATTGAATATCAATTTTTTAAATATCAACTATTCTAAATCCTTTATTCCTTGCACAAAGTTATCGAACACGTCATGAAGAACAGCCACAAAATTTTTTAAATCTTTGTATTAATTACAAAAAGCTTTAGCATTTTGTGAATTTATTCTTTGGAATTTTTACTATCGAAGAACTAAAATCTTATTTGAAAAACTAGCCAACTGACGTCACGTTCGGAATACGTACAGGATGCATGAATCACTGCAGAAACATCCTCACCATAGACGTGAAATATAAGTAGACTGAGCATTGCTATTGAAAGGAGCTTCAAAAAGTGATTAACAAATCGACTAGTGGTCACGACTGCTGTGTGGAAAATTGACTTGGTTGGCCGATATGGAACCTTATCATCTCGTTTGGCGGAAAACATCTCATGACAGGGTAGATATGTGAATTCGCATTTCTATAGAACCGTGATAAAATGGTGAAATCGCCAATCTTCTATGTCGGGCGGACAAATTAGGTGATGAATCAATGGACGTTCATCTTCCTCCGTCTCGTGAACCAATCTGATGATAAATGTTCATTTCCATCCGGCAGACGAAAGTAGTCTAAGGGTCAGGTGTATTAATTTTGGTCACATGATCCTATATACATAAAAGGGTTGCACATATTCCTTAAAGCCTAATAATTAATCTGACAGTAAAAAAATGAGTAATTTTGGTCATTTTAAGGGTTATCTTATAAATATTACAAATATACATACAATATGAGTTGTGAAGTGTATAATCAGAATAAAACAATTTTCGAAAGCACTAAATTATGTTAAGAAACTGAGGTCCCCAAGTATTCTCCCAGTCGGCGCTACTGATGAGAGTGTTGTTCATGAAGTTCGGCTGGAAGATCCGAACTTAGCCGCTTCTACTTTTATTTTATGACATGCAATGCACACCCAACACACCATATCCAGGAACGGCCATGGGCGTCGAAAATGTGAGTTTTGGACAGTAATTTGCAATGTTTTTAAATTCAAAATTAAAAAGAAACTTTGCATTACCTTTAGCCCAAAGAAGCAAATTCTAAATACGGTGGCAATATTAAGAATTTTTGCAAAAAAATAAATACTTAAAATTAGAAAAAATGTCATATTTTACAAAAATTGAAAACATAATTCCGATAGCTTCTAATAATAACAGAATTCCCAACACAAAGTATTTTTGCAGCCTTAAACAGGCTGTAATCACATAGGGATAGCAAGTTTTAGGCGAACCGCAAAAAGTCGGGCCATGGTTGTCACCATTATCAAGCCCTGGTGGGTTGGCGTTTGAGTAATTTGGTTTCGAACGAGTCTATTAGGGGGCACGTGAAATGTATAAAGTAACGCGCTTTCACAATTGGCGTGTTTTGCGCAGATTCTAGGTGAATTTATCGTTCGGAGTCGGCAGCGATAACAAGTCGACGTAACAAATAATCACTACAGATATGACCACATATAGCAGCCCTTTTCCCTGGCCAGTTTTCAACCCTTCTAGAAGTGGACACCCCCAAAGTCATCTACTTTATCGCCGCAACCGCACTGCAGTAGTTTTAAACGATAGTTTTGAAGAAAGTTTTTGAAAACAGTTATTGATGGTGGTTAATATTATACACACTATTAGAAGTGTTTTACCTGTTACTGTTATTGCTGCGTGAACAGCAATTAAATTGCCAATAACAGTTTTGGTTTCAGGAAAAAAGAACAGGTTCAACTGTTACTAACAATTAAAGGTGCATCTGGCGATCACAGTTAACATTTTTATATCTGCTGTTCGCTGCTGAACGAAAAACAACAGTATTGCTTCAACTGCAGAAGACATCTATAATCCGAGCGATTCTTTACCTCACATCAATCATAAAAACGACGCAAAGTGGTCATTAAACCCGGCGGAGGAGAAATTGAGTGGACAGGTTATTTCCATTCGAGGTGGCAGTGACGGAAGCAGCAGACGATAACATGCGAAACGAATACGTTGCTATCCTCGCAGACGACCCCGAGGCGAAGGTGTCTGATCCGCTCGTCTGCACTGAGGGCAAGAGGATGTCCTCCAACAAGAAACTGATCGCCTGTTCGGCAGGGATATTCGTCTGCTATTTCTATTTCGGAATCTTGCAGGAAAGAATGTAAGCACCGTGTATCGATCTTTTGGGATCAGTGGTTGATAGTGATGTGTAAACAAATAGGATCCGTGACGTGTAGGTTTCTGAATGTTTGGCTTTGCTTTCTGTATTCCTTTAAAGCTGTTCTAGTGATCGAAAACGATTTGTTCTTTCCGTTTATTCTAATTATTAATTATCTTTTCCAAAAAATGGATTTGTTTTGTCGATTGTTTGTATATTTGCTGATCCATGTGCTCGTGGGAATTGCCGGTACCATGGTACCGTGTCCCGGGAAACGTGAACTGTTTTGATACTGTAGTATATTGTCTCCTTCGAATTTACAGTTAAATCTTTTCAGGAAAGATTTCAGGGTCTGCTTTTAGGATCGGTTATGAATTTTTTGTCCACGTGCTTTTTAGCGAACCCCCCCCCCCCGTTTTCCTGCGAACTTTCATCGAATCCCTGCCATATGTCATTGAACTTCGGGTGATTTATTTCCTTTTTCCGAACAAATAAAGTTTTCCCTTTTTTACGAACTTTCATCCAATCCCTCCCAGATGTCACAGAAATAATGATTATTTCCATTTTCCGAAAAAAGCAAGCAGTGGATCATTCTGTATTACGAATCATGAAAGGGTCAAAAATATCTCAGTAATGACACCCTAACCATAATATATTTTGAGTCAAGTTGAAATTGTGGTTTTACTATAATAAACCAAGAGTTGATAAGTGAAGTAGGAAGTGTACCTATTCTAGAAATTTTAGTCATAACTGAGAAATTTCATTAATTAAAAATGACATTCAAATCGATTACCGACTTTGCTTCTTGATTTAAATGCTAGCTCGCTCCTCACTAAAATGCCGAATTCCAGTTAAAACGTATCTGCCAAAAGTGTAAAAAACAAATCTTTGAAGTGACTGAAGAACTCTTAAAGGGGAGGTGGAATTTGCTAAGAAATATGAAATACTGCAAAACACATTGCCAATAATAATTAAAGTGAAGATATAAGAAGCAGGGGTAGCATCTACTCAAAACGAATCTTGGTTTGCACTTGCAACCAAATACTAAATGAGAACTTAGTTTGTAAAAACATTTGGCTATTTTTCACATCTGTCCACGATTCTTCTAGTTATGGGGTGAATCAAACTTTGATTTACATCGATTAAGCTAACTTCAGCATTTATTTTTGTAACTTCAAGAACATTTGGGGTATTGTACTTATGTAGATACTGATCCGTTAATTATCATTTAATTAAGAGTAAAATAGTTTTTACATCAATACGGCTTTGAATTGAAAGGTTTGTTTGACTAGCCCATGCATTTCCCCCCATAAGTATGTAAAGTTTGTGTTTTCTAATGTTAAATTGATTTCCAAGAGTTGCATTCGTATGTTCCAAAATAATTTTCTTTTCACACTGAATTTTTTAAATGCTTTGCTAAAGGGATCCAAATAGAATTAATATAATGTTTCTTTTAAAAATAATTTTTAGTATGTAATTTGAATTGTGGAATTAATATTGAATGAAATTGGAAGAGCAGCTTTAATATATTTTGATAAAAATTGTTTCAGAAGGACATTTTACATAGCTGTTCAAAATTTCAGCCCTTTCCTCATAGTATTGATTGTGCTGAGAGTAACAATCACTATTTTTATCCAATGTTTTCAATAAGAAATGCTGAGGTGCTAGGAAGAGAATTTTGAACAATGATTAACCATATAAAAATTCATTCCAAATCACTGACTGGCACTGATGTAGCCTTTAGATTTTGCATTTGTCTACTTAAATCAAAATAACGAAACTTTTTTTACTTGTTTTGCATTCTCTTTCACTGCTGTTTTTTTCTTCCTCCAGAACCAGAAGTACATATGGAGAGGGAGACAAGTTCACTTTCACGTCGACTCTGGTATTTGTCCAGTGTGTCATCAACACCATCTTTGCAAAGATCAGTGAGTGTTCGTTGCCTCAATGTCATTTTATGTGCTTTCTTGTCATTTATTTCTTATGTGAATCGAGAAGTTGAGTTAAACTACAGGACCACACTGTTATGATTTTGTTACTATTAAGGAATAGCTGCAAGTTAAACTTGTAGGGGTCAAATGTCAGGGCTGGCCGCAAGCGATTAAAAGACTTGCTACTATTTTTCAACTGTGGTGACTAGGGGTATCTTTTTAAGGAAAATTATCTCAAAAGCTCTTACTTCAAAAGTTTGGTGACTTGTTTTGAAAATTCTTCAATGATCAATGAAAATTTAGTCACTTTTTCTTAACTAAAAGCAGATGGAATTTTTTTGGAATTTTCTTTATGGGGGAAAACATTTTTGCAAGGGATACCAATTTCGAAGCTTTAGTGCCAAGCCATGATAACTATAAAAGAAAATCATCAGAATCTGAGGTTTCTTGATTTTCAAGAAAATCTAAAAAGAAAATATTTAGTTTTTTAATTTTAAAATTTAAATTTGGTGAGATCTTCGACATGTTTCATACTTAATTAGCACGTTTTATGTTTTAGATGATTCGTTTTGTATCTGAGCAACTAAAAGTGTTACTAAAATTGGGTTTGAGGCGACTTGCTACTATTTAAAAAACATATGCTACTAATGCTAGTACTTTACAAGTGCTTTTTGCTGTGGCAGTCCTGAATATACAGCTGTACAGCAATTCAAATTATATATACACAGATAATTCCAAAACCAAGAATCATGTAGGGTTAGTGGCTGTCTTTATTTTACTATTTCAGAAGAATTTAACCTTTTCTGCTGTCTTCACATCATAAACCTGCAATTCACCTTAGCTTTAAATGCATTTATAAGTCATCAGGCAAAAACTAAATGCATTGTACAGATTCTCAAAAAGCTCCGTTCAATCATTCCAAAATATCAATCCAAATCGTCCTCTCATCCTAAAATCAGCTTGATTATAATCTGAAAATAAAAATGGTTATAGAATTACGTTTTGCTTTCTTCGTCTCATTGCCCTTCTTCCATCGAGCTGCTGAAGGGTAATAAGAACTGCAATAAATCATTTTGCATTTCTATTTTACAGCTCAAGTCAAGCATATTTGAATGAAGTGGATAAATCGACGATGGTGGTTGATTTTGTTTATGTCAGATTGTTGCCATTTTATAATACATAAATAACTGATTTCTGTGCATTAATGAAATGGATATAGATTTTGTGTACTGTAGGAACGATCATAATGGTTTATTTCTTAGGTTCTCTACTTTTTCGTGTCTTATCTGTTTCCTCATAATGATATATTGAATAGAGTGTGTGTTTCAGTGCTCCATACATTTATGCGTCAAGGTGAAGACCCGACACGGCAGCTGTACTATGCAGTGTCTGGTTTCTCCTACCTGGGTGCCATGGTCTCCAGCAACATGGCCCTGCAGCATGTCAACTATCCCACGCAGGTATGTATTTTCTCTCGTCATTGCAATAACCTCTGGTGAATCCATTTCTAGAAGGATAGTAAGCTTACCAATGGCTGCCTTATTTAAAATCACATTTAGCTAGGTGATTGTTTTGCTCACTTATAATTGCTGTTATTGTTACTGGCACCTAATGATAAACTTGAAGAAATAATCCATGCTACAGTCTCCAATATTGCAAGCACTTTGTATATGCTTAACCTTTTCCTCAAATTTAACGAATAGACATGTTTCTCTACATGACTCAAATGCCAACTTGCCAGCTACAGGTCATAAACTCATATTTTTAGGGATGAACATTGTGACCGGTAACTAGTCAATGCATGCATTGGCTTATGCAATTATAAAAGCAGAAAGTAGTGTATGTTTTTTCATTGTATAGGAAAACCTCAAAAATCCGGCATAGACAGGACCAAATGAGTCCCAGATTTCTGAGGCTATCCAAAAATTGCATAAGGGACACGACACAAAGCATGCAAATACACTTAACTAATCACTTTAACAAAAATTTGCATGTCTACCCTTTATAAATATAAATAAATAATAGCTGAAAGAAAGTAAATATTTATTAACAGTTTACGAATTTAAAAAATAACACAATACAAAAGAATCTGCTGACACATTTAAAACACTTTTAAGTAGTACATATGTACTTATTTGATATTAAGTAAGGTGTTTGCTTAGAATATTCTAAACATCTATTAATTTCATCTGTGTTAAGTGTTTTAGTCTATTTTATAATTTTTTTTAATCCTGTGAAGTTGTAAAATTTTCTGCTTACAGGATTAAAAAAAACATACAACTTAGACATACAACTTTGTTTTTCTAGAGCAGAAATTAATTGTTTACTTAATGATATACATGAGTCTAATGACACTCTTCTGTCTCCTGATTGCTCTTCATTCTTATCAGACAGATCATTAGTTCCACCTGCTTCGCCATTGTTTAAAACCACATATACAATCTTTGATTGAATTTGTCAAATTTACGACTGGATTATTCTCATCAACTCTTAAACTATCCTAAAGATTGTCTTGGAATTTCAGATGATCTCATAGGTAATCTCTTCAAAAATTTTCGTCAGTAAAAAAATAACCTTGAGAAATAGAAAACCAGGAGAGCAGATCGTGAAAAACCTGACCCTCCTCCAAAATTATGTTCTGAATGTGTGCCCAAGTCTCATTACTGTTTGAATGACCCGCATATATTCTAACAGTACAATTAATAAATACGAATCTTTAAAATTATAACGTTCATAATTGTGGCCACAATAACTAACATATTTGCAGGTGGTTGGGAAATCGTGCAAACCCATCCCTGTGATGATTCTGGGGGTACTGATCGGTAAGAAGAAGTACCCGTTGGCCAAGTACATGTATGTCTTCATGATTGTGGTGGGAGTCTGCCTATTCATGTACAAAGATAAGCCGGTTGTCTTGGATGCTGATGAATCTGGACCCCTCCTCGGCATGGGGGAGATGCTCTTGGTAAAGCCTCTTCTGCTTTCATTTTGAATGATGTAATATAACAAAATTTCCATTATCATTATTATGATTTCGCTCCATCTAATATCATTGCCAACACCCCTTTACCATACATCATGTTTTTAACTTCTTAAATGTTTAAATTGAACATCTAACAAAAAATTTAAGAAATAAATGTTTTTATCACTGCTTTTATTTTAACACATCTATTTTATCAGATTTGTTGGGTCATCCTCTGCATCCATCACTATATTTTTCATTGTGCAGGTTTTGTATCACATTTATAATGCATAATCTTTTTGTTATATTTAATAATTAAGGTTAATGTCTAAGATGGGTTTCCCCATCTTAGACAATAACCTTAATTATTAAATTAGTCGCTATTTATTTTCAAGACAACCTTTTAGCCTTCATAATTTTATTTTTTAGGGTAACCCAATATTTTTTACTCATTTATGTACTACAATTGTTTACTTAAATTACATCACTTCATATGTTAATGGTCAGCATTTGTATCAGTTTATTTTATCTCTACCATTTGCTATTTTGTATTGATATAACATATTTTAATGTCATTGTGTTTTTCATACTTTTAATTAGTGTTTTTAATTTTGTTGGTACTTGTGTATTATCCTTGCCAGGTTGGCGTTTTTTGGTGACAAAAAATATTTATGACGATATTTTGATTTCCGGTGGGAACTGCTTTGAAATTGCCGTCAATATGGCATCAAAATAATTGTTTTCCTTTGCAGTTTGCTTCTGCCTTCACAAGAATTCTGATAAATATGAAGATAAGTGATGACGGGCTGTGCCACGTTGACGTTTGTTCTTCCATTTTGCTGATCCCCACATGTGTTCTATTGTTTGCATGTGTGCTCCTGTCTCGGGATCCACAAAATGATATTTATGAATTGGAACACATGCATTTTAGGCAAAATACCATATTCTTGGAAATAACAGATAGCATTTTCAGTTCTCTGCAAATCTAACATGCATAATTCGGCAAATCTAACAGATGTAGAAAGAAAAAAATTCAAACGCACCATACATGTTCACAAGACACTGTTAACTACTCGGTTATTATGGTTTTCCCAAAGAAAAAGGGGTTGCTATAATTCAGCATTAGCACTGGTACTATTACTGGCAGTTTATCTCCCTGGCACGGATAATACATAAGTACGTATTTTGTCTTCAAATCATGTTTTTACCTGCATGTTTGCAACTTTTTAATTTTGGTTTGGTTGCTTGTTTGAATTTCTAATCTATTGAATTTTATTTTATTTGGTCATGTGTTTAGTGGAGCTTATTCATTATTGAATTCTGCTCATTTAGCAAAAACATGTTTTAAAAATATTCAGATCAGCCAGTAGGAACACTTAAAATATAGCAAAAATGTCATATTTGTATTTTTTGAATTAATGCATAGTAGATGCGAAAAAAATAATTTTAAAAAAAATATGTCATGCGCCTCCAAAATGTTAAGATTTCCAAAATTGGCATCTTGAAAAGTATGCTAACTCTGTTTGAGAGTTCATTCCTGCATGTGATCATGTTGTTTGTTTCAGCTGGTCTCCCTGTCACTGGACGGTGTCACTGGGGCCATCCAAGACCGCATGCGGGCTGAATACCAATCCAAGTCTTGTCACATGATGTACAGCACCAATCTCTGGTCAACACTCATCCTTGGCATTGGTAAGCTACTTCTCCTCGATCATGGTGTATCCTCAACAAACATTAGTCAAAAATAATTGGTACACTTTATTTTGTTTTTAATCATGGCAGTATCATATTTAAAGATGATTATTTTTCTTTAGTGCAGGGTGTCCCTAGTTAAACACAGCCTTATAGTCAGAAATCTGCTTAGCCACACTCAACCAAATTTGGTGTAAATACTATTGAGACTAGGGCAATGGTCGATACCAACCCATAGGGGTTGATATAACATTGTTAGAGGTCGATAGAAAAATATGACATTGTTCAGGTAATATTTAATTCAGTTAACTTGGATTACCTCCATCCTGAATGACAACACAATTAAGAGTGAATCGTAGGAACAGTGACATGAATAGTACCTGTAAGATGGAACAAGGTCATGAAAATAGTTACGGAGGCCAATCAAGTAGGCCAAAATGACATATTTACCAATAAACAGATGTCAATGTGTGATTTCATTTACTAATATAACAGTATCCACAGATGGCACACTTGCAATGGTGGGATGCTATAGAGGCTCTGCTGCCCTTTTGAAAGAAAAGGTTCAAAGTGTACGTACTATTCACTGTGTTGCACTGAAACCATTTGGCAAAAACTCAGTGATGAACTGCATGATACTCTGAGTGTGTATTAAATCTATTAATCAAATAGAGTTCATATTCTCTTAAATCACGATTGTTTCCCAAAC
The DNA here is from genome assembly GCA_933210815.1 of Meta bourneti. Classification (NCBI taxonomy): domain Eukaryota; kingdom Metazoa; phylum Arthropoda; class Arachnida; order Araneae; family Tetragnathidae; genus Meta; species Meta bourneti. The sequence continues at coordinate 53,434,206 of OW119928.1, forward strand.
TTTGAAGAAAATTAAATATCAAACAAATTACTCTTGCACACTGAAGATGGTTGTTTAGAGATGCAAGTCTACAAAGATTTGTTGATTCAACTCAACCCTAGTTTCTTAGAGATGTTAATTTGTTTGAATAATTTTTTTGAGAAATAAGAATCATATTTTCTACTTGGCAAACTTATTTTCAAAATTTAATGATGTACAGACCCAAGGTAAAGATATCACGATTATTCAAGCTCAGACAATTCTTTAAGGCCTCCACTCTAAATTAGACTTATTTAAATCAATGTTACAAAAAGATTTTCAGTACTTTTCGAATCTATGGCAATTGGAAGTAAAAGATGACTTGGAAATGTTGACAAATCGTCTTCAAAATGTGAGCGATGATTTTAAGTTTGTTTTGTAGATTTTGAAAACATGCACATTCCAGATTGTGTTATCACGTCATTTTCTGCAGAATTTGAAAATATTGAATGTAACTTATTCAATCGACTTATTGAATTGTCAGTTGATCTTGAAGCTAAGACTTTTTAAAAGTAGGACTAAGTTACTTTTGGACGAATATTAATGTAGAAAAATATCCAAAACTTTCTGAAGGGGTACTCCCCTTTTTGCTTGCATTTCCAAGCTCATGGTTGAAAGCTGGTTTCAGCCATGTTAATTCCATTTTAACAAAACAAAGCTAGATAAGCTAGATATTCCATGGTGATTTAAGGCTGAAACTTATTAATTTGGAACCCAACATTGCTAATCTTGTCAAGAGTCACAAAGCACACCCTTCACATTGACAACATAAGTAAATTGTATACTAAGTTAACCTTCACGATACGGCTGACAAATTTCGTTAACGCCTCGTGGAACGACATATTTCGCTTAACTTCCTTCCCCCTACAGAATTTGGGCAAGATAGTCGAATGACTTTTACGATTGACCACCTAGCGCACTTTCCTTTCCTAGTGTTGTCCCAATGCCGCTCAATGGAAATTGGGGAATGGTTGTTTGAAAAACCTCTCGGGTTCCCGCTTTTCACTATAAGTGCTCTTTTCTACCCTACTTGATTCTTCGTACTAGGAACTGTACGAGGTTTGAATTAAAAATCATTTAAGGAAGTTAAGACAGTAACAAATGCATACTCCATTTATTTGTTTTACTTATATTAGTATTTCAATGACTGATTTTGATAAGCACTTGTCATTTTTCAAATTAAATACAAGATTTTGATAGTTCATTTTCAAAATGGTCAGTGATTTTGTATAATCGTTTATCTTCGTAATTATCGTTCATAATATTCATATTTTGGTAGAAAATAGAGTGTAAAGTGTTTACATTACAAAAAATGACAGATACTTTCTATTTAAATAATTAATACGCGAACAAGCACATAAAGAGTACACTTATGTTTCTTTCTCTTTAGGAGTATTATTTTATTGCACATGATTAAAATTTTATTATTTTATGAGTTTGTCAAAAATGATTAAATAATGAAATAAATATTTGCTTGACCGGTGGTATTCAATAGGCTCAATACCTTATGAAAAGACTCTTACTACTGCGATTTCAAAAAACGTTTTTTAACTGAATGTAGAACTCCCGTCAATCCTTGTTTTGAAATTGAAAATTGTACATGTAGGGAAGTAATTGATTGTTATTTTAACAGATGTTGTAAAGGTTTTATTTCACTTTAAGATCAGTTTTAGAATTCAGTCATGGACAAGAGAAGATATGTAAAATGACTAAATTTCCTTATCAAGTGAGTATCATGTACACCAGTCTCCAACATTTTGATCTAATTTTAATTTTCTCACAGCGCTCAAGTTTCCATTGGATTTAAGAAAATCACTTCTTTTGCGATAAAGATTTTATGTTACAAAAAAAGATGTACTACAAACTTTATGAATATTGACCTACAGTTTCATCTGTTATTTTTGCATATGGTTTTAAAGATGATTGAAAAATCATCTTTAAATTAAAATTATTTGGAGATCATGGTTCCACCTAAAATATTGAATGTTTGGGTACAATTGAAACGTAAAAATAAATTATTGGAACAGTTCGAACAATTTTTGGCTAATAAAAAACATGGTCACATTCTACCATTATGCTAAGATCATGAAAAGTGGATGCTTCTTTTATGTTAAAATAACGCCCTCACACCCACATCTTATATAGGTGTGTATGGGCATCATGACCCCGAGATACCCAAGTGATCTTTACTTCCTTTCATTTTTACCCTAGTCTACTCTTCTGCTTTTTCTTCCTCCCTCATTGAGTTGTCTGTCTTGTGTTTGGCGCAGCTTGACCAAATATGGCCCATACGCAATAAGACCCGAAACCAACCAACATTAAAATAACATAAATGCAGCAATTTTGATGCTTAGTAAACTTGTAAACTTAAAAATTTTCTGATTCTTCAACATACTCTTGTGCAAATCAGGTAAAAATCAACCAATTTGCAATTTGTAAAGTAAAATATTTAAAGTTAGTGGAAAATTTCCTTCTCTATGTAACATTTCTGAAGCAGTCGTGGGCTTCCAATCCGATGAGTGTTTTCTCTTTGGAGAGTTTGCACGTATGCTCAAAATTTGTACTGCATACTTGTTTCTTCAACTAAAGTTCATAAAACTTTCTAATTGAACATCAGGGGAAAATAATCAAGCTTTTGTTTCACTTCTAACGATTGGATTTTTGAGGAAAGCCCAACATTTCCATTGAAGTAATAAACAGTTACTTCATCTGATGGTTCGGGAAATTTCCAGTTTATATTTGGGAATTCTGTAGATGAGCTATCAACTATAAATGTCTCTTGTTCGGACACAAGATCCATAACAAGATAATTAATTTCGCATTTTGAATCACTATCAGTAAAATTTTCTTCGTTGAATTCCTTCGACCTCTTTTTTCATTAATGGATAAATGGATTTGAATATGAACAAACTACTATGTAATATATAGTATTGAAAGCAAATTGATTTCGGTCATGGTCATGTATTGCAATATAAGGACTAATTAGACCGACTGAAAGAGGAAGATTGAAAATAATGCTAACATTCAAAATGTTTCCAATCCAAGTGGAGATAAAGAATTGCTGTACAACCATTCCGTCGTGAGTGATGCTTTGAAAATACAAAGAAAATATGCTTTGATGGTCACCGTGAGAACTATTCGTGCCCTCCGAGTCAGATTGCTGTCGGTATGTTTTAAACAATTCAACCAATGTGATAAAGGAAGGTATGATGTGTTATTTCCTGCATACAGGTGTCATCCATTAACAAGAAGGAATGCAAAGGTCATTGTGATGGTTCCAGTAAAGACATGTGACACTCTCGCTCCCATAAATGCATTTGTACTTCTTGGCGTATTCTTTGGCATGAGAGAGATATCACTTGCGCCACTTTCTAAGGAAGGACCCTCTTAAAGGCCTGTCGCTGACAGCTCGTAAATCGTGATCGATGTCAGTGGTCACTTAAAAGAGGGAAAATTTCCTACCAGTCCCAAGCTACTCTAGGAAGGAAACTTCTGATGGGACTCATTTGTCCCAGCCGTAGTGTAAAGGTTAATAAAAGTTTTATTTTCATATTTATAAGGAAGATTGTCTTATTGTTATCTTGTTAATCTAAATTAAATTTTATATTATTTATCCCTCCTATCAGTCTAAATCTGCATATTTACATGATCACATTGCCATCTTTTCTCTAGTGAAAACTTGAGCCATTTTTTAGGAATGAAAACCTCATGGTCTAACATTGTTTACACCATGGGGTGAGTTGGTTGTTCGTCCATAGATATTCATTTCTCTTTCAGTTGTCCTCATGACAGGTGAAATCTGGAGCTTCCTTCAGTTTGTGGAGAAGTATCCATACATCATCTACAACATGTTTGGCTTTTCCATTATGAGTGCTTTAGGTCAGGTTAGTAGAATGATTCCATTGATCAAAGCGAGAATTGTACGTTTGAAAGGGTGTTTTATATGAAACCATGAAAACTTCACAATAAACATTGAATAGAATTTGTATGACTGATGTTATGCAAATGAATCTAATGCAGATAAGAAATTTGGAATACAGATTTTATTTTGCACACTGATCTTTTTTGGTTGCAATTTCATAAAAGGTGAAGCGATAGCTGAATGGTCTTATAAAACCCATGCATTTTTATCCCTTACCCAAAAGGTCTAATTAGCTCTCATGAAACAAATGATGAGCATAGAGGTACTAACCAAACCCCTACCCAGGAATAAAAACCAATGAATCAGAAAGTAAAAATATTTATGCAGTCTAATTTCTCTCCCTTTTTCAATTGATTGGTAAAGTCCAAGTCTAATATTTAGAAGAAGCTGGAATTTTGGGCCAACTTCAGTATTTGCGCATAGCCAATGGTATGTTGCCGTGTCAAGAGTTTAACACTTAAACAATGAAATAGTTTTGATAGTCAAAAACAGCAATTGTGTAAAGAAAATATATTGACATCCAATATTCTGCATAAAGAAAATCTTTAATTGATCTAAAAACACACATATGAACATTACAAAAAGAGTATACCCTTGTCAGCTTTGTAGAAAATAAGCTAAACAGCTAACTGGCGGTTGTAACCTGAGAAATGTCTGACTATCCTTAATTAGCCAAATTACCAGTTTATAAAATTGCAAATGCTAATCAGCTTTAGACAATATACCAATCCTATATATTTAAAACCTTATATCCTATATATTTATACCTTTCTTTGAAAATTAAATTAGCGTTTTTTAAAAATGCTTTCCATGCTAATTGTACACACTAGTTCAGGTAGTAGTTTAATAGACTAAATTAGATTTTAAGATTTTACATCTTACCAGAATGTAAAGATTTGAAGCGGAAAGTTAATCTCGTATCTCAGAAACATGCTGTTGAAATGCTTGCAACAGTTGAAATACTAAAAATTTATTTCCTTAATAAAGCACTCAATTGGATGTCATTCTCAAAAATGCATTTCAATGTTTCTATGAAACTTCAAATCCAGTCTTGGAAATAAACTAACTTTGACATAGTTTCTGTTCTGAGACTTCCCAATTAGAATGTGACACTTTTGGTTAGACATTTGCAGCTCTACTTGTTCAGCAAACCATCCCACAAATCTGTTGTCAGAAGTCAGAACCATTCCATCATCAAGCCTAAATTAAAATTCAATAGTAGTGAAATACAAATAGAAACATCAAATAATGATTAATATTTATTCCAGTAGGACTAAACCAGCAAGCACTAAAGCCTAACTTTAATCCTACTAGAATGACCACAAACCTCTATTTCAAACATGTGAATACTAAATTATTCTTTGTTTTATATTTGTGAATGTACTTAATTTGTATTTTCAAAGACTACAAATCCTGTGTGTTCAGTTTGAGTAGATAGAAGAATTGATTGATCCTGTTTGCAGGTCTTCATATACTTGGTGGTGAGTGACTTTGGGCCTCTCCTCTGCTCAATCATCACAACTACCCGTAAGTTCTTCACCGTCCTGGGGTCAGTCTTCATCTTTGGCAACTCCCTTGCCATGCGCCAGTGGGCAGGCACTGCTCTCGTCTTCACTGGTGAGTTGAATTCTCTCCATTTTGTGCTATTTCTTTTAAAAACTGTTGAATAATTTGTAATGGCATATTGAATGGACCCAGATTTTGTTTAATTAAAAACTATTAAAATGACCTACATATTTAATCTATATACTTTTGATAGTAGTCCCTCTTAATGCTTCTAAGAGCTGTCATGACTGTGGGTTGTCTACTGCACTAGCAACCTGTGAGTTGTAGGCGGTGCAGGTTCGATTCTTTCCTGGGTGTATTTCTCTCTTCTGTCAGTAAAACTTTGATTGTGTGTTTACCATTACTTGACCTTGTCTGCCTTTGACGCAGATTGATCTTTGCTCCATAAAATCTCAATGCAGCCAACCTAATACTCCTATCTGATCATAATAAAGAAGTTTATCTGCTGTGGATCCCTAATCACTACAGTATCATAGCCTGATCTTCTGGCCAAAAAAGGGCAGATTTCTCAGACATGCTGAGATCCCATATTACATCATCTTATCAATAATTTATGCAAATTTCAAGAATATCCTTACAAAAGAACTTTTGGAGAGGAATTCCTTGAAAGCATGGTGAACAACATATCAGACCTACCTGATTGACCAAGGATGAGTATTGCAGCCAAATTCCGTTTTGCTTTTGGTCATGACTGCCTTACTAAACACCTGTATCGAATACCTATCCACCAGAAGTGGCCATTTAAACAGGTGAATCCTTTCTAGGATATACCAAAAGGTGACAAAAAAATTACCTAAGAACTTTTCTAAAAGCAAGAGATTGCAATCAGTCTCTATTTACTAACAAAAAGAGGACATCAACAAAATCTGGACTGTTAATCAATAATAAGCATTTAAAAACATTAAAATATGCCAATAATGAATACTTGTGCCTGTGAGCACTAATCGTTGATATGTGTGTTTACTGCATCATTGTTTTCGATTTTTAAAAGCTTTTAGTAAAACAATATGCTTTATTTATTCTGCTGTAATTTGGATGGGCACTTTTCTTCTGGTTAATGCTTAAGAATGTTTTGAACTTTGTTTGCTATTAATAAAATCTTGATCTACCCTAGTGGTCAAAACACTCAATTGAAGTGCTTGTTGCAAGTTTGATCTTTGTACAGGCCCACTGGCCTGAAACAAGCCTCGTATTTCATTTTAGTTTAAGAGCCTTTATATTGCCCTAACGATTTTTCAAGCTTTCGTTTCTGCAAGAACACTACATATTTGATTTCACCTGAATGATCCATGTCCAAGGTCAAGGGTCATAAAATATCAAGTGCTTAATATATGTAGATTAGCTAAAAATAGATTATTTTAAAACTGCATTTGTGAGAACCAAAACTAGCTTGCTTGAAAGTTTCTTCACTTATGCAGTGACGAGAGTAGTGACTGATGTATTGCGATTGAAATGTAGCCTTGAAAGCAAAATAGTTTTGAAGAGGCCTTAATCTTTTGCTTGAAGACAGGGAATCCTGTTTTCTTTTGTTATATAGTGATTTAAAAGTAATTTTTTGATACTACTGTTCTCCATTGAACTATTCATTACAAATAATTTTGCATTGCATTTTAATTTTCTAGTATTTTACATGTCTGTTTTATTGAATCTTGAAAATGAGGTTCCTAAAATGTTTTGGAAATGTTTGAAAAGTATTTAAATTAAAAAAAAATCCTTTTTAAAGTATTTGAATTTTTTTTGTAAAAGTGGGAATTGTGATGAGTACTATTTAATTATGAAAAATGTATTTAAATATTTTTCCATTTTTGCAGGTCTGACGCTGGATGGCATGTATGGTAAGCAGAGTGCATCCAAGAAGAAGTAATGTTGTTTTAAGGACTTTTGTTAAAGGTATTGTGTTCGGGAATGTTTGAATGACACAAAGGAACAATGGCACATCTCATGTGGAAAACCAAACCTTACCTTTCTTTATCCCTGTGATAGTTTCTTCATTTTCATTTCATTGAAATTCGAATTTTCGTTAAGGTGCTTGACACCAGAACCATTTTTTAAATTTCCATTATTAAATCTAGTTTTTTCACACTCGCACTTCAGGGGCTAACTTTGGAAAAAACTTCATATATATTCAAATATCAACTTATTAACGTTTAATTAGATAATGAGAGTATGTTTGTGAACAGAGGTTATAAAATTTCTAATGTGTCTAGAAAGGAAATTTTAATTGAACATGATTCATTCCATGTTTTGAGCCTCTGGATTTGGGCTTCTTACAATTTATCAAGAAATGTTCAACTCTGACCTCTTCAGTTCTGAGAGAAACCCTAAAAAGATATTGCCTTGACTATTTCAGATAATTAAAGGTGGTACTTTTGTATTAGCTATTTAAAGTACTATTTTCCCCCTAACAAATGGTGTGTCAAAATGCATTGCCTTCTAGTAGTTCAGTTGCTATCTAGTCATTATCAAAAAAATTTAACAATAAACTAATATACTCATAATTTAATGAACGACTTTAATTACTAGTTAAGGCTTTATACCAGAAATTAGTAGTAGAAACTGGTTTTAGAGTTGGGAATTATTGTTACCAAAACATCGCTGCTGGTCTTCTGAATCATATTTTTATAACTTAGCTTGATTTGCTTTGTGTTTAGAATCCTACACTAAGGAATCAATTTATACACTGATACAAGCAGCAAATGCCATCTGTATGAGATATAATGCTGCTAGAAATCTAATCGGAGCACCAATGTTTTTCATGAAATCTAATTAAGTAAACATCAGGGGAAACCTGACATCAAAAAGCGATTATCTTATTTTTAATTTTTTTTATTTATCTGAGAAAAAGGATTACTGTTCATGAGTTTAAAAAATTCAGTTTGGCAGTTGTTCAAGCTGGGATTAGAAATATTAACACAATGATACTTCTCTGCAGAATACCTTGAGCTTATTTTACATATTTGAAATTTTTTCAATTGAATGTTGTAGTACAAAACTAGTACCTGATTAAAGTTCTATATTCACACTCGGTTGGTTGAACCTACAAAAAAATAACTAAAAACTATAATGAGAATTTCTGTTAGTAATTTTACTGGTATTAAGAATGTCAATAATATGCCCTATATTGGCCTCTGCAATGTTTTCAGGGTGTGCAATCATTTAATTTATAATTTTTTTTGTTGATGCTATTTTATTACATTTTTTTTGTTTTGATAATCATATTTTTAATTTAAAAACTTAAAATTGCAAGAGAACTTTAAAATATTGTGTGCTGCCAGCGATGAAGAGTTTAAAATTTATTATTGATTGAGATGTTCCTTATTTGTCACGAAAAAAGGTTCAATTGATTCAAGACAAATAAACTACTCGTGACTATAAGCAATACAAATATGTAGGTTTGTATACAGTCTAAACTATTAATTCTGATAAAAACTTCATTCAATTATAAGTACAGTAACCCCTTAATGTATATTGTGCTTCAAGTGGACAAGAAAAAAGCACAAAATACAAAGGGAAGCAATAGAACATAGGACAAGAAAAATTGAATTATTACAGAGTAAAGCGTGAATTGTACATTCTGTTACATATTTTTATTTAAAATTGTGTAACAAGTAGTGGAATATCTTTGTATTCATAATAGATCATTTAGGATTTTCCCACCTTCCTTTCCGGGTCTGACTGTTGAAGAACCTTGACCCCCTAACTCAATATCCCCGACAAAATTTTGCATTGTGAAAGAAAAATCAAGGTTATTTGTTAAGGAAAGGTAAGAATGGAAGAGGTAATCTTTCAACCCCTCCCACCCCAATTCTAAAGAAAAATAGATTTCCTTTACTGTTTGCAAACATAGATATAATAAAAGGTTACTTATTTAAATTTTTATTGCAAAATGTTTAATCTAGAAACTGAAAAATATCTATAGTTCATTTTTTATACTTGGACTATATGGAAATAAAAAAAGTTGTAGGGTTTTTCTAACTTAAAGACCACTACTCTAGGGATACAGGCTAGTAAGTTCACAGGTGTAGAAAGAAACCAAGTACTGGCAGATAAAAGTGACAGTCAGGACCAGTAGCACAATCAAAGGGATGATTTCGAAGACAGCATACTCTTGTAACTGTTGATTTTTATTTTTATAATATTATCTTTACAAATAAAATGAAGTTCTTAAATTATAGTTTAACTCATCACATCAATGTTCTAACAGTGACGAAAAATAATAAAGGGATTTTGAGAAGCAAGATTTGAATATTTGTTTAATGTTTAATAGTTACAAATATTTGGTGAACCCAACCATTGTAAAAAGATTTATGTTTGATCAACCAAGATGTGTCTCTTTTGTGTGCTTATGCTAAAATATAAGATATTGAACCTTAGAAAAACTTTTTACCTAATAAAGCCAGGATTTTTGAATAAAAAATGTCTTTGAAACAGAGGTCTCTAAGGTATGAAATCCTGACTGCTACTGGACAAGGTGCTACTGAACATTTTCAAATACCAAACAATGGAGAGAGCTTTATATAAAGATAAATACCGTAGAAGCTGAATACTTATCACTTGAACTGAAAACAATAGTAAATATTTGAATAATTACATTGATAAATGAAATATATTTGTATTTTCATTGCAATTTTTGATTTTTTATGTAAAAATATATCATTGACTTAGAGCAGAAACTCATTAAAGTGACAAAAAAAATTTTAATACTGTAAACCTGTTTAAAGAGACTTAGATTTTAGGTAAAAAAATAAAAATGATAGACGTTTGATAGTGTTATATATCTTAAACATATTACTATATGACTATTTCTCATCATGAAAATACGCATTTTGTGTCTTAAAAATTAATGAATTTCTGCTCTAAGCCAACAATATACATAATTTGTTTCCCCTTTTATGACATTGTTTTGTAATTCCATTATGGCCTTCTTTATTACTTTGCTTTATGATGGATAGAAAGTAATTTCTTCCCCACCCAAGTTCGATATTAACAATGATTCTTTAATATAATTTCTATCACTATACATTGCTGAATCTTTTTTGATTCTTAATGAGTTTTAACTACCTGATTTTGAATTGTTTGATTGTTAGGTATATGGAATCCTCAACTTCTGCATTTAAGTACTTATTGACTGTTTTGTTGAATCAATCCATTCAATCATTTTCAATGTATTTATTTATTTCAAAATGTCCTGTACATACTGCTTTAATAAAAAAAGTATTTTAAAGAAAATAGTTTTGTGTTTTGTATAAAAATGTATCTTCTAGCCACTGCTAACGATTGTTCCAGTTTTGTAGTATGAATTAATATCACTTCCAATCAAATAGGATATTCACTTTGTATAGTATGAAATTTCAGAATACATTGTTTAAAACAAGGATGATGGTCAGACCAAGCCCCACCAACAATTGTATTTCTCTTGAAAATAGTCTACCTCTGACGAGTTGGCATTTCAGACTTGGTTTGTTTAATTAGGAGAAATGTTCAAATGTGTTAACAATGCATTAATACAATTGGCATCTTTAGCACTCATACGGGCTCTGAGTTTGTTCGGTGTTGAATGGGACAGCAGTGATTTCGAATTGGCAAAACAAATTATCACCTTTTGCGATTGCCATACATAACTGCAATAATCATTGTGACGTCACTGACATGGCTGCCCTTTTCTCTAATGGGCATATTACTGTTCTAGAAATGGACAACCCCCGGTCATCTGACCAGAGCTATATTTATAATACAATAAATATAAATAATGAGAAGAAAAATATTTTTCCAAAATCAAATATAAGAAACAACTTTGGGTCAAATAAATTCCCCACGTTGGTGTCAGTGATCAGCACTCTTGGTACATGCCACCTGTGCTTGAGCCTTGAATGGAATTTTGTTTTCAAAGCAGAGTGGAAAAATTCTTTTTGGGAGAGTAAGTAAATCTTCTAGTACTCTGATGTTAAATAAGATTGTCTCTTGAGCAATTTGTAGCTTTATCCAAGAATTGGAATTGCGTCATACTTAATTCAGACTCAGGAGGGGGATTCATGCTGAAAAAGTAGTTTTAATGTGAGTCGATTATTTTGTGAAACAAAAAATGAATGCACGGAAAGTGCTATGACTCAACTCCAGTATGTCTAAGATAGGTAAAAGACAGCTAGAAAGCTTTGTTGCATCAACAGTAACTTTTGCTTCATTATCTCAAGATAAATAGCCTCCAGTGCAACGTTAATTCAATTGCCTACCTACTCAAACCCATTTTACAATATTTACTGTGCACTGTAACTTTACTCTGGAATACATATATTTAAATATTTTATTTTCACTGTAACCATGATATAGAATGTTTATTACTCAACTCATTATTTCAGTTCTACTTTTATGTCCAATGCTTGTAATGTCATGTTTCTTTTCCATTGCATTAATTTTTAGTTAGCCAGGATCCTTATTTAAAAAACTCTTGTTTTGTCTTGATTAAAGAATCCTGAATTAAGAGATTGATCGCATACTCATCTCTTTAATGTAATGAAATTAGAATTTTCAAGGCTCAGCAAGACTTGCTAAATATCTAAACTAATAAAAGCACTTTTACAAAATTCAGTCAAAAGTATTTTAAATGTAAATTATCTGTTAGAGTAAAAAGAAATACAATATTGCTTAGTCAAAGTCCCACGAGAATTTTCGTACATGAACAGCTTAAAATGATTGAAATAAATTGCCACACAAAATGCTAGTTCGGTGAAACTAGTGTTATTCAAAATAAATTTGAAATGCGAATGAAGACTTAAGTTACTTTCTCTATAAAAGTTCTAGTACATTGTTTTCCAAAGTGGGCACTACCAGAGTAAATAGCTATGTAGCTATTTACTCTGGTTGCGAGTTTGAATCCAGCCAAAACACCGTCGTGTACAAAGGGGGCTGGTGCACGTTAAATCTCGTGGCCTCAAATGTCCTCACGTTGGCGTGGTGTGGAAGTTTGGAGAGTGGGGGCCAGCTCAGGTGTTGCCTCGTCATCTGACCGTGGTTCAAAATTACGTGGTGCTGTCCTCGGATCTTTCCCTCTGGGATTGATCCCGGACCGTCACCAATAGCCCGTTGTGTTGCTCCAGTGTGAGGTTAATTGAAAATACCAAAATACCTAGCAACATTTTTAAAAGTTTGGCAAAATCAGAAAATAGCGCTGGGGTGATTTCAATTTTTGCAGCAAAGCCAATGTCAAATAATAGCTTTGTTAAGACAGCAACTTGGTGATTGGGATTGATCCCGGACCGTCATCAATAGCACGTTGTGTTGCTCCAGTGTAACGTTAATTAAAATACCAATCTAACAACATGGTGAACTTTGGCGATCGCATCTTATTCTAGGATTTAGTCAAAAAATTCCATGTTCCTGAAATATGAATTTGCTTTCTTATTCCATAACTAAAAACAAAGTTCAGAAAACTTTTACGAAACAATTTTAGGCCTTTAAATTGTGGGGCCACGGTTGTCCGGTTCGAAGAGTAACGGATTAGCAACCGGAGGTTTGCGAGTTCGAATCCAACCAAAACACCGTCGTGTGCAAAGGGTGCTGTGCACGTTTAATCTGTCGTGACCTCAAATGTCCTTACGTTGTCGTAGTGTGGAATTTGGAGAGTGGGATGCCAGCTCAGGCGTGATCTCGTCATCTGACTGTGATTCAAAATTACGCGGTGTTGTCGGTTTTGATCTCTGACCGTCGCCATGAGTCCTTGGTATTGGTCCAGTGTGACATTAATTAAATACCTACTTATCTCTTTAAAATATGTGCTTCGTGTTTAGTTGATTTTGGAGGTAGGTAGATATTTTAATTTACGATGGTGCACGTTAAACCGTCCGTGCTCTCAAATGCCCTCATGTTAGCATTGTGTGGAAGTTTGAGAGTGGGGTGCAAGCTCAGGTGTCCTCGTCATCTGACCATGGTTCAAAAATACGTGGTGTAGTCCTCGGATCTTTTCCTCGAGGATTGACTTTGGGATTGATCCCGGACCGTCACCAATAGCCCGTTGTGTTGCTCCAGTGTGACGTTAATTGAAATACCCCCCCCCCAGACCATCGCCTGCGATGTTAATTAAAACACCTATCTATCCAGACAATCGCCAACATCCTGTTGCGTTGCTACAGAGGGACGTTAATTAATTGCAATTACCACCATTGTTAAACATTGCTGCTATTTAATATTTAGCATTACTTTTTCCCTATTAGACGTTTGGCGCATGGAATTAGAATTTTTAATTAACATCACACTAGAACAACACAACGGGCTGTTGGCGACGGCCCGGGTTGGTTTGGGGTTTTGTAGCGCAAAGGCCATATTTTTGGACACACTATATCAAGTAATAGGGGGTATTTCAATTAACGTCACACTGGAACAACACAACGAGCTATTGATGACGGTCCGGGATCAATCCCAAAGGGAAAGATCCTAGGACAACACCACGTAATTTTGAACCACGTGAAGTAATAGGTGACGGTCTGGGATCAACCCCCGAAGGGAAAGATCGAGGAAAACATCACGTAATTTTGAATCGTGGTCAGATGACGAGGTCACACCTGAGTTGGCACTCCTTTCTCCAAACTTCCACATCACGCCAACGAGAGGGCATTTGAGTTCACGACAGATTTAACGTGCACCAGCCCCCTTTGTATACGACTGTTTTTTGTTGGATTTGAACTCGCAACCCTCCGCTTGCTAGTCAGTTTCTCTGCCAACCTGGTTACGGCGGCCAAGTTTTAGCGCAGCTTGGCCACATATGGCCTTTTACGCCAATAAACCCAATTAATCATTCCAGTATTTTATTTTCAACGTATCAGCGCTTACCCTGGTGGAACCAATCCCTAATCAACTTTCTTTTGCAGACAAACTTTGATCTTTTACAAACAGTTATAATCTTTTTCTCCTACCCAATCAGCATCCTTAATTTGTCCTTGACTAAGCAATCCGTGATCTGAAAAGAGATGCTTACTGCTGTACCCAAGGACGTTATACATACCTAAACATTTTCTTCCTATGAACAGGAATACTAGGTTTAGAAATTATTTTACTTGGAATTAATTAAAAATTTTAATCATGGCTGGTGAGAATGTCACAACCATTGATGTTAGCGAACTCCCTTTGCCTCGATTGACCCAAATAAAGCAGGAATTGGATACAGTAAGAATAAGTTTCTATAAGCTCATAATTTATAAGACCATGTGCTAATCAAAACGTGGATTATATTTCCGGTGCGAGTTTTAAACTTATGAATTTGGTTCAGTTCGTTCGTTTGTTTGTAAATTGCAGGACGTTGTTTTTCTTTGAAGTTATTGAGCAATGATGTCTATTTTCCGGCATTGATTCACGATTATACCGGCATTGATTCAGGATTATACCGGCATTGATGTTCCGAATCTACTTGAAGCAGTAGATCCTGACTATTAACAATACGGTGTGCAAGAAGGCATACCCTCTCTTAAGATGAAACAGGATGTCCTCCATCCACCTCAGAATTTCCTTTTAATGTTCTCTGAAGTACATATATGCGCATTGAAATTATTTTGTATCTTGTGTTACATTATAAATTGACACTCTTTGGTTTTGAATAATTTCAAGTCAATCTTTTGAGAAAGTAAACTGACCTTTCTGTTTTGCAAATGCTGAATAGATGCTTTTTACATGTACGTAACAATAACAAATGTTTGTAGTTTAGAATCAGCAGTGGTGTAGAGTCCAAACGTCCAGCACCCCTTAAAATTAATATTTGGTGGCAAAAAAATGATTAAACCTAAAGCCAAAAGACGATTTTTTAACCAATTCTAAGGGAATCGTAAGTTCCTAATTTAGCATTCCAAAATGCCAATCAGAGAATGATGATTCTCCTTTGTTCCAGCCCACCTTTGAAAATGACTATGATCACGATCTAAACAGTATTTGTATCGTCTATACAGAGTTGCCAAGATTGGGCTCAATTGCACCTTTTGGGTTCCTTCTTAATTTAACTTAAAAAAGTATTTGTATTGCCCTGTCTTTGTGGAAAAGAAACAACTGCGAATCAAATTGATACAAGGTTGCCTAAAACTAAGTATAAGATTTGTGTCTTTGCTTTTAATCCAATCTTGGCATCCCTAGATGTGGAGTAATAGCTCAACAGTGTAGAGCTATTGGTATACACTGTTGAGAATCAGTACACTTTTGAACTTTTTTAACTTTTACACTACGGCGCTTTTATTCCACTACACAACAACTACTACCTACAACTGTTGTACCGCCTGTAGTCTAAAGGTTAAGGATGTTTTTTACCATCACAATTTTTTGTGGGGAATGTTCCTGGAATTGTCATTGACTGTACATGCAGTTGTCTTGAAAATTAAAGACCTTTTGCTTTTAGCTCTAAAGAAGTAATTGAAACTTATCTGTTACTTAATAAATTTTACTGTTTTTGTCTATTATTTTATATTTCTTGGAATATTGTGCTATATTAAAGCTTTTCATGATTGTTTCAGAATTACATGTTGAGAACTTTAAGTTGTCACTTAGCTTCGACTACTACTTCATTTGTGAACCCATCCTCTATGTATAGCATTTAATATTTTTTATATTAAAAACTCTTGTTTGCCTTGGTGTATTTCTCTTTTCTATGTGAATCAAAAAATTTTTTGTATGTATGTGGTACTTCGAATATCCATCTAGTAGATGAACTATAACCACCGAACTGTTTCTCCCATTTCCTCCTGTGACGTATTGGGGATTAATTTTAAAAAATCAGCAAACAGGAAGTAATGAAAAAGATGGTTGGATCAGAGGAAAATAGACGTTTGGACGTCGATTGGTAGACATTTTTGTGTGTTAAAATAAATGTTTGTGCTTCGTCCTATGTTGTTTCTTATCCTCAAATCTCAATCCCCTAGACAATATTCAACAATCCTACATGTATTCATCCATTTAATTGAGAGAAAAACATTGCTTGGTCAAATTTCGCCTTGTATCATAAAAAACAACCAACCTTTTGTCTGTTTTGCTCCACTGAGATAGCTAGTCCCATTTATCATCTTTATTAGTCATTGTTTGAAGCTTTCAATATTTGATTACCAGTTTATCTACTATTTATTTGATTGAAGATGCAATCCTTGATTCTAAAAGTTAAAACCTCTCCTGTAGTATGACTATGTAGTAAACCTGTAGTATTTTTGTTCCTTGCAGCAAGTGGAAGTGTTTGGGTCGTCTCTGCAGCAGCTGAAGATTGCACAGAAAAAGTACTCGGACTCCAGGGAGTGTGTGGAGAAGATGCAACAGATGAAAAAGGGTAACTCAATGTTGGTTCCCCTCACAGACTCTGTATCCTTAACCTGAACTCATGAGGTGGGCATAAGGTTAAAAAAAGGACACACCAAATACAAGATATAATTAATACAAAGTTTCCAAAGTCATGATTTTTCATTTTAGTTTTTAAAGGCCCTTTTAAAGACCTAATATTTGCCATAAGTATTGAATACTAGAAAGAGCGCAAGGGCCACAAGTGGGCCTGTGTGGAACTCATGCATTTTCCAGCCTGTAACTCCTTAACGAATGAATTCAATAGACTGCTTTATTTCATGACTTTTAATTATTTTGTCCACACTTATTGTGTATTTAATCATTTTGGCCTGGCTGGGGGGATTTGAACTGGATATATAGGACCTTATACCTTGAAGGACAGGAGGCCTCCTTTAGTATTTCACAGTGGTACCATAAAATTCTTCCCATTTGAGGAATATTAGCTTCTTGCAATGACATTCAAAGTACTTTGACCTTGTTTTCCTCCCTTTACATTATGTTTACAAACATTTTGTTCCTTTCCCCAGCTGTGAACACTGTTTTTTGGTGACCGACTGCTGAGTAGTAATTCTTTTTCTAAACATTCTGAATGTCTTATACCTTATTCACATGATGCATTGAATAGGGACATATGGTTAGTTTCTTTTCTGATCGAGAGTAGAGAAAATGGCTTATAGACACAATTGTACTCATTAAGAGACTGAAAGGTTTTGTGTGGCAAGACTGGATGATAGGTTCAGGAAATAGTGAAAGTAGTCATTCTGAGAATGAATATTTTCTAAAAATAGCTTGTCTAATGAATAAGCTAAAACTATATTTTAGCTTTTTTTAGGTGTGGATAATCCTCAAAGCTCTCTGTTCATGGTTGCACCAGAGGAAGTCAGAGATCCGAAAGCAATTAGACAAAGGAAGATGCCATCATTGTTGACCAAATGGTACACTTGTATATTGTCGAATTGAGAAAAAGGATTTGGCTTTGGCTTATGCATGTGTTTTTACAATATTTTAGATATACCGTTGGCAAGTACTTGGATTTTAAATAAGGAAGTAATGGGAAAGCAGATACTTGGAGAAATTTCAGCTTCCCGCATGTAAAGGGTTTACTCAATATCCAACACCTAGAAATAATAATGAAGCTAACAAAAAGGTTTCAACACAGGTAGTATAAGAGACCAACAAAGATCAATATGCACAGTGCAAAGGTCTTGCAAATGAAATCACAAAAAATAGATGCCAGGATTGGAAAAAAACAGTTTGCAGAAAATGTGCATCGAGAGAAGTGAGACATACTGCTCCAACGAATGTAAAAACTAAAATTAAATGAAAGAAAACAAGTTAAGGTAATGTAAAAAGTGAGTTTGAATATTAATCTATCACATCTTTATCTAAAATAATCTGTTTAATTTGATTCAGCTCTTACTGAACATGAGGCCAAACTGGCTCCTGTCTTTCTACGTGTAAGGCAACTTCTCATCTTTCTAGTGTTAAAATATATTCAAAAGCCTTAGTTTCTACTAGAGTGCTGCATATTTTATTTCATCTACGTTCAAAAACCAAACTTCTTTTCCAGGTCAGTGTCATCAAAAATCTAGGGCATAGTATTCATAGGTTAGTTCAAAATTTTTGTTTTTAATACTGGGTAGTGGGAGAACCAAACCTGTCAAGCATGAAAGTTCGTTCACCTGTGCACCCACTTGTTAATTTATTATGATCTATGAAATGTAGCCTATAAAAATGAAAAATAACCTTGGAAAGGCCTTATTTGTATTTTCTATATGTAAATTATTATTACATTATACAGCCTTAGAGAAAACAGATTTTAATTGTTTTCTCTATGATTGTCTGTTTCATTCATCATTTTCTTTTTCCTGTCATTTTTGTTCTATGTAATTAATAGCTTTGTGTTTATATAATGTAGCTTATGTTGTATAATCATACTGTGTTTTGTTTTATTGATTGTGCATTGCATGTTCTATACTTTTGATGCTCTATGTGCTTAAATGATGTATGCCACAAACATGAATTGAGTACTTTTTGTTCTGAAAGTTCCATTGGGGTTCTTAACTCATTCCTAGATGTATGTTCCCGGAGAACTGGACGAAACTCAGCGAGTCATCATCGACGTCGGAACGGGTTACTATGTTGAAAAGGTGAGAAGTCACCATACAGTGTTTGTGATGAACGTAGATGAATTTTTCTTTTTTGTTTCTAAGTGCATGGCTTTCTATGAGCTTTGAGGATGTATTTTGTTTTGGGCCATTGTTTTAATTTTTCTATTATTTTTAATTTAAGAAATGCATTTTAAGTTAGCATACCTGCATTTTGCATCTGCTGTCCATTTATAATGAATGCACATTTCATACCTCCAAATGAAATAAAATAAGTCACTAGTCTAAAACAGTATTTGGTGTACTTCTCCCTAGTGTTAATTCTTATTTCTAATACAGTGTATGGCAAAAAGTTCAGTCAGGCTAATACAGTGTCACAGCTGCTGATCATCTATTATATCCCATTCACTTATTGAAGGGCCATTTAGTGTTTTTTAACGTTTAAACTATTTTCGCATTCACTCGTATTTTCTGTGTTGATTTTCCAGATGTCTCTTCTGTAATCAGACTGTTAAAGAAGTTCGTTAGAGCTGCGAGCTCTTCCATGTAGTTTCGGCGATATTATGCAACTCCATATAGGTTAAAAACAGGCATAATAAAAGTAAGCAACAAAATTGCCAAATGAATCCAATAGATGTTGATTTTATAGTTTATTTTCACTTGTCAATATACAAATAATGCGAATTTGTGAGCCATGGATGTTAGGGCCATAGAGTGAAGAGGGTTGTGCTTTCAAATTACGGCTCAAAACCAGAATTGATCATTGAAACCCATTCAGCAGTTGCCCTTTCTGGCAATGAATGCAAGTTTAGAGAAAGAATCCCCATAGTCCACTTTTAAAAGGGAGGGGAGTGAACAGGTGGTTGCTTTTTCTTCTCTTAGGTTATAAAGAAAAGATGGAATTTGTTTTGTTGTACGGTACCCCTTGGTGTTTCACACTTCTAGGGGACAAGAAAAAGAATACAATAGCATAAAATAAAGCAAGTGCAAACTACATTATATCATGTTTTTTATTTAAAAATAATTTTTCCGAAACATTAGATCATTTACAATTTTTCTATGTATCTTTTGGGTTCTGACTGAAAAAGGACCTCAACCCCCTAACCTGACAATGTCTGTAGGTACCTAAATAAAAGTTCAGATTGTGGCAGGAGGACCTACGGGAAAGAGGTGACCTTTTCTTTGAACTCTCGATTCTAAAGAAACAAATTGAAATTTCCTGTTTGCAAATTTCAAGTTTGTCATACATGTAAAAATGAGGGAAAAGCTGAATAAGCAATATAACGAGGAGTTACTGTACATGAATTAATCTAGTACTAAATTTATATTTTTGAAAATTATAACAAACTCTCTTAAGGGATATTTCTCCAAATTTTAAATCAATTTTTATTGTTTAAGACATTTCTATTTTTAAAAGTAATTTATGGGTTTAAGTCATCAATGTTGATTCTACTAATGCATATCTATCAAGTGTGTATCTTTCACTCAGAATTAACAGATTTTCATTGTTTTATATGGATTTACAATTACTGTATGTTATGTTTTCACCATAAAAATCAATTTAAAGTCAGTTGTAACTTTTGCATCCTATTTTGTATAAGTCATCAGTATATTACCAACTAATTACAATCACTTGACTTGCTTAATGCTTTTTTCAGTGACTAACCCCTTTGCTGCATTTGTTTCATATAAAATATCCATCTTAATTATCTTATTTCTTTAAACTTCTATGATGCTCAAGCAATTTTTTCCTTGCATTCTTTTTACATTATTGCCTTTTTTATAAAAACATGTTTTTACAAAATGATGTCTGCATACATACATGTATTCTCACATGAGCCACCTTATACTATCTTTGTTAGTTTTATGAATCTCATAATTGATTAACATTTTGGATCAAGTTTGTAACTTTGTCCAGATTCTACCTCTTGTGTTCTGATGTGTATTTGTCTCTACCTGTAGGAGCTCCCAGACGCTGTTGACTACTTCAAAAGGAAGGTGAAGTTTGTGACTATGCAAATTGAGAAAGTGCAGCATATAATGAAGGAAAAGCTTATTGCACGAGAAAGTATGTCGCTTCTCTTTCACTCGCTTATCGTCAAGGCCTGATTTTATTTGATGTTATCTTGTTAGCCTTTTGTAGACTACCCATACAGAGAGAAATTCCATTTGCAATCTCCTGATTTTAGAAATATCTAGATATTTTTGGGATCTGTTTTGATAATTAGATCATTTTTTAGATTTATAGGGTATTTTTAGTCATTTATCATATTTTGTCCTGGGGTAAATTAAAGTTTCATTGATACTCTCCGAAGTCGCCATCTTTTATCTGCAATTTCTTTTTTACTAAACACAAAACTAATAACTCATCTATCAGCTTCTGGCATCAAAAATATTAGTGACATCTTTCAACACAAAACAAAACATACTTTTCTATTGGTGGACGAAATCATCCAGATAGGGAAGTGTGAGCCCTAGTTTTCTCTAGTCTAGCTCCATCTAGTGCACGTTTATCTCTCTCATGCAGTAAAGAATTGCAGATATTGCAATGCCTATAAGCAAAACCATATTTATCTTCCATCAATAAAAAGGCAAGTGTTGTGCTCTTGTTGACAAGTGTGCAATGATGCTCAAAATGCTTTTGACTATTGGTCTGAGTATGCCTTTTTAAATCAAGTGATTTTTATTTTTTTAAATCGTGGTTTAAATCAAACTTTTAAGTATTCCTTTTTTTCTGAATTAAAGTTTTAGAAAGAAAATGAAATAATGTGGGACAAGATTCATTATATTTTATGAGATAAAAAATTTACTTCTCAGCAATACCCTTTTTTAATGAAAATTATTATCTTCCCTTATCCTTAAAAACTCAAGAGATAATAGATTGGGGGATGTAGCAACTTGGAGAAATTATTGAAGGTGTAAGAAAGCCTGCTTCATATATAAGGAATATGTATGAAAACTCTATTTGTTTATGTAAGTCATTACAATTAACTTGTAATATTTATTCTTCATGTTTCGGTTCTTGGCTTGTCATAAAATTTTTAAGGAAGTCGGTCCCCTAAAACTTGGCATGCTTGGTGTAGGTGTTTCTATAAATAACTTATTTTTTACTCATTGGTAATATTTACCTCTCCTGTTTGGGAGGCAAGAGGTTTTTGGATTTGCTGCCTATACTGAGATGACGACAACTGATCAGCAAATATTTCGCTCCCTGAAACAAATGTTATACAAATCTGTATCAGCAAAGGTTGAGTTTTATACACGAATTCAGTCCATTTATTGTTCAAAGTATTTTCATTTATTTTTTAAGTGCTCCCTTCAAAAGGTTGGATAGACTTGAACTGATGCCCTTTCAAGAGGGAAATTACGATTTCTGAGAAATAAATCAGCACCATTTAACATTTATTTTCAGTACGTTACAAACAAGTACAGGGTGCCCTCTCTCACTTCCTAGATTGTTCAATAAACCCTCCTGAAGAAACTCACCTGAGCTTGGTTAGGAAGTTCCCAAAATATTTGTCTAATATGCCAGTAATTATGAAAATTCAAATGAAAGCAGATGTATTTTGGATTTTTGGCAAGGTCCTAAGCAGGAAAAGTTGCGCCACTGGTGAATGTGGAGTGGTAGAAAAAAAAGGAGCTAATTCATCTATTCAAAGTCTCCTCAGGTTTCAACTCCCTCTTCCTTCCCCAATAAACAGTGACACTGTCTTTTCTATGAGAGATTGCAGTTTTTGATTCTTCCAGGTTTCCACAGGCCTTAAAAAGACCTGATTTTTTCAGTTTGGTTTTAAGGATTCTTTAAAATAGCCCAAGTTTTTACAAGAGCTTTCCAAATTTTATTTCACCTGCATTCATAAACCAGAATCAATGATAATTGTACAAGGTCATGTGTCATCAAACATCGATGGTATAATATTTATAGGTTAGTTATGGATGTTTTAAAACTGGGTCCTTAAGACTTAGCCAATTATGGCCTTTGTGCCATAAAACCCAATGTAACCAACCAACCTTGAGACCCAAACTTTTCTCCAAAAAGTTTCTTCACTTGTCACTCGCAGGTTAATCTAGTGCAATCTGTGAAATGTAACCTTAAATAATAAAAAATAACCTTGAAAATTTTTCTTTTGCTTGAAGAGTGGGAACCCTGTTTAGTTTGCATTAACTTTTAATTTCTATGTATAATTTATGTGTCAATTTTATTTTGCAGTGTAAAAATGAATTCCTGTCCCCTTTACGGTTAATAGACTGATCTAGTTTTTTGTGTTGCAGTGGTGATCGAAGCCATGGAGAGCAAGATACAATCAACGCTGGCGGCACAACAGGCCACGGTCGCTGCTAAATAACGAGACGAACACTTCTAATTTGTATAAAACACCCCCCTTGTCTGTCTATTAAATGTGATTTCTTAAAAGTGTTCAATTGAGTGTTTTATCATTTCACACTGTCAAAAGATGATTCAGCCTGATGCTGACCCTTCCAGAGTGATTACTGCAAGTCTGATTTACTGTGATACGGAAGGTCACAGTATACTCTAGATGTCAACTTAACTTGATTATAGATATGTAAAATCTCATGAGCATAAATGTGCTGTTCTGATTTGGATTCATCCACTATGTACATCATGCATAAGAGCACTGCAAAGGAGAGCTTGGTTTATTTGGCTTGCCATATTCTAATTAATTATTGCTTAGATGCTAAATTTGGTTTATTTTAATCATTGATTGCTTTTGTGCTCGCATGGGCTCCACTTAGTAAATGGCCACTTTGGTTTACCTGTCATTAATGAAAAGCACTCTTAACCATTCTGCTGTGTGAAATAAAAGGTGGCTATAAAAATTATTAGGAAAATTATGTGCCACTGCAATATTTGTTATCTTTTTGCCCTTGGGTTGTTATAACAGAAAAGTAAACAAGCTGTTCCTCTTTTTTAGGAGGTGCAGGCTCTGCAGGTATTTTATTCTTTAAAGAAATTCTGATAATCAGCATAAAAAATTAAAAATAATTCAGTTTCAAATTGTATGCAACCTTTTATACAGCATTCATTTATTTTAAGATAAATGTGTAGTGTTTCAAGAACTATATTGTTGAGCTGATCTTAATTATAAGTGGATTAAAAATTCTTTGCATCCTACCTTTTAAAGAAATGAGTAGTTTTCCAGTTGATGTATTTCATCATAATGTCCAATGTACCAAAACAAAATTTCTCGTAGTTTTTCATAAAATTGATTAATTAAAAGCTTATTTCTTGAATGACTTATTTTTGAATTCAAAACAGTCTAGGCAATTTTAGTTTTTGTCATTAAATATGGTATGCAGTTGCATAACTAAAAGGAAAATGGTGTATTTTTAGTTAAGTGTATTTAAATGGAAATTATGTCTGAGAAACCCGGTCAGTAAGTAAACTGCTTTGAAAAATGCTTTCAGTAGTGGAAGGGTATTGAAATCTTATAACAAAGGTTGAATTGAGAATGCTGAGTAAGGACAGCCAAGAAAGCGACAAAGCTCAAAATACAACAATGTCCTCCAAAACTTTCGCATTTCTATTATTCTTATCTCCTAAATGGTTCGTTTTATGCAAAAGGATATAAAATGTGAACAAACTAAAGGTACAGGCCTTTCCTTAATTTTTGCTGAAGTTGAAATTTTCTTTGCCTGTTTATTCTAGGATTATTGATGTGAAATATAGCCTTGAAAATGAAAAATTATTTTGAAAAGGCTTTAATTTTTCTTTTGCTTGAAGAGGGGTAACCCTCTCTGTTTGAATATACTTTTTTTATGACTTAACTACCTGCAGTGAGGTCACTTTGTGTTAATATTACTACATAGAAACTATCTTACATTATTTTCTTCAAGCATGACGACTAACTACTTTAATAACCTGAAGGTCACAAATTTCACTACTCCATTTTATAATCTTGATCTTTTCATATTTCTGAATAGATATTAGAAACCATTTGGGAAGCTTTGTTCAAATAATCATGGATTTTTTTCGTGTTTCGAAGTCCTGTAATGTTTTATCTGTAAAAGTATTGAGATCAATCATAATGTGCTTTAAACAATTGCTTGCTTTTTTCCCTTCATAGGATTTCATGTAATACAGTAGCTCTCAAGGAGTCCAAGTTTTGAAATACAAGCAAATATTCTGAAATCTTTTAAGTAATTTTGAATTCAAACCATCTATATAATTAAAGGATATCTAATAAGCATTTTGCATTGCATCAAATGTCACAATAGGTGCTTGAGGAATAAGGTGCAACAAAATTTTTCAAGCATGAATACTTCTAGGAAACATTTTTACAATTAGTTCCAGGAACCCTGCTCCATACTATGATTATGTGCTCTTGGCTAATTGTTCAATAGATCCCAAATTCCAGAATATTGTCCTTAATTTAATACCTTGCAGAAGAAATAAAGTGCTCTCACCATTGATACATCTTATTTCTTGTCAATAAAGTCCCAGTTAGTTTGAAATAATTTGAAGTATGCAACCTCTTGAGCCAAAGAAATTCGTAGAGAGTTAATTGTTAAAAGCAACCCATAATGAATTTTATAATTTTTGATGATGTGGAGAATGAAAGCAAAGTCAGTAGTACTCAGGTAGTCAAAGCAAAAATAAAAGGCCAACAATTTTTTTTATTATAGAAGGCAACATGAATGTATTTTAGTTAAAATGTTTAATGGTAGCAAAATAGTCGATCTAAAGGTATATGTAATGGCTGAAGGTGCACCTTTGGAATTGATTCGTCTGTTGCACTGTTTGAGTCAAAATAAAAATATTTTTTGCTTTTCAGCTCATTTTTTTACCAGCTGATAATTATTGCTCAATTTGACAAGACATGATTTATGTTTTAGCTATGATGTTGATGACAGTATATTTTATAAGTATAAATGCTTATTTAATATTTAGAGACAAAAAGCAAACTCGAAAAAGTACATATTTCTCTTCACTTATTTATTCAAATAGAATCTGAACCAATGGCATTACTATTAAATGGAGGTTTTGTTTCATTGTTTCAGGTACGTAAATTATAAACCTAGTTAATGGCTATCTAATGCAGATCTGAACCTTGCAGAATGGGTGCTTTGGAGTAACTACTTCGTTTTTATTTCTCTAGTTGAGTATGATACAGTTAATGAGTTATTCACTCGTGATCCAGTGGCAACTTTTCTGGGATGGGTGCTGATGCTGTCCTTTGTTTGAAACAAAGTTTGTGTATTGTGCCTAAGCCTAGAGTTGTGAGACACTGGAATCCAAATCATGTGTCAAGTATGATTGATCTTCGCTTTTGAATGCAGGTGAAATAAAAGATTTGTGTCACATATTCAAAGAATGATTCTTCTCATTCAATTGAGAGGTCACAATGCAAATGAAATTTTTGACTGTTTTCAGACATGCATTTCTTTCTACATACAATTTACCAGTGTGATAAGAGAAACTTCGCTTTACATTAATTCAATTAACAGTGTATATTTTAGATTTAACATTTTAAATACTTTGGGGAGGGCTCAACATGGACCCTTCCTCTGAATATGTGCTTAGTTACTCATGTCTTGGGGAACAGACGAGGTTTTCTTGTCTTTCCAGTCCCTACCTATTGAAACAGTCAACTAGTACATAGAAGGTTGATTGTTTCTTTCATGGCACAAAGGCCAGATCTAGCCCAGAACATAGGATTCTTTGTTGTAGCATCCAATCTATTGCTATAATATTAAATGATCACTTTGTTTACAAATATTTGACTCTTCAAGCTCGTCCTCAATTTTTATACTAATGAATTTTATTAAATGGCAATTTATGTCCATTAAGTTAACAAATGCATTTATTTTTGTAAGATCAAGAACTTTTCAGGGAGTACTCCCTTTTGAATATGTTCCTGGTGCTCATGTGAAAAAGTAAAAATCAGGCCTCTGAGGCCAGTGGGAACCTGTCACTCATCAAGTGATTCAGATCATATTGCCTAATTATGTCTTTGATTTTATTAAAAATTACATCAAGTCATTTTCAAAAAGCGTTGCTTCTAAAAAGATGAATTTTCAAACGCCACACAAAATATGTAGCACTAAGTTAGACACTTTCACTCATCTTTGGCATAGAAGCTGTGCAGTCCCTTTAACTTTTCAAAGAAAGTGTTGGGAGTGATGAGAGAATCGCCACCTGTGGAAAGAATGATACAACTCATCTATCAGTTTTTTTAATTAATAAACACAGAACTGTTAAGACATTTTATAATTAACTAGAAATCAAAGGTTTAAAGGATATAATTTTTCATGCTTTCCTTTCAGTACACATTCACTAAGGATTACAATTCAGAGTGCGAAAAAATCAGATTTTTATGATTTTAATTTGTTGCTCTTTGTTTAAACTCGTTAGGCATAAATCACAGTATATAGTTCTAAATAGTATTGCTTTATGTTAAACATAAACCAGTTGAGAGTTTAGGAAATATAACAGTGAATTTTTGAAACAAAACAATTAAAATTTTTCTTGGGCCTTGCTGCTTTTATTCTTACATTTGAATTTTATTTCATGATATAAATACCAAAATTCTAAATTAGAAATAAACATTTTAATAAGGGGAGGTTGGTTTTTCGGGATTTTATGGCGCAAGGGCCATACTGCCTACTATAGAGAAATATACCCAGGGAGGAATGCACAGGAATCGAACCTGCGCTGCCTACAACTCAAAGGTTGCCAGGGTAGAGTGGGCATACCCACTGAGCCACGGCAGTCCCTTTTAATAAGGGGGATATAAATTAAATTTTCTGGCCTTTTCCAGCACAACTTGCTTCAAGTGCGAAAACAAAATTAAGTGAAACTGTTAAGTAGGAAAAATATTTATGCAAATACAGAAGTAGCTATGGTGGTAAGGATGGCTTTTTTGTCTTCTATACAAACACTAGAATCTAAATGGGTTTGCCCTTCCAAAAGGGGTATTTAGGATACAATGTTTCTGCAAAGAGAAAATAAAAAATATGTGATTATAAAGATAATAGTGAAAATGATTTGTATATAAAAATGAATTGTTCTGAATATGGAATGCACATGCATGCAACAAGGAATATGAGATCAAAGTGTAATTATCAAAATCCATCTTTGGCCATTGGCCCCTATAATAAATACATACTTTGAAGATATATTTATGTATGAGAATAAGATTTGTTAATGTACATAATATACAGTAATCCATTGATGCATTGTGTTTCTTGGGGACAAGAAAAAAATGCAATACATTGAAGGGAGTGATAACAGACAAAGGCATAATTTCCACATATAATTACATTTTTTATTTAAAATTATGTTAAACAAATTGGACATAAAACCAATGCTAAAACCGTTAGTAAATATGTTGCAGTATGTTTGAAAACAGAAATTCATTCTCATTCATGCTTTGGAGACACCCAAATCTTTTTTATCAATTTAGTTAAGAAAGCTGCTTGGAACAAGTGTTGCTTGGTTGGTTATTTATGGCGCAAAAACCAGAGATGACAAACAAGACTTTTGAGCACTTAATTTTAGAGAAACAGATTGAGATTTTCTCTGCTGTTTGTTTGCAAATAAAATATTTATGGGAGGAGAAATAAAAAAAGCAATACAGCCAAATGCGCAATATATCGAGTGGTTACTGTATTTGCAAAATATATTCTAGGTTTCATTAAACACATCAAAGCATAAGAAAATTAGATTATTATTAAAGTTGGTGGAGGATTTAAAAGCTCGACACAGGATTCATCATAAAGACAATTCTAAGTGCTCACCTATGTAGATCTGCCATTTAGAGTGCTTGCGCGTCACTTCGTAAGCGCATCGCATCTCTGAGTAGCTAACTCCTCCAGCAATGAACACCACCAGGTGTGACAGGCTGGATCCTGCTTGGTTGTCCAGGCTCCACTGGATATCCCTACAACACACAAGTTTTCAGGAATAACTAAAGTTGCTTTCTTCCAATTCAAGAGATCTTATGTCTATTGTTGGCTTACAAGTGAAACACTAAGTGAACATTTTCTGAGATTTTTAGCTCCTAGACCAAGAATGTGGTGATCCCTTGACTGGTGAAGTCCACCAAGTCATTTTTCTTTGCATGAAGGCCCATTTTCTCAAAGCCAGAAATTCAGTTTGTGGATAAGTGTCATTGAGTAGAGGAGGCCTGACTTTGGATCCAGGCGATTCCTCTCAATTTGATTAGTGTTTGTGCAGTGGAGGATGAATCATCACGCTTAAACAGGAGCGTTACACAAACCCTGTTACAATTGTTAATATTGAATGTCTGACATTTTGGTTCAAAAATATTTTTCCGACATTGCAATTTTTTTCTTAAAAAGCCAAATGATAAATAAAATCAAGAAATATTAACACTCAAATTAAATACTTTTTGTGTACCCCTCGGGATGGCTTCAGGTAGCCTCCGGGGGTACATGGACTAGGTTGATTAGCACTGCCATAGATCATAGGCAAGCTTTAAGAAAAGCATTCCATCCTGGATTTTACTTTTTGGACAACTCATTGAATAAACAAAAGGTGGAAACAAGCAAAAAGAATTCCATATTTGATCTTTGACTAGTGTTGCATTGTACATCACTGGTGAAAGAAAAAATGGGTCTCTTCGGAGTTTCAGATCTTTCAATTTAAATAAATAAGAAAAACTAAATCAAAACCAAAAGATTGAAACGATATAAATAGTTCTTTGCTAGCCACAATCAGTTTTAATAGTTTTCCATAATTGGCAGTAAGTAAGCATGAATTTGATCAAGTGAAATCACTGTTATTTCTGAAGTTAAAAATTCATATATATTACATCTAGTAATTCAATACAAAGATACTTCATTCACATACTTTTTCACTGGAGTCAATTTTGTCTTCTTGTCTGCATTCAAAAATGGATACCTGTCTTCATTCAATTTATCTTGAACACAGTCCTGCAAAAAATTAGAACATTATGTCATTAAATGTCCATCATAAATCTTTAGTGTTTGTATACTTTGTAGAACAGGAAACTGCAAAAAATATTGCAATTTAAGTGAAACCATACGAAAACTCCATTTGTTACAAGATTACTTTCCATTTTAAAAGATCATGGAGTATACTAGTATTAATTTTTGCCTCTGAAATTTTTTTATTTGTTGCAATAATTGAGCCTTTAAACATCTTTAATTCATTACATCAACCAGGAGGTATGGTGTTTTAATTAACGTTGCATTGGAGCAACACAATGGGCTATTGGCGACAGACTGGATCAATCCCAAAGGGAAAGAACCCATGTGACACCACATAATTTTGAACCACGGTCAGATGACGAGGCAACACCTGAGCTGGCACCCCACTCTACAAACTATCAACCACAAGGATACAAGATTGGTTCCAACATCAATTGTCGATTTCTGCCTCTCATTCTGTGTTGAAGTTTGGGATTTTAAATGCTGTATTTAGGAAGAGGCTATGTTCTTTTTGGAATTTCTTATAATGTCTAGGGTAGGGTCGGGAATCTTTTCATGTTGGAAGGCTGCATTGTAATCAAATAAAGCCACAATCAAGAAACTCTAATTAGATATACTTAAAAGTACATTATTTTGTAAAAATATAACTACCATATACTTAATTTCAAAAATGAAAACTGTTTATTAATTTTAAAGTAACTAATCTTTTAATGACTTTGTGTCTGCTTTCGTTGGAAAACATTTGAATATTTGGTTGTAGCATGGAGGTCTGCAATTTCAGTTGATCTTTGATCAGTTGAATTTAGCATCTTGATTTGGGTTAGGTAGAAGAATGTAGATTCACAGCTATAAGTGGTTGAAAAACAAGAAAGCCTTTTTTGGGTTGAAGTTGCAAAAGGCATGTGTATTTTACTACATTTTTCCATATTTCAATTGGATTTTTCTTAGCCTAAAACAATGACTTTAAAATGTCATCTACTTAGAGCTCAATCAATTCTATCAGTAGTTCTGTAGCAGCCTTGGTGACATCAACTAGGTGAGGCCAAAATGTTAATTTGAGTGTGATGATGTGATTCTCAATGAACCTTTCATTGTATTTTCCAATTAATAGGTCTGTAACAGCTGCATATTCTTCAAATGATTCACATAATCATCTTGCTTATCAATGGCCTTTGTCAACAGGGGAAAATGTTCCTTGAAATTTCTTTTTTGTGTTTTGAAAAGGTAGCTTTTTTTACAAAATGCTAATGAAAATTACAAATGATTAAGTCTGGCCACACAGGGCTCATCTATCCTAGGTGTGCCTAGATGGTGTTAAAGCTTTTTCTTGGCCAGATTCCCAAACATTTTTCCCATTGAGCATGTCTGGGATATATGCTAGGCAGTCAATTGCATCACCCCTGAAATATATGGGATCTAGAGCAGCAGATGCAGAATGTGTGGCATAATTTGCCACAGGATAGCATAAGGGTTGATTGACTCCATGCCACACCATATATTGCAATGCATTGCCACCAGAGGAGGTTTTTCAACTTACTAATTTATGACCTCTCTAATATTCTACAATAGAGTCCTTTAGATTCGATATTATAATTTCTTTATCTCTTTATGCACATCACACACCTTAGATTTTTCCTGATTTTTTTGGCAGAGTATTTTAGATTGTAAAATAAAAATAAGAACCAAATCACCCACAACTGGGCCAAGACATCTTCATTAAAGTAATTCAACTGTTTGCTGTTGTATGACTGGTTGCAGTGTCAAGTTGGCACAGCTGATTTTACAATATTTTTACAGAAAAATGGCACCAAACATTGGCCAATAATGGTGCTATGGGTAATTTAAGGAAAAGTTGGAAAAATTCCTAAAATAGTATTTTTAAAGATGTTGCTGTGAAAAGTTACCAGTCTACAAGGTCGAAAAATAGTATCAAAATATTGCCTTTTAGTTGTGTATGGCAGCCCTTTTGAAACAGTGCATATGTACCAAAATTTACTCCAAAAAATCCTTATGTAACATATAGTAGAAAAAACCCTGGGGTCTGCCATTCTTCTGTTTCTTCAGTCTACAGTTGGCACTTCTGGTTTGGCAATATTTAAAGCTAAATGGGGAAAAACATATACAAGTATTTAAGATACGATTTAAGTTCCTCTATTGCAATTTTATTCATTAATTTTCAAACAAATCAGATTAAACACCCTTGACCTTTTTGGTTTCAGAATATTTTCCAAGTATTTTTAAAACCAATTTCGAGACTAGTTTTAATGCATCATAAATAATCAGAATCGGAAGAAAAAGATACCCAGAGTATGATTCAGTTTTCCAAGAGTCTTGAAAAATACCTGGACTCTTGAAAAGAATTAACTATTTCCTGTAGTTTTCAAAAATTTCCAGTTGTATGAACAAATCATTTGCGTTCTTCATCAGCTACACCAGTGTTCTCTACCTTTTGTGCTTTCACATATATCCTGAAAATGTGCGCACAACTGCAGTGCCCCTTGTATGGTAGGTAGGTAGTTGAATTTATGTCACACTGGAGCTACATAACGGACTATTGGCAATGTTCTGGGATCAATCCCGAAGTGAAAGATCCTAGGACAACAAGTCATAATTTTGAACCACGGTCAGATGACGAGGGAAACAACTGAGCTGGCACCCCACACTCCAAATTTCCTCACCACATCAATGTGAGGACATTTGAGGCCAAGACCGATTTAATGTGCACCAGCCCCCACATACATGTCAGTCTTTAGTTGAATTGAGTTTTGAACTTACAACCCTTTGTTGCTAATCAGTAACTCTACCAACTATGATAGCGGGGCCCTGCTCATTGTATAGATACAACCAAGTCTATACCTTAAGGAATTCATCAGTACATAAATTTTCCACTGTTGTATTGAAAAAGAAAGCTACTAGTAATGCTACCTGTTACCTCTGAAAGGAATAATGGAAGTTTCTGCACAGGTAGTGATAAAGGAATTTCTATACAATGCTGTTTAAGTCAGTTCAGGCAATTGGAGTTTGAAGAACTTATTAGTGCTTTGCACCTGAAAGTGCTATTGCTCTTTCACCCCAATAATTTTTAGACAACAAAGGTCACAAAGAATCCATATCTATGCTTGGCTAGATTATTGGAAGAATAGAGGCTGGCCATACTGATACAACTTTCCCAGGAACTCAATATTCCATCAAAAGTCATATGTAGGCTTTGGAGATTGTTCCAAACTAGTTCCAAGATGTTTGAAGATAATATGGGTCACAACTACATGACAGGACCATAAGTGCCTGACGCCATCCAAGCAGTTCAGCAAATGCACTGGTTAAAGACCCATCAACGGCATCAGAAATCGCAGTATCCAGACAAACTGTTTATTGATAGCTACATGAAATCAACCCATATGCAAGGCAGCCCACTGTATATATTTCCTTTCATGTATGGCCTATGTAGACCCATAGAACATGGTGTACTGAACACCTTGTTTGGACCACAAAAATATTGGTTAGAGTACTGTTTACTGACAAGTCCTTTCTCAGACTAGATATTCTCAATGAATATTCATCTGACGACCCCAAGAGACACATTATAACCTTGCCCACATAGTCGAAAGTGATCGTTAAGGAGTCCTTGTTTGGGATGGTATCATCTCATGGTTTGATACACCTCTGCATGTGTTTGACAGCTGTCCTATAACACCTGCGGTTTATAGGAATGCCATCTTAGATCAGTATTTGAGGTTTCAGAGGGCTAGCTCGGGTTATGCAAATATACCTGGAATTCAAGGATCTAATGCACCTGGACTGGCCAGTCTGCTCACTGGACTTAAACCCCATTGAACAGTATGGGATAACCTTAGCCACCAGGTTGCAAAACATTCCTCCTCCAGGACCCATTGAAAGGCTCAGAAGAATGCTTGTTCAAGAATGGTATTCCTTGTCATAAGAACTGCTGTACACCCTTATCAACAGCATACTGAACCATTGTACAGCATACTGAACCATTGTACAGCATGCATAGCTGTTCAAGATAACCATATTAAATCCTTTCAAGACTATCAGAACTGCATTTACAACACAAGCAGTGTCACGTCGGACAATGTCCCTTTTTCTCTCTGTTGGTCAAATGAATCAAATTTCTGTTTTAGCTTTCTTTTGTCTTTACATGCTATATTCTTGGCCTGTCTACCCTACCTTATATACATGTAAAACGTAGAACCATCCCAGATAGTAGATTTAAACTTATGGACATGAGAGTAGACAAAACACTAGTTATAGTATTAAGGGGGAATAAAAAGTCTACCAAGAGTAAGTGTCTACCATAAAATGTCTACTGCTTTTGCCACGAAGTCTGTCTGTTGCAGTAAATACGAACCTTATTACATTTTTCTTAAGAGATGCTTGAAGAAATGTATTCGTTTGTCATATTGGCACATGTAATGACAAATTAGAAATACATTTGTTATGAGTTTAACATGTTGCCCAGAAAATCTAAAACTGCCACTCTTTGCCACCAAATTCACTCAAAGTATAATACATACATACGTAATTGGCATACCCCTTGTATGGATAGATAAGACTATAGTTATAGTATAACAATGGGGAATAAATAAAACACACATATATATATATAGTGGTGTTGGTGGATCAGAGCGTCATCAGGAGGTTTTGACTTCTGTTTGACTAATGTTTACACCCCAGTTTCTTTAGCTTTTTGGCCTTATACTAGTTTGCATTTTTTTAGTTCTTTAGCTATTGAAATGTTTTGCGTATTTGAATTTTTTATTTATATATATATATATGTGTGTGTGTGTGTAATATAAAATATATATATATGCATTAAGTTTAGTGTTCATAAATTACATATATTGATAAACACAAAAATGAATTTTACTTGTTGCCGAGGTGATAAAAATTAGTACGTTACCTTTCTGTTGGAAAAATTCAACCAAAAAACAATTAAGACATCCAATCCCCCTATTCCAAATGAACGAGCCCTGTTCCTATAGCAACCACCACTCTCCAATTTAATGGATGGAGCAGTTCCTGTAGTAGGCAGACAGTACTAGAGACAGTACTTTTGAGCTCTCAGGGTGTACCCCAAAATGTCACCATGTACCCTACATTGAGAACCCGAGCCATACAAAGGAGTAAAATCAATTTTCTTAAAATACATACCAAGAGGATTGTTCTGAGGACTGGCACCCAGCGTGACTGTTTGAACTGTGTACTTGAATCCCTCTCGTCTCCCACCAAACTTGAATCAAAAGGCTTGCATGAACCCTAAAGGATTAACACACAACTCAAGTATCTGGATATGAAAGTCAAAAAGTGAGTTAAAGAGGTTAGATTTTGTGAGACCCTGGGATACATGCTGCCCTGTACAAAACAAAATTTATGCATTGAAAACTTGTATAAAGTATAATTACTTACATAAATATATTAATTAGAACTATATTAACTTGTTATCAGTTATTGGTCACAATACTGATAATTGCAAACTAGCAAAAGGTTGAACTTCGTTCATAGCTCTGAAATGTGCTTCCAGGACAGATGTCAGAAGAGGAGTGGAGCTCCCACCAAATGGTCTTAACATTACAAAAATAAATGCTTAAGTTAGCCTAATCAATGTAAATCAAAATTTTACTAGGCCTATAAGTAGAAAAACCATGGTCAGGTCTGAAAATTGTGAAATATATTTGCAAACAAAATGCTCATTTAGTATCCAGCTAAAAGCAAGCGAAGAATCAATCTGAAGAGATTAAACAAGACCTACTTGTCTAGAATGAGTGACTAAGGATATATCCAGAGGAAGGACCTACAGGTTTCGAGCCCTACCCAAAATACTTCATATGTAAAAATAAATAATAAAAAATACACACAGAAGCTAATTTGATCAGTGTCAATCAAAGTTTCCTTAACCACACAGGAGAAAAGCACATATTTCTGAAGTCAAAATCATTATACGTGATATTGTTCAAAGCATTAGAACCTTTTGATAGGAATAGAAAACTGAGACAGATTGGGCCCCTTCAAAAATTATTTTCTGAATCGCTGAATACAGCCCAATATTCCTAATTTGAGACAGGTATTGGAAACTCTTCAGGTCTAGGTTGGTTGATAGGATTTTATGGTGCAAGGGTCAGATTTGGCCAAGCCCCTTCAGATGTAAGACATACCAGAGTAGAATCAAAAAGACTCACTGGCCTGAAGAGATCCAAATCCAGGTGCAGGAGGTTGATGATGGTACTAGCAGAGGAGAAAGGAATGCCTGCTTTGATGAGCAGGTCGTCAAACTCTTGTCTGCTGATCCCTTTGGGAAAACAGAATGCCATTTCATTAACACTGAAGAGTAAATCAAATCGACTGGATCGACTAAACACAGTACTCCCAGATACATCATGCTTCTCTGAGACAAGGAAATTGTGCAATACAGCGAGGGTCAAGAAAAACTTAATAAAAGAAATTAAAAGGCATGCATTAAATTAAGTGTTTTTCATTAAAAATTATGCACAACTACAAACTTAACACAAAATCAAGAGCAAAACTGTTTTTACATAATTAAAAATTATTTTTAAATAGAAAATTCTTCTCATCCATACTTGCAATGTCTGTAACCTAAGGTGTAGTTACGTTATGGTTTAACCTTTATTGGTACTGTTGTCTGCAGTTTTCTTGTCAGCAGTAGTGCATTTTCATCTCCAAACAGTGGGAATGATCTTGAGAGCCATTCTGTAGAAGTCATTTGCGAATTTCTAAATTTCTTTAGGATTCTGATAATGAACCTCAACTCCCTGACTTGACGATGTTAGTGGCTACTTCTGCGTATTTTACATGATGAGCAGAGCAGTAAAAGGTTAACATTTACACTATGGCTGGTAAAGCAGATGTATCCTTGTAATTTACTCTTAGAATGGCTTGGTACACATGCTGTACTGCAGGACAATTCGTAAAGATGTCGCTCACACCAATCTCAATTTATGAGCTATCAGGGATTGTACAAATGGAGGGGTCTTCCATTCGTTCAGTAGTGCTACAGGACAGTCAGAAAGAAATACTTTATGAAAGACGGAAAGTCACGCTTGTGATATCTATTTCATTATATCTTTTAATAGATATATGCAACAAGAAATATATTGAAGGAAGTCTTTTCGTGCATTCTTTGATGTTGATTAAAATTGTTAAAAATAATTTGTTAATTGCTGCCTCCTAGAGTTGTTTCAGACCGGAAAGTTAGGAAATGTTTTCCTTTCGGAACAAATTACTTTTTATTTAAATAAAGAACTTGCTTTGAAGTGGAAATATTTTTGCTTGAGTGATTTTAAAAGTGAGCTATTTCTTTGTTGTGAAGGTAGTTGCATGATTTTAGTTCAAATATTTTATTCATACAAAATAGCACGTTACAAATTTGTGGTCTTATACACAGGATCCCAATAATGCAAAAGCAAACTCATTTGAAATGTAAATTTTTTTTAACTGACAATCAATTTGAATTAAAATATTCAAAATTACATCAAACTCACAACTCAACCTTCAATAGAGTGTTTTTAATGATTAAATTAAAACCTTGATTAAACTTAGTATTTCAACCCAGACAACTAAATAA
Source organism: Meta bourneti (assembly GCA_933210815.1). Taxonomy (NCBI): domain Eukaryota; kingdom Metazoa; phylum Arthropoda; class Arachnida; order Araneae; family Tetragnathidae; genus Meta; species Meta bourneti. Next base: position 53,471,650 of record OW119928.1, read on the forward strand.
TATAGAATTTAAAATAATAAACAGTAACCTTAAAGGAATAGCATGTTGATATAATTAATTTAAAATATGAGAATACAGAGTAGAAAGAAAGTTTCAGTGATACAAGAAATTAATACAAGGACAATGAAGGCATGTTTGAGTTAATGTTAATACAAGTGAGTTTTCTAATGACTGTAACATTATTTAGTTTAGTGTAAAAGAGAGCTATCGTTTTTGATAGAACAGAATATATTTTATATTCTGAGAATACTTCTGCACCTGTAAACTGAAAATTCTTAAAGGGCAAGTAAAAGAGAGATATAGCCAAATGAAGGTCACAAGAAATATTTCCTTTCCCAAAAATGAAGTGTGCTTATGTGCAAAATGTAAACAACAATTAATATCACCAAAACAGTTTTGGTTACATAAAAACACCTTTTTTGAAGAAGACAAAGAGCAACAGGACCCTCAATTTTTCCAGGAGGGTATATGCACTACTCGTCAGAACAGCTAGCACATCTGACAAAGGGTCTTTGATCGAGCGCTCTTCTGGATCTTTCCCATTGGCTAAATTCTGCAGCAAGAGACAAAATAGAATTGTATATTCATGAATAATACAGAAATACAGATTAATCTATTTAAATACAATTTAATTTAGAAATAGATATTTTTACAAGATCTAGAAATAAGTATTTCCAGGATTTCCACTTTTGAAGAAAGTAAAATTAGGCTCTTTTTAAGGCTAATTTTCATTCTTAAGGCTACATTTATTAAAGATAGATTTTATGGCCCTTTCTGTTTAACCATGTCTCAGCAGCACGTTGTTACTTCTACTACCAGAAGTTTTGCTAGACCTGTTTTGTTATTTACTCATTTAGAGTAGAGGTCTTACTCTACACCTACTAAAACCAAAAGGAAAGACATTTGATATTGATCAAGCATCATTCATTTTGATTTTTAAAAGTAGGTTAAAAAATATACAGTTTTAGTAATTTAATTACTTATTGGTAAGTTCAATGGTAAAATATTAGGGCTTTCAAGCAAATATTGAGGTTTTTGAATTGCCCCATCCCCAAAAAACCAAAAATGAAAAATCAAGCCTTATTGGTTCTTAAGGTCTGCAGGAACCTTGATTTCAAATAATGATGCACTGAACAAAATGTATGTTAGTTTGCAGGTATAGTAAACAAATCCTAATGTGAACATACATACCACCAGCAGTATTCAGAACAATCATACTAAAAATGAACGTTACGTTTAATGATGTTTGTAACTGCTTTCAAACAAATATAGGTGTATTTTATCTGTGTGATAAATGAAATTTTGGTGTTGATTAAATTATCTTCATTGTGTATTTTTGATATTTTAACTTTTAAATTATTTTTCTGTAAGGGCTTGAGCCCAGTGAACCTTTTCTCTAAATATGTTCTTGATCTCTCATGTCTAGGTAAATGGACAAGATATTTTTTCATCTTGTTCAAACCCTTCCGATTCAGACATTCCCTAAACACGTACTTTGCTTGCTTTTAGCAGCTGCTATAATATCACACTTAGTCACCTAGCACACAGATGAATTCATTTGCTTTAGCCTCCAAACACTAAATGAGCATTTTTTTTGCAAATACATTCGACTACTTTCAGACTGCCCACGATTTTTCTACTTCTAGGCTGAACAAAACTTCAATAATTGACATCCATTGAGCTAACTTCAGATTTATTCTTGTAACAAGAACATTTCAAGGGGTGCCTAGGTCCCCCTCTGAATACAGCCCTGTCCTGTCATACCAAATGCGTTCTTTGAGCAAGAGGGAAGCATCACCTGTTCGAGCTGTGAGAGGACATTGATACCCTCACAGTACATCTTCATACACTCATTGGCCATGTGCCGGAAGCTGTAGAAGGACTCGTTCCGCTTATGAATGAGATGAGATCTCATGGCCTCTCCCAAGGAGGGAAGGCCCCGGTATTGTGACCCAATACTCTCAGCCACATTCATCAGCTCATCGTTCTGGATCATATTCTGCACAATCCTGCAATGGCAATCACATTCAGTCAACTTCATTCAAATGTAAACAATGATGAACTGATTTATGAGATCAGCTTAGGAAGCAACAACCAACCTCAGGTGAGACTGAAATGTCAAATATGCAACTTCAAGTTCGATCTATGTAGAAGTTCCAAAGAGGTACACAGCGCTTCTGCATTCTGTCAATTTTGTTTTAACGTGCTCGGGCCAGAAGGCTTTTGAACCTACTTTGTAGGTGAGACTAAAGGTTGAATTATGAAATTAGTTAATTCCAAAAAGCTACTGTAGTCTACATAATTTAAGACCTTTTTGACTTGAATGCCTGTTTTCATGGAAATGAGTAACAAGAGGCATTTTAATAATTCTCATATCACTACTATGTATTCTTTCCCCTTAATAATTCAGAACTATGGTCTCAACACTCCCTTTTACATTGCTTGATTATCCAAGTTAATCAGTCTTGCTTTCAACAATACAGTGATTCGAAATTCCACAGCCAAACTTTAAAGAGGTGCACCAAAATAAACATTTTTTTGTCAAAGAATATACAATCGTAACTGTTACAATTAGATGCTAGAGGGCACTGTTTGCAAATTGTTCTTTCCTTTGAAACCTCTGCATTTGCAATGGGCATTACACAAATTACGAGATGGCTGGCATGCATCTAACATATGGGGCTACCTATGGAAGTGGAACAGCTGCTCTAACTTTGTACCGTGAATGCTTCCCCAACAGGCGAGTGCAGAATCGGCTCTTCCATTTCTATTGACAGCCCATACATACAGCCCTACCTGGAGACGTTGGCGATGTGCTCGTGCCTCAGCTTGCACCAGAGGGGATCGTCTTCTGTGAGGGCTGCAAACTGCATCTCAGCCTCTGCCCGGCCAATGCCCAGGGCATAGAGGTAGAGGTCATCCTCAATCTCCAGTAGATCATAGGCCATGGCTTGGAATGTGAAGTCATGGATGATGGGTGAGATGCAGTCAAAGCCCCGGTCCAGGATCAGCAGCTGGCAGTGACAGTCTTCCTCCTTCAAAACATTTAAAAAACATTATCCTTATGTCTCCAGCATTTAATGAACATGGAATATGAACCTACCAGACTCTTTGAATACAGTAAAATAAGGAACAAATGGAAAAATTGGTACAACTAAAAAACTATTTAGCCGATTTGAATCAAATGCAATGAAAAGATTTATCATCTTATGCTACAGAAAACAATATATGAGATAAGTCTTACATTTTGGCCTGGACATACAAAGAACAAGTCAAATACACATTCACAAATTAAATAGGGAAAATAATGCAATGAGTATGGCTTCTTAGCACAGTAATACATGAATGACAACGATGCTCTATGAGGTTGCCGTTGAATTCAGCAGGCAAAGTGTTTCTCAAGAGCATTCCATACATGCTCAATGGAATTCAGGTGGGTAGAATATACTGGTCCATCTATACTAACAAGCCTCATTTTCAAAACTGTTGTGAAAGACGAACTGTGTATGGGTGAATATTATTAGCTTCCAGAATAAATATATTGCCAGTTCCACCTGCATGCAAATGAAGAATGGAGTCTAGAACCTAATCTCTGTAGAGGTGAGCATTCATGGCACATAGAGCTCACTTTGTCCACTTAAAGAGATGTCTCTTCAAATGAGCACTATCATTCCTACATCTGTCCCTTTTGTAGATGTAGTCCATGAGTGCTAGACTCCTACATCTTCACTCAGTTGGGAAAAGTATTCATGCCCAATTTAAACGAAATTCCTTAATTTATGGAAATTATTGTAGTTCTTTAAGCAGTAAATTCTTTTATTTTATAGACTGGGCATAGAAAATCATAGTAGTTGGGAGTTTTTATGATCAAAGGACATAAAAAGTTGCTTTGCATTTTATACAATTACTTATTTTATTCTTTTGTAAGAGCTTATAAAATTTTTTGATTTGTTGCTCAACAGTCATTTTTTGCAACACGAGGGGGAATTATAGATCAGGATATATGGTTTAAAGTGAATTCTGAACCACTATGAACATCCAGGCCAAGACTGGAATTCAAAGCTTGTGGAACTGAGAGTTAACCACTGGGCAAGCAGGCCTACATGTTTCTGGGAAAAGTATAATGCAGTTTTAACAGAAGAACGACTAGTACTCCTGTTACCCTAAAAATGGCAGCCAGTGTTGTTTCAACACCAGTTTATAAATTGTGAAAAATAGTGATACTATCAAAATGACATCCTTATACTATTTTTCATTTTAGCTAACTTTAAGCTTATTTAGAGTTTTTTCATAAGATTATGATTATCTATGCCACAAAAAATTAAAGTAAATCAATTGTTGAACTCATAGAATACTTATAAATCAATGAAATTTAGAAAACAATAAAAAAGTTATTTTCTTGGTAACACAGTATGTATATGCAGATTTTATCATTAATTTATCAAATACATAAAAAACACTTTATTTACGATTAATACAATAACTAATTTTTCTGGCAGTTTCCATGCTCCATTTATATACTGAACAACATGTTTTGCCTGTGCATTGATTCATAGAAATTATTCTTTTTAATTTCACATGTTGTGCACATTGGATAAGTTTCTCACTATGATTCTGATTTATAATTTTGGTGCTTTTACTGATTGACTCTTGAACTCAGACAGACTCATTGGCGTTTTTGTTGGCAAAATTAAAGGATCTTACTTTCACATAAAATATTTCCAGCTGCAAAGCAATCATTCCCCATTATACATTTTCCATTCTGTGCTATCCCTAGTGATATAATTCCAAATTATTATAGGTATTATCAGCAGCATCTGTTTAACTTTCTTAAGGCTCCTTTGATTTATTTTTGTAATCTGAATTTAAATCAGAACAGGAGAGCTCAGCACCATCACATTCATTGCCACAGTCCTTGCAACAGATTTCCAATTTCTCCAGAACTTTTTGCATTTCATTGTTATTATATTATTTGTGAAAAAACACCTGTTAAGGACATTGCAATTAGTATAATAGCTAATGATGCATAAACAGATGTAAACGTATGATTGAGACTGATTCATTTCTGCCTTTGAAAGAGATGCAGATATAGTCTGTCAAATAAACAAATGAAAAAATCATTAAATGAATAGTGGTATGAAATCTGCTTGGTATTCTATTCTATGATAATTTTTTGCTGAACAAAAGCTATTGAGACCAGGAAATGTGCTTGGTATTGAAAAGACAACAGCAAATGTTCTAAGTAAATTTAGCTGTAGCTTTTCTTAGTTGAGTTACACACAAAATAAATTTCTGATGTGTACTTATCAAATAAAATTATTAAAAGTCACAAGGAATTGTCAAAATCCAACAAAAAATGTGAAAGGAAGAAAGCAATAAATACGCTTCAGTGTCGAAATAACTCCAACAGTCATTCTTATGTTAAAGAGTATTTTTTAAGAGGTATTGCTATTTAACTGAAATTGCAGCAATACATTTTCATTGAATAGAAGATTATGGCTTTCAAGGTAAAAATCAAGCAGTGTTAAAAAGGTGAAGCCTGCTCTTAAAGCTACTATCCTCGCTCTACGAGTCGGCTTGTTGAGTCCCATGATTGAACTAGTTAAAATTCAATTCCAATTATGATGATAGATAATCTTTGGCTGATAATCAACTTTGATAATCAACTTTGATAATCAACTTTGTTTTTCTGAGTGGCATGATCACCTTCAAGCTCAGAGCTGTCAGTAAATACAAAAAGCCCTTGGTAATAGAGCAGTATCTCCATGTTGCATTTCCATCCTCATCAGTTGAAGTCTGGGAAGGATAAAACTGAAGCGCAAACTCTTGACAGTCATGGTTTAAATTCAATTTGAATGCAGGCATTTTGAGGATAATGAAAACCATGTTCAGCTATCATGCTAGAAATCATGAGATGCTGCTGGCTTTATTTAAAACAGAAGTTAAAACAAATTTGCAAGACAAATTATGTGTGGTGGTATGCAAAACTGAGATAAGGTGCTCCACTGTATTTAAAAAATCTCATTCACTAATAAGGATGAGAGAATCAGTTACCTTCTGATACAAAGTTGAGTCAGCTGTGCTCTTTTGGAGTTCGAACTCTTTTTCGATGAGTTCCGCAAGAATGAGATTCTTAACAAAACTCCTGAAAAGGGAAACAAAGGGGAGAAAATAAATTAATTTAAACAATATAAATATTCCACATGATACACAACTTTAGAATGGTAAATTAAAAAATAATTTTGTAATTTCAGCCACATTGTCTTAAAATTTACCTTAACAATAGAAACTACCATTCCATGGTAGTTGGCAGGAAAATTAAAATTAGATCTAGTAACAAGATTTTTACACTGCAAAAAGATGGATACTATCAATATTGGGTATATTCTTTGATATCGATTCTGGGCAATTCAATTTGACACTTCAATTTAGATACAATTATATGATGGTAAGCTACTTTTGTGATTACTGTTGGGACATGTTCAGATTCCAAGTACTCAATTCCCTTTGTTTGATAGATTTGGCCAAAAAGGATAAAAGAACTGTTTTTTATAAGTTTTTGCTTATAAATAAAATCAATATTTTATTTTATATATAGGGTAAAGGCACTTAATATAGAACACCTGATTTTAGAAGATTGTCAAAAGTTGGGTAATGTTGTTTTTAATGAATCGAATGCCATATCATGACAAAATATGAAGTAAGATTGATATGTAAATAGAAAATTCATCAAACTTAAAAAGTCGTTGAGTTATACCAAACAAGTCAAAATCATTGATTTGGATAAACATATCTAATATGGAACACCTAAAGAATATCATAAACACACAAAACTTCTCTTTTAATGTCCATTTTAGAGCTTAAATGATAAAAAAGAAGCACTTTTCATGTTTTTACTCTTAATTTTATTTATATTAAAGTTTTTTTGCACATTGGACAGGTTTTTTTTAATATGGCCTTGTGAATACTTCAAAAGCATTCTTCCTTTTAAAACCCAAACTCCTTATTCATATCCTATATTCCACCAACTTTGCTACTAATATCTCAGGCTATGTAGGTTTTCTGCATAATGATGTATTTACCAATTTTGCTTAGTCAATTTCCCTGTCCCATCTTATGATTTTCTTTTCACAAGGGCACTTGGAGCTCCCATATGTGTACACCAATAACAGTAACACTACATATTGACTACATAATATGAATAGTACTACACAATATATTATGGAATTATAATGTTATGTAGTAACACTCTAAACTACATAACATATTATCAAGATTGTTCCTATATTATGGATAATGCTGGTAGAGTCCACAGAAGAAACAACTACACAATTTGCACGAATATGAGACTTTTCTTATTCATGCAAATTGTGCTTTTTTTCTGTAAAGCTGTATATAGATGGCACTACATACAGCTTTACAGAAAAAGTCTCTCGGTTAGTGTTTCAGTGTTGTAGAATGCACATATTCCATATTGGGTTGGTTGGTTTTTATGGCACAAGGGCCATAAAAACCAACACAAGACAACACACTGTGCCAAACACAAGACAACAACATGGAAAGGGAAAAAATGCAAGTAGAAGGGAGGACAACCCTCCCTTCAAAGGTAAAACAGAAGTGAGGAGAGATCACTCATGTACCTTGGGGTTGTGATGACCATACACACCTGAAAATACACATACTCCTGAGGACTCTGTATTGGGTAACCAGAAGTAAAATCCTAGTCTTCTGGTGGTTTGTATATTTACACTGAAAATCCCTCTCATGATATTTCAGCCAAACTCAATTCTCCGAGTTTGAGCACAAAATACAGAGAAGTTAATTTTCAATTAATTAAAAACTCTCACTTCCCATATAGAATTGTTTATAACACGAAAATCCTGTATTTTTCAAAATGTATTTATAGAAAACCTGGAAAATGCACATGAAGTTGATGTGTTCCATATTGAGTACACATGTGCTTTGATGGGAAAGCTACACTAGTTTTAAGAGAGAAAAATGCAACTGAAAACTAGTATTGAGCATTCACAAACTTACTTTATGATAAATCACACAATAAAAACAGTTTTGAACTTATTTTCTTCAAAAATTAGCATTCCAAATGAGCCTCTAAGCTATATTTATCACCTTGAAATACAAAAACGCTTCTATTTAAAATCAGATTACCAACTGACACATAAAACAGAATATGGGTGCCTTGTAACACAGAAATATTTTATGCAAATTTCGATAATTACCTGCCGAAATATTTCGATGTTCCATATTACATGCACTTGCCCTTTGTTTTTTATTTTTGATGTATGATTGTATAAGTACATATATATATATATAATAAAAATAACTTGTAATTGTGACAGTATTTTGTTTACTTTTCATAACTTATGTTTCTCTGTGCTAAAATTAAAAACATTCAATTTTACTAAACATACTTATTCACATCAGAGCACAAAGATGCATGACAAACAGTGAATGGAAAAGTTAATGAAATTTTAGTTTCAGTGCGAATTCATCGACATTTGGTTAGAAGTTTCAGTGGATGAACGAGAAGATTGCCTTACCTCCGATACCTAATCAAGGGCACTTTTTCTATGGTGGTAAACAATGTGACCAGCTTTTTTGCTGTCACTTCAAACTGCTTCATATTTATGTCATTGTATGCATCGAAAAAGGTTGAAAAGAAAGAGAGGTCGTTTAGAGAATACACCTACAAGGACATTTGTTATAACATTCATCTTAACAGTTAAAACGTTCTTTATAGATTAACTAAATAATTAACACTAAATCGGCACAGAAGCATTTTTATCAATACTTAGTTAAAACTAGGTGTATCCAGATTTGTCATCTAGAACTGCAGTGATTAATACTGTTTAATAGGGACATATTCATAGGGGGTCTGGATTCTCCCCCAAATGTTCTTGATGTTAGAAAAATAAATGCTGGAGTTAGTTAAATCAAAATTTTTTAAAGCCCAAAAGTAGAAAATTGTGGCCAGGTCTGAAAATAATAAAATATAGTATTTGCAAACAAAATGCTCACTTGCAATTTGATCAGTCACTAAAGCAAGCAGAGACCATTTATGAGCTAGGTGGCTCCTGGTCTCATTAGCTCTCATACAGCCAAAAATTGACCAAGAAAATCAAGTCGAGCCATGTGATTGAAAGGGAAGGGATTGGTCAAGACAAGAAAAATTTTTAATCTATTCTCCAAGACATGCATGTCCAGAAACCTGTTCAGAGGAAGAGTCCACATGTCTGGATTGCCATATCAAAGGGCCACATGATACATTTGGCCAAGTTGAGCCTATATGGTCATGGGTTGGTTGGCTTGAGAGTTTTATGACGCAAGGACCATATTTGGCCATGCTGCGCCATACACAAGACACACAACATCAAGTAATAGACACACACACACAATGAAAGTTTTACTGACACAGAAGAGAGAAATACAACCAGGGAGGAATGCACCCGACAGGAATCAAACCTGCGCCGCCTACAACTCGAAGGTTGCTAGCACAGTAGATATACCCACTGAGCCACGACAGCCCCCTTTATGGTCATGGGAGACAAAGCAGAAACTTAAATCAGTCTTTGGCAATGGCAGTGGAAGATGATGCAGCTTGTTCATTTTTCTGGTCACATGTAGCCATTTAGCAAAGCAAGTACTTTTAACTTAAACTAGCATTGCTTTGATAGATAGCTTTTTCATATATGTCAATAAACTTTCCAAAATTCTTTTGTTTGCAATAACTGGTTCACTCTTAGATTTTATAATGTTGATAATTTTTGACCTGCTACCATTTCACTTTTCTTTCTTGCAATTTGAGTTTTTACTTGCAGTCCCTGGGCTTGTGAAACAGGAGATGTCTGGTCAGAAGTGTCATTAGGTAGAGACAACATTATTTGAAATTGACTCGTTAATTTCTTATTCATTCACTTCAGATTAATGTTCATCAGCAAAATCATCCTGAATTATTCATTGATTTTTGACAATCAGTGAAATCGACTGTCCCAATGTTGTCCAATGAAATTTCCTAGGGAGGTAGGTTGTCTTAGGATTTTATGGTGCAAGGGTCATATTCGGCCAAGCTGCGCCAAACACATCAAGTAAAAAGTGTAGTGAATGGAAAAAGAGGGATTGGGGAATAGAGTAATGGGATGAAAGTAGAAAAAGATCACTTGGGAATCTCAGGAACGCAACCCATAGGGTTTACTAAAGACAGTAAACCCTATGGGAAAAGAAAAGATCACTATACCTCACGTTCGTGAAGCCCATATACACCTAAAGGAGATGTGCCCCTGAGGGCTTTCCTAGGAAGGGCATACTATCCACCAGGTATCAATTTTTCTTCTTTTGAGTAACTGAATCACTGGGTAGATAGATCTAACTTTCTTCATCTTTTGAATGTGATTTTTGCAGAACATTCCATTATGCTTTACATTTAGCCCCAGAAATGCAATACTTCTAGAAGCTTGCGCTCACACAATTGTAAACCATGTGGACAGGGACACTTGCAAATTGGAAGTATATATGCATAACCAAATGTTTTGACTTCAATCAATGGTCAATGCTTGTTTTACGAGCAGTCTCAACTCTGTTCAAGTTTGCTGCATTGTGGTAGACAGTGTATTTGATCTTTGCTCAATCAGGTTTCAACTTGCTTAATAGTGCTTTACAGCATTTTTGCTTTTTGTTCAATTACGCTTTTGCTTGCTCAAACATGCTGTGCATCATTTATGTAATCAAGCTAAATGAGTGTGTAGTACATACCTATCTTTAATTTAAAAACATTGTTGAAGCATTTTAAGTAAAACATTTATCTAATAAGACTATTGAAAGCAGTCTTGCTAGATAAGTGTGTGCCCAGTTTTTCCAACAGAAACAGTGGCATGGGGATCTTGATCACCCTAAGCCTCTGAGGGTCATTGAATGTATAATTCCACCTTGCAGCACAGCTTGTCCTTTTTTGGACCTTGCGCCAGCGGCGGCTCCTGGTTGGAAAAATAGGAATCACCCCCCCTGAAATTAAATCCTGGTGTTGCGAAGTACTTTGGTTCTTTTAAATTCAAATATTATTTACTAGCAATAGATCAGCGAAGTTTTAAATTACAAACCAACATAATGAAATAGCAATATTCAATCGACTACAAGAAATCACAAAGTACAAGAAAAACTTTTACTCACATTTTATTTCCGAAATTCAAACACAAATGAATCAATATAAAACCCAACATTCCAGTTGGCAGTATATATGCAAGACGGGTTGGCGCCGTTTTACACCTACGCATGCCAAGTGCTCCAACACTTGGATATACCAGTGATATGAAAAGATAGCAGTTCCGAAAATTAGTTAATGAGGATTTAAATATTTTCTGTAAATTAAATCAATTCTTCTGTCCTTTAATGCTGCAAATCTGTCTGATATGTCATCGTTAAATGACTGTTTCTCCATAGGCGTCACTAATACGTCTTTTTGAATAGAAATATTTGCTAAAGAAAGTCTCTCTTGTGAAATAGTATTTCTTGAGTAAGTTTTTATTCATTTAAAGCAAGAATAACTTCTTTTCACTGATACACTTGTAGATGGAATTGTTAAGACGAGAGAAAACAAATTATAAGCTTCTGTGAAAATTTCTTTACCATAAAGCATTCGAAGAAGTTCTTGCGTCGATATATTCCTGAATTTTCCATCGGCATATATAAGACATAATTCATTTTTAAGGCACTGGGTTTTTAAAACACATCGCCATAAAACTGTTGAAGATTTTCAAGTGTTGAGATGGAAAATGTAAATTAAATTGTTCGAATTTCGTTGTATCAACAAGACAAATAAATTGAAGTTTTTTACAATCTTGAAATCTTGTGTTTATTTCCATAAGAATGTGGTCAAAAATTTCAAAATATAGCTTTTTATAATTTTGAGAAATTGTTTCTAGTAAAAGAGCGGCATATTCCTGTTTAGATTGGACTATTTCTGTGATTTTACGCGTGTTTTCAAACAGTGTTTTTAAAACATCATCGTTCCTTTTACGGCTCAATAGCTCACGAGTGTATTTTATTTGAGATACACTCATGAGCTAGTTAAATCTAGTGAGATAATAGTTTAAATAGTGATTTTTTCTGGAGAATTTCGAATAATATATCAGTAAGGCCAAAAATTTCACTGAATACTACTGTCAAAAATGTAAATTCAAAATCGGTCATATCATTTAAAAATAACTTTGCAAGTTGAATTGTTGTTTTGTCTGAATGTTTGCTGTTTGTCATAAATTCGAATATTTCTTTTAATTTATCACAATCTTCAACAATCACATTCACTAATATCGAATTGGAGGACCATTGAGTTTGTGTTATGGTTGGTATGAGTTTTGCAGAATTTGACGTTAGAGCATAAGATCGCTTCACCGAGTGATGAAAAAACGAAGGAATGTCGCCGAGGCTTGCAAAAAAATTCGACACTTAGAAATTTTAAAAAACATTGCTGCAATACAAGATTGAAACGATGTGCTAGACAATGGACAAAAACGGCTTGAGGAGCTTTATCCTTGACTTTTTTCTGGAGTCCATTCAAGTGTCCAGACAATACACTGGCCACATCATAATATTAAGGAGCACTGGGAAGTTTGATTTATGTCAGTGGTGTCGTCCACTTGAATAGCCCCATTTATTTTACCTTTGACATAATCGTTTATATAATCGGAAATACATTCAAACATTTTATTTTGAACAGTTTTGGAGTCACAAGTGAAGACCTTTTTAATCTTTTTGTAATGATTTTGAATTTCTAAAGGACTTTTGATATCAACAATCCTAGTTCCTTGAAATTTCCGCGATTTATTGAGTCACTGCTTTCATCATGGCCCCGGAATGCCATTTCTTGTTTGCTCAAATATATTACTGTATCAATCACTGTTTGTAGAAACAGTCTATTCAAATGAACATTTTCATTGAATGACTTTAAAAAGCCTAGCTTTCTCCAATCAGGGCATCGGCAATCGTGTTGATTTTTTTGAAAATTTCTTAGCATTAATTCACACTTCAGATGTTCAGCAGAATTATCATGCCTATGGAGTGCTCATGTTATGTTTAATAAATCTGCGAATATGTCTGTATTCCAAACAGAATGTTTATTACTAAAAAGCAAGCACGGCCAACAAAATTATCTTTTTAAGGTTATACTACTGCATAGCCATTTATACTGAGTAAACCAACACTCTTGAAAACTAATATTGTACGACTTACAGCTCTTTTTAATTTCTTTTTTGGTCAGTCTTCAATAAATCCGTTGGATGTGCTTGACGTAATACGTCCCTTTTGTCTTCGTTTTTCCACCGGCTAAACGGAGTTTCCAGTAAATTACACACAATATCATTAATTGGATTCATTCCGCTGAAAATCTAAAACAAAATGGTCAATAAAATCATCGCTCTATTTTCATGTAATGATATTTGGCAGTTTCTGAGCAATTGGCTAGAATTGGCGCTAAAACTCCTTCTATTAGTTTTCTGTGGTTGCTGCTCGCAACAGGAAATGAGGGACATTTATTTTTAGATTTCAACCGGCAACCCTGTAGAAGAAGGGGAATCGCATTTCTAGCTTTCGCCTTCCTTTGGAGCCGACAGTCTAAATGCATTTCGGCTGCTAATGGCGGTGTTGTCATAGCAACCATCTGGCTTACGGAATATGCGCAGCTATTTTTCAGCAAAAACTTCTGTGCTAAGCTTTTGCTGTCTGCAGTCGTAAGCATTGTAAGATATTTTCCGTGTATTGAATAACGCGCTCTGCGAAATTAAATTTGTTCATATTTGTAAGTACTTTAGTAATTTATAAATCGTAAAAGAATAAAAAGGGATATTTTACGAAGAAATATTGAAAATGTATATATATATATACTATATATGAAATACTGAAAAAAAGACTAATTTGAAAAATGGATTTGATGAAAAATGTTGGGGAAGTGGCACTTCCCTTTTTTCCCCTGAAAAGCCGCCACTGCCTTGCACCATAAAACCCAAGTATCGATCAATCAATCAATTAATCCACCTTCCAACCTGCAGTTTTCTCTGCATGGCTTCTGACCAGTTTTGGACTTCTTGACCAATAAAAACTCTCCTAGGATTATTTCAACCAATAGGTGTGGCGATTTTGTCATTATGTGTGTTAGGGTAAAAGTAAAAGTGCACTACTGAGAAATCTTGTGATGCTCAGATGATTAAGAGCATTATACAAGAGGGATTTTCTGTAGTTATACATAATGGGAGCTAGTGTTTTTGTGGGAGTGCCTATTTTCTATTGTACTCTAAAAGTGATGTCCCTTGGCATGTTAATCGAAAGCAATTTCTTCAAGCTTTGTATATATTTGCACTGAAAAACTCTCATAATGTGAAACAAAGCCCTTTCACATGAACAAAATAAAACTTCAATAACTTGATTTCAATAAAATGAAGATTCTAAATATACAATGCACAGTATGAAGCATACAGTAACTTCATATATATACTATATAAGATTTAAAACAAATAGTTCGAAGATTTAAATAAGAATTGATTAACTGTAGTCTAAAATACAGTTATTTTTATTAATAAACACATATATGTGTAAGATTTATTAAAATGTGCTTTATGTTTACTAGAAATTAAGGTCTTTAGGATGTCATTTTTATGCATCCCCTCTACTCTTTGAGACGTTCCATCAGGAGACTCATTTGAAACGGGAAAAATTATAAAAGGAGTGAATTTAAACTGATCAGTTTTCACACATGTAAGTCTACTTCTGTTGTAAGATTGACATCAGTGTCAAGTTGGTGCTTCTGATTTCACATTTTTACAGTAAAATGGCACTAAATGTATGAAAATAGTATCTTTGGAGACATTCTAACTACGAACTTACAGGACCCTTAGCTCCCTTAGCCTTTAGACTATGGCAGGTACAACAGTTGTACCATGAGAATTTTCCTTCCTTGAGAAGCTTGGTACTGATAGTGTACATTGGAATTCCCCCTTTTAAGTGACCGGTGACATCGATCACCATTTACGAGCTGTCAGCAACTGGCCTTTAAGAGTGTCCTTCCTGTTCGGTTGCGTCCCTTATCTATCTCTATGGGAAAGAGAAAGTGGCACAGGGTGGGAAAGTGGGACCTGAGAGATTTTTCAAACAACCATTCCCCCAATTTAAATTGAGCGGCATTGAGACAACGCTATAAAAGGAAAGCACGCTGGTCAGTCGTAAAAGTCAAGGTGGTCAGTCGTAAAAGTCATTCAAGACTCTCTCGCCCAAATTCTGTAGGGGGAAGGAAGTTAAGCGAAATATGTCATTCTATGAGGCGTCAACGAAATTTGGCCACTGTATCGTAAAGGTTAACAAAAACTACTGAAAAAGATTTAACATACCCTGGGTAAGAGATACAGGTCTTGTACATTTTAAAAAAAGCAAATTCCTATATTTCGGAATTCCTACTCCTCAATAAATAAATAAATTACTCAGTCTTTTAAAGGCTTTTACAATGCCATTTTTCATTTTTAAGACTACATTTTACAGAGATTACAATAGAATAGCCAGTAAGTGCACAGGTAAAGAAACTTTCACGAGTGCTGTTTAGGTCTCACTGACCCTGTTTTAAAAACATTCATTTATAGCTAATTTTTTAAACATTAATCAAGTTACATCAAATTGAAGACCTAATTAATAATTTCAACATTATTTATAAACATTAATCAGTCTTCAATTTGATGTAACTCGACCTTGGACGCATATCATGAATCTTGGTTGATGAAAGCAGGTGAAATAAAATATGCAGTGTTTTTGTAAAATCTAAGGTTTTCCAAATATATTTTAAGGACTTTCAGCAATTTTTAAGGCTTTATAATGGCCCTTAAAACCTGAAATGGAAAATCAGGTCTTTTTATGGTCCATATTTTAAAGGATCATGGGAGCTGTGGTTATAATTTTGTTGATAACATAATATTTTACAATAAAAATATAATTTTTCTAAAACTAGGTGCTGAGAACCAAACAAATAGAGAGACTAAAATAGCATACTTGAGATTCATGTGGAAGAAACAACATATCCATTTCCTTCAGAGTCTCAATCCATTTTGATTTCAACTCATGGTAGAGAGTCTCGAAAAGATCTTTTGGCACAGCTGTTGAAAGAACAAATATGAATATCTCATGTCAAATAGTAATCAATTTCCCCCATAGTGCTGATATTTTTTGATTCCAAATTGTTAGTTTCTATAACAGGGTTCCTACTTTTGAAGCAAAAGAAAAATTAAGGTCCTTTCAAGAGTATTTTTCATACTAATTCACATTAGATTACATTTCACGTGGATTAAAACAAAATATTGTGACAAAATTATGAAGTAAAATTTTAAATACAGCACATTTAATTACAAATTATTTGTCCTTGAAATTACATTACCTAGTTGCAATAACATTTAAAAATAATTATCTTCTCTTTACTTATTCACTTTTGTGCACCCAATTTATCAATACTTGTATAGTAACACATGTTCAGAAAAGCACACAAAATTGACTTTTTCAAGGCTTTATCCCACCTAAAAGAACAAGTGTATTGTCTGATCTCTCCTCTCGGGTATGATAAGGGGTTTAGGAATTTCCTTCCTATACAGGTCTTTCCTTACACCCACTAAAATCAAAATGAATGACATTTGAGCTTGGTTAAGTATCAATGATCTTGGTTTTTGATTGCAGGTGAACTAAAATGCTGTAATCAGTAAAAAATTTGTTTTTAAAAATAGATTTTCGGTTTTTAAGCAAATATATATATATAAAGGTTTTAAATAGCCCTTAAAAATTAAAATTAAAAATCAGGCACAATTAAGGCTTTGTAAGGCCAGTGAGAACCCTGCATTCAAAGTAAGGCTTGCACACTTTTTGGAAAGTGAATATAAACAGGGCTTACCTGAGAGAAATATGAGATGGGCGCTGTTGTATTTAGGTCCTTCATCATCAAAATCCTTCAGCAGAATGTTAACAGACTGAAAAAACACAACATAATCAGAATGGACTTTCAAACCCAGCTCTCTGTTTTAATTTCATAGCATTCAGCGTACTTCTAAGCAATAAAATTTTAAAATATGTGCTGTAACTTTGCTAAATTTATGTCTTGTATGAATAAACACAAATTTTAGGATATGCTTTAGCTTTAGAAAGCGATAAAAATGCTCTTATTAAAGAGAAAAGCAAATTGTCATTATATTACATGTATTGTAAAATCATGTAAAATTACAATTAGATATAATATTTTTGTGGATCATTCATGATTTTTCTGTCTTCCTTTTGGAGTTTAACCAATAAAGAACTTCAACCCCACCTAACTTGACAATGTCTGTAGTTGCCTCTATGAAATTTCACTGTAGCAGAAGGGCACACTGGAAAAAGGCCAAGTTAACTGTTTAAACAAATGACCTTTGAACTCACTATTGAAAGAAACAGACTGAGATTCCTCTGCATTAAGAAAATAATTTCAGTGGGGTGCCATCTTTTCTCCCGATTTCCTTCTCCAATCAAAAGGTTTTAAAGCTAAATAAACAATGTTTTATGATGTTTTGACTATTTTCTGTCATCTAGGTGCATTTTGGCTGTGTGATTGCTTTGTATTTGTTAAATTAGCTTTAGTGTGTATTTTTTATTTTTTTTTCAAACATTTAAAACATTTGGGGGAGGACTCAAGCTCTGGGTGGCTTTCTTCTGAATATGTACTAAATCATTCATGTCTAGGTGAATAGACAACAGATAATTCTCATCTTGTCCAATTCTTTCCCTTTAGGCAGTCACCTAGCATACAAATTGATTATTTGCTTGCTTTAGCAACTGAAAACTAAACAAGTATTTTGTCTGCAAATACTATATATACTATTTTCTGACCTGTCCACAATTTTTCGACCAATGGGATAAGCAAAATTTTGATTTACATCTATTAAACTATTATCAGCTCTTATTTTGTTAACATCAATAACATTTCAAGTGCCCCCAGGGACTTCCCTTGGAATATGTTGCTGGTTATGTTGATTTACATTACTTGATCAGTGGGGAGCAGTTTCTACGACAATTTTAATTGCATGCTTAGGCGGGATGCTTTTGTGTTACACTTTACTGTTTTGCTTATTGTTGTAGGTTGCCTGGCGCTCATAAGAGAAGATGGTGCAAGTGTAAAGTTTTGAATTCTGCACAAATCATGCCAAAATCTACAATGTAGATGCAGAATGTGAACCTCTAACAGTAGATTTGCCAACACTTCCAGCTAATACGTTTTATGAAACTGAATGCAGCACATATTTATTAATGTCATTTCCTCGGTTTTATATAAGCACATTTTTTTCTTTGTTATACACAATGAGGGCTAAGAAAAATTTCCTTATTAGAAATAAAGACACCCTTATACAATAAATTAAATCAAAAGTTTTCTATTTAAAAGTAAAAGAAGTTATGCAAAATCAATGGCAAAACTTTTTAATGTAATGCTAAATGTGATTTAATGTTTGAAAACAGAAATTCCTTCTCATTCACGCTCTTGAGACACCCAAAATAGTTTTTACCAATCCAGTTTAGGTTAGTTGTTCTTGGTCATTTTTTGCTACAAGAGGTCAAACTAGGCTGTTACCTACTCCAGTTTAGGATAGATTTTTAGTTACAGAACAGTTTTAAACAAGACTTTTGAATTGGTATGTTGGATTGTGTTTTGGTGCAATGACCATATATGGCAAAGCTGCGCCAAACACAAGGAAAGTTTTATTGACACAGAACAGAGAGAAATACACCCAGGGAGGAATTGAACCTATGCCGCCTACAACTTGCAGGTTGCTAGCATAGTGTGCTAACCCAATGAGCCATGGAGACCTTTCAAGACCCCAATTGTAGAGAAATATATTGAGATTTCTTCTGTTGCTTACAAACTAAAAATTCATTAGGAGATAGGTAAAAAAGATCAATGTATTGAAAAGGTTACAGTAGCATGAAAAGGTATAATCGTTTAGCCACATCAGTGTAATTACATTTTATTAAGTAGATTTTAATACCTGGATCCTAGTTACTAGACCGTATGGGGCACATAGTATATCAGATAGAGTGTGTTATACAGAACTCCAGATGCACATAGTAATGGTATTGTATTCTGGCTCTAGCAAGTTGGTATTAGACTCATGTAGCTTTGAGTGAGTCCACTCATTAAATTAGGGCAGGTTAAATGTAAATAATATGTTTGTGTGATTGGAGTCTTTAGTGCAGATTACGGTTTCTAGTTTATCGGTCAGTAACGAAAGCAATGGCAGTGATGATGAGGTGGCAAAAAACCAACCACCTGTGCCAAATGCCAAACATGATCTTGCAAATGGCAACTCTTGTCTTTTATTCCCTTTACAGAAAGGGACTTACCCAAGATCATCTGCCTTTCATTGCAGCTGCATTATACCACAACTTGTGCTAAAAGAACAAACTATTTTGTGTACAAATAAAATAAAAAAGGCAAGGATTACTTCCTCAGATGGGCAGAGCATGTAGATCGCAGAGAGGTATCCCAGATTCTCCCTCGTTCCTTCCAAAGGCAGGATCACTAAAAAGGGAGAACAAATATTCATTTTGGGGCATCGTGTTTTTCACTTATTTTGATTTGCTCAAAACAGGCTAAGCCAACCAAAATCGTTCAGTTGGCCCCTTAATACAGTAACTCCTCCATATATCATACTGCTTACATGACAAGAAAAAGCACAATATACAGAGGGGAGAGACATAGTGAGATAAATTAAATGAAATAAATTATGCATCAAATCAAGCATTTTTATTTAAAATTATGAACTACAACACAAAATCAATGGGAAAACTTAAAAAAATTATTTAGAATTTGTAAAATACTTTTAAAACAGAAATGTCTTCTCATCTATGCTTACGATGGACACAAATCATTAAAAATTCATTTGAGCTTTATCACAGGTCTGGGATACACATTGTCTCGCAACTAATATACTCGCCGGGTGTTCAAATATGTTTGATTATTCAGGAGGATTGGTTTCATATATAAGAGGAGCTGACTTATCTATTCAAAGACAATTTTTCATTCAAGATTATATCCTCAGGTTTCAACTTCCCTTTGCACAGACTTTAATTTACATCAACAGGCAATACCAAGTTTTTGTTTGAGGTAGAATTCTAAAGGGCAAGAATAAAAAAAGATTTATTCATTTCAGCAAACCCCTAAAAATTAGTTGAATCCTAACTGTTCTCTTCAGTACGTACAACCTTTATTGGCACTGTTGTCTGTTGTTTTTCTTGTCAATAAAAACTTTCATCTTCAAGCAGTGGGGACGATCTTACCACTTTGAATAGAGGTCACTTGAAATTTCAAATATCTATTTTCATTTTGAATCTAATAATTAACTTTGACCTCCTAACTTCCTGATGTTAATTACTACTGTCTACCCCTGAGGAATTTCATGTGATCAGCAGTCATGGAAAAAGTTTAGATAATTTAAGATAACCCATATGCAGGAAAAATTCAGTAGATTAAGACTTGATGCAGTAAAGAAAAATATTTATTAATATAGCAGGTTACAGATGGGAGAAAACCAATGGAAAAAAGAGCAATCAGTCAGCACCTGCATTTTAGCTACGAAGCTCTTTGAGAATCAGTTTTTATGTCTAGATTGGCTACAGCTCCTGAACAAATCAACCATGATTTATGTAAATTAAAGAATATTGTCTGGTACGATAGGCGAGAATCACCATAAAATGCCTGAAGCACGAAACTACAGTTTGAGAATTCCACTGCTTCTGAAAATTATCAGGGACAAATGAAATGCATGATGTAATGTGTTATAAAAATACGAAATTGGCCCTTTTGAATGTATGTATATCATCAAAGGCAGGGTAGCCTTTGATGACACCACTGATCAGTCGACAAAAGAAACAAAGTTGCCTTCATACGCATAAACAGAAAACCGTCTCACCAGCAATGTTGCAGGACAAAACTTCCTCAGTCTTAAAGCAAGTGGAGATGAGTTCCAGGGCCATCTCATCCACAATCAACAGCTTCCACTGGTAGTTCACCTTTAAGGGGACCAGGACATCATCCATTATTTCTACAAAAAAATGTGCAAGTCTTTCTTGTGAAAAATGTCAATAGAAACCTGAAGATATAATGAATTTTTTCAGATTAAACATGCTGCTGCTATAAAAGTATGCTCGAAAAGGCTAGATAAAATCCTCAAAATAGGTCCACTCTTGAGATGTTTGATTTTAGTGACACAAGAGCAACTTACATATATGCCAAAATCTCAAGAAAAATTTTTTATGGGACATAAAAAGCAATGTCTATGCTCATTTCAATATTGACACACATAAATTTTTTGCACTCGATCAATTGTACACACTAAAGAAGATACTAAAGAAAATTTTTGTTGTAAGTCTAGATTTTTTATGAACAGACTACAGTATTGAATAAATAACTAGAACATCTTAAAACTTATATTCAACTTATGTACAGTTTTTAGTAAAATGTCGCCAAGTTATGTCAGAGTTGGCGACAAAAAAAGTCGCCAAATGGACTAGGGAGTCTATACTGCATCTGTTCCAAAAAAAGAGTTACCACAATTTTAATAATTTGATTGAATATATTTCGAGCATCTTCACTCAACACAGGGTGAATGGTTTAAAATTGGCCATGTGCGATTTATATTCACACGGAATGTTTGAAACAAAACCAACACTGATGAGCAGGCTTATGATTGACACCTATTGATCAATGGCCCAAGATGAAAATACTTGTCGGGTAATTATGATCCCAATCAGCAAATTCTGTTATTTAGTGTCTTCAAAGGGATGTTTTTCAATATAATTTTGGGATGAACTCAGTACAAGCAAAGCTCTTAACTTATTTGAGTAAAATAACATGCATCTTGTTCAGTATTTCATTCCCAATATTATTAAACATAAAAAGAAAAATGAAATTTAAAATTTTGATTTATATCAACTATTTTTTAATAAAAATCACTTGATTTAAATCATGGTTTAAATCGGCATACCCTGTCGCCGAGGAAGGAAATCTTGGAAAAAATATTTTATCTTTACAAATATAACATCTTTATAAATCTTCCCGCTTGCCATAAACACGGAAATAAACCTAATAAAGATGGGTTACCTTGACCTGCCATTAATTCGCTACTAAAACTGCACCAAGAGCGTTGCCACCAGAGGAGGTGCTAGATACAGATGTACCCGACATGTGGATAATGAATCCACTTGCTGAAGGTCTGTCAACCAATCTCTCTTATGATACAAGATTCTTAGGCAGATTTTTCAACTGAACTTTAAGAAAAAAAAATTCAATTGAGCTATAAATATCAAAAATTGTACTACATCTAATTTTATTCGCTTTTCTTACAAGGCACTAAGTACAAAAATACTTAAAGTGCAATTGCAAATTTGCTCTAGGGGAACGTTTTCATAATAACGTACACTAACCGGTCAATTACTAGCTGGTTCACACCAAAATGGAATGATTTAAAATACGAACATTCTCCAAAAATGTATATTTAATTGCTAACTGTCTGAGACTATTATTTTAAATAAAACAATGCACAAATAAATTAATATTGTATTTCGACATATAAAATGAGCTTGTACTTCTTCGGCAGATTTTTCTAATTCCTTCACAGCGCAAAAATCTCCGATTCCAAGACATTTATAATTGCAAAATGTTAAGGAAACAAAATTGTTGAAAAGATTGGTTTAATAAAACCAAACAGAAAAAGTAGAATTACCCGTCGAAAACAAAACAAATATTAGAATAGAATAAATCTAGTTTGTTGCCAGTTTTTTACTCAAAAATTCTTGGTTCTTCAAAGTAAAACGAAACGACGGTCTGAAACAGCCAATCTTAATACAGAACGTAGACGGCTGTGCTAATACACCAATTGTGGCGACGTAGAAAGGAGCAACTCCTCGTCATGTGATTTTGACGGCCTAATCACAGGGTCCGAAATTTGTTTGTAGTCGTGGTGACCTTTATGCGTTTTTCCCTTCGAATTTGATCTCGTACCGTCGCTAAAGCCCGTTATGTTGCTCCAGTGTGATGTCAATTAAAATACCTACCAACCATTCGCCGCAGTGACTTGGTTGGATGAGTAGCGGATTTCGTAACCGGATGATCGTGAATCCGAAACTAGATTCTTCTTTACACCATAGTGTACAAGGAGGCTGGTGCACGTTAAATCTGTGGTAGCTTCAAATGTTCTCACATTGGACTGGAAGTTTGGAGAGTATGAGGCCAGCTCAGGTGTGATCTCATCATCTGATCGTGGTTCAGAAGTACGAGGTACTGTCTTCGGATCTTTCTCTTTGGGATTGATCCCGGACAGTCCCCAATAACCAGTTGTGTTGCTCTTGTGCGACTTTAACTACTGGACGCACTGGAGCAACATAACAGATGTTTGGTGATGGTCCAAGATCAATCTCGAGAGGTAAAATCCGAGGACACCTCGTACTTTTGAACCATGGTCAGATGACGATGGTCACACTTGAGCTGGTAATCAACTCTTCAAACTACAACACCACGTCAAATTTAAATTAAAGATAGGAAGGTAGGTAGTTTATTATCACACTGCAACAGTACAGCGGGCTATTACCAACGATCGAGGATCAATCCCGAAGGGAAAGAGCTGAGGAAAGGGGCCGTCGTGGCCTGGGTATGCCCACTGCGCAACCTTCGAGTTGTAGGTGGCGCAGGTTCGATTCCTGTCATTCATCCCTGGGTGTATTTCTCTCTTCTGTGACAGTAAAACTTTCATTGTGTGTCTGTCTATTACTTGATATTGTATGTCTGATGTCTGGCGCAACATGGCCAAATATGGCCCTTGCGCAACAAAACCGCGAACAACCAACCAGATCCTAGGAAAACGCCTCGTAATTTTGAACGACGGTCAGATGACGAGAACATCTGCACTGAAAACCTACTGTCCAAACTTCTACAAATTGGTAGGTAGGTATTTAATTAACATCACACTGGTGCAAGACAACGGGCTATTTGTGAGGGTCCGGGATCAAACCCGGAGGGATAGATCCGAGAACAACACCACGTAATTTTTAAACACGGCCAGATGACGAGGTCTCACCTATAAACTGGCACCCACTCTCCAAACCACCCCAACGTAAATTGAATTAAAAGTTCTTAGTTTTGAGTAGTACCACAATGCTCTCTTTAGGTGGCATCATAAAACACACCAGTGATTTCATTTCAGTTCATGATGGCCGGCTGCAATTGTGTTTTGGTTCACCGTGGGTGATATTGAGAATCTGGAATTTTCTTTCATGATTTACTTGGAATGTTTTCTTGGAGTTGTACGCTCCGCTTACTCCTGAAAATGTCCGGATTCTAAATCTTCGGTAATTTAGCTTTCCTCATCGGCATACATTTGTGAAAATGATAACTATTCATTCATTACAACTTTATATTTGAAGATTTGGAAACGCACATCGTGTATCAAAATTAGTGAGTTTTACTCTATTTCAAATTCAACTTTGTTCTGTTGAAATTTAATTGCATACAGTTTTTCATTGCGTTCATTATCATGTGAAGTCGCTACATAATTGTTGTGAAACTGTCGTACTCCAAACAATTATCTGGTCTTAGTGCTATATCTTTTTTCATAAAAATAGGAAATTTTCAATTTAATGCACTCAAATTAATGCATGTTCAATTATTTACTGCTTCGGGATTATTTCTCGATTGTATTTGCCATCAGCTGATTCATTGTTTTTTTCTCATTTTATGGAAACTAGAAAAGTTTTTCTTGTGACCAAAAACCAATGTGCAGCTTAAGGGTTCCAACAGGTCTTAAAATACCAGAACTTTCATGAGTTTTTAACGGTTTTTAAAGTTCACATTTGCTGAAAGTCCTTAATATTTCTTAAGTCTAGGTTTTACAAGATAGCCACTTAAGTTATTTCACTCACAATCACAAACCAAGATCAATATTACTTGTTTAACATCAAGTGTTGCCAAACATCGAGAGTTCAATATATGTTGGTTAGCTAAAAATGTATGTTTTTGAAACTGGGTTTGTAAGACAAACCTAACTCTCGAGTAAGTTTCTACATCTGTTCATTCATGGGTTAATTTGTTATCTATGTTAAGTAACTATTAATGAAAAGTAGCCTTAAAAGGGGCCTAATTTTCTTTTGTGTGAAGAACCTGAGCTTATTTATAATTCCATTTTCTTATATTTCATCACAGAATAAGTGAAATACCATATATGAACGAAATCTCAGAAGAAAGTTAATCTAAGATTTTTGAACATCACACAGGTACATTCCCATTCCATGCTGTAATATGGGCTGTCGTGATTCGGTGGGTTTGCCCACTGCTCTCTAGCAATCTGCGAATTGTAGGTGATGCATGTTTGATCCCGTCTGGTTCAATTCCTTCCTGGTGTATTTCTCTTTTATGTCAGTAAAACTTTCTTTGCTGATGTCCATTACTTGATCTTGTTTGTTTTGTTGTGTTTGGTGCAACATGACCAAATACTGCCCTTGTGCCATAAAACCCAACCATCCATAATACTGTAGCAAAAAGTGATCACAAACTGATTACCTAAACAAAAAACTACCTACTAAATAGAAATAGACTTTGCCGTCCGATTGAAATACTTGCAGCAGTAACGGACAAAGTTCATGGTCAGTGCATTCTACCCCCAAATATTTGTGAATTACTAAAATGCTCAATAGAAAATGGAAAAGATGCATGTATTCCTAAATGTAGGAGATTGGATTGTGTTTTTCCAGTGAAAGAAAAACTTATTTAGTCTGCGCTGAAACCGGAAATGATGAATCAAAACAAGAATCACCAGAAAAATGAATACTATTGTGCAAAAGTGAAAGCTTTCGACTACGTGAAGAATAAAACAGCTGTGATACATTAAAAGAAGTTAGAAGAAATTTATCACTTGTCTCAAAAGTGAAATTTCTTTTTTATCGATGGATTAATATTCCACAAAGATAAAATATTAGGAGAGACCGTTCAGCAACTGGTTTTACCGCAAAAGAGAAGAGCTCAAGTTTTAAAATTAGCTCATGAATATGTTTTTGGAAGTCATATGAGAATGAAAAAGACGAATGAAAGAATAACAATAGTTTTTATTGGCCTCACATGACTAGTGAAATCACCGAATTTTGTAAAACATGTAAAGAATGCCAACTCTGAAGCCCAGAGAAAATGATTGATAAAATTCCCATTACTCCTGTTCTCAGACCGGAATTACCATTTGAATGTGTTAATGTGGACATTATAGGCCCTATCGAGCCTCCCTCAGCTCGTCGTCATAAATATGTGTTATGTTTAGTTGATCAACATTCTCGCGCTGGCCGGAAGCAATTCCTTTGCGTTCCTTAACTGCTAAGGCGACATGTGATGCACTGTTGGAAATTTTCATGAGAACTGGAATACCAAATACTATAGCAAGTGATCAAGGTACAAACTTTATATCGAAACTTACTCGAGAATTCATGAATCACTTAGGATTCTCTCCTAGATTTTCGGTACCAGGATATGCAGCCAGTAATGGACTTGTAGAAAGATATAATCAAGTTCTTAAAAATGCACTTCATGTTATCCGAACAGATCCTAGTAATTGGGATAAATACATTCCGTTTCCGTTATTTGCTTATAGAGAAGTTCCTAACTGTACTACCGTAGTATCTCCATTCAAGTTGATGTATGGCTGAGAAGCAAGAGGTCCTCTGAATGTGTTGAAGTCTAGCTGGTGTGGAGAAATTCCTATACCTTTGAATATGGACAAATCAGTCGTAGATTATCTCCAGAAACTCAAAATAAATCTTGAACGAGCAACCGACCAAGCTTTACTTATCGCATCGGGAAAACAACAAGCCTACATGGATTATTTTAATTGCTGCACAAGATCCAAAGAATTTAAATTAGGAGAGCAGGTTTACTTACTAATTCCAGATTCTTTCAACAAGTTATATGCACGATGGACCGGACCTGGGGAGATAGTCGAGCATCCATCGCCGCATTCTTACAAAGTGAAACTTCCCGACGGAAAAGTACGATACTGCCATGTAAATAAGATAAGAGATATTACCCAAGAGTGAATGCAGTTGGTATTGTTTTTGAAGATGATGAAGAATTTGGTGAAATTCATGGTTCTCCTAGAACTGTGCATCAACAAGAACTGTCTGATAAAATTTGGAAAATAAATTTATATGATCTACATGAGAAAGAAAGAAGTCAACTGATTCAGATATTACAGAAGCATAAAGATTTATTTAGTGGAAAATTGAAAGTTGCACAAGTTGGTGAACACAAATTAAGACTTGAGGAAGGCAAAGAAAGGACAAAACCATATGTTTATAGGATACAAGAATCTTTGAAATCACAAGTAGATACCCAAATTGAAGAGCTACTTGAATTGGACTTAATAGAAGAAAGTTCTGCAGAAATCGCTCATCCTGTTGTGTGTGTAAATAAAAAGGATGGAGGCATGCGTTTATGTGTTGATTATCGATCTCTCAATGCTGTCACCAAGGCTGATGATTTTCCTATGGAAGTTGCCATTCAATTACTTCACAGCATAGGGAAAGCAAATGTTATTTCTACATTTGACTTGTTGAAGGGATATTGGGCTATCCCAATGGAAGAAGAATGTCATGATTTTACTTCTTTCAAGACTCAGAGCACAGTATAGATTCAAAGTAATGCCATTTGGTTTGAAAAATGCTGCTGCGACTTTTCAACGAGAAATGAACAAAGCGTTAGCACCATACAGAGATTTCAGTCATGCATATATTGACGACATAGCCATATTTTCTAACAACATGAGTGATCATCTAAAACACTTAGATCTTATTCTTTCACACACAAAATTAGAAGAACTACAGTTTATTGTGAATTTACACAAATGTGCATTTGCAAGACCTGAAATCAAATATTTAGGTCATGTTATCGGATCTGGAAGGCATCAAGCAGATCCAGACAAAATAAAAGCAATTGCTCAAATACCTGTACCTGAATCCAAGAAACAACTTAGAAGCATGCTTGGGTTGTGCAATTATTATCGGGAATATATACCTTGCTATGCAGAGATTGCCTTACCTCTTACAGAGTTAACAAAAAGAGGATTCCTGAAAATTTACCTTTGCTGGATATACACGAAGTTGCCTTCAACAAACTGAAATCTGCTCTAATGAAAGCTCCAGCTTTGCACACTCCAGTTATGAGTGAACACCGTTCATCATACACAGTGATGCATCCCAGTTTGGTATCGCCGCTTGTCTGTCCCAAGGAATTGAAGGATTGCTCCGACCTATTGCATATGTGAGCCAGAAGTTGAATAAAACTCAACAAGCTTGGTCTACAATAGAGAGAGAAGCGTATGCTATTGTGTGGAGTTTGAAACTCTAGTTTTCGGGTCCAAAATAGAACTGTACACTGATCACAACCCTTTGTAATACCTTATAAAATGTGCTCCACAATCTTCACGACTACAACGGTGGGTTAATGCTCTCCAAAGATATAACAACAATAAAACATTGTCCAGGAGTCAAAATGCCTCATGCTGATGCATTATCCAGACTATTTTCTGAAGAGAAGTAGTGACAAATTTATTATCGTGACTTTAAGCATAATTTGTTTTATTATATGCTTTAGTATTTTATTGGCATTATTATTCTTATATGTATAGATATTTTTATTTTGCATTTTCTTGCTGTTGATATGGTGTGATTATATTTAGTTGATTGAGTCCATAATATTTAAATTCAGATCTGTGCTTATGTTTTGAGAAAATCCCAAACCCATATCTTGCGGGGGAGATATCGTATTAGGGATTCAATCACCGTACAGATGGCACTAAAAGCACCGTCAGATTGTGTTAAGATAGAGCAATCAAATATTTGGATGATATGGTCGTGTTGGACGCTCCTTGGTATATTGTAAATATTTTGTTATATAATAAATGTTTGTACTGGTCTGCATTGCCTGGGATTCACTGATAACCCATTAAATAGAACCAGATACGACAGTATTCATTCTTTAGAATCCTGCGGGAAACATAGGTTATAAATTAGCCCCATTCGTTTTGTCCTGGGTCTCCAGTGGGGCTAAAACAATCCAAAATCCCCATTAGAACAACATTGAGTATTTTTAAGATCCCTGTCAGACCAATTCACACCAAATTTTGTATATTTATTCTTTAGAATCCTGCTGGAAACAGGCTATATATTAAGCTCATTTAATTTGTCCTGGTTCAGCAGGGTCTAAAAACAATTTGAAATAATCACAGAACTAACATTGAGTATTTTTATGAACACAATCAGACCAATTCATGCCAGATTTGTTACATTCATTCTTTAGAATCCTGCGGGAAACAGGTTATAAATTAACCCTGTTCGTTATGTTCTGAGTGCAGAGGGGGTTAAAACAATTTGAAATCCCCATAGGAATAACAGTGAGTAATATTACGATGAATTACAAACAATTCAACCCAAGCAATGCCAGGTAATTCAGCTAGTTGAGTATAAAACAATTACGGTATGCAACTCATTTTGTTTTACCCAGTATTGATTGAAAAGAACTTTTCCAATAAAACTGTTTTACCAGTATTGCTTGAAAAACATTTTTTCCAAAACAAATTAAATTATAATATTTATGTTTGAACTGATTCTTCCCATAATATAAATAATTTATGAATATTTGATTGATGAAAAAAGATATTTAATTTTACATAACTTACACAGAATGGAACACGAAAAACCCAAACAAAAAAACAGATTGATCATAAAAGCGTAATTTTGCTATTTGAGACCTGCCAATGCCAGAATTAATGTTTTGTTTTTTATATGATTTAAAATCCCATGTTTGTATTTAAGTTAAGAAATGTTGCGGTCATATTTGAGCATTGCTACATTTCATAAATCATGATTGTCTTTATCAATATTTTTCAAATGTCTTTTTCCGAATTGTTCTGTCAGAATATACTCAGAAGTCGAAATTCGATAAGCTTGGCCATGTCTTCCATTTTTCAGAATTCTGCATTTTTTCAATTTCGTTTCTGTTTGCATTTATGTATTCCAGTATTTTACATATTGCAGATATATTTAGGAGTTAAATTTTATTAAATTATTTTTTATTTTCTGCAAAATATCACTAGACATGGGTAATTTCTTGGCATATATGTATATTTTGACCAACTTTCCGTAAATCTTTGGTTGAATACTAATGGTTTGTATTCTGTTTCTTAAAAATAAATAAAATATACAAAACAAAACTTTTTAAGGTGTGTAACTTATTTTAAAATGACAGGTAAAGTTAAAATAAAATTATTTTAAAGTAAGATAGGTTACGTTAAATTAAAACGGGTAGCCTACGTTGTAGTTCAAAGATATTTCTAAATCGACTTCTGAAGTAGTCACCTTAGAAAAAATTTCTGTAGTGTCTTACAGAGAGGTGCGAATATGAAATGGAGAATCATGTATATATATTTCCATTCAAAATAAATTATAGAAGCTATGAGAAAGTTAAAACGATGTTAAAAAATTATTTTTTGTGCACTTAACTGATTGAATTTTTCTATGAAAGTGATTAGTTCTGATACCTTTTCAATCAACATTTAACCAATTTAACCCAAGCAATGCTGGGCAATTCTGCTTGTAACATTTAAAAGTAAATTCTTTTGTGTAACCCTTTCCAATCATTGCTATTCTGTAAAGAGACAGAATTAAATTTATCTTGGAAACATCCTGATAGCACGAAACAAGATATGATGCTTTTTCTTCATCCTGGAGACCCATTGGAGCCATCATAGCTCAGTGGG
The DNA here is from genome assembly GCA_933210815.1 of Meta bourneti. Lineage (NCBI taxonomy): Eukaryota > Metazoa > Arthropoda > Arachnida > Araneae > Tetragnathidae > Meta > Meta bourneti. Next base: position 53,502,486 of record OW119928.1, read on the forward strand.
TATGTCCACTGCGCTAGCAACCTTCGAGTTGTAGGTGGCATAGGTTCAATTCCCGTCAGGTGCATTCTTCCTTCTGTATGGGTGTATTTCTATCTTCTGTCAGTAAAACTTCCATTTAGTGTGTATGTCTGTTACTGTCTGACTCAGCATGGCCATATATGCCGTGCCATAAAACCTCAAAATAACCAACCAACCTGGAGACCCATTAACAAAGCAGTTTTTGCTAGTTTTGCATTGTCAATAATTAGTTGCAATAAAAATTTAATATTGGGAACATTACATTAACAAAATTTATGATGTATATTTGTATGCTATTTTAATTATCTTTTTAAACACTTAAATTTTGTTTTGAACAGGGCAATGTTAGTCTCATTTACCCCAGGTTCCAAGAAGCCTAGCTTTGCCTCGGGTTTCAATTTTTATTAAATTTAAAACAAGATGTGTCAAATTCACTTTCCTTCTTATTCATTCTCTTAATATTCCTGTATATCCCATACCTAGTCAATATTCATAGGAATACTTTTTAAAATTGCTGCTTTCAGGTTTTGCCATGGGGCCTAAGAATGGAAGGAAAGATGTTAGAATTCTGCTTCTGGGAGAGCGTAAGTACTTCAAGCATTTTATATTTTGTATACTAAACTTCCATGTAACAAACTTAATTTGCATTCCAAGGTATATTTACAACATCTGTGATGACTAGGGTCGCAAGTTTTTGACAAAGATGTGAATAACAAAAACTATCCTCGTAAATATAGGTTTTTCTAGAATGACAAAGATTAGGATTTGCTGTTTCTTGAAGTGTAACAAATTAGGTTATTTTTAATTGATAGTAATTGTTTTAATTGCAAAAAAGTTTCACTTTTTAAAAGTATTTTGTTATAGCTAGGATATGCCGATTAAAATAAGTTTGATTTAAATCACGATTGTAATTGATTTCTATTTAAAGAATCATTATTTAAATCAAGTTTCAACTTAAAATTCTTTTTTCTTAAAATTCAATACTAATATTGAAAATGAAATAACTTAGGACAAGATACATGTTATTTTATACAAATGTTTAAAAATTTTAGCTCCTACTTGAGCATACCCCAAGAATGACCCTTTTTAAACTAAAAGTAATTACTTTCCTTACTTTGAAGACACTAAATTGATTGGGATGCTGTGGCACGAACTTGGGGAAATTATTGTGGGTCTGAGTAAAACACCACTTGTTTCATTTATAAGTGTTTTGGAACTCTTATTTACACGTATCATTACTAGTATCGGTATATGTGTAACATTTCTCTGGAAGGGAGGCCAGGCCCCCGAACCATAAAAACATTAGATCCCAAGGGTCTTTAGTACATAGCACCCCCAGTTTTAAACTCTCAACCAATGACAATGTGGCATCTTAGCAACAGAAAAGTAACCTTTTTTTTTGTTAGACTAATGCAAGGGGGTTAGATGTATGTTTTCACTAAAAATTTGAACTTTACTTGTTCAGTTGACTGAGGAGACTGTTACATCTTGAATGGTTTATTTATCCAAATGAATATTCTTTATGTATACAGCGGGTGTGGGGAAAACATCCCTCATCCTGTCCCTGGTCAGCGAAGAGTTCCCAGAAGAAGTGCCTCCCAGGGCAGAGGAGATCACGATTCCCGCCGATGTCACCCCTGAGAAGGTCCCCACCAACATTGTTGACTATTCTGGTGAGCAGCGTTCCCTCATTCTGTCAATTGCATGCCTTTTTCCTTAAAATGACAATTTAAGACATGAAAGCAGAATGAAGCATCTCTAATAAGCAATCAGCTGTTGGTCTGTTTTAGAAAAGATCATAATTATCTTTAATTAAATCTTTAATAAAAAAGTTTTAAGGTTTTGTAAAAAATACTTTAAGCTCTTTTGTAAAACTTCTCTAAGCCAGTCTAAATTTCACATTGTTTTTACTTTTAAAATTCATTACATGATTTTTCAGCCCAGGAGCAAGGAGAAGAAGCTCTTATCACAGAAATTCACAAGGTCAGTCTTATTAAAATATCCTTCCGTAGAATCTAAATATTCTTCCGTAGGAACATCTGCTTCCACCAATTCGCATGCACGGTTTTGAATGATTCCGTGTTCTATACCAGTAATTTTTAACTTTTTATGCTTCAAGTACCAGTGGATATGTATGAAACAGACCTAGTCCTTGTATAGATAAAACTATAGATGTAGTAGAAGAGTAATAAAATGAAACAGATATAAAAGTTTAAATAAAAATATTATACATTGATAAAAACAACTAATGACAATTAAAGAAATTTTATAAAATTGTAAGGCATTTTACTGGGTAATCAGTATGTATGATGATTGCAATTCATAAATAGTTGGGGTTATCTTACTAAGGTAGTCATTTTTAACATCCAGCCTGTTCCTATACTTAGTTTTTAAAGCGATTAAAGATGACAAACCAGTTTCACATAAATAAGTTGTAAAAGTTAACAAATATTTAACTGCAATGCTTGCCAAGTAAAATATCCCTTCTCCACTCCCAAAACTAATCAATGGCTTATTGGAACGAATGCTTTTTAAACTTGCAAGTTATATCTCAACCGACTATTTGACAATAGAAGCTTACATTTTTCCAAATGTGAACTCTCTTGTCATACCCTCAAAATTTTCTATGAGATATTCCTTGATAATGTTTTAGGATGTTCTTGAATACTCTTTTATAGTGGTTATTTTTGTTTTGGAAACAACTAATTTTCATATCTGAGCTAAATGTCTGTTTTCTATATATGGTAGAATATTGCAGATTTCTGTACATTCATTTTCTGTGGTAATATGAAGTATTTTAAAATAATTTTTCTTTCAACTCTGCTTGTTTTTTATGCAGGCCAACGTCATCTGTATTGTGTATGCAGTGGATGATGACGACACAATAGACAAGGTATATACTCTTTATAATACTATATACTCAAGTAATGTATTTTTAGTTGTGTGCCCATGTCATGAATATTTTTTTTTGAAATAGTGTATTATTTTATAAGAGCTCACAACAAATTTCAAGCATTGGATCATTGAGATTCGTCGTATTGTTTCAATAGATCTTCCAACTGAGGCTCTTGTGAAAATGCAATTCTACACTGGGAACAGTGGGAGTAACAAAATCACAAATCTTTCCATGACCTGATAATTTTGTGCAAAACTTGTGCACTTTTTATGAAATCTAATTATCCTATCTTTTTCATTGGGATAATTGCATTTTTGTAGCCAATTAAAGCAACTGTGCACATCTACCATAAGAACTGCTCCAGACTAATAGTCTGCTTGTATTGCCATAGAAAGGAAGCTACCAATAGGGGCTTCTTCAGCTTTCTATAGGGGCTTCTTGAAGCATTTGAACAATGGGGCAGTGACAATTGGTTTTCCTGCTTCATACAGTGTCAGTCAAGATACCAAGAAAGCACATCTACCCCCTCCCACACATACACAACCTTTCTTTGCAGAGAAACACCTATTGATCTGTTACATTACACTTGTAATGTAACATGTTGAAAGGTGATCTTTCCCCTTATTTTGTTTTGTGGCCTTTGTGAGATAAGAGGATTCACAATCGCAAGGGGCTACTTGAAAAGAATGAATTTTGAGAAAGATGAATGGTAAACTGCTACCACCCACTTCCAAATTCGCCTAATTCTCATCCTCACTCAAAAGGTATGAGCCTCGTTCCTGTTGCGACTACAACCACCCATACTTTGATGAGAGCAGTTCTATTAGTAGATAGTGCATGCACAATATTGTTTTTACCTATGTTTCTGATCATCTGCACAAAGCAAGAAATGACAAGATAGCCATTAAATCCATTACAAAAGCTTCTTTTTAATTTTTGAGAAGGTGCAATCATTTTAATTTGTTTCTCTTGGAATTATCTGTGAATATTTTCTCTTTCAGATTACCTCCTATTGGCTTCCTTTCATACAAGAGCAGTTGGGAGAGCACCATGTGGTTCCTATAGTTCTCGTAGGCAATAAAGTAGACCTTGTAGAATATAGTTCACTAGAGGTATGCTCCTATGGAGGTCAGCTCTTTCTCACTGGTGAATGCAATGTTCTGAATGGGGATTAGCTTTTCATTAATCTGAGTAATATTTTTACCATCATACTAGTAAATCATCAAAATCTTATTGATTTAAAAAAAAATACATGCTCTGTTTTTCCAGTCTTGAGATAAAAAAAATATTCTGAATTTTTTTCTGTACTGGTATGGCCCTCAGGGACACATCTTTATGTGTGTACGAGCATCACAACTCCAAGCTACCCGAGTGATCTGTCCTCTTCTGTTTTACCCTCACCTACCCTACTGCATTTTGCTTTTTTCCTCCCTCATTATTGTCTTGTGTTTGGCGCAGCTTGGCCAAATTTAACCCATGCACCATAAAACCCAAAATCAAGCTTTAATACCTGCTTGAAAGCCCTCATTTTTTACTATTATACTTGACTAAGGCTGCATATTTTATTTCATCTGCATCAAAAACCAATATGAATGACACTTGACCAAGATCAGATGTCATTACAAATAGCAGGTCTGCAAAAGCTCTCTTGGTAGAAGCAGATATTTTGATTCTAAAATGGCAGCAACACTCTGAGATACAATTGCGGTTAGACTGAAAGGGTCAGAAAACTGGCCTCTGTAAGGAGTTGCTACTGATGATTGTCCTCGGATAGGTTTTTGTTACTGAAGGTTTGTTGGGAAATGGATTTCACAGCCTTTTGATGACTGGCGAACATTTAACCATTATAGTTCAGCATGTGATAAATTCATTAAAGAATCAGGCAAATGATTTCTCTGAGGCCCCATGTACAATCAATCATTCAAATACAGTTTAAATCGATAATTTCTTCAAGGAAGATCGATAGAAATCAGTAATTTCTTCTAGGAGGATTGATAGAAATCAGTAATTTCTAGGAGGATTGATAGAAATCAATAATTTCTTCTAGGAGGATCGATAGAAATCAATTTCGTCGAGGAAATGGTATCAGGGATTGCAGTGTTCAAAGTTCCTATTAGTTTTGCAATCAAATGTGGTAGCTATTATTTTTTCATAGCTGTAAGGGGAAATCATTTTGTTCCTTAAAAGGCAAGAATCTTCCTTTGCTTGGCAGGGTATTTTATTTCAATGTTTTTATTAAAATCTGTCTTTGCTTAATAGTCTAAAAGGTGAAAAACAAGCCTTAAGAAGGCCTTAATTCTTCTTTTGCTTGAAAAGTTGGAATGCTTAGCTAAATCCATAGGGTACACAAAAAATGCACTATAATTGGGCTGAGATTCTAAATGCTCTGATCCTCGAAATAATTAAACTCATTTCCATTTCTTACCAAAATACCTTGACAGCCACTTTCATCAAAGTTTATTGTACGTGCCCCAGTGCCTTACTTTAGTCACAGACATGTCAACTGGTATCCCAGGATGTGTACAGTTGAAAAACCTTTACTGAATCATGTCTTGTGTATTACCCACCATTCCTTTATTTAGAATAATTTTATTTTTGAAAATTACTTTGTATTTTCATGTAGATGTAATTGATACTGCTTTTAACTTGCATAGCATTCAAAATCAAATCCATGCTTTAAAAAATAAACATCCAATTAAATATCAATTGTTAATTCAAACTTATGATTTTGGTATGTATTAAATCTTTATAATGTCTTTCATGAATATTTTACAGATTATTCTTCCAATTATGAATGAATTTGCTGAAATAGAATCATGTGTAGAAGTAAGTGAATTGGTTTTTTATTTAGTAACTTACCTATGCATGAAAGTACTAAAATGGAAAAAATTTGGTACCACAGTTAAACCTCCATTTAATGGCTAACTGGACTGAAAAAATTGGTAGTGGTGGCTCACCAAATTTAAAAATTCCTGGTTATAGCGAAGTTCCACTTTTCTGTTGGAACATCACTTTATCATTGCCACTTAAAAGAGTTAAATGGAAAAACATTTATATTATGTAAATATGCTAAACTATTCTTGCAATAATTTTTTTTTTAATTTTGAATTGTAACAAATGACAAAAACAACTTTGAAAATAAGTGAAACTAGGTATATTCTCAAAAACTTGATAATTGATCTCAGAATAATCTCAATGGCTCTATATTAAATCACAGAAACGGTATGAATTATAATTAAAAGTTAAAACAACACTACTACCAGATACAAAATTGTAAAATTAAGTTTTTATTATATTAAAGTTTTATTTATAAGTATCGTCACTTGCCCTCTTAACCTTACTCAATTCCTTACACCTATCTTAAAATATTTTATAATTATATTTTTCTTTTTATAAAACTAAGTGTTTCAAATACAAAGGACTTAAAAGGGAAAGATGGTCAAAATATGCATGTTTTAAAAACCCGTTTTTGAGTCAACAGAATAAAATTTACAACAAAATATAATTGAATGCCTTTTGTATATACTAGTTTTCTTTTAACTAGGATAGGTGATAGTATGGTGGGCTGAAAAGCATTTAAAAAACTTGTTTAGTCTTAGTGTGTAAAACTTGGCTTGTGTGTCAGAAAGATCTGTTGACAGATTTCATCACTGCAAAAATATCTAGCTAGGACACTCTAGCCTTGAAACGATCACAAATGGACAAGAAAAGTTTTTGATACACATGCTTGAACATTGCATAGTTGCATAATGTGTCTCCCTGTAAATGCATAATTCAATCTAATGCTTCAATACTTGGTAATTTACATTTGTGGAAGATAGCACTTTCAATGTAATTTTTTGATCATATCAAAAATATGACAAAAAACTTTATTTTACTTTGCAAGATTTGATTGGGAACAAACCTCACTAAAATCTTTAATTTTTTTTATGTAGAATTGTATTTTAAAATTTCATTTGTTTTTATTTGTCATACTTTTTAAATTTCACCACTTCTCAACTATTGCAAGTCTTTATTTCTATCAATATGTTTTTGTATTGAACAAATTTTTATTTTATACTTACTGTTCTCATCCATTTTAGTAGTGTTTTGACTTTGTTTTTATGTTATTTATATACATGAATTTTAATTGGTTTATTGTTGCATTGACTGCTTTGAATAATTTATCTGTTTTCATTGGATTTTTTTATCTTGCATTTGTTGCTGCTTGTTCATTATTGAACCTTGCACAGTAAAACCTAAATCAACTAAATTGTCAAAGTAATGGCTCATAAACTGCCCCAAATCATACCTTGTCATTGTCAAAAATTATTTCTTATAAATCTCGATACATTCATCACTGTATTGTCTCATGAGATTCAAACAAACTTAAAATGTTTTAACAATTATAACTCAAATTTTTTATGGAAATAAAATTGTAAAAAGTTTTTGTCAGACAAACTTTGTTAAATAGTATACAAACTTAGCTGTTTGGCACAGAAATTCGTAAAAGACTTTTGAAATGAAATTCTTTTCTACTGCTTGTTTTCTAATTCTAACTTGAGTGGTTGTTCGTTTTTGTGTTTGCAGTGCTCCGCCAAAACTCTCAAGAATATTTCAGAGTTATTTTATTATGCACAAAAGGCAGTGCTGCATCCCACCACGCCCCTTTACGTCACAGAGTCCAGAGATGTAAGATCTTTTAAGGCTACTTTCACTCTTTTCAGGAAGTTAGTATAAAGTGCTTGATTTTAATGCATACTCTTTAATTGCAGCTAACTGAGAAATGTAAAAAGGCATTGACGAGGATATTCAAGGTAATCAATTCATTTCGTATGCTCTTTCTGTGACAGGGCTCCCATGTGTCTTAAAATGCCTTTTAAGGCCTGGTTTTTCATTTTGTTTTCTAAGAACCCTTAAGTCTTAATATTTACTAAAAGTCCTTACATTTTTTTAAAGCTTTACTTTTTGTAGATTTCAATTTTTATTCAACATTACAATGACTTATTTATCCTTTCATTAACAAAGTTAAATACTATATGTTAAAACATTTGATTTCAGATGACTAATCTACTGCCACAATAAGTATAATTTTGCATGTTTGGTTCAGTATATTTTTGATTCTGCAATTTTTTCCCTTTATCAAGTAAAAATTCCATTTTGCTGGCGTAATTTCTTCTTCAGTCACTATATCTTGAAAACTTAGGAAATTGTATTTATGTACAAATCCAATATAAAACATTCAACAAAAATAATTTAGTAAAATTTGTATTTTGATGTGAAAAATTGTTTGTTTCAATCTTTGTTTTGTTTCTACTTTTAGATATGTGATTATGACAATGACGAAATTTTAAGTGATTATGAGCTCAATCAATTTCAAGTAAGATGTTACCTTATTTGGTTTTTATTCAAAGTATTAGATTAATATTTAACTTTGTTGATTTCAGTTTGTATATTTAATGTTTTTTTGTGACATTTTGATGTATTAATTGAGCAGTGGAAGCTGTTAAAAATGATGTTTTTACATGTTTAAAAATGTATTTGAGAATAAAGTAATAGACATTTATAGAAGAAATGGTGATGGTACTCTTCTGTTTAACTTTAAGGTCTATTATATAACAAACCCTTTTTTACACTACTGTGATTACTCTGCCGTATTTTTGTATTTGTTCTAACATTAAATACACAAAGGTGTAGTGATCTATGATTCTTAATTTTTTGTGGTCAGCATTTCTACCACTCAGTCCTGGTATCGAATCCAGGTTTCTTAATGCATGGATGTTGATGCTTGTTCCTGTTAAGAGTAATGATGGTGTACTCGATTGGTGCTCCTTCGCAAATAACCATGATTTGCCCCTTATAATGCCGAAGTCCGATAAGGTCAAGGGCCAGGCATTAGAAATAAAAATGCAATATAATATTAATATGATTTGTAGAAGTAGTCAATGTCTTGAGAAAGCAGAAAATGCTTTCAAAGTGTTTACCTTGTTTACAGGTAGGTACTATAAATGTATCTTACATGAAAGTGTTAATAGCATTTATTCCCAATTTTGAAACAGGGTATGAAAAATCACGATTTAAAAAAATAAAAAACAGGATTTGTTTGATTTAAATCAGATTAAAAAAAATTTAAATAAGATTTTTAAAAATTTAAATAAGATTTTTATGATTTTAATCAATTCCTTGCCCATACAACTTTAAATTTGTTGTACATGAGACACGCAAATTACAGTGTAGTTTCTGTAGTTTTGATTTATTTAAATATTAATATTTTTGATGTAAAACATTAATGTATTAGAAAATATAGCTGTATAAATTTTTGAAAGAATAAAACGCAGCATAGGAATTAGCGAAGTAAATCACATGATAGAGTAAATAGAACAGTGCCCCAACTTCCAAGCATAAGCAATTTTTTTTCCATCTGGTTCTCAAACGGTTTAGATTGCTTTCAGTTTAACCCATAACCAGTGACCTGTTTAAATAAGGTTGCAGGATCCCACCGACATCATATGAATTTTTTCAATCATAAATATCAGATTTTTTTCATTATATATTTATCATATATGAATAAAATGTTTTGAATTACTTTAATTATTTTTATATAAAATAATTAATCAGTTCAAGACGTGCTTTTGAGAAAAAATATGTCACCAATAGAAAATAAAATAAAAGAAACTTGTATCTTGAAAAAATTCCTACTTTCCATTAATTTTTAGCTTGCAAAGCAACTTATTGGTGAAAAAATTGTTCTTTTTGTAAGTTAACAGTAAAAAATGAGACGACATGACAATACATAAATTTGAAATCAAATATGCCTATTTTCGAAATTCTTTGAGCATTGACAAGTATTTTATAGGTATATTCGAAGCACACAAAAATGGTTTATATATAACACAAAAATGGTTTATATATAACAAATGGAGTTTTTCTGAATGAACATCATAGAACACAAGTGTAATAGCATATCCCAGATAATGCCAATTCAGTGACATTTTGATCTTGCAATAACAAATTTATCAATTCCAATAGCTTTCTGCTTCAACCCATAATCTTTTTTTAACATACCAATTATCAGTTGAGATAATTAACTTTTACATTCTAAATTTCAATTCCATAAATATTGAATAGTTATTCTAGCAGTGTAAAGAATTCTAAGGGATCAATACATAAAATTTCCCAATAAATTGAAATAAAAATTAACCAATATATTACACAAAACCAAATGAAACTACTAAAATTGCCATTTAGAAAGATTTATGTGCAAAATTGGATTGTTTTTGTGATACTGCAGAAAATCTTTTCATTGTAAGTGTCTTTGATGACTAGAACATCTTAAAAAAGAAAGCAAGTTGCCACAATTTTAATAATTTGAGTGAATGTATTTCGAGTATCTTCACTCGTGACATGGTTTAAAATTGGCCATGTGGTGATTTATAGTCACATGGGATGTTTAAAACAAAACCAATGTTAATGAGCAAGCTTGCGAGTGACACTTATTGGTCAATGGCCCAAGATTGAAATACATACTTGTCTAGTAATAATGATCCCAATCAACAAATACTGTTATTTAGTGTCTTCAAAAGGAAGGATGATTTTCAATATAATTTTGAGATGAACTCAGTATGAGCAAAGTTCTTAACTTATTTGAATAATATAACATGCATCTTATTTGAATAAAATAACATGCATCTTGTTCAGTTATTTCATTTTCAATATTAAACATAACAGAATGAAAAAGGAAATTTAAAATTTTGATTTAAATCTTTTTTTTTTAAATAAAAATAGCTTGATTTAAATTGTCATACCATTTTGAAATAGTTTGCACCAAATTCAAAATGTTGCATCTTACCCTTCTCTAATTTGCTGATTTATTTGTGAGTGAATGCTAATAGAATGTCTTCATTTGTGTAGCGTCGGTGTTTCAACACCCCTCTGCAGCCACATGCACTGGAGGATGTCAAGAATCTTGTCATGAAGAACGTGGATGATGGAATCAAGAATGATGGGCTGACGCTGAAAGGTACATTGTCCTTTTCTGCAGTAGGTGGTTTTAATTCTGCAAGTCCACACAAGTGCTCTTTGGAATCAGTACCATGAGCTCAAGGCCCCATAGTATTATACACATTGTCAGGCCATATTAAAAAATAACTTAGGAAGGGACCCAATCTTCTCACATCTGCTTTTCCGTTCTAATCAATAGGCTATTACATTACTTAAATGTTACATTCAATGATTTTGACATCTAGATGACTAGACCTTTGTAATGTGTGAAATTACCTTCAACCGATTAAATTATCTTCAATATGTATTTTTGATTGCTTTTGTATAATTTAAAATATTTTGGAAAGGGCTTGAGTTCTATGGGCACTTCCTCTTAATGTGGGCTTGATCACTCGTATCTGAGAATTGATTTTGCTTAGTCATTTTTTGTTACACTTGGACAAATTAGACTAGGATCTAAGATTCAAAGAAGTCACCTAGCACATAAAAGTATTCTTTGCTTGCAACTGATTCAATTGCTAGAATGCTAAGTGACTTCATTGGCAAATATATTTGAATATTTTAGACTGTCCATGATTTTTATAAATATATACTTATGGGCTGAACAAAACTTGGATTTACATAAATTAAACTACTACCAGCATTTGTTTTTGGAACATCAATAACATTTTTGTGCTATTCAGTGCCCCAAATATTGTATGGTGAAAACAATCTTACTTAGTTTAGCACTATCAGTTGCATCAAATGCATTATGCAAGACTCTTGTATGAAAGAAATGTGAAATACATTTTAATGTAGTCCCTTGAATTTGCCCTGCTCGGTCAGATTTGTGATATCTTGTTAGCTAATTTAATTCTGTTTCACACTGAATGTCCACTGAATCTGTTGAAGATCAACTGCTTCAAATTAAATTTAGCCAATTTAAATCAGTTTCATTTTTAATAAAAATCCATTTGATTAAAATCAAGTTTTCCTTTTTCTTTGTTAAATGTTGAAAGTACAGTGAAACATCGATTAACGATTTGGGTCGGGACCTTGATGGTTAATTGAATAGATGGATAACAGAAAAACAAACAACAACCCACCACCATCCATTGCATATGAACGAATGATAAAAAATGCACGTGTACGAACTGGAAATACACTACATGTATTTTATTTTACAGAAACAAACAATATACAATTTACATTAAGTACATACGAGGGTTATTCGGAAAGTAAGTTCCGTTACTGTAAAAAAAGGAGACAGATGTGGACAAAGATACATATTTAATAACGATTTACAAACATTTCACTACTTTTTGACATAGTCACCCAGCACATTAGGGCATTTATCATATCGAGATACAAGGTTTTGTATGCCAACATCATAGAAGGTGGCGGCCTGTGAGGTTAGCCAGGATGTTACAGCATCTTTCACTACTTCATCGTCATCAAAATGCTGGCCACTCAAGAATAGGTGAAAGTCGCTTCAAGTGCAAGAATAGGTAAAAGTCACTTGGTGCCAGGTCAGGGCTATATGGCGGATGATTTATTTGTTCCCTACCGAAGGACTCAATGAGATTTTGAGTCACACGAGCGGTATGTGGCCTGGCATTGTCGTGCAACAAAATGACACCATTACTAAGCAAGCAGTGCCTCTTGTTTTGAATGGCATGTCGCAGCTGTTTCAATGTTGCACCATAAGCAGCGGCATTGACGGTTTTGTCTCTGGGTGTGAAATCCACCAATATGACACCTTTTCTGTCCTAGAAAATGGTGCACATGATTTTGCATGTGGAAATGGTCCGTTTGAACTTTCGCCATGTTGGCGAGGCGGAGTGCTTCCATTCCATTGATTGTTGTTTCGATGATGGTGTGACATGGGAAATCCAAGTTTCATCGCCAGTCACAATGTGATTCAACAATTCATCACCCTCGGAGTTGTATCAGCTCAGTAATGTCAAAGCAGCAGCAAAACGTTTGCCTTTATGCTCCTCTGTAAGCATTTTCGGTACCTACCATGCACACACTTTTCGGTAACGCAAGCGTTCAGTAACAATTTCATACAGAACTGTGCGAAACTTCAGGAAACACCAACGCAAGATTGGAGATCGTGAAATGTCTATTCGCACGAATTTTCTCATCAACTTGACGAACCAGTTCATTCACTGCAGATGGCCAGCCACTTCTTGCTTCATCGTGCACGTTTGTTCTGCCTGAATTGAACAATCAAACCCATCTTCTAATCATAACTGTATCGCAGTACACCTCACAGATTTGCCTATGGATTTCTCATGGTCTCATACTCCTTGCATTCAAAAAATGAATTACAGATCGAATTTCACAGTCGATGGGACCTTAACATCTTTAGCGCAAGGTTTACATGTGTCAGTGTTTCACTATATGAACTTTTCTGTTATGACGCATTCTTTAGTCATTGAGGATACGATACCGCATAGGCAGATTAGCGCCATCTGTTGGGTGCTGGAATTATTACATTCCGGAACTTACTTTCCAAATAACCTTCGTATGTACATATTGTTACATGAACTTATGCTCGAGACCTACATACATATTCAAATTTTAAAATAGTCTAATTTTCTTTTGTTTCTTCGAGGCTTGTGCTTTTTGAGCGGCAATGTTCCATACTTTACATAGAAGTATCTGCGTTTGCCTCTTCTTGCCCCTCAAACCACTCAATGCATTTTGATAACATTGTTTCTACTTCTGTATGGCTTAACGTAGTTTTTTCATTCAAAATATAACACTTGTCTTTGTCAATTTCTTCGATGTGGAAACAATTTCACACTGAAAACACAATTACACTGGAAACAATTTCATCGTCGTTTAAAGTGTCAAAGCCTCCTTACTGATATGAATGTCACTATCATATGCCGAAACAAGTAAGCCAATACGCAACAAATAACGTACAACACAGCACAACAACTCAGCCACAACTGAAACTGACCACGTGTGCAATAGCTAGGTGGGCCAAGAACATGACTCATCAATGGAACAATAGTGCTCCACTCAGCAGTAAAGCGAGGATGATTTTTTGCAGCAATCTGGTTACTTGTACATAGACTATAGTATGTACGTACTAATACCTTTTAATATTTAATTAATTTTTAATAACGGACTGATGGTTGAAGATCAACTGCTGCAAATTAAATTTAGCCAATTTAAATCAGCTTGATATTTAATAAAAATCCATTTTATTAAAATCAAGTTTTCCTTTTTCTTCGTTAAATGTTGAAAGTAATGAAAATGAAACATGGAGCAGGGTGCTTGTTATTACATTAAAGTTAGTTAAATGTGCTTATACACTCTATTGTTGATTTTCAGCTAAATTTTACTAAATTATGTTGCTAGAAGTATGTCTTTAATATTTTGTGTAATATATAAAAACCTGTTTTGTAAGCACATGGATGGTGACTGCCCCTGTTAGGATTAGCGGTGGCACATCCACTGCAGGCTCCTTCACAAATATCAGTCAGTTTGCCCCTAGTAGGGCCAAAGGCCAAAAAGGTCAGTAGTCGAGCATTAAAAAAATTATGTGAAAATCTTCAAAGTTAAAAGTTTACCTTGCTGTATTTCGAAATCCTTTCATATGCATTAATATTTAGTATAATTCACTTCTAAAGGCTACACTAACTTTCATGTGTTACATTCAATAAGTTTAACCCTTAAATAGGCAGTCTAATTTAAATCTTATAAATTTGGCTAGATTTTTCTTATTAAAAAAATCATGGTTCCTTCTACCCTGCTATAAAGTTGAGAATTTGGGTAACAGTTTGGTTTCTGTTCACAAGAAAATATTTTTGTGATAATGCATTTTAAACATATTCCAGTTCTCTAATTATTTATTTAGTTAAATGTAATTTGAGTTTTAAATGCATTGTGCTTAACTAAAAGTTTGCCATCCTAGGGTTTCTCTTCCTGCACATTCTGTTCATTCAGAGGGGACGGCATGAAACTACATGGACAGTGTTAAGGAAGTTTGGATATGACGACAGCCTGCAACTCAGCAAGGATTACCTTTGCCCCAGGTGAGTACTAAAAGCATAGGATAGATCAGAATTATTCTTGGCTCTGATCACACTTGTAATCAGTACCAGGATTTCATTGACCTATCAACTTTGTGCAAGCACTTAATAGACTGTGCTATTGATAGAAATTATGTTTGTAATATCCCGATTCCAGAAATATAGTTTTTAGATAATTTTTTATTTTGATTTTTTTTAGTCATTTTAAAAATTTACGAGTCACTTTTGGTCATTTTTCAAAAATGTTAAGGCATTTTTTTTATCACTTTTCAAGGTTTTGGGATGTCTACATTTTTTCTTGAGGAAATATTTTTGAAATGCTCCCTTATCATAACTGCATTTACAGTTTTATTTTGACTAAAAAATGCATTACAAATTACTCGAGTGTATGTTTCTGGGATAAGAAATTCTTAACCTACAATTTAACGTAAAACAAATTCTTTTATGTGCTTTCTATTGGTGAGTAAATTATTGACACACAGGAAAGAGGATAGGTTAGATGGGATTTCTGTATTAGTCTTGCTTCTAGAAAATGAAAGATCACATTTTACTTCTGGATCTTGTTGGGATCATATAAGATTTGCAACTTTTCTGTTCACAGACTGATCCTTCCACCAGGCTGCACAACCGAACTCAGTCATCAGGGATACCATTTCCTCACGACCTTATTTGAAAAATACGATCAGGTTAGTGATTTTTAAACAGGTGTTTCTATTTGATTAGTTGACCCTTAAACTGATCATGCCATTTGACAATCTATAAATCACGTCAATTTCTGTGTCATGTAATAGTGAAATATGTTATTGGTGTGTGTTCAGGGTTCCTATAATCCTTGGAAGTTTTTGAAATGTCTTTTAAAAATACTTGAATTAATGTAAAAGAGCACATTTCACAACCTGTGTTTTGACTAATTATGAAAATTTTTGTTTACTTCAATTGAGAAAGGAAAATTCATATCTCCTAGGACAAAGATGGCTGCCTGTCTTCAAGCGAGGTGTCCAACCTGTTCAGCACATGCCCAGTCATCGCTTGGGGACCTGAGATAGTCAATGTGGTACCCACAAATGAGAGTGGTTGGATCACACTGCAAGGATACCTAGCACAGTGGACGTGAGTCTTCATTCTGTTCAGTAGCAAACTTACAAATTTAGTGGTACCAGAGTTCCCACTGGCGTAAAAACCTAAATAAGGCTTGATTTTTTATTTTAGTTTAGGGGTCCTTAAAAAAGCCTTAATATTAGCAATTAAAACAAAATCTTGATGCAAAAAATTTCCATTTTTTTTACAAAATTATGGTATGTTTGATTTCATGTGCAATGACTATCAAGATCAATAATACTTGATACTAATTTTGCTTTTAGCAATTGTAGGAAATGACCTGCGTATCTAAAGGGAATTCCTATAACTTCTCATACCCAAGGGGACCAAAGAATACACTTTACACAGGTGGGATAAAGCCTTGAATAAAGTCAATCCATTTGTGCATAAGTCACTATAAAAGTATTGATAAATTGGATGTGCAATATTGGAAATCTCTAGCTTTGTAAACCCACTATTTTATTAAATGTTATTACAACTACAAATGTACTTTTAAGGACATAAAAATAATTTGCAGTGAAACATGCTGCATTTAAATTTGTATTTCTTAAATTTATAAGGTTAGCTGCTTTGTTTTAATCCACATCATTGGAAACATAAATATAATTGTAATATATAACTTTAAAAATGAAAAATACTTTTGAGACGGCCTTAATTTTTATTTTTGCTTCTAGAGAGGGAATCCTGCTCATAAATTTAGTGATACAAGAAGTTGTTTTTGAGTAGTGGTGCAACTTCCCTTCAAGATATCAGGTTATTAAGTTAAATGAAAAGTGAGGAGTTGGAGTATTTGAAAAACGACTGTTTAACAAGTACTTCTGCCTCGTTGAGTCTGGAGCAGTCACTATAGACAGGGCATGTATATTTCGTGTAAGGATTACTCAGTGGAAGTCTTATTTTCCTTTTGTTGAATGTTAACAAAAGGGAGAGATAAAAAACAGCTTTAGATCTCACTGACATGTAAAAATCATAACATATATTTCATGTTTAAGTACAGTGGAACACCTTTCATGTTTCTCATTTATACATTAAATTGGATTAGTCAGGGAAAAAACATTCCACTAGTGCCGTATAAATTAAATATTCCATCATAATTTTCTATGGCATTTCATTTATGCAATGCATTGCTGAGAATCCCGAGAATAAAATGCCTTTTTCAGTGTTTAGCTTTTGATCCACGGGACAACATTTGAGTCATCGAACTTCTAATGGACTTTAAAGGTCAATGATTTGAGTCACGTGTTTTTGAAAGAGTATTTGTTAAATTGGGGAAGGGTTAAACGTAAGCAATACTTTCCTACAATTGGCATCTTTAGTGTAGATTTTGGCTCCCACTTTTTCGCTTGGCAAGTCGTAACTTTTTTGGATAGCAGTGATTGCGAGTTGGGTCACCACAAAAAATCATCCATGGCAATCGCTACACAAGTTTTGGTATAGGACAACCTTTTTGACTGCTTCGTTTCCTTGATCTTACCATTCCCCCATGCAATTTTCCTTTTGAAGAGTATGCAAATTGTGATGTTCAGTTGTCTACATCTGAAATCCTTATCATTCATGAGTTGATCACTTCTAAGGTTGCAGAAAATGAAAGAAGTGAGGACGATGACATTGAAGTTCTGATCCCTCTACAAAACTTTCATAGCTGTTTCTTGTGGATTATTATATTTGCATAATTATATTTTAGGTAAAACAGAACAAAGAACATTTTAACAATTAGATCCAATTGAAAATATGTTATTTGAAACTCAAAGGAAGGCTGCACAACAAACCACTGACTAATTTTTTTCCCATAGTTCTTTTGAGAAAAATAATTTAAACTTTTGATGAAATACTTTTTTATTCCAGTGAGTAATTAGGTGAGTTGATATTTTCCCAGTAAAGTTAGTATTTTATGTATGCTGGAAGTTGAAAACATGAATTAGGTTTATAAATGTCTTTCAAGCTTCAATTCTTAGCATACTGCCATCTGATGGCAAAGGTTTCGTTTATGTCATTTTTACACGGTCCCTTTAGAGACAAATGGTGTTTTACATCAAAGTAACAAACTTAAAAGTAATTCTTCAAGCTTCCCCTATGGTAAATGGGATGAGTTCATTTCTACGGAAATAGACAGGCGTAGACTTAGTGGCAGAAGTCCTTGCTGTAGACAGACAATAATTGACTGGTTAATTTAGCTTTTGTTTGGGTTCATGAATATAGAGTAGTACCACTAGTAAAATAATGCCTTTTCATATGAAACACCTGGAAGTATTTTTTTTAATATTTCTATTGCAAGAAAAATTTGTATTTAAATTTACAAATTGCTTTAAAACCTATGAAGAAAAAATAAGGAAGTACTTCTGTGATGGGAAATTTTTTCATGTGTTATCGATGAACTTGAAATTTTCTTATTCATCATGTCAGTGATTTCTCTGAAGAATTTGGAAGGTATTAACTTAGACAGTACACAGAAAAAACTTGTGCCAATTTTTGTGAGACTATAACAGGTCATGTTAGAAAATACTGAGTATGGTTAAAAGCACTTTTATCCTTTTTTTAGTTTCCTTACTTATTTCATGATTTGCTTTGATACAGAAAGTTCAGTGCCTTTTTTTGTATTTTTTTTACTTGTGGCTTTTGATGTCACACTTCTGGCAGATATGGTTTGAGTTAAATTGTGATGCTTCTTGGAAAACTTAAAAATATTCCTGGAATTTATTTTGAGGTATGAATCCTGAGCTGAAGTTCACTTTTTCAGGTTGATAGCTGCATTAGATGTGAGCAGGCTGATGGAGTTTCTTGCCTACCTCGGTTACATCTCTACCTCGGACGAAAACCAGCTCTCCGCCATCATAGGTAGTCCTCTTTCCTTTCAAACTTCTAAATGGGTGTTTCGGAAATTGTGGTTTTGTTTCAGGAGCACACAGAATGTTTTCAACCTTTTTATAAGTATGAAACTTTAATTAATATATTAAGGATGCATAGCAACTATGTATGTCATAATTACATCAAAGTCACAAGTAGAGTGTAGGTAGTCATTCAAAATATACATTGGGAGAGTATTGAATAAATTGAGAATTCACAGTTGAGGCAGAGAAATATCGTAGGAAAATTAAAACTTTTTTGATCCTTCAGTTAATTTAATCCTTTGCACTATGATATTTTAAATTAACTGTTGTATTGCCACCAATAGTGTTATCCAAATGCAAAGGATTAAAGATGATTTGGAACATAAGTAGATGATACATCAGGACTTCACATCCTGCTCCAGAGCTTCTTGGCTTTGTTTATAGTTGTGGCGAGTGGAAAGTGATGTGTTCGAAACTGTTCCTGGTTCAGTACATGGTGTGCTTTCTGTTATATGTAGAGTGTGAATTGCTCTGTGATCTTCCTTGTTGGGACTCGAAGTAGTTGAAGTTTAATCTGCTAGGGAGTTAAGGATTTGGAGGAAAATTCATTGGATGAGAGAGGGGACCTATTAAGAAGATTGACGGTAAAAACAGGGTTTCAATTAAAGTCGCATGAATGTTGTGTTGGAATGTACCTGCGATCGGAAAGGGAATTAAACACCATGAATGAGTGTTTGAAGGCATAGTTAGCAGGGGGAAAATTCAGTGGGCTAATGTGGTGTAAACATGCATTGGGGACGAGATGAGTACAGCAATGAGACTAGTGGGTGAAAAAGGAAGTTATGGAATGTTGTGAATATTAAGTTTTAGGGTTTAAATTTAGTAATGTTTTTATATTTTTTAAATGTTGAATATTTTTAATAAAGGTGCTTTATGATATAAGTGTTGCTTGTAAAAAACAGTTGTTTCCTCAATAAAATGTTCAGAAACGGAACTCAAACAAATTGACCAATTTAATAAAGTCACTGAAATATGATAAAAACACTCAAGTAAACAGGAAATGTAATTACATGCTTAAGACACTCCTGATTTAAACTGGGATACTTCAAAACTTATTTTCTTTTAAGTTTATAATGGAAAAAAGGGAAAGGAAATTACATGTGATAAACAGAATAATCCCTTAGTCATTAACCCTTTAATCATACAATGCAATATGCTATAAATAGTGTTCAACATTATTTTTTGAAATGACTAGTCATTTGACTGTTAGGTTTGTACTGGAATTTCATATTTTTATTTGTAGCTTACCAATAGAGTTTTAAAAGCAGTGTCATAATTGAGGTTTCTACCTTCATTCCTAGTGTATCAATGTATTTTAATGAGTGACTCATTTTAATTTTTTATGACTCATTGCTTTTTAAAAACTTTCAGTTACTCGTGAGAAGAAACTAGACCTTCAAAAGCGTCAAACGAGTCGGAATGTGTTTCACTGCCAAGTCATCGGACCCCAAGGTGCTGGGAAAGTAAGTCTGAGCAAATGAATGACGCAAAACAAAGTTGATTTAAATCTGAAAAGTTATATTTTCTCGTACTGATTATTCCATGTGAAATCAACACCAAAGTATCATTTCAACCTGATCTTTTTCGATTTCAATGCAATTTCGATTTCAATGCAATGTAGCTTCATACAAGAAAGGAAATCATAAAATATGAGATGCATATCTAAATTATTTTTCAAATTACAGGTCATTGAAAAATGGAAAAATTTGGATCCCATTATGTATTGAATTTTGTAAAATCTTGAGTTTCACTTAAGTTAGAAAACTGAACTTGAGCTTATTTTAAAGTCCTTGAAACAAACTTCTAATTGATATGTTACAACCATGACTCTTTACAGGAAAATGATTTGAAGTCACACCATGTATTTTATGACCTTTGAGTTTTAAAAACCTACTTTAAATTTTTTTTGAAAATATATATATTGGGCTTTTGAATGTTTGTATATTTGGAGTTGAAATTTTTACTAAATTTAGAAATTTTTACTAAATTAATTTTACTAATTAATATTTTATGTCTCATCCCCTAATTTATTGATAACCAAACCTTTGTTTAATCAGCCTGTACCGTAAGATTAATTATTTTGCTGAAAGAGTGATAACCCTGAGAAAATTCCATGGAATCCATAATATTACATATAAATGCCCATTTCCCGGTTACCACAACATAATCTCAAGAACACATGTCAACGAGCATGTGAATTTTGTTTGCTAATTTTGCTATATAAAACTCAATTGACCTAATTTTAAGGATAATGAGACTTGTAATTGTTTGGAGATGTGTTTCACTTTTTATTTGTATAATGAATTTTATACAAAAATTATTCATTCTGTTTAATTGTTATTACAGATTTTGTGCAATATATCTCATAAGAGAAGCAATTATAAAAAAGTTTTCTATGTGTAAATCTATTCTATGTTAATACAAAGTTCCTCCATATATATTTTTATTTTGCTATTCTAGAATGAAATTATGTATTACTCTAAAAATAAAATTTGCATATGATACAGGAAACTGGCAATATTATGCAAGATTTTTTTTACTTTCCTTTGAAACACAGAAGTGGAAAAAATTCTGCAAGATTTGTACCTAAACTCGTTATACAGTTGTAGAAAGGAATATTTGTCATTTTGGCTCAGGGACAAGGTATTCCATCCTAATGAAAAATGTCATAAACAACACCTTGCTTTTCTCTGATGGAATACAGAGGAACTATTTTTCAGCATATGTGGTGATATAGGGCAGCTCTGGTAAAAAGGCAAATGACTTGAGGAAGTCCATTTGTTCGAAGGTCTTAGGGGAAGGGCTGCTGTACTCAAAATTGTATTTCGACTGCCGTAGACGATAATTTTTTTTTGCCAACTAATAGTTGCATCTATGCATTGAATGGTAAATTTGTAACTAGGAACCATGCAAAAGAAGCCAATTGTGGGAACACATTGTTTTTGTTGAATCTGTTCTAATTTAACGAATAGGCTCATCCAAGACCATGTGACTCAAATGCCAACTTACTGGAGCTAAACTATGGTGATAGGTGTACAACATGACAAACCAATTAAACTGTCAATTCTTTTCCTTTCAGACATCTTTCATGCAAGGGTTCATTGGCAAAACATTGCAGGCTCAGGCTTCCATAAACAAAGCTCAACTGACACAGTATACAATTAACTCACTTCAAGTATATGGGCAAGAAAAGTATTTACTGGTAAGTTTCCTTGTCTGCTTCCAAGTGCACATTTACTCACTTTTGAACTTGGGGTAATGGATATCTATGCCTTTTGCGATGACAAAATAATCTGCATCCTCCCCTCGGCTTTCAGGCTCAGGTCTAAAGTGTACTATTGTGTACTAAAAGGTGTTAGGGATGAAATATATTTTTTAAAAGTTAAAAACTAAATACCCTATACCTTCCAGAGTAACTTCTTTTTGTAATCCTCAGGAACACATATTCTATGGGTTTGTACGAGCATTACAACCCTGAGGTACCTAAGTGATCTTTTCTTCCTTTCATTTTTACCGTTGTCTACCCTTCTGTTTTTTCACCCCTCATTTTGTTGTCTGTCTTGTGATTGGTGCAGCTTGCCCAAAAATGGCCCTTGTGCCATAAAACCCGAAAACAACCAACCTTTTTGTACTCTTTTCATCTAGTCTAATGCAATAATCTTTCTCCAAATTCTAAATCCCCTAGCAGACTAGACTAACTTCTCATTCTTCTATTCTTTAGAAGAAAGATTTCAGATCAGTTTTCCACACCCTGTGTGAACCCTGTACTATGATGTGTTTCAATATGTTCCAATTTGTCTTTAAACTTATCCAGAGAGCCACTTTATTTAATTCTTTAATATTTCTGTCGGAAAATTCAGCATTCAATGTTGAATTTTCAACACTACCCCACCCTAAATGAATTACTCAAATGACTGTCTACATTACTCATGAACATGCCAGTGATTGATCTCTGCTGTTATGACACGTTTAAAGCCAACACTGACTGCTTGGTTAACAAGTGCAACCAACTTATGAAATGTAGATGGTTGCAAACTAAAGAAGGGCAAGAGTAGAAGTTAAAATGTGTATGTCCTGGGTGTTATGTGGTTAAAGTATAAAACAGCATACCTGGTAACTATGAGATTTACTATTTATTGTTTTGATGCCTATTATATAATTTTAAATGTGATCTTGAATAATGAGTCACATGATTGGAAATATTAAGGTTGTATTACTTTCTTAAATACTATATTAATTTCAGGGTTAAGTTCTGAGCACTATGCATTTCTAAATGCAGTGGAGCATCAAATTTATGGTCATTCATTGAACGATTTTTTATCAGTCCCAACATAAAGTGTCAAAATGCCCAATCTAATGAAAGTCGCAATGTGATGAAACATTTTGCTCACAATCCTGAGTTTTTATTTCTTTTGTATTTATATATTTTACTCTATTTTTCAATAAATTCTTGCCCTAAAATGTGGAATGTTTGCTGTATTTTGTTTTAGCTCTCAGATGACTTAAAAGTGCAGTATTTAATTTTTTCACTTTTTCTCAGCTTCATGAAGTGGACATATTTGGCATGAACGATACTCTGACGCCTCCAGAGTTGTATTGTGATGTCGTGTGTCTGATGTATGATGCAAGCCATGCACGCTCCTTTGAGTACATTGCCAGACTGTTTCTGGTGAGTGTCCTACCTTCAAGCTCCTTTCCTGAATTCTTAAGCATGTGCATTTATATTAGTGCCCGGATTTCGTTAACCTAAAAATGCATTAACCTTACATAAAAAGATTATCCGAGTTGTTGGCGGCAGAGGTTTGATTCCTCCCTTGGTGTATTTCCCTCTTTTTTGTCAGTAAAACTTCATTGTGTGTGCTTGTCTATTAATTGACGTTGTCTGTCTTGTGTTTAGGGTTTAATAAATAAGGTATGAAATGTTTGATTAAGGACATTAGATATCAATAAAAATAAGTAGTAAAAACTAACACAGATGCTGTGTTAGTTTCTGCTGCTGCATTGTAAAAAGCATCTGGAGAAAAAATTAAAAAATTAGTTTTAGCATCATAGAAGTTTACAGGAATATTTGAGGGAATTTAAGAAATGGTTTCTTATGTGTTAATCTGTGATAAAAATTCTTTCAGCTGGCATTACTCTTGTTTCAGAAATACTTCAGTGATAGCAAGGTGCCTGTGCTTTTGGTGGCCTCTAAGGCCGACCTGCCTGTGTCAATGCAGGCCTACGGCATGCAGCCCACTGCCTTCTGTAGTAAGCACAAGCTGCCGCCACTGCAGTCCTTCAGTGCAAACTTGGCCATACGCAAAGATGCCTACGTCAAATTGGCCACCATGGCTGCCTACCCGTAAGTATCTGACCCAACGTCTTAGCACTTTTCATGAGAGCTTGAATACGCATGAGTAATATCATGTGTGCCTAAAAAAAAGAATCCCTAACAATTGTGCTTTGAACTACAGCAACCCCTCAATACATTGCACTTGTGGAACAGGAAAAAGGATGGTATAAACTTTATTTGAAATGAAAAGGCACAAATTACACATTGAATTACGTGTTTTAATTTTTTTAAATGTCAAACTCTTTTTTTTATGTAAAAGTTAAACCCAAAGTCAGTGTTAGAAACTTTTAAAATAATTCCAAGTGTGGTAGAATATTTTTAAAAACAAATTCCTTCTCACTCACTTTCAAGACACCCTAATCTTTTATACCAATTCAATTCAGGACTTGCTTGAAGCATGACCCCTGAAATCCTAATTCTAAAGAAACAGGTTGTGATTTCCTCAGCTGCATACTCAAAATTTATTGGAAGACAAGTGAAAAAGATCAGTATGGCCTAATGCACAATATAATTAAGGGTTACATGTTAAAGCACACTCTTTAGGTATACCTTTTTAATTGTTGAAACATGCTTTAAGTTCAAATTAGGTTTAGGTGTTTGATAGATTTATTTCGTAAGGGATTGTATACATACATGAAGGGAAGATTTTACTTTTAGAGGTACTCTCGGGAAACCCTAGTGGAGTGGATACATTTAATTAATATTTTTTTATTGTAACATTAAGGAGCTTCTCAGAAATAAGAATTGAAGCACTTTAATGTAACTTAATTTTAAACATAGTCCTCTGAAACAGTCCAAAGTCTGGTGAACCAAAAAAAAGTCACGACTGCAGCAGGTAACATGGTATCATAAAATTAAATTTCTGTTGCTATATTTCATTTTAAAACAGCCAATTGTTTTATTTGACTAATTAGATACAATAAAACATTTTTGAAAGTTTATTGGAAAAGGGTCAAGCTATACCATCATAAGTGTAACTAAATTAAATATATTCAATATTTATCTTGCAAAGATTGAACCAAGATTTACATGATGTTAGAGTTATTGTTAGATCTTGCATATCATTTACTTATATCCCTATGAATTTTTGGTTTGCAAGTAACAGGAAATCTATAAATTTCTTTACAATTAGGTGTCCCAAAGTGTTTTTCAAAGTTATCTTAAACTGGAGTAGATCCAGGTGTAATTAGCCCCTTAAGGTGTCTTGAAAGCATGAAAGAGAAGAAATTTGTTTTCAAACAGGCTTTTCATTTTGCTTAACTTGAAGATTTATTACTTTTAAATGTTTGATTTAATGCACATTCTTTTTATTTCTGATAAAGTTTTCGTAAGCCTTCATCGAATTGTTCCCCTTGGAATAGATCTCACTTTTTCGTGGTCCCTGAGAAGCATGACATGTGAGGGGTTATGTATGATTTGAACATTTTTCTCATTGAAAGTATGGCTCTATGACATTAAGTTTAAAAGTAAATAGCTGTAACAATCATTCTTGAGTGCCAAGTTTTTCTGTCATAAGTTTTAAGTAAGCTTTAAAGTATTCTAACCGGTGTGTTAAGCTACTTTACAAATTTAAACCATTTGTAAGAATTAGTGGGCTTTGGATTGTCCTGCCCAAAAGGATTCTCTTTTGAACCAAACTGAAATGAGATTGTAAATAACTAATGCCTGTAGCATGCTTGTGATCTAGTGAATGATTGTTTTCGCTTTCCTTTAGTGTCTACAAACCTGCGTGGAAGCTTCTTTGTCACTCCAGGTCTGTAAGCATGCTCTTTTAAAGTGATGCCAAAATTTATTTGTTTAAGACTAGAACAACCAACCCCTGTTGGAATGCACGCTTAATTCTATCACATCCATCCATTTAACGGGTATAAAAAACGTTTCGTTATTTTTAATTTCTTTAATAATCAACAAAAATAGCTTTAAGTTTAAAAGATTTTTAAAATTTTCCCTAATTTTCATTTTTAGAATGGTATCTTCCAAACAGATTGGATTTCGCATGTGCATTTTCCACAAATGTACTTATTACATTGACTACACATAGCATTAGCTCTATTTTCATTGTGATAAACAATTTGCATTTGGAAGTTTGATTTGAAGTATTCAATGTGATACCCAATCTTTTGTCTTCAATTCCTATGACTGGGTAGATTCTTTATCGCTATTCCTTTTCTAATAATATAGGTAGGTGCTTATCGCACAAGCCTTAGGTAGCCACAAAAATGCGATCTCTGAACATTTTTTGAAATACCGTTACCCTGTTGGGGTGGTGATAAACTATAAAGTGATTGAGCTCGTTGTATTGAAAGATATTAATGTAATTTTGCATATGCTAAAATATTTGAAGACCAAAGAAAAATTAGAAAGATTGATTGATGTGGAAAATAAGTTGGTAAATTAATCATTCTTTTATCTCGACAAAAGTCAACACAAATTCTGACAGAATCACTTTAATAGTTTCTGTAATTTGAAACAAGAAATTTGAAATCCCACTTTGGTTTGGTGGTTCTAGTGTTAAAAGTAGTATTTTTCTTTTGTCTAAGGTTTTCTTTTCTCGATTCGTTTGATAATTCAAACTGCATGCATTCTTTTTAAGATTTTATCAGTATGCATTCGTGACTATTAAATTAGATTAGTTTTGGAATCTTGTGTTCTGTGAAATGAAAAACTTCATATTTGGCTGTTAAATAGAAAATTCTGCAATTCAAAATACACTCATGCCCAAATTTATCCTTACATACCCAAAAATAATGATATTCCATGAAATATCCAATCGATGTAATCCATTTTTGCAGGGAATGTGTGAAAGACGAGCCTAATTATCATTATCCAATCGAAAGTAATCAAACGGTTTCTGATATGCAAATCAAGGCGTTACGTCATCCAACGGTGAATCAAGCGCTTTGCTCAAAGTGAATATCCGAGTGAATTTCTGCAATACAGTGTGTGTTTGATTTCAGTGTGTAAGGACTCAAAACGGTTTGTTATGGTTCCAAAGTATCATTTGGGAGAATCTGAAGTGGCGAATTATCATCCATTTAGAAGCAGGGCAGACAATCATGGAAACAGATGTGTGAATATTTCAAGACAGACAGTCTCTGCTATGGAAACAATTTCAGAACTCTGGAACTGTTGTAAGGAGGCCTGGACAAGGTCTAAATGAATAACAGCTGCTTCTCAAGATCAATATCTGGCAATAACTGCCTGTCGTAACAGGAAGTCTTCTGCTTGGCAGTTAAGTTCAGAGGTTGCAGCCGCCGCTGGAACTGTTGTATCACGGCAAACTATACCAAAGGCTTTATGAAAAAGGCCTTTATGCCAGAAAGCCAAGAGTATGTGTTTCACTGTCTTCACAGCAAAAGAGGGATTACTTTAATTGGTGCAAAGAACATCAGAACTGGAGTGAACATCAATGGACCCTTGTTCTCTTTCCTGATGCATCGAGGTTTAGTTTAACATCTGATTCTAAAGATGTTTACATCTTGGGAGGGAGTCAGGAACGCGAAATCTTCCTTTGAACGTTATGGAACGTGACCGTTTCGGTAGTGCATGTGTGAAGGTATGGGGAGGAATAATGATCGATGAACATACGCCCCTACATGTTTTCAACAGCGGATCTGTGACTGGCCAGAGATATCGAGATGAAGTCTTGGAAGCTTATGTAAGACTTTTCAGAGGTGCATATGGATCTGACTTTTTATTTATGGACGATAATGTTCGTCCACATCGAGCAAACCTCGTTGACGAATTCCTTGAAAGTGAAGCCATTGAGCGAATACCGTGGCCAGCAAAATCTCCTGATCTGTACCTGATAGAGAACTTATGGGACTACCTTGGAAAAGCAGTTGCACGGAGACATCCTCCTCCTAGAGATATAAATGCCCTGAAGACAGCATTGCTGGAGGAGTGGAACTTAATTCCCCAAACTATGGTTAACAACATTATTGCCAGCATTAAAACACATTATGATATGTGTACACGTCAGGGGAGATCACATTCCATATTAAATTCATAAGTCTTAATTTTTTTCTGAGTTATTCTTTTTCTTCTGAACTCTCCTTGTCACATTATTGCCATTTTTATTGTTTCATGCTACAGTTTTATATCATGCAGTACTCCTAAATTTTTTCCTGTATGTATGTGTTTATATGTTATGATGTTATGTTTCATTTCACACAAATTCATAAAATTATAGTTCACACTTTCTGGGAAATCTGATTTTATGCATGTAAAGATAATTTTGGACACTGAGTGTATTTGTTATGTGCAAAACTTGTAGCAAAAATGCTAATAGATACTTTTTAATTTTGCTACACAATGAAAATTTAAAAAATTGAACTAATTCAAAATTAAAGCATGAGTATAATATTAAAGATCTGTTAAATTGAATATTTTAAAACACTCAATTTCCTCTGAGTAAAACAGTAATTGAAGGGTTTGCTGCAATAAGGAGGTAGCTCCATCCTGGGGAGTTTGGAATTACATGTACTATCTTGTAGTAAAAAAAACTTTCGTTTAGTGCAAGAAAGATGTAGCTCCAATTGTTAGTTCTCGTGTTACTCAAGAGATGAGCTGCCTGTCTCATTAGTTTGTTGCAAGATACAGGTAGCTCCTGGAGTTACCCCTTTTTTTCCTCAAACGACGTGGTTTGTTTACAGAAAGGTTACACAACACTTATCAACAGTGGAGTGTTTTTCAGTCGTGTCTCGTATTTTTGGTTCTAATAAACATACTGTATATTGTTTAAAGAATGAGTGATTTGGAAGAGGAAAGACTATTTAGCTTTGGGTCTAGTGATCTATGAGCCTGCTGAAGGAGAGAAAATCACTTCCAGCGAAGATGATGCAAACAGCAATCGCATTCCCGTTCGGGAAAAGCGGAAAGTTTTAAATCAAAGTGAATGGAAGTGAAATGTAAGGAAACAACGAATGACTGAAGGCAAGATGTACCAAACTGTAAATGGAAAATATAAATTATGCCAAGTTACTGGCCGTGATTATATGTGTAAGTATGAATGTTTCCGTAAACTTACCAATCATGAAAAAGTACGCCTACTTGATTTGATTCTTTTAATAAACTGGGTGAAAAGCAAGCACAAGATGTGTATTTGGGAGGGCTCATTAATATCAATCGAGTTCAGCGGAGAAGGGAGAAGAATGGGAAGGTCATCCCAGGGCTTTCTCGAGCGTATGTTCTGTTCACTTTGGTGATAAAAAAAGAACGAGTTTGTAAGAAGGCATTCGCATCACTTCACAACATTTCTTGCAAATGTATTGAGAATATTGCGAGTCGCATTTACCAAAATAAAACAATGACACCAAAGCCGGATGGCCGTGGAAAACACAAAAATCGACCAAACCAAGTTGCTGAAGAAACAGTGAAAGAGTGTATGGCCACATCGCCAGCTTTCCTATGAGAGGATATCATTAGTTGAAAAGATAGCTTTAAAAGAAACTACTTATCTGCAGATCATGCCATAACTCAAATGCACAGGTTGTACCTAGAAAAACATCCTGGATCTCCTGTATCGTGATTTCTTTTTCCGATATTTCAAGGTTAATTTCAACCTTACTTTCGGTAACCCTAGGTCGGATACCTGTCAAAAGTGACCGTATAAGAAAACGAAATTCGCTCACCATCCATCAGCAAGGATAGACGCAAGGAGTTGGACATTCAAAAAACATCACATCTAAAACTAAGGCTCAGTTTTTCTACGATGAACTCAAAGAGAAAAAAGCACTTGCAGTAAACTGGGACAATGTTGAAATGTTATGTTTTGACTCAACGAAATATGCCGCTACCAAAAGTGTCCTCTAGTGATGCTTTTTATAAAAGACAATGCTGGTTATATAACTTTGGGATTTCGTCAGCCAAATCTGGGAAATATTATTTTTACGTATATGAGTCTAGGCAAAAAGACACCAAATGAGCCCATTGGTTTTTTACACCATTATATACACTCAGTGTTGAGTGAAGATGTAAAAGTGCTCTATTCTCGAACAACTGCGTCTCCCAAAATAAAAATCATGCTTTAACGCTATACCTATTTTTTCTTGTTAAATGTGGGCATCTCAATAAAATCGTTCATAGGTTTCCAGAACCAGGTAACAGTTTTATGCCCTGCATTCGTGCCTTTGGAAACATTGAAAAGCGAACAAGGAAAGTAGAGAGTTTTTCTACCGAGTGAATATACTCGCAATATAGATAAGACGAGTAAAAAGTTTCTGTGACTGAATTTTCAACTTCGTTGACGTATTAAAAGGTTTCTTCCTGAAAACTCCTTATATCATTTCTAATGGTAGCAAAAGGGAAAAGTTTTTCATAATGAAATATAGAGTTTTCACTTATAAAAAATCCCACATCAATGCAGGAAACATCTTACGAGAGTGTTGGACTACTCTAATAAAACAGTAAGAATGTTCAACATCCAAAACAGTACCCCTTTAATGTTAAACAACCTTCAGCGCGCATACTCCCACTCCCTACCACTTAAGACTGCAAAATATAAAGATGTAATGGAACTAGCCCGCAAATACGTCACACAAAATGAAATGTGGTTTTTACGATGGACTACAAGCAGACAACGCACCAGATTAGCGAGACGTTACAGAGGGGGAATGTGGCGATTGAAAAAATGTAATTTTCTGTTTGTAAAGCCAAAATATATGCTGTATTTCAATTGAAGTTTTCTTTAAATAAATGATTATGATAGAGTAGATTGTATTTTTTTGTGAAATCTTTTTCCTAGTAGATAGGACATCCATTTTGTGGCAAGAAAGAGGTAGCTCCAACAATCACACATGTGCCATGTCACCTGGAAGATATATTTTGAGTGAAAATAGTGTCCTAATATGTAAGAACAATTAAGGAAATTTATCAAAAAAATGTTTTCAAACAACTTAGAATTTTCAAACGTTTTTCCAAAAACTTGGTGTTACCTCCTTTTTGCAGCAAACCCTTCAATTTTTATATTGTAATGCAATCATTTTTGCCTGTCTAAATTTTGAAATTTTTTAAAAGTATGTTTGGTGAATTTAATAATTGTCTTGTATACTTAAACGTCAGTACTGAAGCATGGAAATAATTAATTAAAAAAATTGTAAATGGTCTAGAAACTCTTCTGAGTAAAAACTTATAAGTTTTATATTCTGTATAATGTATAAATATTGTTAACGTGTCAAATGCGCATTTGATAGTACCCCATGTGGACAAGCCCTAAAAGTCAGTTGGGGCACAAAAGTGACTGCCCCAGGGTCACTTCAAAACATTTTCCATTTTTATGCAAGGCTTACACATAATGCAACCGATGACAGGTTAAATGAGTATTCATTTTTGGTGTCTTTTTTTCTCGTGATGTCTAATGTGTATGCAGTCACTTTAGGCACCTCCCGATGGCACAGGACTCCACAGTCTGGGTGAAGGCTGGCATCGGCATGGCTGCAGTGGCTCTGGTCAGCCTGTTCCTTGTCAAGATAATCAAAGCAGCCTCCGACAACAGGTAACCCTCTTTTTTAACTTATAAGAATTTGGTCTGTCACTTTTATGGACTTGGTTTCATCTGCATGTGCGCTTGCATGTCATTTAAATGAAATGTTTCTTTTTCTGCATGATTTCCTTTAATGAGACGTTAAGCATTTCCTGTGTTTTTGGATTTGAGTAGTATTTTTAAATGTTGCAGAAAAGCTGTTTGATAAATTATTTGCTAATGCAAGATTGTCAGAATTGACCACACACTAATCATGCATGCAATTCTACAACTTTTAGTTTAACGCTAATTTAGATATGAATATCCATCTGGTGCTTTGTTTTCTTTTTGATGGACTCGGATATCTGCAATCGCAGGGACACCAAAAGGAGTTAGTTTGATGTTTTGAGTGCTCAAATTTTGACTGACCAGAAGTCATGAGACTTACAATGCGAATATCTCTGGGCCAATTGAAAAGGGACAATACTTTTTCAGTTTTCAAGATGGTATAATTCATTTGCGGTCAGTACTGACTATTCTGTGTACCATGACATTCGTCTAAATTGATGTCATGTTTTTTAAGTATCAGTTTCTTTCTAATTTTGTGATTAAAAAAATAATTTGAGTTCCATTGTAACACTACTTTTTTATTTAGGAATTGTTTTACATAAATAGTACAATCCCAGGGTAAGGTGCATTTCAAGTGATTTGGATGCTATATAAAAATTTTATTTACATAATTAACTCAAATTTTATGTGAACAAATTGATATTTTTTTAAATGTGCAAACAAAGAAAAATCGCAAAAGAAAGGACAAGGGTTCAGATATTTTTCTAAAATAGTTGTATACAAACTGAAATTTCAATTTTTGCTGTTCCACATTTTTGTCAAGTGTTCAATTTCAATGTATTTGAGTTCAATGACACATGTAACGCAGCATTTAAATTTTATTTGCTTAAATTTAAAAGGGATTTCAAGGTTTTTATGCAAATGTTCTGCCATCTGAAAAATTTGAAATGTACCTTATGTAGTATTAAAATATGCCTTGCTATATAATAGGCACTGTATGTCATGAGAACTGCTCCTCCTAGTCTGCACTCATCTGTTGCCATAGAAACCGACCTTATTCCATTTTTCATAGGGGATGCTTAAAATGTTATTCAAGTTTGTACATTGGATGAATTGGAAATATATTTGTATTAATTTTTACTGTTTAATCAAGATCACAGTAAATCACCCCTTCTGCCACCAACATTTGCCTAAAAACTGTAAAATTAAGACATTCACCAATCATCCAGACTTTGTCAAGAGCAGTTCTTGTGGTAATAAAATTACAATGCTTTCATTTTTTTTGCAGGTAGCAGCATATGTGGCCGTTTAGACTCATTTTCATCTCGTGATATTCAGGAAGTAGGACTGGAGTCATGCCCACTAAAGATACTGGACGTGAAATTGCTATTTTAGGTCTTTTTGTATCATATATTTATAGTAATCTATCAGTTTTTCCCATCAAGTTTTACTTGTAATTATGTATCATAATGGAGGTATTTTTATGAGTGTCTCCCCAGGTGAAAACTTGGGCGTTATTTTGGTTTCAAGTAACGTGAAGTAGCCGAGAAAGGTGCTCTCAAACATGTGTTCAAAAAGACTTCAAACACTTCATAATGTTTTATCACACAGGCAGCCAATGTTATTTTAATGCCATTCAAAACTTGAGTCAATTGGTTTCTTTGGTCTCTAAAAAGTACGTCGTCTTGATTTCACACAACCGTGAAGAGAAGTGATTCTCATTTTCTGATAGACAAATATTTTCTTATAGAATCAGTTTAAGAATTGACTTTTTTTGTTGTAAATAGTGTATTACTCCAATTTAAGAATGAATAAAGATTTTCCTGATGCTGATATTTCTTTGTATTTTGACTGAAATGAAACTTAATCACATGAAACTCAACATGGACACATGGTAACCCATCAATATTTAAAGTTTCTGGATGGTTTAAAGTTTCTAAAATGGGATAAAAAAAAGTGCATGTTTTTAATTTAAAATTACAATATGGAACATTATTTACGATTTTTCTACCTCCCTTTTTAGATCCAATCAATTGAGAACCTTAATCTTCCCTATCTTTACAATTTCTATGAAATCTCGTGGTAGAAGGGACCCACGGAAAGCGACACATTAAGATTTTCTGTTTGTGCACACTTAAAATTAATCTGGGGAAGGGAGATGGAAAAGAGTGGAAAGAGATGTAGTCGAATGGACGATGTAATAAGGTTACTATATAACTAAAACCCACGTAAAAATTACTTACTTTTCCCGTTTTTGTTTAATACTAGAACTAGTGTTGAATGTATACCTAATTCTGAGTGTTGAGGAATGAAACATTTCTTACATATTGCCTGGAAAGAATGTATAAATTGAGAAAAGTTTTCGGTTGCAGGCAAGTTTTAACATGTTTAATTTGATTTATCACCTCTGGCAATTTCTTCTGCTATATTAAATTATTCATGTAGTACATACAATTAAAGACAATGAAACAGGAGGTATTTCAAACATGAGGAACACTAGCACTATTTAGCTTTGCAGGAAAAGCATCAATCTATTTCATGCGACTGATTAAGTTTAGCCTTTCATGAATTCAAACAAGTCTAGTTTTCCTCTGTACATCAAATGATGGAAGTAAATCAGAATTAAATTAGAACATTTTTATTTTCTTACAGTACAGACATGACTGTTAAAAGCAACATTTATTTTTACAACATCCAATAAATATTTTGGAAAATACATTTCAACTTTTTAATAAATATCGTTTATGTACAAAATATACACATTTCTTAAAAAGGCATTTTGAATTTTAACATTTGATTTTGCCCCATATCACAGAACATTGCAACACTTCATTTAGCAGCAGTAGAAATACTTAGTTTAAAAACAGATTTGTCCAATGATTTTGAAAAACAGTTTAAGCTCCAAAATTCTGTTGTGTAATTGGATAAAAATCACTTGCTCACCTTTAAAAGTGTACATAAATTTTCTACTCTATCACACATTTGAGTATTTTCTATTATACTAAAGTCAACCTCTTAAGCATTTACCTTAGGAGCCTTTTTCATTAACATTACAACTCATCTTAATTGCTTAATTTGACAGCAGTGGACTTGTGATCAAGTTTCGAAAACTCAAAGGATCTTTAATTTTATACAGCTCTCCAAATCAACTATTTTCTTTAACATTGCAGGAAATAAGCTGCAAACCGTACTTCATCTTCTATCATTCACAAGTAGGAATTAAAATGATTACAAATATTTAAGTTGCTCATATTCATTTGGAACTAATATTCAAAATAATCAGTTTTCACTGCCATCCATACATAAGATTTAAATTTTGACAAAAGCCATAGCTGTTAAGGTTACCAGAAATTTCACCAAGACAAATTTGATGCTTAATGTTAGCATTAATAGGCTTCCCACTCTCCAAGCTAAAGAAAAATTAGGGCCTTTCCGACTGCATTTCAGATTAACCTGGTGAAGCTTAGAAGATTTAGGTCTAATGAACCCAGTTTTCAAAACTTAAATTTCCAGCTAACCTATAAGTATTAAGCCCTCAAGTTTTGACAATATTTGACCTTTGATGAGTATCATTGGTTTTTAAATGCAAGTGAAAAAAATATATGCAGTGTTCTTGTAAAAATAAAAGCTTCTTAAAACTGTTTAAGGACATAAAGGCTTTCTAATGGGCCCTTAAAAGTTACAATGAAAATCGATTTTTTTTAAAGCTTGTAGAAACCATGATTAATACAATTGAAATTGAGAATTTGACTCGCACTCTGTTTTCATATCATGGTTTCTCCAACAGTCAGGTTAGGATTGACTCGGCTGTGAGAACAAATATAATTTTTAACTATAAAAGCACTTTGAAATGGAATTTCAATTATACAAAGCTCAGTTGGATACATCACACGCCAATACTATTGTATTCTAAATTTGATATAACATTTTCTACACCCATAGTAACAAAAACATTCCAGAAAATATACAATCAATACTAAATACATTTAAATTTCAAAGATAAAATACTACTTTACATGCATTGAATAGATTTGATTTTACAAAAATATAAAGTAAGATGTCTTAGAGGAATTTTTTCTTCAAATTTTAAGGGCTGTTTCATTAAAAAAATTGGTCAAAGGCATTCATTTTTCAAAAAATTTAATCAATGGAGTACAAATTTAAATTCCTTTAAACTTATTTTCCTTGCATTTTTGACAATAAAACGGAATGAAGCATTTGTGAATAAAATTATTTTAATATAGGAACTATTTTCAAATAATAAAAAATGCCTTTTCAATAAAGAAAACATGAGAAATTACTTTTTCCAAATACTTCAGTTGATTTTTTAAAATGTGCTATGCATTATAAAGGCATTTTCTTCAACTAAATGCACAATACATTTCAAAATGATCGAGGACTGGAAAGCAGTAAAAAACTTAAAAAAGAATAAAAACTGTTTTTAAATCGAAAAAGGACATTTAAAATGGAAGCAGAAAAAATGTTTAATTTTCTTCACAAAAAGTGAGTTTAAATTTATGTCAAATAAACTAGTAAAGTTAAGCTGCCCTTTGTCCAAAATGGACAGCTTTTTGTCATGTATACAGAACATTTTAACAAGCTTTAAATAGATAAAGCATATTAAAAATTAATTTTACAAAACTTCATTATAACAGTTTTCTTTCACTACAAATTTTCAAGTAGCAAAAATTAGGGCGACCACTAAATTCTAACAAAAATCAATTTTCTAGGTTGATTTTGTTAGAATTTAGCTAAAATGCAGTTTACATACAAACAAATCTATCCTGTAAATTTCTTATTGATATCTGAATGAGAAGACACATGTCTATTTTAAATGCACTTTTCTCAGCTGTCACTCATTGCTCTAAAACCACATCCCAATTCTTGTAACTCAGAAAACAATAGATAAACTATTTAATTTTTTTGTTTGTTACTTATATATAATAATAATGAATTTGTTTATAAAATTATAATATCCTTTTTGACATTTTGAAACATTTAAAAGTCACTGGTATTTTTCAAGGACTAAAAGGCAGTGGTAATACTGGAAAATTAAAAAATATTTTTCATTACAATTTCCAGTCATCCTTACGTCAAAATAAAGTTTTCCAATATCAATAAAAATTCTCAATGTAATACATGGTGGTCCTTCCCCTTTCAACGGCATGTCTTGGGAAAGAGTTTGGCGTCCGTTCCTCTCCTGACAGTCGCAACAAAATGCTTAACTCAGATGAGGCGGGAGTTTTTGAGGTACTGGATGAGCACACTGTACACGAACTTATACTGCGCCAGGGTCTGCACCGTCAGCATGCGCTGCAACCGCAGATGGGTGAGCGCCTTTGGCACATCCACGTGCTACAAGGAACAAATGGTACTCCAAAAATGTTTTTTTTTTAAGTCGAAACTATTTAAAACACTACGGGGAATGTCATGGGTAAGAAGAATTTGCACCTTTTTTTGGCAAGACAGAAATGTTTCATACAAAAATCTAATAAAGTAAAATAAGTCTTAGAGAATTTCTCTGCACAATAAAATCAAAATAACGTATTTCATTTTAAAAATAAGTATTCCATTGTTTAAAATTATTTATTTTATTTACCATTCATTTATTGTAAAATATATGTTTAGCATTTTTCAAAAACACTTTTTGTGGTGGAAGGATCCACTTGTAGGATAAACATGCAGAATCCAGTAAAGTTGACCTAAGTATAGTTAATTTTATGTAAATAGTTTATTTAAAAATAATACAATTTAATACTAAATCCTCTTCAACACATGTAAATGATCACCGAGTGTAAAAATAATTCAAACTGGTACCTTTAACTTATTCTAAAGAGCAATTAGATAAATCAATATTGTCACTGACCTTACAACTCCCTAAACAAAATCATTTCAGTTTGGCAGAGGAAGTGCCAAACTGAAGTCAAATTGCATGTATGGGGAGCTATATTTTATTGTATATGGGGTTCTCAACTTTTTATGCCCCCATGCTCCTTTGAAATGAGTGTCACTGGCATATGCTTTGTGTACATAGATACAATTATACTCGTAGTATGACAATAAAATAAAGTATATACATACACATAAAAATTTGCATTCATAAATTACATATATTGATAAATGCAAGATGATAAGTAATTTAACAAATCTTTTAAAGTTATAATTTTACTCGGTAATCAGTAAAATGGTTGCTTTAAGAAACAAGTTTGTCATTTGGCAGGTTGTTAAATTGGCCCACTTAATGACAAATTGAAAACATATTTGTTGCAATTTTTACTTATTGCCAAGATCGAAACTAGTAAACTAGCTTTTTTTAAACCTAACATTTGCAAAATAAAATTAGGATATCCACCATAATCACCCCACCCCTACTCGAAATGAACAAGCCCTTTTCCTATAGCATCTGCCACCACCTAGACTTCGTGACAAGAGCAGTTTGGATTGACTCCTAGATCTAGGAAATTTTGAGCTCTCATGGTGTAACCCCAAAATGTATGCATACTCCATGTTAATATGGAATAGGAAGAATTTTTGTTTTACATACTTCAGAGCAATACTATAGAATGTGAACTTACCTGGTTGTGGTCTAGGCAGTGAAGCATGATGTCACAGAGGATGACAGCACCCGATCGTCCGACACCAGCGCTGCAATGGACAACCACCGGGGAGGTAGAGCATCCCTGCTCCTCAGTGCTGAGGGTATGCCGCCGTACAGCATCCACCTCGCCCATGAATGCTGAAACAGAGAGCATGACTAAAATCGCACAAAAGGGTACAGCAAATTAGCCAAAATGGTATTACAAACTTAAAGTGATTCATTAAAAACAATAACAAAAATTGTCAACGGAGATTTCAAAGGGTCATCAGACAGCATTTGAGTCATGTGGTTTTGACAAGTAAATTTGTTAAATTCAGGTTAAACATAAACAATGTTCTCACAATTGGTGTCTTAGCGTTCTCACAATTGATGTCTTAGGTTCAAGTCGATAGTTTGGTGGTGGATAATATACAGACAAAATAAAATCATCTATGGCAATTGCCATATTTGATTATGCGTGGGTAGCCCTTTTCTCCTGGTGACCCTTACCACCTATCGAAGGAATGTGCTTCCTCAAGGTCATCTCCCTTCTCACCAGAGCTGGTCTAGGAAGCAGACAGTTTAAACATTTGGGAAAATGAACTCCAGGAGTTTAAACTCCAATTTAGCCACTTCACATTTCCAACTATTTTCATGAATTCTATAAGGTAAGTAGACAGTTAATTAACACCACACTTGATCAACACAACGGCTCTTGGGGAAGTTCCAGGATGAATCCCAAAAGGAAAGCTCCAAGGACAATGCCTTATAATTTTGAATCAGCCAAATGATAAGACAATACCTGAGCTGGCACCCCACTATCCAAACTTCCACACCATGCCAATGTGAGGCCATGACAGATTTAAAGTGCACCAGCCCCCGTGTACAAGAGTCTGGCTAGACCGAGTTTCGAACTTGCTAACCTCCTGCTGCTAATACATTGCTCTTCCAACTGGGCTACTGTGGTCCAGTATTCTATAAGGATCTAGTTAAAATTACAATTTAAAAGTTGTCTTTCTATCAGGTAACCAAGAAAGTTTGTGCCATTTTAATCAATAGAGATAAATGATACAATAAGTGGATCAAATACTTTATTCAGAATAGTAGTCACCTTCAGCTTCTGTTATCTTTTCTCTAACGACTTTCTCTAATTGTTTTAAAGTTTTCCTCTCGTGTATTAAGAGTGATTCAATTCCA
This sequence comes from Meta bourneti, assembly GCA_933210815.1. Lineage (NCBI taxonomy): Eukaryota > Metazoa > Arthropoda > Arachnida > Araneae > Tetragnathidae > Meta > Meta bourneti. The sequence goes on from OW119928.1 coordinate 53,542,034, forward strand.
TTTCAACATCTTGCCAATTCTATAAATGATTATCTATAGCCATGGAAAGATGATAGTCCAAAGGAGCAATGTCTGGGGATTATGAGGGTTTGCTAGTTCTCAACAAGTTTGAATTTGACTTGATGCAGACTTTCAGCTGGGTTTCGTCAAGGCCTGATGGTCTGCTGGAGCATATCAAGACTCAAGTAAATGCTCAGATGCAAATTTAAAAAAAACCACTTTTGATCACAATGTTCACTTACTGTATTATCTGAGGATGTGGATCTTGCGCCATAAAACTCAAATCAACCAAGAATGCTGAAAATACTTTTTTTCAATGGTCTCTGAAGACCTGGAATCCAATTTGAATTCATGAAGCATACAAACATTCTACTGATAACACTTTTTCAAAACTAATGATTAATTTCCGTAAGTGTTGTACACAGTCAATTTCAATAAACTTTTGTTTATATCTACATTATCACACTTTTAATTGACAGTGTGTGCATGTGCAGTTTGACAATGACAATACCTAAAAACGGCATGAACTATCTGGGTTACATGATATTTTAGAATCTTATTAAAATAATTGAATAAATATTAAAAGTTTTGTTTAAAATACGAGGGAAAGTCAAAAATTATCCACACTTTATTTTTTTTCAATCTATTTACACAAATGTTGAACAAGTTAGGCATTTTTCTTTGTCTCCTTTTTTGATGCACTTGGTCCAGTGGTCCACAAGCTTGCGTATTCCCTCCAAGAAGGTTTTTGGTTGGTCACTCAACCATTTATACACCACTTTGTCCACCTTATCTGCAGAGAACACGCTACATTGTCGATGGTAACTCGTCGGTTTGCCAGTACCATTTCTCGAGCTTGCTGAATCTTCTCGTCAGTGGTGGAGGTTGACAGGCATCTTGCTCCTTCGTGCATCATGCTCGTCCTGCCTCTTTTAAGCTTCTCAATCCACTCATACACACTTCTATGTGGTAGAGTATTGTCCCTGTACTGTATTGTAAGCTTCCAATGAAAAAAAAAATTTCAGCTCATGCTACAACTTCCAACCATAGAAATCAGATCACTGCACTTTATTTCCCCTTGTGCATATCTGCTAGCACAGCGGCCATGTTTACACTTAAGCAGAAGCAAGAAAAAAGATGATTTCAAGGTCAAACTTCAGTAACGTGACCACAGTAGTATCAACTCAAACAAGCATGAACAGAAGACAGTGTGACAAACCTAAACATGTGTTATAGTGAAAGTGTGGATAATTTGTGACTTACCCTCGTATTTAAAATGCAATGTAACCCATGTAAAACAGGTACATAACATTTCTAGGAGCTTCCATAAAAATTACAATTGTATTCTTTCATAAAATGTATGTGAAAATCAATGTACATATGATTTTTTCTGCATTTTGTCTTACACCTTATATTGCTTTAAATCTAAGTGTTAGTGTTTGTATCAGGTATTTGGTCAAATTTGAGCCACACAATTTCATTCTGTTCTGCTTGAAGATAGATTTCCAATTGATTTTACTATTTATGAGAAAACTGACTTCTTCAGATTTCCTTAAAGTTAATGGAAGGATACAAATCCTTAAACTGAGATAAGATTTTAAGATGTTCTGATTTTTTTTATGTACCAATCAAAAATTTGTATGCAAAGCTCAACATTTTGCATTCCTGTCATGTTAAAGCAAGCACAAAAACTGGCATTCCTATTCCCAGGCAAAGTGAAAATGTCTAATGAAGAATTCAGCCTTTTGGAGGCTTTTTAAGACCAGTGGGAACATTGTACACGTGAAAACATTTATTTTTCACCATTTCTAGTCAATTTGGAAACAGAAATGAAACATTTTCTTGCATTTATAAATCAGAATTCAAATAAAAAAATTCCTGTAGTATATTTCAGTTTTCCTGGAGTGTTACATAAATTCCAGGAGTATTCTAGAGCCCTTGGAAAAAGTAATTACGCTTCAGGAACTACCAAGGATTTCCAGATGTACAGACCCTGCTGCATTAATACAACAGACAAAATATAAGAGCTTCAAGAAAGAACCTACCAATGAATCCTTGTGTGTCATGGGGGCAGCTATGGTCTGGCCAGTCTGTGTACTGAATGTGCCAGATGGAACGCTGCTGATGAGACGGCACATGGCACAGGGAAAGAGATGAAGTGATGTACGTCTGAGAGGACATGCTGAAGTTCCGCACAATCTGGAACTGAAAGAAATAGGAAATTCTTAACAATAGAACTCCTTTTAAATTTAGAATTGTAGGAATTTTGAAAAGAATCATCCTATCCATCCTTATATCTATCGTGGTCTAGGTACTAAAGTTAGGAATCAATATACCTCTCCTATCAGCAGCTTCTTCCCGTCTTCCTGTGGCCAGTAAGGGAAGCATTTATCGTGACCTTGTTCCTGCAAGAAAAGTCACACACTCTTCAAAGAAACCTATCTATAACTAATTTAACATTCAGCAATTCAAAATGTATATTTTTATGGAAAAGTCAATCCATCTTGTAGAATAAATACTTGGGTGGTCCTTCTGGGGCCCAAAAAGCTTTTGCATTTTCATTACTCTTACCCCCTGAATACTTCTTTTAGGTGAAAAACAAAGTATACAAAAATTAGATAAGTCCTCATGTTTTGGGTATTGTAAAGCATTGCACAGCATGTAATAATTAAAGAAATTAAATGTTTCTTAATGAAACATTTAATTTCTGTACTCAGGTACAGTTCATATTCAGGTACAGTTTCATATTCTGTACTCATTCCTGAAATGGTAGTTTCAGCAACTCTGCTCGATACTATAATACTCTGCTCTTGGCTGAAAGTTCTTCAACAGTTCATCAGCAAATTGTCATTGATACATGTCTTATATTTCATTAATTAAATACCAGTAAGCTAGAAATAATTTAGTGTTATGCCCTTTGAGACAAAGAAAATCCTAAACTGTTAAATGCAACGAATATGGGTTTCATGATATTATGACAAGGCATAAGAAAAAGCTTGGTTATTTTCTGCTCTAAGACTGAAACTCTATCCAGTCTGTATTGACAATTTGTTTTATCCAAACATGCACTATAGCAATTGAGAATTGTTGTTTCAGATACTACGTTATAATGTTGGTCAATGTCTCTATCTTAATCAATAATTAAGTAGAATTTCCTAGAAGTTTTTGATATACTAATATATTTTATGTCAGATCTTTGCAGTAGTTGTTTTTGTCAAACCAAATTTTTAATAAGATAGTCCTTATATGTTGTAAACTCTTTTCCATTTCTGCAGGAGTATTGTTTTGTGATCTGATGCTTTTATTTAATCTTAAGCTGATGTACTTAAATATCCAAACAAAGATTCCTATACATAATTTTTTCGAATATTAATTTAATAATTAATATTGCAAACTAAAAATTACTTAAACACTTAAATATGCATATTTTGTTTGGGTACTTTAATAGCAATATGCTACAAAATATCAGCGCTATAGGAAGGTATTCATTAAAGTTTGGGAAACTGATTTAACATTAGGAGTTCCCAACTTTCTGTGTTCATGAATGACATGAAACTTGGTATCTGAAGTTAAATTATGATATAGATTCAAAATTTAGTGTCAAAATAGAGTTGCTATTGGAAATTCTGAAGTTCATACTCGATTTAATATGAAGATGACCCCTTATGCACATTTTAAGCATATCAATTTATAGAAGACGTTATTCCCTGTCACGTACCATTTTTGAATTTGCTGTTAAAATTGTTTCAAAAGAGGGCTATTTTTTTTTCTGCGACTGTATGTAAATGTAAGAAACAAAGGCCTCACTGAGCTGCTTCTAAACAATGTTCAAATGTACCCAAATTTGCTTGTGGTTATTTTTAGCATATTAGAAAAATACACAAAAGAAATTACTTTGCACAATAGGGAACACCCTGTTAAACACAAGTTTGGCATTTTATAGTTAAACATAAGATCGAGTTAAGTGGACTAGTAATTTTTTTAGGGAAAGAGCAAATTTTATACTCATATCTTTAGAGGCCTTTTTGTAAAGAAAAGTTGATCCTCACCTGCACTTCAGTAAGCATGACAATGACAAGGACACGGTGCTCCCACACCATCTGCCAGAAGCTGTAAAGGGTGTTCGGGAGAGGACCTTGCGCTGCGATGTATGACCGCTGCGTGCCACCCATGGACACCTGTTGGAGGACAAAGGGACCAAGGATATTAATGGAAACAGCTTTTTTGGCACATCTAGTCAAAACCACAAGAAAATAAAGTGATTTGAATTTCAATGAAAAAGTAGGACTTGTATCTATGTGGTAACGTTTTGGGGCATGCTTTGAGATAACACACATTTGGAATAATGCAATTCAATAAAAAAAGACTTGATTGAGATATCTCAGGACTACCACAGCCAATGCACTTGCGAAATAGTAGCTTTACTAACAAAAATTCTTAAAAATAGTAGCAAAATAAGTCTTTTCTAAAAGCTTATTTTAGTAATGAAAATAAAGCAGTTTTACAATTGCCCCAGTAGCTATATCATCTTCAAAATGCACTGAGTGAAGTAGAAGTAGGAAGGAACATTTGGTGTAGCTTGCCACGTAGTTAATAGTAAATACTAGTTTCACAAAAAATACTATATGCTTATATTGGGTCGGTACGAATGAAATGTCTGGAAAATGACCATCACACTTTGATTGTGATAACTGAAAAATACAGTACCTGACCTACTCGAAATAATCTCCTTCTGAATAGACACTGTTGCCACTTGTCTGATAAGGCAATGATCCAGGAATGAAAAGTCTTGTGGCTGGGATGCGAAGAAGTCATCAACTGCACGGTAAACCTCAGTATCTTGGTGAACCATTTGCCAGACAGAAAATGATCCAGGTGACGAAACAGATGAAAATCTGTAGTTGACAAGTCAGGGTAATAGGGGGATGAGGCATTGCTTCATATAGCCCAACTCACGAAGTGTCAGCATCGTTCGTTGTGCGACATGACGAAGGGCGTTATCTTGAAAGAGAACGGCTATGCCTGTTGTTCGCCATCAATTTCCGGTGTCTGTCATAATTATTCACAATATCGTTCTGAAGTGATGGTTTGGCCCCTTGACAGGAAACTGCGATGAATTATTAAAGCTGTAGATCACCATACAAGAAGCATAACCTTCCTGGGATGTAAGGGTGGCTTGGGATGGCATCCAGGAGGCTGTGCTTTGCTCAACCATTCTACAGATCGTGTCCGATTGCATAAAGGATCCATTTTTCATCGCAGGTAACAATTCGCTGCAGTAGAGTTTATCTTTCATTCCTGGAAAGGAGCGATGCAGACTTTCAAATGTCTCATCTTGTTGGCAATTGTTAATACATGAGGCACCCAAGAATCCATCTTTTTGACCTTACCCAGTGCAGTCAGACGGCGAACAATTGTAGTGTGGTGGACACCTAGCTTGGCCGCTATCTCATGATATGTTTTCCGCGGTTCAACTTCAACCACACTTAGCAGAACATCGTCAGAAGCTGCAACATTTCGGTGATCACGTGGTTCGTTTTTCAGGTCCATATCTCCACTTCGAAACCATCGCTGAATGGTTCATTCATTGGCTGTATTCTCCCCGAATGCTGTGTTAATGTTTTGAGCAGCAACTGCAGCAGAATGTCTAAATTTAAATTCGTCAAGGAAGATGACTCAAATCTGAGTTTTTCTTGTCGAATTTGGAAGCACTTACGCCCAAACAAATTAAATCTGGAATTTGTACTTCACATGTGATAGCTATTTATAGTAGCTCTGTGATGTAAGATGCAGGAAGCTTGTAGGTAATTTACTTTTAGTTGTATGGGTTTATTCCCAAAGCTATTTCTCATCGGACATTTCATTCGCACTGACCTAATACATGCAAGGCCTCACTAAAGATCAAAATTTTATATTTATCAAATGTTTTCGATATCATTGGAGTGCATTAGGTCAGGCATTAAAAAATTCCCAAATGAAGTAGAAGGCATGATTTCATGCGATTGGTTAAAAAATGGGGACTAAATTTTCGTTGACTTTTGGTGAATTTTCAAAGGAATAAAAACTTAGAAAACAGGAGCTGTTGAGATGATTTTGCTTAAAAAGATACTCTTAGTAGCCAAAGTTGAAAAACAGTAACAAAGAAAAGCTTCTGGAAGCTCTGATGTCTTATAAGTTTGAAAGCATTCAATCCAAAAAGTCATTGATTCGTTTTTATTTGATTGCTTCAGCGTTTTATAGTACAAGGGCTATATCTGTCCAAACTGATTCATTTTGGGATTGAAGTGGAAAAGGAATATCACACTTTATCAAGACTTCCAGTCAATTACTTGTTACCTTTCACAACTTGTTTATGCGAAACTGGTTTTTCATCTTTAACGGCTTTAAAAATAAACATGGGAATAGGCTGGATGTTGAAGATGGCTCTACCATGGCAAGGCAACCCCAACTTTTGATGAACAGTGTCACCATCTTACTGCTGAGGCATTTATAGTGATTAAAACAAAGTTTTATATAATTTTGATTCTCATTATTAGAACACTATTTTACATGTGAATCGTGATATAGCAGATCAAGGTGCCTAAAGTGATGTGAATAACATTTAAAAATTAAGGGACTTTTGCCATCACTTTGGAACGATACTCTGTTCGGATACATTGACATCTATATTCACAAGGCTGCAATCAGAGTGTCAGGAAAAATACAAACATTTTTATGCCTATCTCTGATAAAATTCAGTAGTGATTGCTTTTCTAGTTTTCTCATTATATTGGGAAAAAAGGTAAGTGGATAAAAAATTGTGACATGAGTAAACTCATGAAGTGGTATGAAAGAACAAATTAGATCAAGATCTACGGCTCAAAGTGGATTTCAAACTACTATAAGCATCCATGCCTAGACCGAGATTTGAAAAAGGAGCCTGAAAAAAGGCTAATGCTTTTAGGGGAAATAAATAAGCTCCCTTCCAAATTTTTCAATTTCCCCTAAGTCGAGGTGGGCTGCTTGTCAGGATTTTACGGAACACAAGATAAAAGTGAGGACGTACGCTGAGGTGTGACGCATTGATGTATCCAGTCTTATTCTCCGAGGTGGGTGTGAGGCGGACGCGGTTCTCCTCATAGGGGAAAACATCCTTGAACCGGTTCCTGGGTGCATTTTCCTGGAGCAGAGCAGTGGAGAAGTCAGCATTGGGTTTCCGCTTCAGGATCCGCTCAAATTCCAAGAACACCTGTCCCTCAGCCAAACGGCTCTCCAGGGATTGTATCTGAAACATTTCAAGGACATTTTCATGACCTAAAAGCTGATTAAGAAATCAATAATGCAAAAAGAAATCAGAGGCGTCTACTAAGATGAAGCATAAGGGCAGTAGCTCTAAGTGCCAATGTTCAAAGATGCAGGATTTTAGAATATGTATTTAAAAGTTTTATTCTGGATCCTTGAACAAAATGTTTTAATTTTAAGCACAATTTTGATCTTATCACAGAAGTATTATCACACCCAGTGCTATGCATGTAAAATGAATGCTTTCCAGCACTATTTTTAGAATACAATGGCAATCCTTTCTTTGATATAGTACCAGGCAATCGTATAAGTATTCAGAGACAAAGTGATCAAATTCTCTTCTCATAAACATCTGGAGAGCACAAAACAAGACAGGAGTGCCTTTTCTTATTTTCATCCTGGAAACACATTAATAAAGTTTGGGCTTTTACAAATTAATATTGTGAACAATAATTTATTACCAAATTAATATAGTTATTAGTATTTCTTTTGATTGAAATGTGACTGACTTTTAATGTTCGATTGCATATTTTAATTTATGGAAATGAATTTTCCTTTCAAATATTATCCTGACTTGTTTACCATTCCTTTACATTTTCCATGTCTGAGCCTCACTAAAGAATGGTACCTGGTGTTTTCTGCTGAATGATCTCAATAATTTCCATCAAGGCACTACTGGTGCAAAACTGTCTCAAAGAAACTCCCAACTAGCACAAAGAAGCAAGTATTAATATGTTACATCATGTATTCTAAAGGCTTCATTTGATCATGTGACAGATATCAAGACGTCTTAAAGAGAACTTAAAACCAACTTAAGAACAAAATCTACTCTCCCAAGGCTGCAGATGGTATGAGATGGAGGCAACTCACTGATTAAAGGAATCTCAAATAGGATCCTCGAAATCTGAGGATAGTTGTCCATTTCAGATTTTTAACACAGTCTGACAGTTTGTATGCCCATTTCTTTCAGATGGACTAGCACAAGAAACAGAAGGGAGTTGCTTTCAATGATCATTTGGATGTGTAAACAGCTCTTAAAGACTAACAGACCAGTGCAAAAGCACTTGAGAACCCATGAGCTAACAGCATCGCAGCCAAACGCTCAACATTTGCCAACATTTTGAACTCACTATCTCGACTTCTTACAAGTGTAGTTTAATCTTCAGTCATCGAGTTTCTGAGAAAATACTGTCTTTTATTCCTATCCCTCTCCCTAAGTTTTCATGTAGAAAAACCCACAACTGATATCAAACAGAGCTAGAGGGAAAGTTTCATGGTAGTTTTATATAAAAAATTATCCATAACAAAGCAACTGATGCTTTTACATAGCAGTAACCAAGCGTCATTTTTTGTGTTCTAGTAGAGGAGATTGTGTACCCTGGTGTCGTTGGGGATCCTGGTCTCCTCTACCTGCTGAGCGAACACACTGGGCCTGGACAGGCTGAGACCGTTCATGGCAGCAACAAGCATCGGCCCCATCAGATGACCCTCCTCCTCCGGGATACCTCCATACGCTGGTGGTGCACGCTCTGGGACATACCTGCAACACAGCAAAAGACATGATTTCAGACTTGATTATTATCTCATTAAAAGAACACATTTCTTCAAAATTCCCATAACTCAAGTTGTAGGATTTTAAAATTTCCCATTCACGCTTGGGTACATTTGTACGAGCAAAAGGAACTTTCAAACAAATGAAGAAGCTTGGATTTATTAGAAGCTGAAAATTGCAGATAAAAAAAAATCGATATTTAGTCTTGTAATATGTGTTTGGTAAATCAAAATGGAATAATACCTGTGTTACCAGGTAAAAAATACAATGTTGCAAAGTACATTTAGCCACAGTGCCTCAATAATTCTGATTATATTTATTAAATGCACAACATTACTATGCAACCTTTTTTGCTTGCATACCTCATAATATACATTTTCATAACTATGGACCCCAATTTTTAATTTTTATGAATAGCAAACAAAAATTATTGAATACTAAAAATACATATAGATCTAAACACTATTGATCTAACACTACACTCGACACTGAATACTAAAAATACATATTGATCGTGAAACAACCTTGTTTAATATCATATACGTACATAAATTGGGAAAAGGCAATGCATATTACAAATCATAAAAACCTGCAACATTAATCTTATGAAAGTTCCATTTCATGATAAGGCTGGTTTTGTTTTTTTCAAAGCTTGAAATTCAATTTGTGGATGGATGTCAATGAGTGAAAGGTAATTCCCCTTTATGTTTTCAGCTACTTTTGGGGTAAAAGTACCACAGGTTGAATAGCACTTCTTAAGAAACATTTTAATGCTATACAAACAGGAAAATTGACAACATATTCTGTTCCAATTTTAAAAAAGGTGTCCAAACGGGCAAAAAATATATATAAAACAAAAATTCATAACATTTTAAAATTTAAAAGCAATAGCTAAATAGTTGTGAATCAGCAATTGCTATTAAAGAGACAGTAACAGAAAAAACATGCATCTATGTAAAGGATGCAGATTGAAAATCTATCAAGAGATTTTCCATAATTTCCCATATCAGTGTAAAGAGAGATACATATCTAGGACGGTTGCAGAGATGCCAATCTTTGGCTGACCATGCCAGTAATAAGATAAGATTTTCAGTTGTTTCAGTCACACTTAAGCAGTTAATATGCAATTGAACCTCATCTTGTGGTAGAGAAATGGGTGACAAAAATATTAGATTCATACCAGAAAATCTGCAATCAGTCTTTGTGTGACTAATATCTACATTAAAAAAGATTAATTATATGTGATTCATCATTGAAGTAAACACAATAGTTTTAATCATACAAGCTTATGTAAGGTACCTTCCTCCTGACATAATCAATAGGCAAAAATACAATGCACATATATGGCAATCTACGATTTGATGATTCAGGAATTTGTAATGTGGTTTTCAGGAGTAACGTTTCATTCAAATATTTTTAATATAAGGAAGAGTTGCCTAGACTGGCTGCTTTGACTGCAAAAATTGAAGTAATCTAAAAAGTAGGATAAGTGACTCAAAATGTGGGACAGTATGCATCCCTGTCGTAGCATGGTAACAAAACAACTTACAAACTGTCACATTTAAGTTTGTTGATTAACATATTGCCAACCTCAGAGAAAAGAAAATCCAGATTATTATAGCAAAAAAGTAAACCAAATACTAATACTAAAGCATAAAAACTTCTAAGACTGCTTTAACTTTACCAAATCCTACAGAATAATTTGTTGAAGCAGTTGTTACCAACAGAAAAACAAGAAACAAAATTATAAATATTTTTTAAAGCACCAAAGTCATGATAATTACACCAAACAGGGCTTTAAGAAAGCAGTTAAGGAAGAGAGAATAAACCTGATTTCTGCTATTATATGCATGGCATAACTAATATGGCAATATTTTAATGAAAGTTAGTGCTAAATACACAAAATAAACAAATATTTTCCCGTATTTTTGCGCAAAAATACACAAAATAAACAAATATTTTCCTGTATTTTTGCGCAAAGGTCAATCTCAACATATATAAATGGTTTTCTTTCAATCTTGCCATGACATAGCTACTACAGGATTGGTTCCAGTTGAAAATTTTCTCCTTGAAGAAACATGCAGAATAGATTTTTACCAAACGTCCAGAAAACCCATAAAAAGTGTCAGGAATGGTAAAACATCTAAGAATTTTTTTAACTCAAGTGAGGAAGTAAGAGTACCTGGAAGATGGTTCACTGGGTGTCAGGCGTTGTGGCTGGCAGTTTTCATAAGCATGGTGCAGGGGTGCCACCCTTTGAGAAGAGGCGATGCTCTGGAGGGCATTAGAGGTCACAACCTTGGTGCAGCTGATAGGGATGGGCTCGTATGAGTGAGCAGGGTGCATCTCAGGTGGATGGGACGGCTGGCTGTTTATAGCCGACGGGTGGACAGATACTGCCTGTAGACAGAATTGAAATAAATTGTTAACAAACATAGGAAATTTCATGAAACATTCCTGAAACAAAGGAGTGCTTTCCAAACACCCTAGAGATTGATTAGATTACCATTAGGAGTATACAGTTACTATCAAACTATCACCTTCGATTACAACTTTCCCATGGGTTAATTTTTCACGAGAACATAGTTCAAAATGTACTGAGAAAAACAAGAGTAAGCAGATTACATCATGGCTATCTTGTTCTAGATCGTGGCCTCTAGACTTCCAAGCTTCGTAGACAGCTTCATTTAACCATGATTGACCTTGCTTTCTACAGAAAACTAATGCTACAATTGTATTATGATATCGATTTCATTGTGTATCTATAACAGGTTTTCCTAATTAGAAAAACATTTAAATAATTGTGTGAAGCAAACAGTCCTTTCCAAATGCTGTATTGTTTTTATATTGAAAGTCCTGGTTCTAGAACCAGCATTTTGAGAATTTCCCAATGGGCCTGTCTGGTTATCGATTGTCGAAGAAATGAATATATACATGAAAGTAACAACCCCTAACTGAATCCATAGGTTTCTATACATAAACGAAATGAAGGAATCACTCACTTGAATGTTGCGCGTAAGGTCAGGTGTACTGGAGCTGGATCGCTGCTTGTAAGGGTAAGGGGGAGGTGGCTTGAAGTGGTAGACCACCTGCGCAGGGGACACCAGTTCAGAAGGCAGATTCAACACCATCCCCTGCGACGGCAGGTCAGGGGAGCTGTAGGTGTGGACGGGTGGGTGCAGGCTTGGAGCAGACACAAACTCCTGGTTCCTGCAACAGTGATAAGATAGGGATAGTAGCAGTAGTATTGCACAAATCTGTTCTACACTTGTTTCCTGTGGCTGTATTTTCTCTAAATGGAGGGGGGGGGGTAATACTGCACACAAATATTTTAAACAATAAAGGAAAAGTGAAAATTTGACTAGACACAGTGGCCTACAGAAATTACCCCTCCTAACTGTCAGACTTTTAAGATGCAAGTCAAACCAATAAGAGCACTGATAATTAAAATAATGTAAAACTTTCAATAACACAACTGAGGACTTTTAGGAACAAAAGATCTGGTCACAATCAGACATGCAAGCAGTTCTCACTTGCTAATTCAGCAACACTAAGGGAGAATCAAAGATTGATGAATGCTCACATTTCACACACACTACATTAGTCAGAAACAAGTGTGATGTTTAATCATCCTCAAGTACTTGGTTTAGTAATCACTACTGTCAATTTTTGCTAAGCAAGGGCTGGTTAGACAGGGACTTATAGCTTAAGCTGGATTCTGATGAAAAGGATTTGAACCCAGTGTCTCTTGCAGTGTGATTGCTGTTATTAAAAGCAATTAAGAGTTCAAAAGCATACAGCAGCAGTTCAAATTAATTTTGTGACATTTAGAAGGCATTCAAAATTTTGCACACAAAACTGAAATTTTATCAGATAACTCTCAACACTTTACGAGGGCAAATAAAACCCATCTCATTTAGATGATTAATATAATTTATTAATGATTTCAATACTGTGCGATTGTTCAGATTTAGGAAATCTTAAAAATGAGTTGATTGTATGAAAATATCAAGAATATGATGAGGACATGGATCTCGCTTCAGTCATTCGTATCCTAGGCCGTCCAACCAACCCAATGGGTTCATTTAAGGATCGACTGGGATAATTATCTTCCAAGAATTATAAAGTATAACATTGATAAAAATATACAAAAACTTCAACAGTATAAAGCTAACACAATAGTAAATAATAAAAGATAACCTGAATCATTCATAAATAAATTGACTTTTTACATTGAACATCACATTCTATAGTAAATCACAAAGGCAACTCAATCTGCAAAGAAACAGAAATTTTCCAATGATGTAGACAAAAAAGTGAAAATAATTTTTAAATTATGTGATTCCGTCTGTAATGTGGGAGGTGAGTCAAACACACATATCAATGTTTTAGTTATGGTTTGGGATGAAACCTTGAAAAAGTGCCATTCACAACAGAATGTTACCTTTTGAGCGATTCAAGCTTAACAACCTTTAAAAGTGCCTTTTACAGGGTTCTCACTCTTTAAAACAGATTAAGACTTTTTAATGTACATGGGATGGTGAGGAGTTAAAAAAATATGAATTGCTCCTCTTCAGCACTACAAAAACATCATAGTGCTTGCTGGAAGAACTGCCATTCAAATAACACATTTTAAGGCCAGTGAGAACGCTTTAAAAAACATTGGATTTTAAGAGACCAATTACCTGACCAGGGCATTATCCCCATCAAGGTGCGAGAGGTCTGCATAGTTCTTGTAATGGCTGTAGGACTTGGAGACATCCTGACTGCTGCTGGCCATATGGGGAGGGTATAGGTGACTAGCGGACATGTCCCCTGTGCTGCAGCTGAAACAGGAATACGAAAACTCAACTTAAGTAGAAGTACAGGTATGCATTCTAAGTATCGTCCGGATCTGGCGAGTTGGCATTTGTGTCGTGATTTTGTTCAACTCAATTAGGGGCAGGTTAAACGTAAACAATGAGTTTCCACAGTTGCAGTCTTTAGCCTGGTCTTTGGGTGTATTCCTTGGTACAGGATGCCATAGCAGTGATTGCGACTCATTGAAACAAATCATCACCTATGGCAGTTGGCATACAAGATTTTGTATATGGCAGCCTTTCCCCTGGTGAGCTGAACCCAAGACTACTTAAGGGGAAAGGTAGGATTCACCAGAGCGGTTTTGGAAGGGGGAAACGGACGTCACTCGGCGGAATCAGTGAGTACAGATATGGTTCCTACATGCAAAAACCTATGAACGTTCTGTTATTTGCTTTCATTGTAGTCTTAAACAATGTTGATTAATATTGTTTCTTGTGTTGTCTGTGAAATGGTTTTTTTTAAAGGATTGAACCACTTGTAAATGATTTAGTCATAAATTTAAAAGAAAATAAATAAGTTTTACAAACAACTTCAACAAGGTTAGTTATTCTTTCATGATGGTTTTTGAGACTTATAATTTTCTTGCTCATTTCTTCATTTTATAGTGGCACAGTTCATATATTTATTTCAGAAAAATGTTCTTGTTCTGAAAAAAGTTTGAGAGCTGAAGCATTCTGCATAGCAAATTTTTCCTATAATATTTGTGTGAATTTACTTTTATTACACTTTCACATTTATTTAATTGCACAGGCCCATCAAACTGCATGAAACACTTTTCAAGTTGTTTTACCATTTCATACCAACACTCAGTTGGTAAAACTAAACCACCTTGAGATAAAGCCCCAATCCATATTTGATTATTTTCCTGCTGAATATATACAGTATTATTTCCCAGACTTTTATCATGCACTTTAAAAGCAATGTAACTGGCAATAAATCTTAATGCTTCATTAGAGTGGTCTTGTCTTATGTTAAAAGATGATTCGAATGTTGAAGCTCCAGGATTTTTTTAATGATTGAGTTCGAACATTATCTTTTATTATTGAGTTCCATATCTGCACTGTATCGGCTTCAAATGATGTGTCCTTTTCTTTTTCTTCAATATTGGTTAAATCATTAACAAGAGAGTTAAATAACTGGATGCTTAAAAATTGATCATCACTTGTATCGTTAGTTATGGCTCTAGATGAAAGTAGTGGGAGTTTAATGCATAAAAGAATTTGTCATAGTCTGTATTTAAAGTCGATGAATAGAGGGTGGTCGTAAAATTTTCTTAAGTCTCTTATTAGGCTGAATAGATTTTCTAAAGAATCTTGGTTTACTCAACAGGTTAAAATATATTTCAGTTCAGTCTGTTGAATAAACTTCAATCCAATTAAAGGAGAAACGGAGACTAACTATCCTTTTTGGAAAGGTAGCATATTTGACTTAGCGACAACTCTCATCTCTTCAATAAAATATTTTGCTTTGTGCAGAACATCCGTCTGGGATTCCAGTTTGAGCCCAAACCCGCACTGTAAATTTATGTCACTTATCAGAGCCTTGGAATTGAAAATATCAAAACAACCATCAATTATAGATAGACAGTAAGATGTGAAATTAATTGTTTTTTCTCACTCGGAAAATATTCTAATGACTTTGCAACGTGATCTGACAAAAGTTGATTCATTCTCCCCTTTTGCTTTGATTATTTTTAACTTGAATGCGTGAAAATTTGCCCCAAGTTAATTTAGGGCATATTTTCAAATCGCCAGAACCAGCTTCCAATAAATTTTCAAATACGTATTTTTGAATCAATTTATCAGAGGGTAGTTTTATTCCGCTAAGATATGGTTTGTTAATAACTTTAAAGATAAGGGAAATCAGCAAAAAACCAGATGTTTCTATCAAAACAAATAATTGTAAATTTTTCATCTTCAGTCATGTCGCTGCCTTTAGTCTTCATGAAGGTTAGAATTGGGGCTATAAAACTCCTTCAGAATAGATCTAGAACTAGCAACGACTCTTACAACAAAGATAAACAGATAGGGAGTCTAAAACGTCTATATACCTTGGAACATACTTAACTAAGGAGACCTGTGTTATATAGATCTATTTTCCAAATAGATGTAAAACTATGAAATGTTCTTAAAACAGTGAAAAACAGTAAGATAGTCGAAAACGACTAGTATTCTAAAAGCAATGCTTTTCACTGAATGACAATGACGAGACACTGCTCGCTGGAAAACTCATTCCACCATGTGACGTCATAAGGTCACCCCTCTTTTCGTGGAGGAAGGGCTGTTGGAGCAACTTGTCTACTTTACTAGCCTTGAGCTGAACCACCTTTGTACAAATGGACTTCCCTAAGGTCATCTGCTTTCTCACTGGAGCCTACTCTAGGAAAAGGATACATCCGATTTGAATAAAAGGACCAATCAGCATTTCAAAATATTAACTGATTCAATGAAACACTTCATGTTTAAAGTCACTCATTAGATATCTCTAGGTCTCAAATAATTATAATATACAGCCCACTTCAATAATTTCTCCCACATCGTAAAGCACGTACCTCTGGATACCGTATTTGAGCTTGACGGCAGTGTCATAGTCGGGTGCCTGACGGTAAGTGGGCAGGACAGAGCACACAGGCCTCGGTTCAGGGACAGAGGCAGCCGAGGCCCTGCGAGGGGGTAGCGGCTGAGAGGAGCTGCAGATGGAGGAGCTGCTGGTGCTGCGTGCTGGCACATCCATAGGCTGCACCTGCATGATAGGCTCCCGTTCCGGAATCTGGCTGCAGCTCTTGGAAGAGTTGATCCTCTCACTATAACGTCCGTCTGTGTAGTACACACCCAGGCCATCTGCAGGAGGAAAAAAAGAAAATCAGAGTACTAATCATGAGGTTCACCTGCCAAAATTTTAAATACAAACTTTAAGTTACAGGATTCATACACTTTTACTATTCAAGGGCTATAAAGTAAATTAGTCAAGCAATTTTTTCCCTATCAAACACCTGCAAATACCTAGTTATGAGAAGTTTTTTTATCATAAATCTAGGTGGAAGTAATATTTTTGTGGGGGAACGTATTTCCTGTATGTATTATGTATTCTGGACATGGCATCACTTGGCTTAAATAAATGAATACCATTTCAGCACTTCAACAATAGAAATTCCATAGAATGAATTCCGAATTTGAATGATAATTATTGATCAACACTAATAAGATTAAATGCCAGGCATTACCAAAACAGTAATAACTTACATTTTAAGATAATCCCAATATGCATCATGTGAGAGCTTTTGGGTAAAAGGCAAGTAAATTCTATTGTTTGTTTTGATAAAAAATTCCTCATAGAACAGAAATTCTAAATAAAATCACAACTATTTCAAAATCAAACTTAGAATTTCTTTCTAACCGTAAAAACATTAAAAAATTATATAAAATGGTATTTTAGACATGATCCACACTCATTTTAATAAACATAGATCATTTTAATGAACTACCAAATTATAACGTAAGAAATTCAAGGATACTTTTTCAGGTATCTTTAAAATCAAAAAGAAAAATTCAGGACTTTTCAAGGACTCATACAAACTTACGTTAGAGGGTACAGCTCATGTTCTAACATAAATATTTGAACTTTGTCATTGAACTTGGCAATACCTTCTTTAGATGCATATTTAACATTTTCATTAAGTTGTATATCAACTTTTCATTAGTCAAATGTACTTCCAAAAATATTCAGTGTCTCTCTTCAGCCCAAACAGCATTTCTCATTGTTTCAACAATTATTCTCATGGCTTAAAAGAGCACTTAAATTGGATGCTGCACCTTCCCAATAAATATTTATTATGAAACAAGCATTTTTATTTCAACAACTTAATGATGGTTTCCATCCTAAAATGTCATTGACAGTATAGTTCAAAAACTTTAATCTGCAGTGGTAGGCATCTAAAACGTATGCAACAAGTTGGTTCTGAAAAATAACTTCAGGTGACTATGTGGCCATTTACACATTAAAATTAAAAAGGAGAAATCCTTGCTTACTCGGAAAAGGTTGGACTAAAGTTACAGTAGAATACACGAATAACAGTGGTGAAAGATTTGCTCACAACTGAATTGAAACTAGTTTAAAATAAACTTTGTTTACATTTTATCGTTCTTTAACATTTATTATATGCAATTATCCAATGCTAACAATGAGGTGAAAAGCCCTAAATAATCAAGTACAAAGAGCAAAGGACACTTACCCAAGGAGTCCTGACTCTCTTGCATCGTGTGCTGGGGCAGGCTCTCCACCTAAACAGACAGCAAGATTAAAATGAAACAGAGAAACATGCTTATTGAGTCATAGTTCATTAAAGTAGAATGGTGCCTATCAGAAAGCAGAGGGGCCTGTAGTTCCCAATATCCAGATGAATGAACTAACTGGAGCGACAGGCCAGCTTTCTAACTTTTGCATTTTCATTGCTTCCTTGTAACTTAAAAGATGCTCTGAAATTAGGTGCTAATATATTTTTTAAAAATCGTTATGGATTAGTTTACTACAAAAGCAGGGACCTACCTTGGGAGAAGGTGCATGGTTGACCACATTGGGATTCCTGAAAAATAAACTTCAGTTAGAAAGGCACACAATGCATGATACACACAACAAGTGACAACGTGCACTCACATGTTGGGCAGTCTGGCTTCTGTTGGGACTTCAGGTGACGGGCTGAAAAAAATATGGTCTACTCAATTTCATTTTTTCATCAAGACAAAACTGCTAGGTCTGTCTGAACCATATATCATTCATAATAGAGAAGATTCAAAGGTACTTCTATTACTTGTTTTTGTTTATTAGAGGACTCATAGGAACAAGGGAATCCCCCGAAATGTTCTTGATGGTACAAAAATAAATACTGAAGTTTGCTTAATTGAAGTAAATGGAAGTTTTATTGAGCCCATAAGCACAAAAATCGTGGACAGATCTAAAAATACTCATAGTATCTGCAAACGAGTCTTATTTAGTATTTGGTAGCCAAAGCAAGTGATGTCTGTGTGAGGGACTGAATGGGAAGGAATTTTATTGTGTGAAAAATGAAACTTCAATTTAAGTCAATTTTATTAGATTCAGTGCAAATTTAGAGTTTTTAAACATTCAAAATATTCCAGGGATGTCTCAAGCCTAGTGGACCCTTCTTCTGAATGCTCTTGGCAAATCAATAAGAGAATTTTTCATCTTGTCCAATCCATACCCTTTGAGTCACCAAAGCTAAATCAATCCAATTGGTATAAAAATTACTAACTGAGCAGTTTGTTTTCAAATGTATTTTAGCACTTTGTGTAAGTTGGTTGTTTTATGGCAGAAGGGCCATATTTAGCTAAGCTGTGCCAAACAGGACAGACAACATCAAGAAAAAAATATCGTGAATGGGAGAAAAAGTGTTGGGCATTTTCAGACCTGTCTGCGACTTTTCTACTGATGGACTTATCAAAATTTTGGTTTACAACAATTAAGCTAGCTCTGGCATTTATTTTGAAGAGTCTGTAACATTTTAGAAGATTCCTGGGGTCTCCTCTGAATGGTCATGTATATGGAAACATGCATTAGAGATCATTGAAGAGAGCTTACCTCATGATACCTTCATTCTTGGTGTAGAAGCCATGCTGTTGGATGCTCGTCTTCCACACATACTTGGCCAGGTGGGAGTCATCCTGAAACAGACACACATCCAGTCACTCACTTCTCAAAATTGAAGCATTCTAACTCAAATTTGCAGAACTGGCAAGAGAAATTTCAGTTTGAAGGGAATTTTTACATCCAATTTAGTTCCAAACTAGTGAGTCAGTTTTAAATCAGGTTTTCCTCATTTCATTGATCGTGCTTTCTTTAAAAAATTCAATATTCTCCTGCACGTAAAAATAGAAAATTGTACCATTTATGTGACCTAAATAACAAATTACACATAATCATATCATTTTTACTAGTTACATGACACACATGCCTGTAACACAACACTTCAGATCTCACCCATAACATTTGGTGCCATTTACTTCAGGAGATCGTATTTGTAAAGGAAATTTATAAGTGATTGCAGAGTGAACAGTTTCATTTCTTGTTTTCACATAAATTTAATTTGAAAAGTTAAAAACAAAACAGAAATATTATTCAAAGGCTATCAGTGATACTGCTCAATTACTTTAAAGAAAATATATTGTATATTTTGGAGAACAATTTTCTCGTTCTCATAACTTTTTCAATGGCACCCATTGAAATGAAGTTCAAAGGTAATTGAAACTTGTGTAAACAAATTTTTTAAGTTCAAATTATTGGATAATTCAATTCACTTTTTGCCCTCTGAATTTTCCTGTAATTTTAATGCAAAACCATGCGTTTAATTCGACATTAATTTTGGATAATTAAAATATTTTTCTATTGAACAAAATATAATTTGCACAAGGTTGATTTAATTTTCCCCTAAAAGTGGCAGCAGAAAAGGTAATTTAGTGGTGACTCATTCTTTTTAGAAATACATCCAGGCCATATATACAAATGTACGTATAACAAGTCTCAATGATCACTAACCTAGTTAACTCTAACTTTACCAGTGACTTACCGCTTCTCGTGCAATTCAGTGATGATTGTCTCTTGCATTGTTTGGTAGTGACTGTATGTTGATTAAAGAAATTTTACCTGTTTTATTGTCATGTTTGGCTTCAAACAGGGTGCTTGCAAAACATTAACTAGAATGTTTACAAATGAAACAAATAAAAAGAACCACTTGTGTTTATTCAAATTAATTTTCAGAAATCATGGAATCCATAAAAGGTTCTTTAATTTGAATTCTTGAATAATTTGAAGATTTTTGGTGGTCCCTTCAACTTTGAACTATCCCAGTTTTACTGTACATTGGCAATAATTTGTGTGCTTTGTTTACACAAATAGTCAACATTCAACTAGCAATTTTAAACACACCAGTTTGTATTAACACTGGTGCAATTTTGTGGTAGCAAAGTTCAAGAAAAATATTTAAAATCAGAAATTAACACTACAATATGTAAAATTAACAAGAAAAACTAGAAAAAATAAAAACGTATGCAAAACCCCAAATGTTTTCCTACAATTTCATTATTTTTAATGCATAGAAAAACACAATAGAAGTTTGAGTAGTCATAAATTTTCTTTGAAGGGAAAAGAGGGTTGTCTGAAAATCTATGAATAAATGTCAAATAAAATTAATAGTGGACAGTAACCTTAGTTACAGTGCCTAAAGGCTCATTACAGACATAATACTAAAACAAATTATAGACTTATTTTCTTTCAATTTCTTTTTAATAGGTTTTAAAACTATTGGGAATCACTTTCTTACCTTATATTAGCCTGGACTTTGTAGATCATGTACTTGTATAGATAGGAATTTCATTTGCAATCTGATTTCTAGGAATGTAATTTTTCAGTTTTTTAACATTTAATTAATTTTTTTGAGATTTTTACGGCCTTTTTCAAGGATTTCAGCAAATATTTTAGGTTTTCTGTTTAGTTTTAATAATTTTTAACTAAACAAACTCCAGGCCCTCATATAATCAGATGTTATTTAAATTTCCAGATGTTATTTAAAATTTCCCAATCTGGAAAAATTTATTTTCAGGAGTTTTCACGATATACTTGATGCTGTCTTTTAAGAGTATGCTTGAATAATTGAAAATTTTAAGAACCTCTTGGCATGCCCCGAAACTTCAAAAACCATTCTTAGTTGAAGGATAGTCTAAGAGAGCAAATCACTCACCATGTAGCATTGTAGAACCTTGCGGCTGTTGCGATGCTCGATCCCAAAGCACCTTTTGTGGTGGACTAAATTCAGTATCTGATCCCAGCTTAGAAAAGAAAAAAAAGTCAAGCATTTCTTAATACCTTGAAATCCTGAAATAATGATTACCATAGTTTTAGGATAAAAGGCTGCACTTGCAAGAAGTTGCAGGCGTCGAAATATGGGGAAAACAAAACCATGTGGCAAAAGAGCAATTTTCACAAGATGTAATCTACTCAAGATGATATGTACTCACCTAATGTACCAGTCTTAATTTAGTTTGTAAATTAAATAAAATCTGTCACCATCATACACTCAAATAAAGTTTATTCATCATTTCAAAATGCTAGATATGTTTTTATTTTTTGACCTGAAAACAAATGGTTAGTCTTTAAAACAGCTGTATAGTAAAAAAATTGTTAGATGAGTTTCCACTCAAAGGCACATTAAATCAATAAGAGTGTATAGTAACTATGTCAACAAAATACATAGTTACACTTTTCGTTTTGTCACTTCAGATAATTAGCCTCATAATATAATTCAACCTTTTGATTATAAAATTTCAATGTTCATCTACTACTGTAAGCATTTCTAAAGGCAGGAAGTTCTATTACTTTATAAAAAATTTGAGCACTCAAACCACCCAACAAACTATCCTTTATGCGACACGAGAGTCAATTAAGAAAATGTAGCACCCAATAGATATGTAAATCCAAATTAGTGTGTTAAACTATCAGTTGTAAGTGCCCATCTTCCAAATGCTAATGGAAAACAGACAAGTCTTGTTAGGATTGGTTTTCGACAAGAAATCGTCTATGATTAGTGTGGACTTGATTCTGATCACCCTGTATAAAGATTCATAAAATTCCCATGTTTAAAAATAATATAAATTCGATCACAACCATCAGAACGCATATCTAATGGTTGGGATCACTGAATTAGTGTTTAGAAATCTGCTCTACAAATCGAAAGGAAGCACATTACTCACGGGAAGTAGGAGGATGGCTGGTTGTTCAAGCACCAGATGTAGATTCCAACCAGCGAAACACCCACAATGATGGCATTGTGGGAACTGTCCTGGGAACAGAAGGTACTTCTATTTTTAAACTTGAAAATACATTGTTCATTGACAAATTACTTCAATCTAAGAGCAATCAGCAGAACCTCTTTTTTTTTTAAATATAACATATAATTCTATTTTACATGTAGTTAGAGGTTCCATCCTCAACTTAGTTATAATTTGCATGAGATTCAAAATGTTACACATGTAACATTCTGAAACATCTTTCCTTACTTTTTGTTAAATTTTAACATGTTTCCTCTAAGTCACATTGAATTGTACAGTGTGGGAGATCAAATTCCTAGTATTTTGTTTTCATTGATCAGTGTGGTTACTTATAAATAGTGCACTCTCATAATTGAGAAAAGAATGCATATATTACTTATTAAATGTCACTTGTTTTTTTAATTTACATGAATATTTTTATTTTAAAATTCTTTGCTCTGGCTTGTTTTATTCCAATCCAGTTGAGATTTTTCTTAAGAAATTTAAATTAGATTTAAGTACAGCAAAAACTAACTATGATAACCTTAATTCTGTGTCGAGCACAGGGTAAAAAGTAAACCATGCAACATTTCATTCAGCTTCTTTCTAATTTGAAATGGTTGGTTGGCAGATCAGATTGGGGTCATATTTGGCAAAGCTGCACCAAACATTAGACAATCTTAAATAATGGACATACACAAAAGGAAAGTTTTATCGACACAGAAGAGAGAAATACAACTAGGGAGGAAACAAACTTGACATCTAAGAATTAGTAACAGTGCTTAGTACAGCAGCTTATATCTGAATATGAATCAGTTTCATGCAGGGTGTTAACTGCTAGGTGTGATTTGGAGCACATTCAGAAAGGAACTGAATCTGCACCAACTCACAGGTTGCTAATGCAGCTGGTGAACCCACTGAGCTATTTTAGTTTTAAACAGCATTTTGTTTACTTTTACTGTGTCAATTCTTATTTCCAATAAATCAACTTACTTCTTTAAGCCCCGTGTTGTACTTCTGTGGTGCACGGGGAGTTTGCTTTTGTTCAATAAAAAAAAGAAATAAAATGCATGGCAAAAAGAACACCTCAGTCACATTAACACAATCAAATTCTGAATAAATACTTTCATCCTTCCATCATTTTGACACTAAACTCAATTTTACTCATATTTTCTTTTTCGTGCTGATTTTTTCAGATTTATCATTGCTTTCTGTAATCAAACTGCAGAAGAATTTCATTAGAGTAGCTAACATCTAGTTTTAGCAATATTATGCAGCTTCATAACTCAAATCAAGCATATTAAAACTAAGTGGCAAAATTGGCAATTGAATCCCTTGATGGTAGGTTTTATATTGCCTATATTCATTGTGCGTGCAATTTGACAGTAAACAATGTCGACTTCTGTGCTAGGTACATTAGTGAAATATATGTACATGAGTTAGCCCATTTTATATGAAAAGTTCTCATAGGACTCACTTTTGCGGCAAAGCACTCTAGGCCATAGCCATTGAGGCGCTGGGCCTCCATGATGTAGTAGACCTCGGCCAGCTGCTGCGACATACCCTCCAGGCTGCGATGGCTCAGTATGACGCGCTCCAGGATTGCCTCCTGGTTCTCCTTGCCCTGTGCCATGTGCTGAAAAACACATCAGAAGTTATAAAAGATTATACTCTTCTACCTTTAGAGATGATAAAAGTAAAGTATGACCTGTGTCTACCACGAAAACTACCTCTAACTGCTTATCCATTGTTGCAGTAAAGGGTCTTATCCCATTTTCCATAGAGGAATTCAGAAAAAATTTTTAGAGGGACCCAATATCTTAGTTTTCCTATTCCAATCAAAAGGTCATAATGCTAAATGAACATTGTTTAATGAATTTTTGACTATTTTGTGGAAAGAAAAACTTTGTTTGCCACTGGTTAAATTAGCTTCAATGAATTATTGTTTTTCAACATTTAAAATATTTTGGGGAGTGCTTACCGTGGCCCTTCCAATATGCTTGGTCACTCATGTCTAAGTGAATATGATATTTTTCTTGTCCTATCCCTTCCCATTCCGAGTTACTTTAACAGATTCTCTTACTTTGGCAATCAAATACAAAATATTCATCTTGTTTGAAAATATATGTAACAGTTTTTCGACCTATCTTTGGTTTTTCTACTTTAGGGATTAGCAGAGCTTTGATTTTCATCAATTAACCTTTAGACTATGTGCGGTACAACAGTCGTACAAGAGATTTTCCTTCCAAGAGCAGCGCCGTACAGATGCTGTACCGAAGATTTTATCCCCCTTTTAAGTGACTGCTGGCATTGATCACCATTTGCGAACTGTCAGCGACTGGCCCTAAACAGGGACAGTCTTTTGGTTCGAAGCCCTACCCTGTCGATCATTCTGTGAATGCTGGGAAACTCAGAATGTTGCACCGGTGATATCTCTAGCATGCTAAACACCATGAAAGGAAAGCGCGTTAGGTGGTCAGTTGTAAAAGTCATTCACGACTCTCTCTTACAAGTTCTGTAGGGGGAAGGAAGTCAAGAGAAATCTGCTGTTCTGAAAAGCGGGTAACGAAAGTGCCGCGTGTAAAAGTTAAGGTCTACACAGTTCAAATGGAAAAGTCTGCAGAGGAAAAGACACAATACTGCAAGCTACGTTTACAAAATGTTTGCAGAAAAGACAAGGACACAACTATACTGTTCCACTTTAAAGGCACTTCTAATCTGTCAGGCAGAATTACTCTTATTACAAAGTCTGGATGGTGGAAGTTGCTAAAGGAACTGGGCTCATTCATTTTAAGTAGAGGTGACTCGACTGGATATTTTAATTCTTTTTTGGTGAGTCTTGTCAATGGAAAAAGGTAGTTTATTAGTTTTCAGCCCCTCAGCAACAAATAAAAATCATAAATATATTTCCAATTTGTCATCATGTGTGCTAAGAGAAACTTAAGCATATTTCTTCAAACATCCAGTAAGGAAAAGGGGACAAGGTTCGTTTTTGTGACGACAGGTCAGGGGCTGGAGCAGTTTTTATCGTGGAAAGACAAAAGAATCAGTTGGTGGAAAGGATTAGTTCTGAGTGTTTTTAGGGTTAAATATCAAGGTCATTCGAATAAAGAAGTCTCAAAGTTGTAAGTTTTAAATATTGAATGCACTTTTTATGTTCTTGTATTTAAAACAAAACAAAATATGGAATCTTTACATTTAGCTGATTGAACTGCAGGAACTAGAAATCGAAATAAAGCACATCTCATATTTTCATCCTTTTTCAAATGCCAATAAAAATTTCAGGATCGGTGGCAATAAATCCTATAATGATATCCTTTGCTGAGATTACAATTGAATACAATGAAAGGTGAAAAGGGACAGGAACACTCACTTTTGGCAGCAGACCGAAGTTTGTTAAGTATTCCGTTGTGTGTCTTTCTGGATCGTGGTCTCCAAATTCAGCTGGAAAGAAAACGGTCCATTAGAACAGCTATATGTTTATAGAACATGAATATAAATTCCTTCAAAGATAGGGTTGGTTGTTTTGGGGTTTTATGGCACCAGGACCATATTTGGCCAAGCTGTGCCAAACACAATGAAGGAGGAAGAAAAAGCAAAACGCAGAAGATTCAAAGATAGAGCTTGCACAAAATAGAAGTTTTCCAGACATTTAAAGAAGAATATCATCTAATTCCGTTCAGAATATTTTCGTTTTGCTTATGTCTATTATGGTCAAACAATGTATACTCAATGTTAAAATATACACAATTATATAACTACTATCTATTGTATTCTATTTGGGGTTGATCTATTGGATGAGCTACTGGTCTATAAAGGGATAGTCGGTCTATATAAGGTTCGGATACAGAAGCACCCAATTCATATAAATTTTTCGCAAAAATGCGATTTCCAACTCAAAACATACACTTCACACATCAGAAACATTTTTTGTAATCTCAGCTTGCATAGATCTAGAGATGCCAACCTCTGGTCAGACGTCTAAGGAATCTTTTGTGCAATTTTCAGTAATTAGTGTTTTCTATCAATGCTATAGCATAAACTAGTTTCCATAAAAGTGACAGTTTAATCAATATTAAGGATACATAGTACAAATTTAAAAAACAGTTACATTGTTTATTGGTTGCTTTTATGGCTGCATTAATACTGGTTTTAATGAGAGCTGTCATTGTAACAAAGTTCAACTTCTCATACAGAATTCCAATATTTTTCTACCATGAGCACTTTTGAAAGCAAGTTCGGTTTGCCTGTGCAGGACAAATAAACAGAATCATCATTTTTATATAAATATAAACACTGTTATAAAGCAGTTTCGGTAAGAAGGCAGATGACATAAGTATATTTCTAGAAAGTTGGTACGACTGCCATTTGCAAAATTGTGTATGTGTGATTATATGCTTAGCCTATTCATAATCAATGTCATTGCTTCTAACACAGAATAATCAATTCAGAGCCAGAAAATGTACTAAAGATGTCTATCATGGGATCACATTGTTTATACTGCTTCTTAATTTAACAAGTATACTCGTTCAAAACCATGACTCAAATATACACTTGTCAGACTATTGTTGGAATAAACAAATTTTCATATTTTAGCCTCTTCAAATAACTACATTTTTAGACAATATTGTACATAAATATTTTATTGATATAGAAACAATGAACAATTGCCTATTCCATCTGCTTCGACTTCGAAAAAGGAAGTGACCCAAAGAGCAGAATGTCATCTAAAAATTCATACACTTTTTTAATTCAAAATCAATACAAATATGGCAATTATTTGTGCATTGGTACAATGCCAAGCACGTATTTAGAATTAATTTTGGCCTAATCTTCACTCCCAACTTTCTATTCCAATCAAAAAGCTGCAATACGAAATGTTTACACATGGATGAACAAGTTTAATTATTCGTTGACTCTTCAGATGCATCCATGTGCCTTTTACCTACATGATAAACAAAACTGATGTAAACAGATTAAATTAGTTTCCGTCTGTATTTTTAATTGTTTTAACATTTAAAATATTTTGAGGAGTCCTTGATGTGAACCCTTCCACTGTTTTTCTAGGCAAATAGACAAGAAATTTTTCTCATCTTTATTTCCATTCAATTACCTTGCACATACATGGATTCTTCGATTGCTATAGCAACTAAATTCTAACCAAGCATTGCGTTCAAAAATATTTGTCCATATTCAGACCAGTCAATGATATTTTATTACTTATGGGCTTTCCAAAGATTAAATTGATATTGACATAGCTAACCACAGCTTTTATTTTTGTAAAATCAACATTACGCGAAATGTCCCTCTAGGAATGTATGTTCAGACAGAAACATGTTCCTGTCACATTGGTAATTGACACCACAATCATTACCTAATATTAAATAACAAGAACATCTTGTCACGAATGAGAATGTATGTGCAAGACTTACATCTATGGCTTTCTCATTGGCGGACGAAAATTAACACTTCGAAGGGCATCTGAATGTTCTTTTCCAGGAGATATATCCAACTCAAATAAAGTTTTAACCTTAATCTTGGAAACCCAGAATATTTGAATATCCCCTATTTCACTCTTTGGCACACCTGTTTACTGGGTTCGCAGGTAAAAATACTTAGGACTTGTCCTTGATCCAAAATTAATCTGGACCGAGCACATTAAAAGTGCTCTCCACATCGGTGCTATGGCTCGCATGAAACTTTATCAGCCCATAGCTTACAAGAGTAGGCTCTCCTGACAATAAAATTCTTCTCTACAAAGCCATCATTAGGTTGACCATCACATACGGTTCTCAAGTCTGAGGTATGCTTGTCACTTGTGTAAATATTAAAAAACTGCAGATTATCTAAAATCGTATATTAAGTATAATAGTGAATGTCCCTATTAAGTTCAGAATGATGTTATCCATTTGGACCTCAAAACCCAACCCATTGCTGAATTCGCATAGCAACTTTCGTCCAAGTTCTTTGGAAAACTACCTCAGGTTCCAAACGAAGCACTAATGTCACTTCCACCTTATGACCCTACTGTTAAAAGCTTGCAGAAAAGATCTAGAGATATTCTGCATCAACAGTTTCATACCCTCCCTCAGCAGCCAAAACAGCGTTTTGATGTGGATCTTGATCTTTATGATTTCAATTCCCCTAATTTCCCCCCTTCAACATAGCATTTGCAAGTCCACTAATTAGTACCATGTTCTGTCACCAGTAAGTTTGGGATAAGGACTCACTGGACCACTAATTGTATCACAGAAAATCTGTTACATTTAAATTGTAAACTTCTACTTAACCTCTTTTTTGTTAACCCATCCTTAATGTTTTAATTTTAACTAGCTTTCTGCAAGAGCATCAGTGGATTGTCCACCAGCTCATTCGACCACCGAAGTAAAGCACCTTCGGTTGTGAACAGCATTAGTGAGGGTGACCACTTGAGTTCTGGCTCATGACGGGGATGTGCCTAACAATTTTGGCTCTGCTGATTGACACTAGCCCCTTCCACCTTTATTTATATTTTAAAATATTTTCATTTAAGCATTCTGTTTCTGATTTTTTCCTTTTTCGATGAGATGAGCTGCTTCGGATGCTCCATAAGTGATATGTCCAGTCTAGCATTGGCAATTGTTTTGAAGCAGTGATTTGAAACAGCTTGTTTGTGTAAAAGATATAATAAAATTGCAAATCTATCAAGTAAGATTTTCCACAACAATTTCATCATTCTTATGTATATGTATGTTCAAACCATTCGACAAATCTCACCCTGTAAGCTGTAGCTCGCAAATAGAATCGTCTGCTCTTCATTGCAACAGAGTTTCCCTTCCAGGATGTCCGATTTCAGCTGAAGGAAGTAGTGATACCTGAGAACAAAACAACATTGGTAAAGAGCATACACTGGATTAAATTACAGCAGGATTCATATACTTTTGGAAGTAAATTCTAGGAACTTTCCTATGAGTATTTGCAAGTTTTTTTAGAGGTATAACAATTGGCTAAATTTAAACATTTATCATACATGCTCAAATTGTAATGACATTTTGATTAAGAAAACTTAAAAATAGCTTCGAAAAATAGGGATCAGTCTTTTTATTTCATTGCTAACCATTTCATCAATAAAGGGTGGAAAGGTAGGAATTATACAAAAAACAAAAGATTAAGGGGAAAGGTGTTTTTATTATTTTGACCACTTTTCATCCACGCATATTGGTTCAAAGTTCCCACTTTCAAGCAAGAAAACTAGGGCCTTTTTGAGGCTATTTGTCAATTTTTAAGGTTACATTTCACATATATTGCAACAGAAAGAAACTTTCACATAAGCTAAAATCCAGTTGTAAAAGCACATTCATTTTTAAATGACCTACACATATTAAGCAAACAATGTTTCATGATCTTCAACCTAGGACAAGTATCACTGACCTTGGTTTTTTAATGCAAGTAAAATAAAACATGCAGTGTTTTTGTGGAAACTAAGGCTTTTAAAACTTTTAAGAACTTTCAGCTACATTTAAAACAGATTGATGTTGATTAAAACAGAACATTTTTCCATATAAATTTGTGAAATACAATTTTAAATGCAGCACATTTCACTACCAATTACTTATATGCTCTCAAAGTGCATTACCAAGTCATAACATTTAACAAAATGGTTAATAAAGGTTGGGTTTACAAAGCAAAAGATTTTCCTATTCTTGTCAATTTTCTTGCATCGAATTTCTTGATTTTTACAGTAACAGTGCACAAATAAATAAGCTTTTTGAAGGCTTAAACCTACCTAAAACAATAAGAAATTCTTAGGTCCCTCCCCCTTGGGTATGAGAAGTGTTTTAGGAATTCCCTTTTCATCCAGGTCTTTCTCCAACTAATCATTAAAACCGAAATCAGTGGCATTTGATCTCAGTCAAGAATCATTGATCTTGATATTCTTTGCAATTGAAACAAAGTGTTACAATTTTGCGAAAAATTAGGACTTTTTTTATAAGGATTTAAAACTTTAAAAAACGTTGAAGCTAAAAGGCCTTAAAAACTAAAAGAAAAAGTCAGGCCTTTTTAAGACCCATGTCAACTCAGAGTTCTGACACGTGTGAAATGTACCCATTTGGTAGCCAATTTTTGAAAATATTTTTTTTTTCATTTTCTGCATCTCAAAGTACCTTAAATAGCCAAAAAATAATGATTTGGGAGGTTGGTTGGTTTGAGTCTAATGGTGGTCCAGCAATGGATGCAATCAAATGCCAGATCAAAAATTTAAAACAGATTTTAAAAGATATATGTCAGGTAAACAACCAAAATGTTTTGGGAGGAGAGGGGTTTACTGGGGATTGCATTACCTGGTGACCTCGTCGTGCAGGATGTTGACGTCAGAGACGAAGAACATGACTCCGAGACAAAGGCTGCTACAGTCGAGTGCATATTTGTCCAGCTGCTTCTTGAGGGGGCGCTGCAGGTCCACCCACCAGTGCGTCCCCTTCTTGGAGAGGAAGCGCAGGCCAAAGTACTGAGCCTAAAACAAATATTTACTCCTTTAAAATATGCAAAATCACACTTAAATCCACAAAAACACAAAACAAATCACCTCGACCAAGAAACCAAAAATAGAAAACATTTATTTTTAATACCTGTAAATTAACAGGGATGAAATTAACAAACTGGGGCTGAGTAGTTTGCCAAGACAGCCAAAATAAACTTAAGTTTATTTATTATACAATACATATAGTTTATAATATAAAGAATTTTATATTATTCAATTTGGAATTTTAGAAGAAATGGAACTTTAAATTGTTACATTGGCTATTAGTGCCATAGTAAGAGATTAAATTTTAAGGGGATCACTTGAATGGCAGGAACATCAAAACCATCTGTTCTGTTTGAGAAATCAAAGTTCTCTCCTTCCTGCAGTTGACAGAGGAACAGTTTAATAAAAAGGACTGTTAAGCACCCTTCAAAACCATCTGAACGGGAAGTGATCTTCCACATGAATAGGTTGACAGGTCTGCAAAGGGCAGTTAGTGGAAGACCTGCAGCTATATACTCCTGCCTCAAAGCTGTTGCTATGGATGTTGTAACATCCAAAATTAAAAAAATTAGGGAAACTTAAAGGGCTATTTTTAATTATATTGAAATTGCAAAAATTAAGTATGCAAAAAATCGATTACTATTATTACTCTATGCTCACATTTATGGTAAACATGTATAAGGGTGCTGATGTGAGGCTGGAAATACAATAACCCCTCAATACATCATGCTTCTTAGGGAACAAGAAAAAAGAGCAATACTCTGAGGGCCATCCTTATTATAGAAATAAGATATAAAAGGTACCTTAAATAATGCATTTCTCATTTAAAATTATGAGAAACTACAATTTAAATACAAAAATCGATGGTAACACTGTTTTAAATACTAAATAAGGTAAATTATTATTGATAGAAATACTTTTTCATACTTATTTCGAGAACAAGCTATTGGAATATAACTAATTACATAATCTGTCAGCATTGGATATCTTGTCATCAAACATTGGTCGTTCTGTCAACTTGTTCTCGTGTCCACCAATAAAGCAATGTAAATGTATGTTCACTTCATTTCAATTATATTAAATGTATTTGATCTTCAAATGTATAAATTTAGTGTTTAACTTGAAGTGAACTGTATGCTAATTTTGTATTGTGCCGATCGCTATGTGCTTTCAGTGACTGGCAAATAACGCAGACGATATCTGATTGAATGAGGTAGTTACCTCCCATCAAAATTTAAGTTACAAAAATATTTTTAGTTCAAATAAACAAGTATTCTCTGAGATAACTGCTTTTGTTTCCCACTACTTTTAGAAGTAGGATGTGAAAAACTCACAACTTTTGAAAAATTATATTAGAAAATAGGATTTGTTATTTAACAGATTTTTGTAATTTAAATCTCATTTTAGTGATTCTAATTTGTTGCTTTTATCTGTATAAATATTTTTAGTGTAGTTTCTAGATAGTATTGGAAATGTCTTAGAAATGACGCATGCAATTCAGTGTAATTTCTAGATAGTATTGATTTATGTTAAACACTAAAACCAAGTTTTCGAAAAAATAGCAGGATAAAGGTTCAAAATTAAAATTATTCTTGCTACTGCTTAAAATTATGTGTTGCTATTCTTTCATTTGATTTCCATTTTGAGATACTAAAGTCCACTACTTAATATTTTTAATTTAAAAATAAACATTTTGAGAGAGAAAAAAATGTAATGGATTTTTATAAATCATAATTAACAAGATTTTAATTTCTTAGCTCTTTGATATCGTACTTGTTTCACGTGTAAAAAATGTAAGTTAAGTTAAACTGTTAAGCTGGAAATTTTCTTTTTTACAAGGACAGAAGTAGCAGAGGTGGCAAGATGGTCTTTATGAATAACATTCTTGTCTTCTAGACAAGCACTAAAATACAAGTGAGTTTTCCCTATTCTAAAGGAGATATCTGGGATACAATGTTTTCGTAAAGAGGAAATCAGAAATAAAAAACTAATTTGCTTTATCTTGAAATTTCATTACTACAAGCATGGTATCAGATGAACATTTGGCTTTTATGAATATTAACAGGTTCTTTTTATTTAAACTCAGTTGACTTTCTTCTGGATGGTTTTTTAAATAAGCTAGAAAGTGAGGAGCCCCCAGTACTCAATTGTAACATACTGAAAAGAAATGTTAAACAGTGCTGATTCCATTATCAGAAATAGCAAATTCCCTCATAAAATGCAATCAGGTTGTTTTTCCGACTTTCTATAGGAAAGAGTATGTCGAAATTAACTGAAAACACTGCAATGTATGGATTGGCCCTCATATATGTAAAAAGCAGCCTCTGCTGATGAACAGATTTGTGAATGACTTGTTTCAGTAAGCAGAAAGAGAAATATTGGTTGGTCAGTTATTGTCATTTCAACTCCTAGATGCTCTTAAATCCCTTAGATCCCTGAACTGGAGAGGTAAATATTTCCAATGAGTAACCAAATGTGGTGTTTAAAGAAACACTTACAGCTGGATGCCTAGGAGCCTGATTCCATTAGTTATGGTCAGGCCCAAACATAAAAGAAAAATATCACAAAAACAAATGCAAGCAACCAAATATACAGTGATTTGAAATATCTTATTAAGTCGCATATCAGAAGGGGCACACAAAGTTCTAGGTTGGTTGTTTTAGCGTTTCTTGGGCACACGGACCACATTTGGTCAAGCTGCACCAAAACCAAGACAACATCAAGTAAAACATGTAGTGAAAGGGGAAAAGAGAGGGATTGGGATATAGAATAATAGGATGAAAGCAGAAAAGATTGCTTGGGTATCCTGGGAGTGCGATACCTGTGTTTACTAAAAGCAGCAAACCCTATGGGAAAAGAAAAGATCGTTAGAGTACTTTGGGTTCGTGAAACCAGTACACTCCTAAAGGTTGATTGGATTTTATGGTACAAGGGTCTATTTGGCCATGCTGGACCAGACACAAGACAGATAATATCAAATAATGGACATATGTACACAAAAGGAAAGTTTCACTGACAGAGAAATACACCCAGGAAGGAATCGAACCTGAGTCTACTACAACTCGCAGGCTGCTCAGTGGGCATACCCACTGAGCCATGATGGTCCCACACACACCTAAAGGAGATGTGCCCATTAGGGTCAAAGTTCTAGGTACCTGCACTCCTTGGGTCTTAATAGTTTATGGTTGGGGATGGCATCTTTCAACATGAGGGATAAATATTACAAATATACTGATAATATTAGTAATGATTTATGTAAACAAAATGAGTTTTGAAATACAATGATTTGTGTAAATAAAATAAAGAATTTTGATATACTTATATATGAAGCAAGTGGCGTTTTACTTAGGCCCCCAATAATTTCTCGTAAGTTGGCACTGTGCCATCCCAATCAATACTATTATCTCTAATGTCATCAAAGTAAGGAAGTCAGTTATATTCAGTTCAAAAAGGTCATTCCTCAGGCATTACTGAGTGAAAACAATGTATAAAATAAAGCATGTTTCAGGTTATTTCATTTCCATTATAAAATTTTAATTACGAAATAAATTTTAAAGTTAGAATTAAATTATGATTTTTTAAATAAAAATCACTTGATTCAAATCAAGTTTATTTATATCAGTATATCCAGTTTAAGAGTATTAAAATCTAACATGAATCCATGTTTCCGATATTATGTTTATAAATTTATATTAAATTGATTTGTACCAGTCTGGTCAATGTTTTTAAGTATTAAAAAGTAACTTAAATCTTTTAAATCTCTTCATTTCAATCTGCTCTACTCTGTAGTACACTTGCAAATTTTGTTGCACTTTATTTTTAAGTGACTTTTGCACTTCTAATTAAAAATCAGGCAGAATTACTCTGCTTCTGCAAACAAAAATTTCATTAGGAACAAGTAGTAAAAAAGAGTGATGTAGCCCAATGTGTGAAATAACAAGGGGTTTCTGTACTTTCCAGGTCCCCCAGAAGATACAAATGCCAAAAAATTGGAGTACCTGCTGCAGCCCCAGTCTTTGGCAAACATTGTTGAGGCACTCCTGTCCAAGGCTCTGGGCAGAGAGCGTGCACTCGACAGTCGTGTTGTCCAGGAGCTCCACTGACAGAACGAAGAGGTTCTTGGATGAGACATTGTACTGGCGGCTCTTCTTGAGCTTCAGCTTGAATGGCATTCTTCAGCTGATCCCCATCTGCACAAATGATTCCATTGAACAAACATTTCAAATCAGTGTTCACACGTTTCTTTTGAAAATGAAAAATGAGCACCCTTACCATTTAACCCTTTCAGGGCATTCCCACCACCCCAGAGGGTGTTAACCTTTTGCACTAGAATGCCACAATATTGGCAACATTGCAGTAGTTGATCAAAATGACAGAATGCAAAAGGTTAAAAAATATCCTATAAAAATGCATGACTCAAAATAAGCTATTTAAAAATTCTATGAAAGAAAGAAAACACAACTAAAACAATTTTCACATTATTCTTGGAAAAAAGAAAAGGGAGATGTTTTAAAAATAATTAGAGATAAAATGAGTGAAAATTGCTGAATTCACAATTGTTCTAAAACTTTAGGACACTAATTCATGTCAGAAAATTGAAACCTACTCTATGCAGTCATATGCATGGCTGAAGTCTGTATTTGGCATAACTGATTTGGCAGCCAAATTTGATGATTTTCTCCTCAAAGCTTGAGAATCAGGAAAACATTTTGCTCAGACAGAAGACCTGGATAAATTGACAGGAATGCCAGTGATTCGCTGAGCAAAAAGCGAACGCAAGCTGATTTGCGATAAGCACTTCATAGCACTAAACTTTACAAACATGTACTTTTCAGGGTGCCATATTTTTAAAATAAAAATTAAGTACTTTAAAAGAGGTATGAGCCCTGTAATGGAATTGTAAAGACTAAGTCTTACGTTGCTTTGAAGCCCTGGGTACAAGTGACCTTGACGGTAAAATATATGTTAAATAAAATTTTTTTATTGCAAGTATTTATAACTGTAGTTATGGAAATTAAACTGATAAAGTGTAACAAAACACTCACTTAAAAATCTGTCATACACCAAACAGTTCATGCTAAATAATGTGAAGAAATTTGTATTGCGATTAGCACCTAGTGTTAAAATTCTACCATCTAAAAGTTGCTAATCTTTTAATTTTTATTTAGCAAAATTAACAAAAAAATATTCACTCCTTCGTTAGTTTTTTAAATTGTAAACAATTCTTATCCCCTCAGAAAAAATAAGCTGAAACTACCATTTTAGTTATAATGACGACATTCTGATAACTGAAAAATCTTACACAATTATGTTTCTCAAACTTGCATGATTGTGTCCTTTATAAAATTAAAACATGCACACTCCTAGTAGGTGAGCTACAGCCACTAATGTCACAGCTATATCTATGTATTACGCAGTCTCAGCTTTGCTGCAACTACTATACAACACAAGAGTGCAACTTGCAATTTATATCATGTTCGCTTGTCAAATTTATAACCAATTATTTATCAGTTTTTAACTAGGGGTTCATACACTAGATTAAATTCAATGACTATAAAATACATGTGTTCCTACTCTATAGCAAAAGAAAAGTTAGGGTCTTTTAATGGTTAATTTGCGTATTTTTAAGGCTATATTTAACAAAGCTCAAAGTAGATTATCCAGTGAATGCACAGATGAAGAAACTTTCTAAGGTTTCAAGGATTTCAGACCCAATAATGATACTTGTTAATTTCTCAATGTGCTTATGGATATACATAAACATCCATTTGCTTTCACTAAACCAACTTCAGCATCTATTTTTAAAACATCAAGAACATTTCAGGGGCCTAGGGTTCTCTGAATACATCCCTGCCATAGAATGCAAAGAATGAAACAGAAAAACCAGTGAGGTATTCCTGTTATAAGGATGTCAGCAAGATTTGAGACTGTCGGATTCAGAAATAACATCTGTACCAAGAGATCACATATTTATAGTATTTTTCAATTGTTCTCAGGAGCGCTGGAGCTCGTCTAGCAAGTAATTTGACAATGATAATTACGTTAATTCAGTTTTGATATTAACTTTTTAGACGGTAGATGGAGCCCTTACAACGCCGTCAATTTCATATCACGTAGTTAAATAAACTTGTTGGTATAAAGAGATATTCAAATTTTTAGAAACACGATTACGGGTTGAAGTATTTGTAAAATTGACTAATTTTGTCAAAACCGGAAGAAAATTCACTTGTTATGAAACAGCGCTATTTCAATTCAATTAAAATTGTTCAATCAAATCGAAATCCTGCATATTTGTCTTTTGATTATGTAAACACTTGCTTTACAAATAGTAAACAAACCAATTTACACAACGCTTGGGTTGTTTATTTTACATTTTCGTTCCGAAAAAGACCCAAGTAGGAGAAATTCAAAAATACCTCAAACGAGCATAAGTGTAGGTAATTTAATCTGACATTTCAATTTAAACTTTTGATGTTTTCCTCCGCTCCATGTTATGAAGAGCAAATCTGTTGCCAAATACGAAGTAAAAATACGGATAGAATAATAGGTAGGTATTTTAATTTACGTCAAACTTGAGAAATACAAAGGGCTATTAGCGACGATCCGGGATCGAACCCGAAGAGAGAGAGATTCTTCCAACTTCCACACTACGCCAACTTGAGGACATTTGAGACCACGGCAGATTTTTCACGCACCAGCCCCCTTTCCACCCGTTGACGGTCTTTGATTGGATTTGAACTCGCAACCTTCGGGTTGGTAGTTCGTAACCCTTCCAACCGGGCTACCGCGTCCCTCTGTTAAGCTGGAATTTCATTCAAATTAACTGTAACCGTATCTTTTAAAGACAATATAAATTTGGCAACAAGTTGCGTTTCGAGGATTTGCCGACCGAAACTACTTTTCTACTTTAGATTAGTGTTTGTTTTTTGTTGTGTTTTGACATGTGATCCGATGTCAATTTCTACATCAGAATAAATCCCTTCATATTTTAAAAACATCCACGTGGAATCTTTTCTTTGCAAATTTGTTTGATTAATGTCAATTAATTGTAAAAGTTGTCAAAAACAGAAAAGTATTTGAACATTTATATTTGGTGCAAGACGTAAGTTCATTTTCAAATTTAGGTAATTTGTTCGATGTTATTTTGCAAAAAAAGTGACGGAGTATAAACTTGAAAGAACCAACAACACTTGAAAGAAAATGTATTTACATCGCACCTTCTCGGGAAAAGTGACGGATCAAAATGAAAGCTAAATCGTTTTAAAAACGAACATAGCATGGAAATCAATTCAACAAATGTGCTAAAAAAATTTAATAAAGGTGACGAAATTCTTCAAATTAAGAAGTGAAATATGCTTTTCTTTTGCCTCAAAATTCTCTATTTAGTCCTGTCACTTTTCTTGAAAATAGGTTTGATTGTAAAAACATTGCTCGGTTCGATCTAGCTTTTAAAACCTCAATCAATCATTAAATATTCGACAAAAACTCATTCAGACGCAATTTAGGACAGAAAATCTGCTTGTATTTTTACCCTTGTTTCAAAATTTTATCAACTTATTTCATGAAGCAAGAATGTTTACTAAATGGAGTGTGTTTTTCAATATAGAAGCAGTGTCCACATGCAAAGTCAAAGCAAATTATTTTATTTCATACTATCAATTATTAAAACTTCATTCTATGTGAAAAATGTTCAGTAAACCCTTGATATATCACACATTCAGCTATACTGCTTTTTACCTGCCCTCCTATAAACTTTTGGTGTGAAGAGCAGAAAGTTTATCAGTTTCTTTAGAATCGGGGGGATGGTTGATCATGTGTTTCCAATAGTTATACTGAATTGGTAAGAAAGATTCAGGTGTTTAGTGTGGCTGAAAGGGAATTACTATTTTAAAATATTCTTCCTTAGTATTATTTTAAAAGCTTTACTATCGCTAATATGTTTAACATGCAGTTTTATATAACTTTAAATAAAAACGAGTTTATTGATGCATAATCTTTACCTTTTCATTTTTTAAATTTCTTGACCCTTGGTATTTCACACTTGTCCTAGATATATCAAGGGTACTGTACTTTTAGAAGTGATATAAAAAGGAATATAAAAATAGTTAGGCATGCTGTAAGAATGGTGAGCTGCTTGATGAAATTATTTCAGATTAATTTTCTGCCTTTGTGAAATATGAAAATATTTCCAAGCATAATCTGCAGCGTGCTTTTTACAGGTCCATGCCTAATTACTCAACGTTGGAACCATCAACACCATGTGGGGATGGGGTTGACAGTTCCAGGGGGCTGTGGTAAAGTTAAAAAGTTTTTGTTATGTAATGGGCAAAATCTGTTATAAAACAGTTTGGATATAAAGACTTACAGCAATGCTTTTGGTGCATTTTTTGTAGCGAGTTATGGCAGGTAAAGGCAACCCCGCTTGGATTATGCCTGCTTTTATGGCAACCTCGGGAAGTTTGTATTTAATTTTTATTTAGCTGTTTATTTGTTTATAAATTTGTGTGAAGACAAAAAATGTATGTTTTTAGAAATTGTTAGATTTAGATTGGGAAGAGTTTAAAATAGTCTAAAAACTTTAAAAAGGACAATCATTTGATATTTTAACCGCTATTTTCTAACTGTTTCCACTAGTCATTTTCCATTAAGAAAAACAATGTTTTCATAAGTTTTCTAATTGTTTCCATTAATTATTTTCTTTTAAGAAAAACTGTTTTCTAACAAACTTCCTAGGCCACATAAAAAGTGTGCCAAAAGCATTGCCACACAAAAGTCTGTATCCAAGTTGTACCAACCTGTTTTCTAGATTCAAAGTTATGAAATCTTTTCATTATGTTCATAATCAATTCGAGATGCAGCTATTATTTATAGTTGTGGTTTTGAACCTTTTAAGCTTTGTGTGCCCCTGGAAATATGTAACATTCATACCCTTTGTATTAACAGATGAAACTATAAGTATTGTATCACGATGGGAATGAAATAAAACATGCACACATTAAATTTTGTATTCTTAAATTACATTTAATAGATATACATAGACAAATGATTTGACTAACTTTATAAACTTATAAATGTTTCACTGGGTCATCAGAGATGGTTGACACTTGCAGTTCAATAATTTTGATTTGAAAATAAAAATCATTGGTCCAATTTAACATATCAATTGGTTCAGTTTTCGATATTTAGAATTAGATCAACAGTTACAAAATTCAGTGATATTTCTGTTTTTTTAACAAATCCATTCAATGATGAACATATCACACAGTATTTACAGGATGACAGGAAATCTACAAAATGGTTCCAGTTCTACTGAATCAAAATTGACTTCTTGCCAATGAAGAACAAAAATAGTTATGGGCTGTTGTGCCCTCTGGAATGAAATTTCTTTATATATATATTATTTTGCTAAAGTAAAGTTGTGAGTCGGCTTCAGCTGTGATGATCCTTGCTTACGAATTGACCTGAATATATTTCTATAATATTAATGTAAAACAATA
Organism: Meta bourneti; assembly: GCA_933210815.1. NCBI lineage: Eukaryota > Metazoa > Arthropoda > Arachnida > Araneae > Tetragnathidae > Meta > Meta bourneti. The sequence continues at coordinate 53,582,546 of OW119928.1, forward strand.
GAATTATCCATAAACCATGATTGCAAAATGGATGTAAGATGATTTTCGAAGAGCTTCGTAGCTAGCACTCAGTGACAATGTTGAACTATCTAAACTTGCTTTTCTTTGTTTCCATCTATAACCTGCTATGTTAATATACATTTTTCTCAGCAACATCAAGTTTTAATTTGTTCTAACTTCCCCACACTTGGATCTTCCCACATCCTATTTCTATAGCAACCCCTTTGCGGCACGTGCAATTCTCGTGGTTGACAGACAGTACTAGATCTAGCGACTTGAACTCTCGTGGTTCACCCATAAAAATTTTACCACCTACCATAGTGGGCTGCAGTAGCCCTGCCCTGTAGGAAGAGTAAAGGACTAGCAACCGGAGGGTTGCGAGTTCGAATCCAATCAAAGACCGCACTGTACAAAGGGGGCTGGTGCACATTAAATCTGTCATGGGCCCCATATTTTATGGTTCACCCATAAAATTTTTACCACCTACCATAGTGGGCCGCAGTAGCCCTGCCCTGTAGGAAGAGTAAAGGACTAGCAACCAGAGGGTTGCGAGTTCGAATCCAATCAAAGACCGCACTGTACAAAGGGGGCTGGTGCACATTAAATCTGTCATGGGCCCAAATGTCCTCATGTTGCCGTGGTTTGGAAGTTTAGAGAGTGGGGTCCCAGCTCACGTGTGACCTCATCATCTGACCTTGGTACAAAATTACGTGGTCTCAGATCTTTTCCTTCGGTGGTTGATCCCAGACAGTCGCCAATTGCCTGTTGTGTTGCTCCAGTGCAATGTTAATTAAATACCTACCATTGTGGGGATGTGTATCTTGTACGCTTTGAGAACTACTGGTAGAGGGAAAGAAAAATTTAGTTTTGTGCAAATTATACAAAAAGTACTTCCAGGTATTTTATTTCATGAAGAGCCTTATACTAAAATGATACGGGGGAACCTGGAGTGCAACCATTAGTAACCAACACAAAGTAATTTACAAGGCAAACCAAAAGCTCATCGGGGATGAGTTATTAAAAAAGAGCAATGCAAGCACACAATGTATTTAGGTGCAATACATAAAGGGATTATTGTAGTTGCATAATTTTTATCAGAACTGCCTGATATGAACTTACAAGTTATAGACTGAAATGATATTAATTCACTTAAAATTTTCCAGTGCCTATTTGGCCATTCAATAAAGTGCCGAATTCAAAATTTGACATCAAGATCCCAACAGAGGCAAAAAGGCTCTTCTGTTTGTAGTTCATGTTGCAATTCAGCTGCTATTTGCATATTGGTATAGGAGGGCGCATTCTCAGTAGATGATAGATTATTCTTTTGGTATTCTATGCATTTTGTGTTGGGTTTTCACTACTTCTACTTCAATTTTAGGTTATCTTTTCTTTGCTCTGAAAATAGATACACATACTACAGGATACAGTTGTAAAAGTATCCTTGCAGGGTTCATCATACTACTAATGTGGCATTTCTTTTGCAGGCTTTTCAATTTGAAATTTGGTGAATTCTGTCTCATCTATTAAAATTTTGTTACCTATTGACTGTAGATTGCCCAAGCTTAATGAAATTGTTTGTTAAAAAATTAACGTTCGATTTCTTGAAGGTGTAAATTTTTGCTTTAAGTCGTAAATGATGTACAGTCGCGGAAAAAAAACGAACCCCTGTATTTCGAGCACTATTCATAGAGCAAATTCAAAGATATCATTCAATAGGGAATAGTCTACAAAAATGCAAAAACATTGAATAAGTGGCCGTCTTCATATAAAATTTTGCACAAACAACAAAATTTTCAATGGGGAAACGCCATGTTTTGATGCCTTAATCAGATTCTGCATAGTTAAATTAGTCCAAATATGAAATTTCGTGATTTTACTATCTTTATATCCGGAGATATTCAATGTTAAAGTTGCTGTCAATTTCAGAAAAAATCGCTATTCTTAGATCGAGATTAATTGTGTTATAGTTACCCGAATTTCAAATTTGAACATTATTTCAAACGTATTTGTCAGAGCGTGCAAACGATCCGAGGTTTGTCAGACGTCTTTTAAATTTTTGGTTGCCCCCTAAAATCGTCATGACGAGGAAAATTTAATGTAACGCAAAACTAACCATTGGAATGAGCTGAAATTTTGCATGGTCATTAGAAGTCATTCGGAATCGCTTCCCATCAAAATATAGTAAGGTTCCAATTCATAATTTTTTCAAACATTAATTTAGTAATTATTGCATACTAAAAACTATTTTTAAAATAAAATTAGGTGGATTTTGTTTGAGTTGTTTAATAGTAACATTGTACAAAATATCAGCGCTTTAGAAATATTATTTAGGAAGATATCTATGAAAGCGATTTAACATAAGGGGCTCCAATCTTTGTTCTCATAACTTCGAAACGGTAAGACCTAATGACATGAAATTTGATATCTGATGTTAAATTTTGATGTAGATGCGAAATTGTATGTTGAAATAGGGGTTCTATTGGAAATTATGAAGTTGGTGCTCAATTTAATATGAAGACGGCCCCTTATGCATATTTTATGTATTTAAATTTATAGAAGACTAATTCCTGTCAAACACCATCTTTGAATTTTCTCTATTGTTAAAATTGCTCGAATGAAGAGGGGTGGTTCGTTTTTCTTCCGCGACTGTCCATGGTAAATAGGTACATATACATGGTAAAACAATTGAAATAATTTTTTGAATTTTCTATTATACTGGCAAAATAACTGATTTCCCCTTAAATGGATTCTATGGGAAAAGAATGATGCACCTTTAAGGCTACAGGTCCAAATCTAACAACTGAGATTTTGAAATTCTTAAAACAGGGAACATGAATTACAAAAAAACTGGTGAATGCTCAAATTTAAATAATAAATCAAAAATGATCACTATATTCTTTGATGATGACTAATTATTAATTGCAGAATCGCAAAACCATTTATTAATTTTGCAAGTATATTTTCCCACAATTGCATATTTCTGCATTTTTATTTTGCTTTTATTATTTCTGCAATTGATTTGAACCTTCATTTGAACCAAGTTCATTAACATGAACAATTTTAAATTATTGTTTTGGCGGATTTTTTTAATTGAAACTATGCAATCAAATAATTTTCAACTTTCTCTATTACAATTTCAATTATTCACTTCTCCCGCCCATTCGATCACCTAAGTTAAGCACCTCCGGTCTTAACCAGTACTTGGGAGGTGACCACTTAAGTGCTGTCCCGACTCGCGGATGCGTCCAAGAAATTTTGGCTCCGCTGAATAATTAAGCTAATCTAGTCCCTTCCACCCATATTTTCCGGTCACCCCTTGTTGGTAGGCTAGGTGACCTGGGTCATAAAAAATAATTTTCATGGAGAATCACGTACAACTCCACGCAAAGGTACACTTTGGCATGATTTTTATACTCCAGGTGATGTTTAAAAAATATTAAACGGCATTTTACTTCATACACATGCAGCTGTCGTTTAATGAGCCAGAAAAATTTGAAAGTAATGTTTGTGAGGAAATTGTGAATTGTCCTATCCAAATAATCCATTTAGCTGAAAAATTGATAATTTTTTGCTTTAAAGGTATAAAAACGTAATATCGCTTTTCTAGTTTATTAAACGATAAAAGGATGTTTGCTCGACATGCTATGAAATTTTTAAGTCGATCAATCCAACAGTTTTAGGTATGCCAACCACTCGCGAAAAAAGCTGTTTCAAGAAAAACTCGTTTAACGTTTATCAATACTGTTAACGGAAGCGTATTAAATGCTTCCAGTGTTTTCGTGCTATACCAGTGCCATACAATGATGATCTTTTGATCACCATTTTTTTTATGACAAATCGCTGTAAATCTCATTTATAGCATTTGCGACATCTTTATGAAGTGACGCCCGCTCCAAATTCATATCTTCGCACCGAGTCTTAATGGCTTATAACTGGCTCCGATTTTGCAAATTTCGACTTAAAATTTGGCACACAAGTTCTTAATACCCTAAAGAAAAAATGACAAAAACACAAAATTGAATCTGCAAAAAGAAAAAATCCCCCTGTATGGATTTTAAAAAGAGATTTTTATAATTTTATTTTTAAAAAAAATCGTTGATTAAAATTTTTTTATTAAAGTTTAATGTTATTGAAATTGGGATGAATTGGCACAGGATACATATTTTTTACATCCAAATAAGTTTATAACTGCTTCTATACCCCAAGAATGATCCTTTTTTTCAACTGAAAATCATCTGCTTCCCTTCTGTGAAAACACTCATTAGAGAAATAACAGTATTCACTCAAATACTTTTAAAGATAAGTAATGAAAACTAAAACGATTAATTTCCTTCTCTGTCCGCTGACGAATTGGTGTCACGCAAACATGTTCATCAGCTTTATTTTATACCCATGGAGAACATCGTGCAACATGCTTTTGGTCTGTTTTCGCACCTCCTTTCCATGTGATGATGCTAGATGGTCCCTTTCGCTCTTTTTCTTTTTAGTTTTTCCTATTCAAGAATCAACATGATTCTTTGGAAATGTCACAAACAAGCACTTTCTGTCCCTCTGCTTATTTAATAGACCCCAGTATCTGTAAAAGCTAATCAACTGAGCTTGAAAAGAAAGCTCTAATTTTCACCTAAGAAAAATATTTATCAAAATTACTCTTATAATTACGAAATTTCGTGCTAACGTCGATACTTGAGAGAAATGTCTCTCATATCTTTGGAATGATGAAATCATTTGATTTCAGCAAGTAGGCATTAGACCGAAGAAGCTGTGTTGCTTATTACCGCCTCGGTATCTGGAAAAATATTTTCAAATTGGTTTCAAGTTCACCTACAAATCAAGTTGGGTAACAATAGGGCACTTAAAAGCTAAATTAGGTTTGTTTATTTTCGTTATTGACAGCATTTAGGAGTTTCTAGCTTTTATAAAAACCTCGAACGAATCTAGCGGACTGCTTCTACCGTCTACCTGACCACTGTAGCTCAGTGGAAGAATAACGGATTAGCAACCAGAGGGTTGCGAGTTCGAATCCAACCGAAGACCTTCGAGTTCAAAGGGGGATGGTGCACGTTAAATCTGTCAAATGTCCTCACGTTGGCGTGGTGTGGAAGTTTGGAGAGTGGGGTACCAGCTCAGGTGTGACCTCGTCATCTGACCGTGATTCAAAATTACGTGGTGTCCTTGGTTCTTTCCCTTTGGGTTTGATCCCGAACCGTCGCCAATAGCCCGTTGTGTTGCTCCAGTGCGACGTTAATTAAATACCTACGTACGGTCTATCAGTCCGAGCGGGACTAAACCATTCGTCCGGCTCAAATAAAAGGAGACTAAAAATTATCGGGAAAGTAGTGCGCCAATGATAATTTTCTTTCGCCTTCAGTTATAAAACAAAAGTAAAAACACGAGCTCCTAGAAGGTGCTGGCTCTATGGCTGATATAGTGTTGACATGGTGTTCTATACAATAAAATGAAAGCAGCAGAGCGTTTGATTTTAAAATATGTATTTCATATATGCAAAATTTTTATTCGGTATTCATTTATTCCGAGATAAATTTGTAACTTTTCAAGAACTATTTTTGTGGTGGAAGAATATCCACTTTGGTCTCATTTAAACACGTACGATCAAGTTGACCCCACGTGTGGAACTTGGGGGAAATAATGACCGATGGAGAATGGGGAATTTACCTGTAATGCAAATGTCGGTCATTTCCAAAGCCTCATAGACACATTGTTCTCTTTGTTTCAGAACCCTGAACGTGAGTGACATTTGTCATCGATCGGACACTTGTGAGGATTCTGTCACCGGAGCTCTCTCCTCTTTGGACGGTGAGTTTTCTTTTGAGCCAACACAGTTTTATGGAACGGAGTCTCGGAAGTTCTAAATATCCCTTTATCCAGGGTTCCCAAGTGGGATTGATATGGTATCTGGACCCGAGAACGATTGGGGATCGGAGAAAGTTTGTTATACATCTGTTTTCTTATGGACGCTTCACACCAACAGATTCCAAGTCAATCTGAATCCAATAGAAAGTGACTAATAAAGATTGGGGAAAGCCTCTTCTATACGAAATAGCCTTGTCGGTCTTAAAATCTTTCACACTTGAATGCAGAGCGTTCCGCTTCAATGCACTTGAATCCATGTTTGTCAGTTTGTACTGGATTCAAATTGATTCAGATTGACCCGGGTGTGAAGAGATCCTAAGTTAACACAAATTATGAACAAATATTCTCACTTTTTTTGGATAAAACTGTATAACAAATGTACAAATTTTGTTTGTTGATTTGGGGGGTTTATAGCACAAGGGCCATATTTGGCCGAGCTGCGCCAAACACAAGACAACAACGAGGGAGGAAAAAGCAGAAGGGTAGGCGAGGGTAAAACAGGAGGATAAATCACTCGGGGTTGTGATGCCCGTACGCACCTAAAGATGTGCCCCTGAGGGCGTAAAAAATCAAGCATTTGTACTAGAGTTAAGCGTCGAGTACTTAAAATGCTTATTGGTTTTCATAAAGGACCCACCATCTCATCTAGTACAGGGACATGAATTGGGCGGCCTGCCTTTATCTAAAAAAGCGTATCTTGAAGCTAGCCACGCGCAAACAGCAGGCCTCTTCTCAAAACTATTTGATTCCCTAAAAGAAAGCCTTTCATCAAGCACGTATTCAGAAAGTAATTTCGGTCTCTTCCTGTTCCCTAAATACCCTCATGTTAAAGTAGTGATTACTTCGTTCTAATGGGTTTTTCAACTGTTCTCAGGCTATTGACGAAATCAGACGTATATCTTGCATGCTTGATGGACGAAACTTCGATCTTCTCTGATAAAACTAGCTTCATTGTGTGTTTGGGATGGCTTTTTAATTCCAAAATCATTCCAGGAAGGATTCTAACTCCGCCTTCCCTCAAAACATCCCTCTCCTTGATGAGTGCCTTTTGAATAGTCGTATGTAAACTAAGAACAAATATGCTGATCCATAAGCATCTTTTATTACAATCGCAAGAACCTGCAAAGAATTAATCGAAATATAATTTTACAATATTAACTAATACTCTGCGATTCTCATATTTTCCCGTTACATATTTTTTTAAAAGACTTCTATCCAGCTCCAAGGCAGCGTTTGGATCATTCATTCAGAGTTGCCAAGATTGGACGCCTCTTTTAACAAAGGGTTATTTTATGGTGAAGAAAAGGTTCGAAACTGCGAAAAAGAAACCAGGATGGAGTTGTCTTAAGGTTTCTCTCAGTGTAATTTTTTTTGCTTTCGATATCTTCAGTTAGACAATTGCTTCCTCGTTAATGTACTGTTTAAATTATGAAAGGTTTGGTTGTGACCTTTGTCCTTAGCTTCAACCATTTTGGAAATGGTTTGTCAATCTTTATTTTTTCTTGGAACTCAACGCCAATGCTCAATCGATCCTTGGAATATTCTGTTGAAAAAGAGTCGCTGTGTGGATTGGGATTTGCTTCCTCAGTCCGCGGGGAAACGGACAGGAAATGAAAGATCGGAGTTTGGGTTCCAGTGACAAGTTGGACTTGAATCGGGATTACTTGTTCTCGCTAAAAATAGTCTCATGCGGAAAACAGCGCCTTAGTATCTGACGCCCGTCTTCCTGGTCCCTAATCTCATTGAGCCGAGGGACACATTAAGCTATTCAAATCCCATCGTTAATGAGGAGCGTTGTAATTCACGAGAATGTAACACGCTGTTGTGGAAATTTCATATGCTCTGAAAGGGATTTTCAATGCAAATGAAGCACTGGAAGACAATAAATTTACTTCTACTTAGCCAATGCGTACAGGAAGCACGTTCCGCCACTTCTTTAGCACTTTCGCCATCTACATTTAGTTTGACAGAAAAGTCCTTCAGACTTTGGCGAATCATACGAAACATTAACATTTTGGTTTTAGGTTAACTGCTGAAAAACACAAAGAAAATTAACATTTGGAAACAATGAAATGGAATTTTATGATTGTATTGAAACTGATACTCACATTGCTTAATCTTGTATAAAAGCTAAAACGGGTAATACATTTATGATTCAACGTTACCCGCACTTTTTAGTAAAAGTGCAGGTAATAAAACCATCAAACGTAACTCTACTTTCAGACACTTAATAACTTCGTACAAACGCTGACAGATAGCATTTTGATAGCTGATACGAGTTCAGAAAACGACTTCTCAGAATTTCTATTCGCGAAAGTAGTAATTGCAATACTTGTGATGTTTTAAAATTTTTATACAATGTTATCGGAAGAAGAAACAAAGCTTAAATATTAAGAGCAAAATACAGTGTCCTAAAAGTTCCCGTACTGACGATTCGTGAATTTATTATACAAAAACAACAAACTTTAAAACAATTATTTTTATGCTAATGGTGAAAAGCACTTTTAACATAAAGTAGGAAAAAAATTTGAACTCACATTTACAATAAATGTTCAAAATGTCCGCCCCTTTCTTGGAGGCAAAGTCGTTTGCGCATATTTTTAGAAACGCGTTTCAAGATGCTGGGAGTGATTTCTTGTATCCTTTGAGTAATGGCAATTTTCAGGTCATCTATTGTTTTGGGATTATCTTCATAAACTTTGTTCTTTAAATATCCCCACAGAAAAAGTCAGGGATGCTCAGATCAGGGGAACGAGGTGGCCAAAGATTTCTTGAGATGAGTCGATCGACAAAAAAAATCTTGAAGCATGCCCATGGTTTCATAACTTGTATGGCAGGTTGCGCCGTCTTGTTGGAACCAAGAATCTCTTTCATTCACTTCTAATAATGCAACAAATTGTTGGATAAGGTCTCTGTATACAGTGCCATCAACAGTTGACTCGAAAAACAGGCCCAACAATCCTTTTGCGTGATACGGCACGCCAAACGCCAATTTTTAGAGAATGTAAAGGTTTTTGCATTAATGAATGGGGATTTGTCGTCGCCCAAATGCGGGAGTTTTGTGCGTTCACATAACCGCCTAAATGAAACCATGCCTCATCGGAGAAAAATGTTTTGTCCAAAATGTTGATGTTGTTGCGAATAAATCTCCGGAACCATCGGCAATAATAAAGCCGGTTCTCATTGTCCGGTGGCTTTAGCTCCTGTAACATTTTTACACGATAAGCGCGAAAATGCAAAGCTCTTAAAGCCTTATGTGTCGATGCACGTGATGTGCCCATTTGTTGCGACAAACGCCTCACGAATTGATGAGGAGATTGCAATATCCTTCGTTGAGTGTTTCTTGCAAAAAGTTTGGTGTAATGACTTTCGTTCTTACACCCCTGTGTTTGTCTTCCACCGAACCTGTCTCACGAAATCGCCGAATGAGTTGATATAGCGTATCTTTACTCGGTATTGCATCATCTGGATATTTATGTCGCCAAAATTCTTTACATCTTTCATATGATTTGCATTCAAAATAAGCCTTAAGAAGTGCAATTCTCTGAATGCGTGATAAACTCATTTTGCAATGCAGAACAAAATGACATGGAACTTTATTATCGCACAATCTGAACGAGAAGAAAACCAAACGATAAAAATTAAAGAATCCATAAAATTATAAGCAGCCGATAAGATTCAATAATTAAAAAAATACACGCGCAAATGATTTTTTAAAGTTGGAGTACGGGAACTTTAGGACACTCTATTATATCCCATTTGATGGGGTTTGCAATGATGGGTTAGTTTTCATGAGCTCTGCTTATGCGTACTGGCAGCGTGTCGAATTTTGACTTCCTAAATGTATTCAGAAATTGAAAATTTTCAAAAAAGACTTGAACAATATTGATAAAGACAATAATGATTTATTTACAAAAAAGACACATATTTATAATACTTAGATATGCTCAAATATGACCGCAGCATTTCGTTGTCTTAACTCAAATACACAAACACAGAATTCTTAATCAAATTTTTATTAAATAAAATACTAATTCTATAATACCTGGTAACAAAATTATCCTTTTATAATCAATGAGTTTTTCGCTTTGATTTTTCGTGTTTCATTACGAAATGTAAGTTATGAAAAATTAAATATTTTAAATACACTATATTATGAATCATTCATAAACTATTTATATTTTGGAAAAATAAAAAAGTTCGAACATAAGTATTAGAATTTAAATTCTTTAAATATAAGTGTTTGGAAAAAATTGTGTTTTCAGTAATACTGGTAATACAATCTGAGTTGCGTACCGCAATCGTAATAATACTCAATGTTATTGCTGTGGGGATTTCGAATTGTTTTTAGCCTCTGCTCACCCAAGACAAATAGAATGGGGGATGATATGTAGCCTACGTTACCAGTAGGGTTCTAAAGAATAATTGTACCAAATTTGGTGTCCATTGGTCAAATGGTGAGATTTGTAGAGATGCCAGCTCTACTTTATATATGGATTATATAAAACTATAATGCGATAGAATCTTTGTTTTTCCAGAAGATCCTATTTAATTTTTCTACTTTCCTTTCGGGGCGGAAGGCCGCGGTAGCCCAGTTGGATGAACAACGGATTAGCAACCGGAAGGTTGCGAGTTCAAAACTCGGTCCAGTCAGACCGTCGTGGTACACTGGGGCTGGTGCACGTTAAATCTGTCGTGGGATTGAATGTCCTCATGTTGGAGTGATGTGTAAAAGTTTGGAGTGAGGGTGGAGTGCTCAGGTGTTGTTCTCGTCAGTTGACCGTGGTTCAAAATTGCGAGGCATTGTCCTTGTATCTTTGGATTGATCCCGACCGTTACCGATAGCCCGTTGTGTTGCTCCAGTGAGACTAATTAACTACTTACCTTTCGGGGTCGGACAGATGAAGCACCTCAACCTCCTTATTTGGACGATGTGTGTAGATGCTCCTACGAAATATTTCGTTGTGGTAGAAGGGCTCACTCAGATAACAGAAAGAGATGACCCTTGAACTCCCAATTCTAAAGCAACAGACTGAAATTTTCTGTTGCTCGCAAATTGGAAATTCATCGGGGACAAGTGAAAAAGAGCGATACATTGAGACTGCGTGATGTATCGAAGAGTTACTGTATAGATATGTATGAAATGCTTTCTTCAAATAATTTTATTCTTAAAGCAACTTTATGAATTAATATTCATCATGATATAATAGTTTAATGACTTAATATTCATTACGAAGCTCGAAAACGGTGATTACGGGCATTGTTTTGACGGATCCAACCATCCTCGCATATATACGATGTCATCAAATCCTCGAACAGTGACACAAAACAAAAGAAGTAAACTTCCAGAAACAATATTTTATATATTTGGTCAGTGCTATTGAGTAATTTATTTTGTAAATCGTTGCGGAGGAAACTTCTGCGCACTCGAACAAACCGCGTCGCGTCACTTTTCATGCGCTTACAGCAATCTCTTTCAATTTCGTAGTCTGGTAACTGAAAATAACAAGCAAAGACGCAGAAAATAAAAATGGGATAAGTTATTAACTTTGTATAAGAAAATTACATTTTTAACCTTGGGGCCCCTCTGGAATAAAATTATGGATCCAGACTTGTCACACGCATCGCAACGGAATCGTTACGGGAGCTATTTGCGGGAAGCATCATTATTATTTAAAAATTCAGCCGCAGACAGACATGAAATGCAGCCCACTCGACACGTCAAAAGAAATCCCAGAATTGACAGCGACGTAAATTCAACTGTGCCAACCAACCCAGAATTGACAAGTTTCCCTTTTATGCTTCGTCGAAGGTGATCCTTCGAATGTGTCTTACACTGCTTCAGTGTCCATTCACTGCTTGTCCATAGTGTTCAACGAGAAATATACGAGGTCCGTCCGGAAAGTATCCAGCCATGTAATATGAAACAAGCCACATTGTGCTTAGGACTTTTGGCTCCTAGTCTCCTTCAAAGTAGGCACCTTGGGACCTCAAACACTTCTCACGACTTCTCTTCCACTTTTCAAACCACTGCGCTAAATCCATTGGAATTGCTTCGTCTGCCTCATCATCTTCTGAACACCATCCACTGTCTGGAATTTTTTCCCTTTCAGAGGTGATTTTAGTCTTTGGAAAAGCCAGAAGTTCCAGGATGCCAAATCCGGGCTTTGTGTGTGCGAGGGGGCTAAACCACCTAAATGATTTGATGTTTTACCAAAAATTCCAACACGAGACATAATGAATGGGCACATCCATCCACACGTTTCAAGCTAGGATTCAACGTAATAATAGAATCCCCAGATCATCGATTCTGCGCTGTCAGTCTCCGATTTTTGTTGATTGCAGTCCGTTCATGTTCAACATTCTTAGGTGTTCTCCTTGTTCAACAGTTTCACGTCCATGTTTGAAGCGGCTGTACCACATTTTTATTTGGGGTGCACTCATTGCATCGGGCGGCCCGAAAGCTTTCTTAATCATCTGAATAGTTTTCATAGAGGAATTTTCAAAGTTTAACTCAAAAGTCCACTCGATATGTGATGTTGGCTTCCTTTCTTTTCTGTGCCGACTTTGTAACAAGCTCTGGGTTCGAATCTCGGTTGTGACATGGATGTTCGTAGAACGTAACGTCATTTTGATTGGACCAAACTTGGAGGTAAGATTCGTGAGAGTAGCTGGTGTCTTGCAGAAAAAAAGACAACGAGATTGAGAAGTGAGCTGGGCGAGATCTCGTTGGTACTCGACAATGACCGCAGAGCTCAAACATGCGTCCAAAATTTACTTTTTGATGTGTTTGTCCAATTTGTATGATGTGATGTCTTCAATAATAATTTGTACATCACTTAGGAGTACGGTACGTGTGATTCGGAATACACCTTAAACCCTAGGACCTGGTCTGATTGGGCGCCCGTGTGGTAAAACATGATCACACAGCGACGGACCAACTTTTCCAGAAAGTGTCAACTCTGTTAAGAACATTGTATCGATCGCTACTTTTCCTAGAATTTTTTCGGATGATGCACAATTCTGCGGAAGGAAGTGTTGGGATAGTCAGTCACTAAAAGCCAGGAGAGGATATCCTTTCTTCACACCTTTGCTGAACGGTGGTTCAAACTTGGCGGATATGCTCTACGTGTCTGAAATCCACGGTAGCCCTCTTCCTCACTTCCCGTGGAGCAATACTTCCCGAAACGTTATTTTTATTCTTTATTTTTCAAAATTACGATATGTCCAGATCTTACCCTTCGGAATTGATCCCGGACCATGACCATCGCCAATAGCACCTTGTATTGCTCCAGTGTGACGTTAATTCAACTGCTTACCTTATTCTTTATTTTACCACTTGAAGGGCTTTATGCTGAAAAAGACTGGGTGAAAATCTTTAAGTTATTTCTCGGTCCCAAAAGAACAATCTTCCTTGCACCCAAAAATTTCAAATGAATTAAGCTGATACAAGCAAAAGTTTTTATTGGAGGAATACTACAATACCCTTAAAGATCCTTTCAGCTGTCCCGCAAAATAATACACTTTTTTTGAGTCGTGTCACTTTTCTCGGCGAGGTCCTAAAGTTCGTTTGGCATGGAAATTTCCCCGTTTCAAATCAATCGTAGAACAAGTTGTCCTTTTCTATTTTGCCTCGCAGATCGCTTGGCCGTAAGGATGCTCTCTCATCCGCTTAAAATCACAATCAGACGGACAAAGAGAAATGTATGTAAATTTTATGCTACTAGGGGTGTTCAAATAAAAAGGTACGAAACGACACTGTGGGTATAATTGAAGTCTTTATTCAAAAGCAATCACCAGAGGACTGAGCACAACTATCCTACTGTTTCACGAGCCGAAGGATTCCCTGTTCCCAGAATTCCTGTGGCTGTGACAAGAGCCAGTCCTCCACTGTGTCCTTCAGTTCGTCGTCCGAGTTGAAGCGCTTCCCTTTGAGATGTTTTTTAGCGGACAAAACAGATGGAAGTTGTAGGGCGATATGTCCGGGCTGCAAAGCGGATGCTCAAGCTGCTCCCTCTTGAACTTGGCCAGTACACTTTTTCTGACCCTGGAGACGTGGACGCGCGTCATCGTGGAGCAGAATCACTCCCTCCGTGAGCAGCCCAGGCCGTTTGCTCTTGATGGACTTGCGTAGGCTACGGAGTGTCTCACCTACCGGTTTAACACCTTCCGCAATCAGAAATCTGATAATACCTCTCTGCTCCTCAATCGTCGAATTTTGCAATGTGAACGCCATGATGTCCTCACACGCACTGCCGCGTCAATTGGACAGAACACACAACTGCATGCTTCTCTTCTGCGTCATGTGTGGGCGCCCGCGTATGCGCACAACCACGCCAGTACTCGTGCATTCGCTTCCTTAGATGTCTCACTACGTTATCCCAAAGCGGCATATTCAAATTTCAACCGGTTTGGTTTTTACGACGTTTCGTACCTTTTCATTTGAACACTCCTCGTACTTCGTTTCCGAAGTATTCGTTTTTGGAGGAGTATAAAAATTGCTTCTGTTCCGCACGACGCTCTGGGAAAGATGCTTCGTGCCATCCCCCACCCCTTTGAAGAGAAACTGTTTCTCCCGTGCAATTCTCATCGCTGCTGAGATTCGACACCTCCGATTTTCTTCTCTTTTCCCTAGCTCTTCGTAAAAGGCCTTTCGAATTCAGTCGCCACTCAAAGCAAAATGAAGTTTCTGTGTTCCAAGAAAAAGTCAAAATTCCTAAATCGTTCAAGACATTTCGTAAATCCGCCCTCACATCTCCTTTAGGTGTGTACCGGTTTCACGTATCCCAGGTATTCTTGTGATCTTTTCTTTTCCGATGGAGTTTATTGTCTAGTAAACACGGGGGTCGCGCTACCGAGATACCTAAGCTATCTTTTCCTGCTTCCGTCCCACTATATTTCCCAATCCCTCTTTTTCTCCTTTCAAGACATTTTTTGCTTGACGTTGTCTTGTGTTTGGCGCAGCTTGGCCAAGTACGGCCCTTGCGCCATAAAACCTCAAAACAACCAACCATTTCGTAAATCCACAATCCTAACTTTTATTAGTATTTAATTTCTTTTTTAACAGACCACTGTCCTGATATTGATTCTTATCGTATCTAAAATTTAAGATTAAACAAATCGTCCTTGTGGTGGGGTGGACGATGCAGATTCATGCTTGTAGACTCAAAAGAATTCCACTTTACTCAACCAACCTCTGAAAAAAATAAACGTAACTAAATAAATATTATTAATAACAAGCAGTCTGGCGAATTTGAGAGTGGGTCGCTTTCACCGCCGCGGATTGTGAGATGTATACCCTGGATTGGAGACTGAGGTGGAGGCTTCTCTACATATTCATCCCTTTATATCTTTTCTTACCTGAATCACTTATTAATTGTATATAGTATATCTTACCTGTATATATATGCTTCTTGATGTATAGTTTATTTAAATGCATGTCGATTCTTTCTTCGGAATTTTTGCTTGCATGCTTCAAATGTATACTAATTAATTAAGGTTTGGCATTTGTCCTCGTCTTTATTTAAAATTTTTGCTTGTGTTATTTAGAAAAGGGTCTGTTTTCCCTGTTCCTTGGCTTCGGAGAGCCAGGGGTCTCCTCACAGCTACCTCTTGTCCGGCCGTAAACTCTTGTTGGTACGCTGAGTGATCTGGGTCATAAAAAAGACAGTTCGTAGGTCCTGGCCATTAATTAGCCCCTTGCAAAATGGGACCATAGCCAAACACCGAGCCCTCTCGAAGGTATATCTTTAGGTGTGTATGGGCTTCACGAACCCGAGGTATCCTAGTGAACTATTCTTTTCCCATGGGGTTTACTGCCTCTGTTAAACACAGGGATCGCGACCCCAGGATGCCCAAGCGATCTTTCTCTTTCTTCTCTCCATCCTTTCTTTTCACAATTACTTGGCATTGTCATATTTGGCGCAGCTTGGCCAAATATGGCCCTTTACGCCAGAAAACCCAAAACAAACACCGTAGCGTTGAGTAGCCAAACTTTCTAGACTCAAAGAAAGATTGTCATCGCTCTATCTTACGAGGTCTTTGCAGCCTAAAGATGAAACGAGCACTCTTTGCTCGGGGTTCTCCAAGGTCGCCCCCAAACGCTGCTTCGCATGATTAGATACCCGTTCCGGTTTGGTTTTATAGAAATATGATGTATCGTTATAAATATTCAGATAAATGAAATGATCCAATTGAACTGCCTGATCTCGTGCGGTAAATTATTGGGGTTTTATTGCGCAAGGGCCAAGCTGGTGACAAACACAATACAGACATTTTCCAAAAAATGGGCATACACATGCAAGGAAAGTTTTACTGACAGATATACACCCAGGAAGAATTCGAACATGTGCCGCTTACAACTCGCAGGTTACTAGCGCAGTAAGCAAACCCACTAAGTCACGGCGACCCGCGACTATTGGACGAGTCTACTATTACCTACAAGCCGGGCTGGTGCAAGCTAGCACCTGACACGACCTGTAATGGTTAACAATACAGTAAAATTCATTAACAAAAAGTTTAAATAAGAAAATATGCACCAAAATCATGACCAAAACACCTCTGAAAGTGAGCATTTATGAAAAAAAGAAGCAGGAGTTATTACATTAGGAGTTACATATTAACACTATACTTTCATATAAACATTTGTAAAATTGGTCGAAAAGGAAAACAGCTTATTACTGCGTTTTATTCATATTGCCAATGAGAAGTGTTTATCGAGTCGTGTTTTTAGCTCCCGAGCGTTATTTCAATTCCGATACGTTTTCTCTCCGGCTGAACCCACTACTCGTCGCCGTTCACAAGTGCTTTAGTCCGGCTCTGGCGAGTTAACAGTTGAGTCAAGTTGCTTTAAACGTCTATTCGTTCAAATAATTCGTCGCTGCAAATTACTGGGAGGGAGAGAACAACTGCTTCATGTAATAGAGATGTCTGTTTTCGGAACTCATTATTTTGATTATGCATTTCACTGCCCGTTTTATCGCTATATATACTTGTTATGTATCAATGGGAATTATGTGTATCAATGCCTGAAAAGGACCCTCATTTTCTTTTGCTTGAAGAGTGGGAACCCAGTCATTTTTCATTCCATTTATATCTCACGTTGGAAGGGGAAGGACAATTATAAAATGCAGGGTCTGGTATAGAGATTAAACGATCTAATGAGCTTGAGTTACCCGAATGTAATACCCTCATGTGTTTGCGTGTCCATGTCCCACAATCATAATCCCATCCTTGTCTTCCCAATTACAAATATATAAGGCTCCAAGGTGGTCGTGCCTCTAGGATTTGGTGCCCCAGGTGGGCGTATTTTGTTGAAACAGCTTATTTGGTTGCTCAAGGGGTCAATTGGGATCGAAATCCATTTAAAGTCCCACAATATTCTCACAGGCCTTAAAAAAGCCTGTTTTTTTTTATTTTAATTTTAAGGACCCTGAGGAAGTCGTAATTTTTGCTCTCCAATTCCTTGGAAAGTTTTAGAAAGCCTTAGTTTTTACAAGAACACTGCGTACTTCGTTTCACCTGCATTCAAAAACCAAGATAAATGTCCACATCGAGGGCTTAATTTATGCAGGTGAATGTCTTTAAAACTGTCCGTGAGACCCTAACATAGTTCTTGTGTAAGTTTCTTCACCTGTGCTTTCACGGGGAAGTTTATTGCGATCTGAGGAAAAAAAAAACGAAAAATAGCCTTGAAAATGACCCTTATTTTTCTTTTACGTGAAGAGTGGAAACGCTGTCATTTTGTTTCATTGATTCGTTTTGCGTAATGATTCGAAACCAAAACAAACGCCCTCGTGCAGCAAGAAACGAACTACCACCCGTTGGCGGCGTCTTGGCGAACGCTGACTATCGCCAAGCGCGTGCAACAGCTGTGGGTCGAAGCCGCCGACGGAATCGTTGTTCGCGCACGTCGGCTAGTGGGTCACAGAAACGTTCGGCGTGTTTGTGTCAGCGTGACTTCTTCGTTCTCCCTCGGATTACCACCGATTGCGTGGCTGATTCCCTCCCCACTGGAGTTGAGAAAGTAAGTTCCTCTTTTGCCCGCTCTCCGAAGTCACGTGGATCCCTACCGAACACGGCAGCAGTGTTGATTGTTTGGCAACATTCTGTCCGGTTTCGTTATTCGAAGCCCGCTTGTTTGTGACCATATCTATTTAATTCCCCATTTGTTTTTCAAAACAAATATAACACAAGCGCGTTTTGAGGCATTCTGATTCACATCATGAGATGCTTTTTGGTTTTGGGGGTCCTGTGATTGCGTATATTGCTTGTTTGTCTTTCAGGGTATGTTCAAATTCAATCGTTTCCAGGCACGTATTCAGGCATACTAGTTTTTGGAAAAAAATAATTTCGATGGGGCTTAGACTTTTCTCTCACCGTATGTTTTACTTGCATGACGAGCCACCTAACTGGTATAATGGTCATAGCGCATGTCTGCCACCCACTAGGTAGCGGGTTCGAATCCTTGTTTGTAAGCTCATGGATGTTGGTGACTTTCCCTGTTAGGAGTAGCAGCGGCTCACCCGTTGGGTGCGCCTTCACAAAGGCCATCAATTCGTCCCTTGCACCGAAGGCTGAGAGGTCAGTAGTCGGGCTTGGGAAAAAAACTTGTATGATAAACCAAACTTTGATTAACGCTGATTGAACTGATAAGATAAGAGATAATTCTTATTTCATAAATCGATCTAGTCTTAAAATCTAAAATTGGTTCAATCAATATACAAAAAAAAAATGAAACAGACGAAAACAATTTTCATCAGATGGCAATCGAAAGGACTATTTCCTTGAATTAATGTTGCTAAAGTCGATTAATTTATAAGGCATCAACAATTATTTAAAATTGCCTATTTTGCTTTAAACAATTCAGTCCTCTTCTCCGAGGACAGTAGAGGGCTACATTTTCCAGGACTGATCGTCCGAAACAGTCTGTCACTACATAGGAATAAAAATTTCAGCGATATTTCTCAAGAAATGTTTGTGGTTCAGTTTTGTAGACTTCGTTTGCAGTTTGTGAGATGAATCCAACTGGTGTTGAAATTCTCACCATACGCCTGCCAAGGTATCGTGTTGTGGAATTCAAACGGACAATGGTGGAGGGGCAAATGACACGTGTCCCCAAAAAGCAAACACGTGTCCCCCCATTTCTTGATTCGGTGATGTGTGTGCGGTGGGCGTGCCGTCGTTGGCCTCTTTGAACGGAATATCGATTTTGTTCTATCCCTCCGGATATCGTTGAAAATCATGCTCCAGAAATCTATCTTGCATTCCGTACACTCAAGAATTGCTACTATTCAAGAAAAAGAAGCATCTTAGTTTATTCAAATTGAAGGGGAGCAACCGACTCTGCATTCATCGAAGACCAAACGAATGGGACGTTTGCTCAATGAGTAGCCCCAGTATAGAATTTTTTCCCTTTAAGGCATAGTTTCCTAACTTTTTGGCTCAACTTCCTTTTTTTTCAGTTTTCTTCGGCGCCTATGGAAAATTAACTAGTCCTCTCAACTAGTAATTTTTTGTAAGTATAGCTGTGCCTTAATTTTTGAATTCCACCAAAATATTTACGTAGCTCTGTATAATTAGAATTTTAAAAAGCAAGTTTGGAAATAAAACAACTTGGAACTATAACTACATAAAGCTATTAAAATGAAACAACAAAAATAAATTGCACATAAACACACCACATATTGCTCATTATTAGGAATTAATATAAAATAAAATCAATAAAATAAAAAAAGAAGGGATGAGCCCCTGGTGTGCTATCGATTTGTCTATATATGGACTCTATTTTCGTCAACAGCATCCTTAAATCTCAAGTCAACTGTTTGCTCCTCTGTTTAGTCGACTAATCTCAACCTGTCATCTTGTTAGACCGATCAGTTTCAACTTGTATTTTGCAACGTATAATTCTTGCGAAAATGCATCACTGTAGTGTGTCTATGAGGTTAAGTGGATAAGTGTTTGCCACATTTGTTCAACATCTTATTGCCCACTCTTACAGCTCAATTCACCCCTATTTCTCTTGAGGCCAGCATTACTCCCTCCCAGATTCCTTCAGCGCTCACTGGAGGCGGTAGCACCAGTTCTGAGAAACAATGCTTTGAGGGGTGATTTGGAGAAACTTTGGAATAAGGTATCAGAAATTTATTCGAGATCGGCAGAGATGGGCAAAATGTTATTTTACGATAAGATTGTTAAGAATTAACAATTTACGATAACATTTATTAGCTGCTAATATTAATAGTTGTTTCTGTTAGCTATTAAAACTTGTAACTAAATTTAACGATTAACTGGAAGAAATTACCATTACGTCGATTTAGAGCCGACTCATTGACTTTTTTCCAGTAACACTAAATGCTTATTTTCATGATTATAAATACATTTTCCTTTTGTAATCCATTCTACATATTGCACGATTTAACAGGTTTTAGAAGACATTAACTGTTTACATTAGCCATTAAGCAATTTTGAAAAAATTTGAAATGCTGACGTTTTATTTTCTCAAATATTTTTAAATGTCAATTTCATAATTTTCCATTTCATTCAATCAAAAGTGCTTTTCTGCTGTCCCGATAATATTTATCGGTAATTGTTAATATTGCCAGGTGCTGAACTGTGCAGACGATAAATTACTGCAACTAAATAGAAAGAGCTACAGGTTCAAAAATGCCATTATTCTGATAGCAGAAGATATTTTCCCGACTATTTTCTTTTCATTGAAATTTAAATATTTTATTTTGTACTAGCAGAATTGCCCGGCGTTACTCGGGTTGAATTGGTTAACCAACTTCCGTTTTAGTTAATAAATTGTAATTCCTATTAATCTCATGTAACAACTACTACATTCTAATAAAGTACACAATTCTTAAATACATAATTTCACAAAGGTAGGTAAATGTCAAATTTTACATTTTTGTAGAATTTAAATTTTTTGAAAAAAGTCTAGAGTATGCCAATGTTACCCAGAATGTATAGAATAATTGAGAGTATGCATATAAATTCCTTGCATGTCATTTAAAAACAAAAGCGTTTCCCAAAATTATCATATACAAATTTTTTCAAAGAAATAAAAAATATACAGATATTCAACGAAAAACATCAAACTGAAAATCCAGAGATACATCTTAAAACGTAGATTAATATAAAAGCTTCGAACGAAAAGCAATGAATGCATCTGTTTTTTCTACATAAAGGATTCCTGGAATATAAGCTAACGGATTATAGTAATTTAAAAAAGCAAACGATTAACAATTAGAGATGTTAAGCGAATCACAGAACTGTTACTCAATCACCGATATTTTTGAATCACAGTTCTGGAATATCAAAATAACAATGATTTGGTAGCAGTGATTGAGAGTATCTGTGATTCGGTTGCAGTGATTGAGCTGATATCGCTTAGCTGATCCCTTGGCTGATATCGAAACTGCGACTACGATCTGTGATTCGGTAGCAGTGAAAACTGACTGAGTATCGGTGATTAGGTAGGAGTGACAACTGATTTATCGGTGATTCCCTCGATGAAGTGTGGGGATCTGTGACGGATTCGGGTTTTGGATTTTCAACCGAATGCTAAAGGTGGCTATATGACACCATTTTGCCGAGCATTTGGCTAAATAAAAAAGAAGCTCGACAGTTTAAAGGAAAGTTCAGAAGAAAGCGTTTTTAAAATTCGCTATTTTAAATGACAAATTAATCTTCAACTTTCTCTGATTATTTATTTAGTTATATTTTTATATAAAGAACACATGATCTAGAAATTTTTTTCTATTTTTTTGATTTTGTTCAAACATAAAAAATATTTTTAATCATATCCTTCATCTTCATATCCTTAAATATTTCTATTGATGTTATAAGTTGAGTCCTTTCCAATTCTGTGACTGGCAAAAGTGAGAAATATATCGTTCTTTTTGTCATTAGGAACTCCACATTTTCATATTCAATTCAGAAACGACTAGGGTAAATGACGAAATATGGCATTCGAGGTTAAATTTTTACATAAATTCTAAATTTTACACAAAAATTGGGTGTTTGTATGCAACTCATATGAAGACAATCCCAAAACAAATATTACGCATATGAATGTATAAAAATGATAGAAAACAATATTATCTTTAGCAAAAGAAAATAGTTAGCTTTAAATTTGAGTGTTATAAACACAAAATGGATTCGGATGTTACCAGAGATTTAGAAAAATTACTTAATGTTTTGAAACAGTTACTTCTTGTGTATGTGTGAATATTTCAGTACCTCCAGATTATCAAATATATATAAGAAAATTGTCTTGTTACACATGTGGTGTACATATTTTTCTTTAACTAACCAATATTTTAGATAAGAGTAATTAATTTAAACACTTTTTAAGAGGAAAAATAGGTATGTGAATTAATTATTTATTTAATAATGAAAATTTAATCATTTGCATTCAATTAGAAGCAAATTGATCAAGTATTCTAATGCATATCTCTTGATTTTAATGTTTGATTAATTATAAAATTTTATTTTTATGAAATAAAAGTGTCGATATATTTTGATCTGCAAAAACCAGTTATGAGCAAGCGTTAAATTACCTGAACCTAGTAGTTCAAAATGACGATCCATCATTGTCAGGAAAAGAAAAATATTGCTTTTAAATTAGTTTATTGAGGGGGAAAAGTATCTTTAGGGAAAGAAATAACGGGCTTAATATAAAAAACGGCTCATCGGCGGAATAAAAATGTTTAATTCAGTCTAAATTGTAGGTTTATATTGTGTGGTATTGTGTTTGGTTAAATTTTAGAAAGGATATTTCGGTTGTCCTTGATGAAAAGAAAAACCGGGGTTCGAACTGGAGTTCTCTAGCTTTGCAAGCCGCGACGCTACTAACTCAGCTGTGTATTACTCATGGAGAGAACTAACTACTAAAGGATTTAAAACATAAATAGGATCATCCTGTTGCTAGGATTGGTTAAGAGATACTTTACAATCAACCATTCAAATTCAGTTTAGAATCACAATCACAGTTTAGAATCACATAATCTTCAGTAGCAGTCACAGTTAGAACTGTTACTGTGAAATCACTGTTTGTAACATCTCTATTAACAATGATTGTTTCAAACTAATTCAGTTGCGCATGCCAAAAATACTTTCTAAAGATACCCAGGTTGCCATATTAGCTACCTTGGTATTTCAAAAGGTTTTGTGCTGTATATTTTTTTTTATGTTTTATTCTTTATATCGTCTTCCAAATTTTCAGAATTTTTTATATTTATATTTGCTAAAGAAAAAATAAGGCTTAAAATAAAAAAAGTATTAGAATTTAAATTCCGTAAAATAGTTCTTGGAAAAATAATTGCTTTTTCAGCAGTATTGGTAAAACAATCCAAGTATTTGGAATGCACCTTCCAGCTTCTCCAAAACTACCAAATTATTGTTGATTTAAGCATAATTACTCAGTGTTTTAGCATGAAAATTGTCTAAATATGTAGGCAAAGGAAATTCATCTAATGTATCCACTAAATTAAAATATGATTTATAAAATATAGAAAATTGTGTTAACATATGTTGAATAGATTTTATGAGATAAACAAACACACAGACAAAAACAGACGTGCAACGAGAAGACGAAGTTACGTAACTAAATCCAGTCACCAAATGAATCTAAGTACTCACATTATGCAAAGACACCAAACGCGCAAGAAACCGAATTTGCATTAGAAGGGCTCAAAACGGATGAATAACTTGAAATGGGTCGAAAATATTCAATGTACAAACACTCCCATTTGTATTAAAATGGATTTTTTGGTAAAGGCATCATACAACCTTGTAACGAATCCTAAAACATCAAATATGTACTATTTTATATAACGTTGGTTATGTTATTTGATTCTTTTTCCTCTTCTGTTATACTTTGCTGTGTTTCTCTTCTCCAAACGAACCTTTAAATTTTTTTCGAATTTTTAATTTTTTCGATGAGACAATACTTTGAATAACAGTTATCGAGAAAGTAGGTAGCGTAGCTATGTTAACCTGTCTTTATGTAACTATGTTAAATACAAAACTTAAATATGTAGTTAACTGAACGCTGAAATTTAAACTACTATTGGATGGCAGTTGGTAATTGAATTTTCGCCGCATTTGAACATTACAACGGGACATAAACTACTATCGGAATAACAGCCCATTTCTACTGGAAAGCACGGATATTGAGTTCTGGTCGTGACCGGTGGTTTCGGAAGCAGTCATTCGACAATTCAAACATAAAATGAACGACACTTTAATATGAAGCGTGCAGTGGCTATTTACAAATATCATTGGGGCGGTGAATCGTATAATGCATTGGCTCATCCATTCCTATAAACAATGGAAAGTACTCTCTTCAATGAGGCTCGTGTCGATTCAACGGATTCCTCGAATCCTAAATTGTGGAAGAAGCATCCGCTCTTTTCCACGTCTGCTATCTCTGGCGACCCCTTAGAGGAGTTAGTTATAAGGGGCATAGCCGTCCTCGAATCCTAAATGGTAGAAGAAGCATTCTGCTTTTTTTTTGACGGTCTGCTCTCTTGTCTGATGACTCTGGAGACCGTAGAGGAGTTTATAAAGCATCCCCATTCAAATGGTCGTAGCCGAGTGTTTCCGAGTTACACCTCGTTTTACCAGTCAACTCCACGTTGCTTGCCTTATGTTTGGCGCAGCCTGGCCAAATATAACGCTTGCGCCATAAGACCCAATCATCCAACTAATCATCCGTCGAAAACCAACCCGAAAAAGTGTTCGTTTTTCGATTGAGCGGGACATTTCGAAGATGCGTACCTGCAACTGAGTTTAACGCCCGCAATTCATTTTTGCATATTCATTGAGTGCCTTATTTTCATCACGATTGACTCTCGGGTACCGGGAACGCCAAAATAATAGTGTGTTGGGTGTTTTGAACACTAATTTCGAATGATGAAACTTGCGACGCGAATATCAGAATACCAAGTCGAATCGACTACATTTTTTCGGGAAGGTTTTCGATTAGGTATCACGTGCTATAATTCCTATGCGTTCGATTCTAACCACCCTGAAAAACGCAAAATTAAGGGAGTGGGTTTAAAGTTATTATTTGTCCGAGGGTCATCATTTAAATTTTGATGTAACTGGAATTTATGTTAAGCTATTGTCGTTAAAAATGTTTTGATCAATAAATGGTTCCTTGATCATAGTCTTAATAAGAAAATCATCAAAAACTTAACCAAACCCGTAAACCAAAAACATTGTTGACAAAACTGACCAAAAAACAAACCCTAACCCAAACAGTAAATCTTAATCTCTTCGTCCCTCTCTTTTTATCATTGCCATTGACTTGGTCTGTCTCTTTGCCTCTTTTCTTTCGTCTGTCTCTTGTCTTCATCTTTGTCTCATGTACGACTTATTCGTCTAGTCTTAATAGTTCTTTTCGTATTTGCCTCTGTTCTTATATCTTCTCCAGGACCGTCCCTGAGGGTTTAGCTGTCCACACGAAGACAAGCACATTTGATTTTCCAAAATAATTTTCCTCTGAGTATTTTAAATAGTGTAATGTAAATTATGAATCCAAAATATGCAGATCTTTTAAAGTCTTTCATTACAATCGCGGAAGTGTCTAAAAATATAGACGTATACGAAAAATACTTATTAGATAAAATGGATTAAAATCAATTTATCACTGGATATCTGTTTAAAGTTGAAGGCATATCATGACCGCCCAGTAGACCACTCAGAAACGGCCCTGGTCTTCTCATTGGTCTCTACCTTCCATAGTCGACCTTGTTGACCTGCCGTTGCAGAAAGACACAATTGCTGCTGGTCTTCGAACCCTTGTGTTAGAGAAAAGCTTCGTTTTTATAAAAATGCAAACCACGCCTGTTAGAGTTTGTGAAGACGGCACTTAGTCGGTGCCCGTAGTGCTGTTGACCCTCATCCCACGGTTTCCATGGCAACCGAGGCCCTTTTCCCATTCTTCCCAGAAAATGACGTTGATTCTCGAGGAAATGAGGAACGGAGTTGAGTGATCCTACTTCCACTTTTTGCTTCCTCCATTGTTTGGAGGGCATCGGTACCCACCCTGCGGAAGCCTTCACTTCCGATCAAACTTGAGGTATCACCCTGCGAAGAAACCGTGCCAAAAGCATGTTTTTAATAAAATGTATCTAAAAAAGTTTCAAAATGTGTTTTCACAAAAAATAGATCTGAACGATTAATTTAAAAGTCTTGAACATGATTCTTGTACCTCCTGGAAATCCTTAAAAACTCCTGGAACTGAATTGCAGTAACCTTACATATCCAGGCGTAATATAACGAGGAATTACTATATTATTTTCTAGGACACTAGAATGCTAGTGTTTACTTGACTTCTGGAATTTTTTCAGTCCTTTTAAATTTACCTGTGTTTTTCTTCCGTTTCAAAATTAATTTGCTTTCCCTGAAAATAAGAATTTAGTTTTAAAAAGTGTACGAACCTTTGTTTGAAATTTTTGGTTCTATGTTTCTGATTTCCAGAAATGGGAGCCAGTTCTAAAAATAGGGACACGGATTATGGGATCCCCACATCGGCAGTTTGGGCCCTTAGTATCAGGAGAAATGAAAGGCCCTCATTAAACACGAAATGTGTTCCATCTGTCAACTACAAGAACTGTTGCACAAAGTCTGCCTGCCTGTTACCGTAGAAAGGAACCTTATCCAATCTCCGTGAGGGATGCTTGTAAAAATGTACTCATGGAAATTTATCACATTGGCACATTTAACGACAAGTTGGAAATATATATTTTTTATTTTTGTTGCCAAGATGACCTATACTATAAAATACCTCTTTATGCCGCCAACATTCTCAAAGAAACAAATTGGATTGAGAAATCTACTAGTCACCCTTACTCAAAATAAGTGAACGTATTCCTATAGCTACGGCCGCTATCAATACTTTGTGGCGGGAGCAATTCTCATGGCAGACAGACAGTGCACCTCATTGCCGCAATATTTTTACCCTTGTCGCTTCATAGTAAAATTTTGCTACACGATGTCGAATTAGACCGGGAACTACGGCTTAAGATGGATTCCAAACCATAAATCCATGCCTAGACAGGGATTTGTACACAGAACCTGGTGAACCCAGGGCCAGAGTGCCAAACACTCGGCTACTATGCCGTCTAAAATTTATTTGATTGCAATTAATATGTTTTAATTTCATTGAAATGTTGAGTCATTTACTATTTCATTTGTGTAAAATGCCATTGAATCATTCAATTGAAAAAAGCCATTTTGCTCTGAATACAAAGATGGTATTCAAGTGAAGGTAAATGTAGCCGCGGCCAGCCCAAAAAAAGATTGCTCCCAAGAATAAAAAAACGGCCTTGAGAATTTCGGTGGGTAATTTACCGGTACGCAGAATGCGGGTAATTTTGATACCCTGCAAATCCGAGAAAGAAATCGGTCGTGTTTCATTGGGACCTTTCTCCCCTGATGAGTTTTTGAAGGCTGTTACGAGAATCGATGCCAATTATCATAATGGATCGAGCGAAACAATGAGCCCATCATCCAGGGGTCCACCCTTTTGCTTCCGTTGAACCTTTCTCTTTTCTTTCGAGAAACGGCTGCGAATGGCTTTTCCTTCGCTCTAAAAAGCGATGACCAGCCCGTGTTTAAATTATTTATTAAACACTAGATATAAGGTTTTCACAGTATGACAACATATTTCGGGCACGTGTTCAGAAAATGATTTCGGCACAATTTCTTCTTCTCAGTATCAATCGAAAGGCCCAAATGCTCAAAGAACATTACATTTAATGATTTTTATGACTGTTTTCGGTTGCTGAAATGAAAAGTGCCGAATGCTAATCGATGTAAATCGTAGTTTATGTCGTAAGTAGAAAAATCGTGGTCAGGTATGAGGACAGTCAAATATATTTGCAAACGAGATGCTCATTTGATTTAGCAATTGATCGGTTGCTAAAGAAGCGAAAAATCAGTGCTAGGTTGACTGAAGGTTAATTGTACCTGTATGGAAAACGAAATTTTGATTGACGCTGTTTAAATTAGGTTCGGTGTATATTTTTGATTGTTCTTAGTATTCGAAATAGTTCGGACAGGGTTGGAGCCCCGTAGACATTTCCTCTCAAGACATGCTTGGTCCCTCATGTCTAGGCGAATAGACAAGATATTTTTCTCGTTCAATCATTTTCGTTCAGACAGTTACCCAGCATATAAATAGATTCTTCACTTCTTTAGCATCTGATCCAATTGCTAAAATATTAAATGGGCGTTTCGTTTCCAAAATATATTTGACTATTCTCATACCTGACCACGATTTTTCTGCTTATGACTAACAATGCTACGATTTACATCGATTCGCATTAAGCTTTTATTTTCGCAACATCTAGAACATTTCGGGGGTTCCCTGGTGCCTCGCCCGTCTGAATACGTCCCTGACCCATTTCATGTATGCGATTTGTGGTATGCTAGACATTCCTTTCTTCACTGTGTCCCTCCGAAATTCTCTAAATACTATCCTACGATCACCCCATCTTGGTTCATCAAATGGTTGTTCCCAGCCAATATTCTTCAGTGTCCGACCGAAAACTCGACGCAATCTTGTCCAATGTTCATTATTAAGGATGGGGAAAAAAGAACGAACTGTTCTTTTTCACCTGTTCTTCAAAAAGATCGGGAACAGCCTGTTCCCACTTTTCACAAAAACCTGTTCTCGGTTCTTTTTGTTAAAAGAAACATTGCAGATTTTTTTATACTTCGATTTTAAACAGGTGGGAATTTTGCAAAGTTCTCTTTTCTCGAATTTTCTAAGTTCGCAAAAATTTTCGTAAGCCTATTCTAAATTATGGTAAGTCCGAAACACAGCTGTTCATCCTACAGTTCGTGACTCACTGTTTCCTGTTGATTCATCCGTTCTCTGTCCATAAACCTACTCCCTGCTCTAAGACTACTTCCTGTTTGAGAACAGGAATCAAATTTACCGAAGGAATCGATTCCTGCTCTCAAATTGTTCCGACCCTGTTCTCGGAGCTGTTCTCCGTTCTCAGAGCAGTTCTCTGATCTCGGAGTTGTTCTCCGTTCTCATAGCAGTTCTCTGATCTCGGAGCTGTTCTCCGTTATCAGAGCAGTTCTCTGTTCTGGGAGCTGTTCTCGATGAACGGTTCGCGGAGCTGATCTCGATGACTGCTCCAGGAACTGTTCCTGGAGCAGTTCCTCGAAGCCCCGGCGTCTGATGAATTTGCGAGGAGATTAGTGTAATAATTGTGAAATTTTATAATTGTTAGGCAATGACATAATAATGAATTTTTAGTTTTAAACAAATTAAAAATTTTTTAAATATTGCTGATCAAGATTTTGTTGTCCAGCTTTCTCTCTGGTGGTCGCCTATACTCGTTCTTAGGATTTGCAATGCTTTTAACTTTATTTTAAAACCAAATCTTACAAAATGGAAAGCAAAATTTCAAATGTGGACATATTTCACTGCGAAAAGGAAATTGGGATCGGGTGTCATGCTCTCTATAAGTTGAAAAGGGATCTCATTTAGTCAGGTATTACGATTTTAAAGACATCTCGGAAATAAGAATCCCACCATAAAATTAATGTGTTGAAAAGCGAGTGATTTTTTTGACGTATTTTTTGTTTTAAGCGTGTTTAGATAGATCATATAATATTAACCTGTTTTTCAAACCAATTTTACTTCCAAGTGATAATCCCGGTATGCGTTTTTTGTGTTTATAATCTTTTATAAAGGGCAACTCCCTATTGCATAACGTGATTCAAAATTACCTGGTGTTGTCCTCGGATCTTTCTCTTCGGGATGGATCACGGACCGTCGTTTTATTGACTTAAATTACCATTTTGTTGACTTAAAAATGACATTAAAATCTATTCTAAAATCTAAAAAAATTACTACTTTCGCTTGCGTATCCTAGGCACCTCATATCTGTTTGGGTAACTACTTGAGATTGTTCAGATGTGGGACATTATTAGTTGCCACTGGGGAGAGAATTTAAACGTTTCGATTTGCAAGAACGTTTTCCAATTTACGGAAAAATTCTGATTTTCTTTTCTCAATTACTGATAGTTTGGCGCGGCTTGAATAGACTTGCCCCTTGCGCCGTAAAAAAAACAATCAACCGATAACAATACGAAGACTCCGAGTCATTTGTTTTTTATATATGCACGCCGACAAAGTACTAACAAGGATGACGTCAACAAAATTCGGTCCCTGTCTATCGCAAAAACTGCTGGCGCCACATAGTCTACGAGGAGGAACAGGGCTTGTACATTTCGAGTAGAGAGACATTTGAGAACAGAACAGGTTAAAGAACAGTTCTTTTCCAAAGAATTGTTCTTTGACCTGCTCTTCTGTTCTCAAATGTCTACTCCAAATGTGCAAGCCCTGTTCCTCCTCCTAGACAATGTGGCGCCAACAGTTTTCGCGATAGACAGACAGGGACCGAATTTTGTGGACATATCATCTTTGTTAGTACTTAGTACGCATGCACAACAAATGACTCTTTTGCTAGCTTTTTCATTGATGAGTTTTTCTCTAGTTTTGACACACAGGAAGAAAACGAAAGATAAAATTACTTGGAGTCTTCGTATTGTTAATCAATTGATTGATTTTTTTATGGTGTAAGGGGCAAGTCTGTTCAAACTGCGCCAAACTATCAGTAATTAAGAAAAGAAAATCAGAAAAAAATCCGTAAATTTGAAAAAAGTTCTTGCAAAGCGAAACGCTTAAATTCTCTGGGTTCCCAGTGGGAAACTAATGTCCCACATCTGAACCATCTCAAGTGCGGTTTCCCAACCAGATACGAGGTGCCTAGATCAAAACAAATTCGCAAACGAAAGAAATATTTTTTTTAGATTTTAATGTCATTTTTAAGTCAACGAAACGACGGTCCGTGATCCAACCCGAAGAGAAAGATCCGAGGACAACACCACGTAATTTTGAATCACGTTATGCAATAGAGTTACCCTTTAAAAGATTATAAGCACTTAAAAAACGCATACCGAGATTACCACTTGGGAAATAAAATTAGTTTGTTAGAGAAAAACAGGTTAATTATTTTATAATCTATGTAAACACGTTAAAATCAGGAAAAATACAAGTCAAAAAATCACTTTCGCTTTTCAACACATTAGCTTTATAGTGGGATGCTTGTTTCCGAGATGTCATTAAAATTGTAATAACTTATAGAGAAAACTTTCAACTTATAGAGCGAGCATGACAGCCTATCCGAATCTCCCTTTCACAATGAAATATGTCCACACATTTGAAATTTTACTTTCCATTTTATAAAATTTGGTTTTAAAATAAAGTTAAAAGCATTGCAAATCCTGAGAACGAGTAGAGATGACACCACCAGAGAGAAAGCTGGACAATAAAATCTTGATCAGTAATATTTGTTTAAAACTAAAAATTCATCACCATGTCATTGCCTATAACAATAATAAAATTTCACAATTATTACGCTAATTCATCAAACGTCGGGCTTGGTTCAGTCGAGAACAGTTGCGGGAGCAGTCAGCGAGATCAGCTCCATGAACAGTTAGTTCATCGAGAACGGTGAACAGGGTCGGAACAGTTAGAGAGCATGAATCAATTCCCTAACAAGTAGTCTCAGAGCAGGGAATAGTTTATGGACAGAGAACGGGTGAATGAATCAACAGGAAACAGTGAGTCAAGACCTGTAGGATGATAGGCTGCGTTTCGGACTTACCATAATTTAGAAAATACGAAATTTTTTAAAGAACTTAGGAATCGAATTAGAATTAAAATCGAAGTAGAAAAAAATTCGAATGTTTCTTTGTACCAAAAGAACGGAGAACAGGGTTTTGTGAAAAGTGGGAACAGGCTGTTCCCGTTCTTTTTGAAGAACGGGTGAAAGAGAACAGGTTGTTATTCTTCCCCCATCCCTAGCTGACAGGTTTCTCTTCTCATTAAACTTCTTTCGTCACGGAGTGATTCATATTTCCAGTAAAATACATGGCAAAAAACTACACCTCAGTCATGTTACCACAATTAGATTCTGAATGTCTCCTTCAATTTCATCCTATTCCCTCGCTTAAAGACGATTCAGTACTTTTTGACATTAAACTTATTTTCTCTCGTTCATATTTTCTTTTCTGCACTGGTTTCTATCTTCTAGATTTCTTACTACTGCTGATAGTTACGTACTTTATTTAAGTTACTAGACAATATTGGACTGTCAGGCATAGACTTTGGCGAAAAGGCTGAGGTCTGGCGTAGGATGATAAAAAATGATTTTTCATTGCTTTATGTAATCAGACTGAAGAATTTCATTATAGTGGCGAACTCTTTTTAGCACTATTATGCAGCTCCATAGCTCAAATCAGGCATATTTAAACTGCGGCAAAATTAGCGAATGGATCCCGTTACTGTAGATTTGGTATTTTTTTATATCCGTTGTTGCCATTCGAGAATAAACAAATAACGTCGATTTCTGAGCCACTTTCGTTAGTGAAATAAAAAGATCCTTTTACATATCTTTTATTTAAATACCAGTATCCGCTTGCGCTTTCATTTTTAGCGGGTGACAAAAAGGTGTAAACAAACTTTTCTCGGTGTTGTGACCACTTGTGGCCGCGTGCGACCCACTTGTCCAGGAAATTTGACACTGGAGCCGTTAATAGGCACTCACTATGTCCCATCGATATATCGACGTCCGGTTTCCACAACAAACAGTCGCCCCTTTCAGATACTCTGCAGAAAACACCTTTTTCTCACTTCGGGAATGCTATCGACAAAATATCGGCCTCAAGACATTGGTTCCGGTAGAGTCGAAAGGATGAATTTGATCAATTTCCCAATGTTTTTGGCTTAACGCCTATCTTCTCAAATTCAATTTTTTTTGGCGCCCCCATCTGGGAAAACTATCCCTGCAAAGTGAAGCTGCACCTGTAGTTTTGAATTTCACCAAAATATTTATGTAACAGAACCAAACTGATAACCGCTCGCCACACAATTCCAGGCAATCTAAGAGATATTTAAGTCTCTTCTCACCCACTTACAGTATTGTACAGTTAAGTTGCCATCATCATCAGATTCCTGCCGCTGTACTTGTAAGAATCTGTGCAAGTTTGGAAGTGCGCACAAATACTTTCATGCTTGTTTTGTTATAACATATCTTGCTTTTAGACCGATTAGTGGTAACTTACATTTTACAATTTATAATTCATGTAACAATGCATCACTGTTGTGTCTGTTAAGTCAAGTGGATTAGTGTTTGGTTATAACATTTATAGGCGATACATTTTTCAGCATTTTATTGCCCGCTCCAGCTACTCAACGCCCCACCTCCAAGATTTCTTTCCACAAGGAGGCGATATCGTCCACTTTGGAAACTGATTTAGATCAATGGTTCTTAAACTTTTCAGTCCACGAACATCTTTGAAAATTAAAATTTTTTTGAGGACCCCTTGAGATTATGTAATTGAATAGGATATATATATCCTATTCAATTACATAATACTACATGCAGTACATGGCAGTTTTGCAACGTGCAGAAGCATATATTTAGTCTTTCACACATAAACTGGATTTTTTCCAGAGTTATGGCTGTATTTTAGCCGGAGTGCATACTATCATCATTAACAAGGAAATGCTCTATTAGTTGCAAGTTCTGTTGCTCATTTTTAGAACATAACAGCGTTTTTTAGAACAAAAGAATCGTAGCAAGTAACGGAATATTTTTTTTCTTGAAAGTTCCCTATTTTGACTAGCGAAGCATTGCATGTTTTCCATGGACTCTGGAGCCTCGTTGTGGACATATAGGGGTCCACACTTTGGGAATCACTGATTTAGGACAACTCAAATCGCTTTGTGGCCCAATGAGTTTTCTGCGGGCCGCCGTGTTTAATATAATTTGCAGGACCTGTATTTTGTTGGCATGACATCTTTTCGTTGCTTTTTGACAATGCTTGTAGAGATAGAAATTCAGTTTGCAATTTTATTAATTCTAGAAATGTGCAGTTTTTTAGTGCATTTTCAGCAGTTTTGGGACTTTTCTAGTCTTAAGCGTTCTTAGTTTTGTCCTGGGTGAGAAAAGTTTGTTGAAACCCTCCCAAATCTCCATCTTCCAGTGATTTCGTTTTCCTATAGAACACAAAACAAATGACTCACCTACCAGCTTCTGGCACCAAACAAATCCAAACGCTAAACAAAACCTTTACCTACGCTTTTCTGTTGGTGGGACGAATAATCGGAAAGAGGGAGGAGGGTTGGTGGGAGTTTTCTCTAGTTTGAATAGAAGGAAACGAAAGATCACATTTTAATATTTTAAATTTTTTTCTTGCTGTTTCTCCACAGAAAAATATCCTATTACAAAGAACAAAACATGATCTAAAAATGCAAAGAAAAAAATAAACATTCAGATAATAGGTTAAACAAAACTCTTCATTGACGATTACTTTTTGTATTGAAATTATTAAAAAATAAATCAACCTCCACGAGAAAGAATTATAGTTTGCAAATCTATTTGTAGCAAACTTATTTCATATATTCTTTTTTAAAGGTTTAACAAAAAATAATTTACTGTTTCTCGTGACAGACCTATAAAGGCGTTAAAATCAATACAAGAAACAAAAAAGGGCGAATCAATTTTGTTATATAGAAGGTTGTAAAGCAAAAAATATTGTTAAAACAAGGTCTCTACGGAGCTTCAAAGTAATGAAATCGAAATGGTTCAGAATGTAGATCCATAATTCTTGAAATAAATATATCTCAAAAATTTGTTCTGTATTCTTTCAGTATATATATGCAGTCATAATGAGAATTCTAAATTACAGATCCAAATTCCAGTCACGATCTAACATAAACATAAATTGAACATTGGATAGTAAAATTACCGTGCCAGAAGTATGTTTTCTCTTATCCCATCAAGTTACAGTTTGCAGATTTTGTAATAGTTCTTATGTGGTATTTGAAGGAAAACCCGAATCATAATGTATACCTAAATCAACAAAATTACTTTTTCTTAACAATTATTAATGTACAGTCGGCGCTCTTTAATCTTGCATTCTTCGTTTCGGCACATTCTGTAATACGGCACCGATCGAGCCGCTCGCGTTCGGATTTTTTCGGGTGCCTTCTGGCTTTTGTTGAACTCGACCGCCAGGTCGTGCCACTGCGATGTGATGTAAAAGACTTCCAAAACCAGTTTAATGTCAAAGATGCAATTTTCGCAATTGCCTTAGCGTGGAATCAGGTGAAAGAAGTCTCTACGGCAGTGCTGGCGCAAACTTTGGCTTAATGATGAAGATTCGGATCAAGATCCAAACGTTAAGAGTAATGGTCAAAATATGGTGCTAGATTTGGTAGAAGCTGTGCCAAACAACCCTTTCACAGATGTACTCCGTGAGGAAGTTATAGACTGGATTGAAATCGACAAAATGTGCCAGTGGTCGAAGAACTGAGTGACGAACAGATTTTCTGTGTTGTGATCCCACAAGAAGCCCACTTAGGAGGTGGAATTGGATGAAAGAGCCATGGCAGATGAAGCTAAAGTCTCGTGAAAACAGGCTTCTGATGCATTAAATACATTTATAAAATTTGCCGAATCCAACAAAAGCTATAACTCTGCAGAACTCATAAATTTGTGTATAATCCGTAATGATTTTTTGAAGAGATCCGAATCACGGATGCAACGTGATATCAGAGATTTTTTTAAACAGTAACGCTCATGTGTATTTTTTCTTGCCATAGAGCAACTTATTACAATAATTGTTTTAAATATTGTACTGTATTAATTTATCTTTGGTATTCCCGTTAAAACTGTATTGAGTTCGATAATCCGGCACGGCCGTGGTCCCGAACGTGCCGGATTAAAGAGCGTCTACTGTAATATGTACATTATCGATATAATTTCTTTACTTTTGAATCTGTGAGCTGTTGATTGAAATGTGAAAATGTACCCAAACAGTTGGTCATTTTTACACATTTTTTAGTTCCGCAAAATCGGGGTCCTGATAATTAGTTTTGTAAACAAAACAAAATTAACTAATTATATTTCATTCGATCAATGTAATTGATGTTTGCTTTGTGAACTAATTTTTTTATTTACTGTATAATCGCTGACTTGTAGGTTTTCATGAATTTCTGAATCCGTTTTAAAAAGGAAAAAGGCACAAAATCCTGTTAGATTTAGAACAATAGAACAGCAAAAAAGACTCATCTTCTGACCTGAAAATTTCATGTTTTGTTTCCAAAGCAGTAACTTTTATGTAACTTATGAGACATTGCAGCTGTTTCAAAAACTTATATAACTATTCATAACTAGAGCAAGTGATCTTTTGTGCTTGCTGCTATTATAGTCATATGAAAGTAGTTTTGAAATGAAAGACGTTTAATTTTGATTCACGTATTTCGGTTTTTGTCACGGGAAGTGATGGAATATAGTAATTGTTAATACATTTCTGTTTTATTTTATTATTTATCCGTGACTTTTCAATACATGATTCGAAACAGGGCTGCCAAAATGGAAAGGAAGAAAATGCTTTTTTCGAAAAAGACCCCCAAATGTTTTTAAGTACTCTGTCAGTTTGGTTGGGTTTTATAGCTAAAGGCAACGACGGATTAATGCAATTTTGTGGGTGGGGGCGGTTGGTTGAAAGATGCAACAAACCGGGAGTATGGGATACCCCCAAAGAAAAGGGGGTCCGAGGGTCTTCCCCTGAAAATTTTGAAAAAATACCTTCAAAAACAAGCATTTTTAAGCTGTTTTGAGACTTAAAACTGGTATTAAATTAGTGTAAAAATATACTTTATTTAGATAAATAGTCACTTTAAATTTCTTGAAATGCGTAGCTTTTAAAACCTTTGCAAAACTGGTTCCATTTACATAACTGTTAACACAAAAACCACAAATTCTAAAAGCCTTTTGTCAACTTAGAACTGCTAAGCAAATTAAAAGATAAAACATTGAAATTAGCATGAAAATACTTTTAAAATTGTATTTTGTAAGTTGAAAGTTACGTTTTTGTTAGCTTTTAATTCCTAAGTATACATACTTTTATTTTAAAAATAACATTAGGAAAGTGTAATAAATAGAAGCTTAAATATTCTTTACAAATTCTTTTTTTTAATACAATTTACAATGACACTCATTTTGAAACAAAAGTTGTATGAATAAAAAAACGATATCCATATTAATTGTATTATTACAAGAATGTATTTTAGACTAATGTCTCATTAGTCATTATCTCCAAAGAAGTAAACTAAGAATGATGTTACGCCGTTACGGTAACTCAAAAACTTACTCTTAAGGTGCATAAAACTAGTTTTGAATGTAATTTTGTGGTTTTTTTTTATATTGTGAGTAGTTAACATTTTGAAATAAAAATTCTGTGTGCAAAAATTGAGTTTATATTGTACATATTAGCACTATACTCGTACAATACATATTTGGTCTGCTTCATGCATATTAGCAGGCGGTTTGCACTTTTTAGTTTTGATATAAAATTAAAAGAGTAACCTAAGTGTATGAATGTTGAGTTCTATTACTTAAACTTTTTGACATCACTAAAGAACAACTGGTTTTAAACTACCTGTACTTAAGAAAACATGTTTTTTCTCTTTTCCCCTTTTCAATATACCTATCTATAATTTTCTCTTTGTCAATAAGGATGTTTCTATAAACATATATTAAAGCAAGTCCAGTTAAGCGGTTTTGCCCAAACTGTTTCTCAACCAAGTTTTTATCAGTTTTAGTGTAGAGAAAGATCTTTCTGCTTTTGCAGTTGACACAGAAAGAGAAGAAAGAATCAACATTAGAGATCTAATTGAGGGGGAAATTTCTGGGGTGCAAAATTGCAAACACTCAACTGCATAGCCTGGTAAAGGGGTTTTGTTTGCATCTTCCCTTTTCCACTTTGCCATCCACAGCTTGATTTCTCCCTTCAGATTAGAAATGCAGTCGCTTTCATCCTCTCCTGCTCCAATTACTCTGCAGTACTTTTTAGCCAGTGTTTCTGCATCCCTAATCACTGACTCCATGTACGTTGTTGAAGATGAGCAGTCTTTTGGTAGAAATGAGTTCAGCGTGTAGAGATTGAGAACTTCTTTTGAGAACCTGTTTTCAAGATCACTGTTTATTGAGTCAAGAATAGAGATGGCCATTCACCCTAAAGTAACTTTCTGTGCTTGATAGAGCAGTGTTAGGTCTGTTAACTTGTCTAGATGTGATCTTGGGTGTTTGAATAGTGCTTCCTACAGTTTCTGCCACTTTTTTGGCTTGATCATACAGTTGACTGAATTTTGCATCAGCTTTTTCTCGCTTTTTAAGACTGAGAAAGTATGGGTCAAGACCTTGCTTTGGTAACTTCAATAGTCTCTGAAAAACCTACTGAGAGGCAATGTTTGGCTAAGTATGTCAGCAAGGCACACGAGAGTTAAGATGAATTATCCATTAGTGATTGCACATAAAGGGTCCTAGCTGTTACGCTAGAGTTGTCACTTGAAAAATGTGACCATTATGAAATTTGCTCAAGGCACGTCACGATTTTTTCAATGTGTTTTAGAAAAGACGCTACAGATGCCTTTCTACCCATCTTGTTTCACACATGGAAACAAGCTGACTGCCTACATGCTTAATGAGTACAGCATTTCTTTTCGGTGAGGCTTTAAAGAAAGATACAACCTCTTTAATGATTTCAATTGAATTTCGCACTGATTGCACATCAGAACACTTAAAAATAGACCAATTCAAATAAGGGTCTCGTTCGGCGTTATTACTCTTTTTTATTGTAGTTACTGCTCCCACAATCTCTGAAGTCATCACAGAGCATCTATCTGTTGCAACACCGATGCATTTACCAAGTTCGAAATTAAGGCTTCTCATAGTGTTTAATAGTCTTATCTAATTTTTCTCGTCATTTGGGGGTCTTTATTGTCTTCATCTGGTTTATCTTTGTCACACATATTGGCATCTTTATCATCTTCAGAAGAATCGTGTTCATCACTGTCACTTTCAGAAGCTGAAGAGAAATCTTCGTTTTCATTATGTTTGAGGTCAACTTGGAGATTTTGTTTCCACAGATTTTTTCAGGCTCACGAAGATTGATAAAACCTATAAAAATCTTCTCTGATCATGTCTTGATAAACATACTTTTTTGCTCTCGGAGGGGGCGGAGGCCTCCCCTTTAATCTGTCCTTGGCTATAGGGCCATATTTGGCCAATTTGCGCCTAACACAAGACAATGTTAAGAATTCTGTGTCAGAAAAAAGTAATTTAAGAGTTTTTCAGAGCAAACAAACTACCTTAAGATGATGAAAATAGATCTGGTTGAGAATTGGTGTATCGCCGTCCGTTCTGGTGATATTAGGAATTCATTTCCACCAACACTAAATTATTCGTGAGGGAAAAATTAGAGCCAAACTTCTTGGATCATGCGCAACACATCTGTTGACCGCGATTGCAGTTGAACAAGATGGACATTTTTATTACAGTTTTTACCAATTAAATTTATTATCAAGTCTAAGCATCGGGCTCAAAAAAACCTAGCGCCCCTATAGCTTTTCAGGAAAACTTTCTCGTACCTATGAGAAGAGTTCTGCAATTGGTAAAAACTGTAATAAAAATGTCCATAAAAATGTTTTATTAAAACCTAATATTGCAATGCAATTCTACTTCTGAGAAGTTTATTCTACCAAAATGCTGTGTTTTGAATCCCAATGTGGCAATTGTTTTGAACAATCTGCGAATTCGATTCTGCATAGAATAAACTGAAGGCAAAAGAAAACAGCTTATTTCTAAACTTAAACGCTCATGAGAAATATTTGTGAGGTCACGTCTCCCTTTTTCATGTAAACAGTTTGAAATAAATCATAATTTTAGCGGTACCAATAGAAAGGTTTTTTGGTGATAATTTGGCAAGTGCAATTCAAAATTTCTTAGAACTAATTTATTAAAAAATCAATTAAGTACGACCATTGCCAAGTTCCTGAAAGCGCTAGACAATTCCAGAAAATGTTCTGGAATATTCCAAAAAATACTAGAAAAATCAGAATGTGTTCTGTGAAGTTACACAAGCTTCAATTGGTACAATAAATTTCTAGACTGTTCTGGAAATATCTTTAAACTTTTAAGAAAAAGCATGGACTATTTTGTAAATTTCGAAATGGGTAATTTGCGCTCATTTGCCTCAGCGAACGTAGTAATTATCTAATGAGGGAAAAAGTAGTTATGAATTTTTGCCTATTCCAGTATTTACTCTTGATCAATTGCACGTCGCCATGTCAAGAATGAAATTGTCCAAAAATGAAGTTCCGATAACCGAGTCAAAAGCAACAATGGTCTAAAGCAGAAGTATTGACTTTCAATATTGTGTACAAAGAAATTATTCAATTTATCAATGTAAATGAACTTCACAAAAGAACAATAACAGTATCCCTGGACAATTTTGTGTACAAAATACATTAAGCAGAGATGACTGGTGATTCCAAACTGAAAAGTGTGGATGATTATTCTTAATTAGTATCAAATTTCAAGTTTATATGAATAAAGATGCAAATCTTCCTTTAGACGATAAACCAATTCCACATTTGTGGAACCTGTCTTTAAAAACTTAATAACAAACAATTTCAATGTTTTCCGTGCGAATTATTCGCCTGTTCACTACTTGATATTTAAAACATTTTCCTTGTACTTTAATCGAGACTGGAGTTACGGGTTATTTTCTATTAATTTCTTTGTGCAATTAAGGTTACAAGTGAGGTAGTTTTTATTGCTGAATAATGGGTAGTTTTCATTGCTCTGGTTTCGTGTGCATCTTCCCATTGCCCGGGGAATTCATAGATTGGCAGTGCCAGATAAAGCGAAAATTTTCCCGTAATGGCTGCGAGAAACCTGCTGCTGTAGTGAATATTGAAGTCTGAAACTCAAGATTTCGGCATCTACAGAAATGAAAGGGGTAAAAAAAGCTCAAAAGTTCCGTATTTTGAGGTGACACATCAATTTCTTGAGTCTTAGCTCTGAAAGATTCAATTTTACCAGGATTTGTTACGAAAAGGATAGTCCCTTTTCCAATTCTGTGTGTTGCTCTACGGTCATTTTCATACAGGACTAATGAGACCGGCTCAAGTAATCTTGTGAAATGATCTCTTAAATCACATTTCAGATGGGAATTCGATATTAGTATTCTCTCTGTTGCTCTTGCCTATCCTCGGCACCAAGCCAAAACCGCAACTTGGGATGTTTTCACTCAAATGCATTTTCTAGACTATTATTGGGTGTTTTATACTATGTAGCCTAAACAACTTAAAGCTTTGAACTTAGGCTTATTTTTCTACACCGTCTGGTCTTTAAACGTTTTCTCGAAACTGCGATTTTGCGGATTTGTGCTGAAAGCCACCCACACCGGGCCACAGTACTAGGTTAGAAGGAGGGTGGGAGGCCTCTGGAATACACCCCTCAATGATCAGCTTGCACCTTTTCTATTCTATCTGTTGCATACTTTTTGTGCAGCTTTATACCTGCAGAGCAAAAACTTTCCACTTTTTCTTTCCGGAAATATTCCAGAAAAACGAGAATTTTCCCATATTTTTCTTCTGCAGAGAGAAATTTTCAAATCGAGCCAATAGAATTCCGTAGTTCGGCGCCATTCCGTGGCGAAAACGAAAGAAAACCTTCGATATCTGATTGCCCAGATTGTCGTAAAAACATTCTTGGCGCGAAAATATCGCAAATATAACTGGAAAAAGATGATTGGGTGTTTGCATGTTTAACGTTGTTTTTCGTTAAAATGTTGCCAAATCGGTTACGCCAAATGCGAATTTCAGCCAAGCATATAGCAGCAGCCAAGAGCAGGTTTACTTTAACTGCTTTCTCAAAGCCTTAATGGACACAATTATCGCGAATTGGGCACTTTTTCTTATTTTTATTTTAAAAATTGTTTCGGATTTTTCTTTGTTGACATGTATTAACAGTTAAGTGTTTTTCTATTAGCAAAAACCGTTAAAACAGATAATTACATGCGTGGTAAACCAAGGGTTTAAAAAAGTAAATCATCATGGCCATTGGGATCATAAACTTCATTCCGTGACCGCCTTTG
Source organism: Meta bourneti (assembly GCA_933210815.1). Lineage (NCBI taxonomy): Eukaryota > Metazoa > Arthropoda > Arachnida > Araneae > Tetragnathidae > Meta > Meta bourneti. The sequence continues at coordinate 53,624,474 of OW119928.1, forward strand.
ATAAGAGAATGTTCTTCAAGAACAGGTTTGTGCCAATGGTGGGAAAAACGTCCTTGCAAAACTATAAGTAACGTACGTGTTTGTGCTGATCAGAATCCTATGTCGTTTTCGGTTAGTACTAGGGCACGTTTGTCGGATTACTATTCCAGATAACTCCATCGCCGACGAGCGATTCTCATCTCGGTGGTTGCTTTTACTCGAGATCGAGTCACGGGCGCCCATACCGGCTCTGCCGAATTGGTGTGTGAGTCACGTGGTTTTGAATGAGTCCATTCCTGTTCAGTTAGGTGACACGGGTTGAAACAGTTTCGCGATTGAGTGGGACAGCTATCATTATAGAGCTGTGGCGATAGCTGTACACGAATTCCTGTAATCCTACCAACACCGTTCTACAAGCAAGTTGATCAAGGTCATTTGCCTTCTCTCCAAAGCAGTACCCTAACTGCGATAGCAAAACAAAAAAACATTTAGTGTTGGCATTTCCCAGGATGTTTGCCGGGTTGATAGAATGCTCGTTTTATTTTGAGACTAAACTCCATATTTATCATTTACTAATTCAAAGGGCTAGACCAAGTCCAATAAATCACTCGTCCTCGAAACATTCAATACATTGATTTGATTCCAGATGAATGCAAGAAAGGAAGTGGCCAGGAGAAATACTTAAGCTGGTTGAGGGTTTTTTTGTGGCGCAAGAGCCATATTTGGCCATGCTGCGCCAGACAATATCAATGGGCATGCACGCAAGGAAAGTTTTACTAACACAGAAGATAGAAATATACCAGGTAGGAATCGAACCTGCGCCGCCTACAACTACAACCAGCAGTGGGCATACCCACTAAGCCACGACGGCTCCGAGAAACAGGACAGATTGGAAAAGGATTTTATTTAGTACGATATGTGATAATTTTAGTCTTGATAGGGTAGTTTACGATTTCCACACACCCATGAAATCTCGGGAATAACATGCAAAATGTCCTGGATACCAATCGCGAAGTTTTTTCCGTGCTGTATTATGAAAAATCCTACCTATGTTCTTTCAACGTTGGAATATTAGTGACCTTAAAATGTTCAACGAGCTCTCCCTCGGCCAACTTCTCTCCAAGAAATAGAAAACATGTTTTTCCCAAGGATTTCCTTCCTCCTTGACAGCCCAGAATTGACTCAAATGGTAATTATTATAAGGAGTGTGTAGAAAGATTTTCGACCCATTCCTTATGACTTCCTTTAGTCTCTGTGTTTGTGTCCCCAAACTGAGCGCTTAGCTTGGAATACACACCAGCTAATTCCGTTACATTCCATGTTACAATTTGGAGTCGCATGTGTCAGTGTGTGGTACTCTTTATTTCTCACTCTTACTGTGGTACAGCGCAGGTTCGATTCCTCCCTGGATGTTTTTCTGTCTTCTGTCAGTAAAACTTTCCTTGTGTGTACATCCATCGCTTGACATTGTCTGCCTTGGGTTTAGCGTAGCTTGATCAAATATGGCACTTGCTCCATATGGCGCTTACTCAAATATGGCACTTACCCAAAACCAACCATATTACAATTCGCATAATTAGAGGCGGTCGAACAGATCCACGTGTTGCCTAGTTCAGGGTTCCTATGGGCCAAAGACATGCGTTTTCATTTTAAAAATAAGGGCCCTTAAAATAACTTAATATTTGCCGAAATGTTTTTGGAAAGTCTTAGTTTACAAGAACATTGCATGTTTTGTTTCACCTGCTTTTAAAAACAAAAGGCCATTGCTGCCACAGGCGAGCGACTAAAAAGCTACTTTTGCTATTCTTCAACTTTCACGATATGGGTATCGTTTTAAGCAAAAATCATCACCAAATTTCAAATTCATATTTTCAAATTTTTGACTTTTTTGAAAATTCACCAAAGGTTAATGAAAGTTACTCCTCCCCATTCCCCCTACACCACGAATCCTTGTTTCATTCGCGATATCGTGCATTCTCCATCATCATTTTGGAAAATGTTTCTGACTTTGACCTACTGCACACCAATGGCATCAAAAAAGCTTGGTAAGACAGTGGTACCTTGAGATACGAGTTCCCCAACATACGAGTTTTTGTAGATACGAGTCGTCACTAGGTCGATTTTTTTGCCTTGAGTTTCGAACCAGAATTTGATACGAGCTTGCTTCGGTGACGTCACAACCACCACTACTCAGATTCCCGAGCCTTGCGCGTCGTTCAGTTCACATGTTACCTCACCTGTTGACAATTAACGTCTGTCACAAAGATCAATCAATTTCTTAATTTGGTTTGACATTTACTGTCAACTGCCACCGGGATGCCCGAGTCCCTTTCTTATTTTTTTTTCTTTCAATTTTCTTTACTCCGACCAGATGCGTCAATTCTAAAAACGGGGTGCATGTACAGTTATTTAGCTAATTTTTTTCGTATAACCATAAGTCCAAAGAAGGTGAGTGCAAAGAACAGTGGTGAGAAAAGGAAAAAGGTAATATCCATGGAAATAAAGAGTGAGATAATAGATAAACATGAGCAAGGCGTAAGAGTAATAAACTTGGAAACGATATAAACTTAGTACATATCGTATAAGTAGTACGATCGCACTACTTATATGATATGTACTATTTTGAAGCAAGACTCAATAAAGGCTCCAGCTAAGGCTATAACTCCAGCTACAATATTTGTTCATTATAAATTTTTTATAAAAAATTGGATTGTTTTTTGGGGGGCTGGTACAAATTAATCTCATTTCAATGGGGGAAAATTAAATTGATTTGAGATACGAGCATTTTGACTTATGAGCTCGGTCATGGAATGAATTAAACTCGTATCTCAAGGTACCACTGTATTAACATTCTGATCACCAAAACAAGACATTGCTTGTAACAGAGCGCATAGTACAATATTTTTCTGTTAAAGTGTGAGCTGTTAACTAAGCACCACGCAACGCCAAAAGCTTCCTGTTTTGAAGACCTTTACAAAGGATGGGGCAACTGAAACTGCTAGCAAAATAAGCTTAAAAGACGACTAATTTTGCTACTATTTTTAAGAATTTACGCAATCAAAGCTACTATTTCACAAATGCTTTGAATGTGGCAATCCTAAAAGGTTGTCCAAGGTCATCCAACATCAAGGGCTTCATTTATGTAGGTCAGCCAAAAATGAATGTTTCTAAAGCTGAGACCCAACCCTTCACGCGTTCAAGTTCCTTCACCTGTGCACTCACGGGCTAATCTACTGCGATCTGTGTGAAATGGAGCCTTAAAAAATAAAAAATAGCCTCGAAAGGACCCTAAATTTTTTTTGCTTAAAGAGTGGGAAGCCTGGGTTCATTGCTGTCCCGGGGGTCGTCCCGCAAAGCCGTTCTAAGACGTTATTTAAGGGCCAATGCGATCGTGCACTTGAGCTTGAAGTCAGCACCCGAGTGGCCTCTAATTTTAGTTCCTCCCCCCAGGAGCTTTCAAAATAGATCTTCAACCGAAACGTCAACACTTCACTCTTTCTTGCCTCCTTCTGTGTACTTAATCTAGATTCAACCGAAAAATGGCAGGAAGGGTGCAAGTTTCCACCAGACACAAGTATTACAATGATAGAATTACTTGTGTAACAAGCAATCTTAAAATCATAAGAATCTATAATGCAATATATTTATTGTCCGACTCCAGCGAGTTGGCATTTTAGCCATGTGGTTTTTGAAGTCTATTCTTTAGATTAAGGGCATGTTAAACGTAAACAATACCTTCCCGAGTTGATCGTTCGATGCCGGAAGCCATAGCAGTGATGACGAATTGGCGAAACAAATTATCACTTATGGTGATCGCCATATATGATCATTATGGTAGTGAAACTATGCAATTTAATAGTAAAAATTGAAAAATCTTTCAAATAAGGACTAATAACGATTTAAAAATTTCGTCAATGTAAAAGATCGTCAATAACCATTTCGATGGATAAAGATATCCACCATCATTAGGACACTCCTGTCCTCATGATGGACATCTTGCTCTACCGAAATGCCCAATGACGAAGGTTTTAAATCGTTTTTAGTGATTGTTTTGAAAGTTTTTCAATTTTACTATTAATTTTGTCAAGTTTTCGCTTTTTTATCTCCGATTTTCAAACTGGATTAATTTGTCAAGAGGTGCCTATAAGCTCATACAACATATGTTAAAAATTTGAATGAATAGGCTACTGTTTTGAGGCGCCTCAGAGCATTGAATTTGAAAATTTTAGCTCAATTTTTTAACGAGCTAGAAAATGTAAGCTGTTTTATGGATTTCATTAAGCGTCAAATTTGGTGAATATTTTGATGAAATTGGTGACTAGCTTGCTTCTTAGGCTCTATTTGCTGTTATACTGCTGTTCGTTCAAACTAATATCAACAGAGCAGCAAGGGAAATTCATTTGTGCGATGCCATGTAGTGCAATATATAAATCATTGAAATTACGGAACTGTAAGTTAAAAGGAACATGCTAAAATCAGGAATTTGTGAATTCGCGTTTCAAATTGAGTGAGGGACTCGTCGTCTATAGCAAGTTGGTTGGTTCGTTTGGGGGTTTTATGGCGCAAGGGCCATATTTGGCCATGCTCGTCTATAGCAACGTGGGGTAAAATTTTTGGAGGGTACACCGTGAGAGCTCGAACTAGATTTAGTATTGTCTGTTAACGACAATAACTGATTTTTCGCTTTAAAAAATAAATATATGAAGAGCCTTGACGTTGGAGTAAGATAACTCCCCATTGGGATGAACTGTTCAACCATCTCACTGCTGATCGAAAAAAGGATTGTAAAATTTGTTTGTCTGCTTATCGATGGGTGTAATTTATGAAATACAGAAATTTAATTAATTTATTCATACTGTCAAATAGATTAATCCAGGTACATGCTAAATTTGTTCAAAATAACAGAACGTGCAACAGACAAATAGAAGAAAACAGTTAACTTAAACAGCATAAACTAACTCATGTAAACACAAAACAAAAATTATTTTGAAAACTGATGTATGAAAGAAAATTTACGATCGAAACATGACAGAAAAAAGTCAAAAACTCAGTTTTCTAACGTTAAAATAATTTCTAAATGTTATTAAACCGTCAAAGATATCAATGATTGGGAGCAAACTATTGACCCTTCTGACAAATAGGGCTATTTATTGGTTATTATTTTTGCTCAAAAATAATGTTATTGCAAATATTTTAAGAGAGTTTTCACAAATATTTATCTCATTCAGTTGGCTGCTATAATTTATTTTATTATGAATTTTTTAGTGTTTATTTTATTAATATGTATAGAGATGTATGTTTTATTTCATTCCCATTATCATAACTATACCTGAGAACCATTGATCTAGATTGAGTCTCCTACTGCAGGTATATATAGGGCTTTGCAGTGTAAATCGGTTTTTATTTCATTGCATAAGAGCGTTGTGTTCGTGCGCCTAATACTTGTATCTTTATAGGCGGACGTTCGCATGCGATGTATGGCTGAAGCGGGAACAGGAGGACGATGGACGCCGGCATCAAGCCCTGCTGCAGAGACGACGGAGACTCCACGGGTGAGTCCTTTTTTCAATTCCATCTCAGACTGTATTGTAGTTTTCTGAAAATCCGGACCGCAGTAGGTCAGTTGGTAGAATCGCGGATTAGCAACTGGAGGGTTACAAGTTCGACTCAGTCCTGCCTCATGTACGTGGGGCTGGTGCGCGTTAAATCTGTAGTGGCCTCAAATATCCTCACGTTGGCGTGGTGTGGAAGTTTGGCGAGTGGGGTACCAGCTCAGGTGTGGACCTCGGTCATCTGACCTTGGTTCAAAATTACTAAATGTTGTCCTCAGATCTTTTCCTTCGGTGTTGATCTCGGACCGTCACCGTTATAGCCCGTTTTGTTGCTTCCAGTGGGATATAAATTCCACTACCTGCCTCCTGTGAATCCTCCAAAATTCCAGGAAATAAATCGTAGCTATTTTGTACAAGCCTGACTAGTATTTATTACCTACTAGTCATGCTGTGCCTATTACCATCTGGCGTAACCTGTAATGGTTTAAATGCAGTAAAATTCCTTAAAAAAGTAAAAACAAAAGTCGAAATGAGAAAATATGCACTAAAATCATGACCAAAATACATGTTAAAATGAGTGAAAAAGAAGCCGTTAAATCTACATATTACAACCCCTACAGTAAACTTTAATGTAACCATTTATAAAATTGATCAAAAAGGAAAAGAGCTTTTCTCTGGTGCTTTATTCATATTTCCAATCAAGTGCTCGTCGAGTCATGTTTTTATTTCCGAAGCGCTATTTCAATTCCGGCATATTTTCTTTCCGGCTGAACCCACTTTTCATCGTTGTTCTTTAGTCCGGTTGTGGCGAGTAGGCATTTGAATCAAATTGTTTTAAACTACTATTCTTTCAAATAAGGGACAGGCTAAACGCAAGCAACATATTCCCGCGATTGACGTCTTTCGCACGAATTTTAGCGAGTTTATGATACGAATTTCCGAGTTTATGATACGGGGACGGAAGCGACCGCAGGATTATGAGTTGGTGAAACAAATATTCATATATGGTGGTCGCCATACATGATTTACTACATGGCAGTCCTTTCCCCACCTTTGTACAAGTGGACTTCTCCAAGGTCATCTTCCTCCTCACTAGAGCCGCACTATAACCCCACTCAATTTGCCTTAAATGGGAGAATGATTGCCGCAGCTAATTAGAGAAAAAGCCTTTCCATCCAAAAATTCGTCCCTCTAAAAGAAATATTCTGTGTGAGCACCTCAATTAGACCGCATAATTAATTGTATTGGGGATTTATCTTATATAAGGACGGTCTAATAGCCTAGGAGGAAGGTCTTGGTTTGAATCTCCGTTTAGGCGGAATGTTTGTATTGATTCGAAATTCACTTGATCTCACTCACAAGTTGTTATTCCCCGTGTTGCAAGAAAATGATCGTAGAGCGGCAAATAAAGCCATATGTATGTACCTTCCGCAACATAAATACCGTTGCCGCCCGTGCCTGTTTACGAAATGCTGAAACAGTTATTCTTTTCAATCCGAGTAGGTTCCTGAACTCCCTGTCTGTCTGTCTCGAGTCGCCGCTGACTGTGTCGAACACGCTCCTTCCAAAAGAGAATGCACCTACCTGTTTCCGCTTTCGCAACGGATGACGTTCCCTGCCTGTCCGTTGTTTGCGAGAAAACGCAGTGTTACAGAACATTCGACCATTGTTCTTCGAGTTTTCCTTTTTCGAAATGTCTCCCTCGCACGTGGCAGGCGGGTCTCTCGTACGGTGCCTCGGCTTCATTCAGAGGACCTAAATCCAAAAAGGGCTCCTCTCTCCGTATAAGGGCTTCGGAAGTTATTTTCTATGCATCTTCGTCAATTGATGGCGGTTCTATCACAGGCTTCTTCAAAATCTTGCAGGTACAAGTGAAAAAAGTACTTCAGCCCCGCGTCACTTTTCTGAGTTGAGTCCACACCGCCAAGTGGTTAGCGCTCTAGCTCTCGATTCAACAGGCTCTGGGTTCTAATTCTGGTCATGAATCTCAGTGGGGGTTAGGAACCCATATTAAACCCGTCTTATTAGCCCTCTTATTGCAGTAAAAAACCCATACAGCGACAAATCCTGGCAGTCTGACTGCAATCTTCGCAAAAACCGCTAACCCGCCAAACCGGAACACTCGGAGTGGTTGTACGGTATTCGCGAGTCTTCGAAATTTTTTGAGTTACATTACACCTTACAGTTTAGGCTCTCACGTGTCACGTGGGTGTCGTGCGTCTGGGGGTCACATGATGTCGCCAGTACCATGGTGCCGGGATCCAAAAGCAAGGGGTCCCCAGAAAATGCAGAGTTTTTATACACTATGTTTTTAGCTAACCCGGTGGCGCCTCAGATCGTAACATAAACGGGGGTATCTCCTATACCCCAGGCTCGTTTGTACCGAGAACGCTGAATTAGATATCTAAATTTTTATTAACCTATTCTGGAAGTCTAAATGGATTTTAAGATTAAAATTTAAATAAACGTCAGCTACTGTGATATCAAGGCTCACTTGTGAAAATTCGTAGAATTTCACTCTATTTGAATTCAAGTATGCGGTGACACGAAAGGCGCAGGGTACTTCCTACCCCTTTGTTAAAACTTTCCATTCCAAAAGACCGAGGAGGCCGAAACTTATTTTTCAGGTACAAAAGAGCATAAACGTTAGGGAGGGTCGTCGTGGCTCAGTGGGTTTTGTTCACTGCGCGAGCAACCTGCGAGTTCGGCAGGTTCCAAGTTCAAATTCGAGCGGTGGTGCAGGTTCGATTCCCGTAAATGACCCTGGATGTGTTTCTCCCTTTTCTGTCAGTAAAACTCCTTTGTGCGCATGTTCATTTATTTGACGTTGTCTCTTGTTTGGCGCAGTTGGCCAAATATGGCTCTTGCTTCGTAAAACCTAACGATAAACGTTATCCTTTCATGAAATCGTCCCATTATCACGGTAAACATTTGGGGATTTGGGGTAGGACATACACGACGCGACCCCTATTATGTTAATAGTAATAAGTGTGAAGAAGTGTGGAAAGAAGATAAAAATTACCCACGCGTGCAAGTTAAACATTAAGCTCTTGGCTTAGTTTTCACTTGAGTATCGGAGTGAAAATGGGCGGGGGGCGTTACAGTTCGCTCGAAAGTCGAGAAGGTAGCGTTGGCCGATTGCATCAGCAAAAGGCGTTCGCTAATCCTTCAATCCCGCAGTATTGGTTATGTGAAATTTTTTTTGTCGTCACCTGTACATGGCGTTTTGTTCCAACTTTTTCAATGCGTTGAATCGATATCAAGCGAGAATCGATAGCATCGATTCTGGCTTCGCCTCATTGGTTTTTTTCTCGCGTGAGTACTACCACCCCGAACAAGAATACAAAATGGTCTAATTTTTAGTCTGAAAGCGCGAGTTCCACGAGGTCTCAAAATGCCTTCAGAAGGCATGATTTTTCATTTTAGTTTTTAAGAGCCCTTAGGAAATCTTAATGTTTGCTGAAAGTCCTTAAACATTTTTAACGCTTTACAAGAATGTTTTAATATATATGTGCGGCATGTTTTGTTACACCTGTATCCAAAACTCAAAATCAATGTTACATATCCGAGGTCAAGTGTCATCCATCAACGAGAGCTTGGTATATGTAGGTCAGCTTAAAATCGGATGTTTTCAAACCTGGGTCAGTGAGACGTAAAAAGACTGACTTGTGAAAATTTCTTCACATTGTGCCCTCGTGGGTTAATCTATTGCGCTCTATGTGAAATATAGTCTTATAGTTTTTCGGAGCCCGAGAGAAACCTCCAAAGTACGGTTTGAAAACCGATTTTGAAGAGGTGTAAATGTAATTAATACCACAACAGAAATTTATAAGGGAAGTTTATAAGTTCCTAAATTACATTAAGTCTTGTTTCCTCTCCCCCACTCCGCTTTTAATTTTAAGAAGTAATACAGCATTTTTTTCGATTGTCACCAAAAGCATTCGCTGCTTTGTGTTCTTGAGCATATTTCTGTAGGCCCCAGAGATCATGACAAGGAAGTGAATACAAATGAGTGTGTCACACACAAAGGACGTGAACGTAATGTAAACTGAAAAGCTGTATTATTTTTTTGTGTATTCAGATTTGTATAAGTAAGAATTTCAGCAACGCAGACAAAGAATGGCAGTAATAACTTTAATGATTTTCACACTTTCGTTATAAGCCATTTTTTGTTGATATTATGATGCATCTTTAGTTATAATGAATTTATAATAAATCTAAAGGGACAGACGAAAAGAAGTCTCATAATCTTTTGACAACCGTCGTAAAGTACATTCATTCTTCGACCGCTCCTCTGGTCTCTTCGATTTTCCCGCATTTCTATGTGACTCCCGTCCCCGGCTCGAATCTTCCAGGGTAACGTTGTGGACCTTTACATGTCACCCATCAGAATATTTTTGAACAATTTTGAACCATCAGAATGTTTTTGAATAAGTAAAATTTACAATAAGAGCGTGGGAATAGAAAATAACGTAATTTAAACGTACGAAATGTATGAAATGTTCCCTTTTGATTTGGACCCTAAGTCTACCGCAAGAACTGGGTGGCAGCGGTCGCCATAGGAACAACGTTCGTTCATTTTGAATAGAGGTTATTCTAGTGGAAATCGTAATTTTGATTTTTTTGGCGCATGTTGGCGGTGAAAAGAGGTAGTACTTAACTGCTGTAGATATTCTCGGCAACTAGTAAAACATGTTTCCATTTTATCATGAAGTATACCATTGTGGCGAACTAGAATACTAGAAGGTTTGTTTCTACAACAAACTTTGTGGCGGGAGCGGTTGTCGTGCTCATAAACACAATGAAGATATGTGCCCTTTAAACTTAGGAAACGTAGTGCACGTTAGAGCACAAAAACTTTCCACATTTCCGGGGACGGTACCATGGTACCGGTGTGCAGTTGTTAGTGTGCAAGTCTGTTATTGAGGTGAATAAGGTTAACGTACTCGGGCATGTGTCAAGGGTAATTACTGGCATAAGTTGAAGGAGTGGGAGATCTGGCATGAAACCAGAGGCTGGCGAGTTTCCGCGTTATCAGCCCCCTGCTTCCTATGCTGACTGAATGCAAATGGGCTGCAGACACCTTCCAGGAACAGTTCGAACGACTCCTTTCCCGGAACGGCCTGGGCCGTTCTTTGGCGTTCCCTCCAAGAACATCACAGGGTTAGAGTCCGGCAAGTTGGCATTTGAGTCACGTGTGTTCGAACGAGTCTAATAGTTTAATTAAGAAGCAGATTGAATATAAACAATCCACGTTCCCACGATTGGCGTCTGCAGGGATTCTGGCTCCCAGTCAATCGTCAGTGCCGGAAGCCACAACAGAGATGATGAGTTGGCGGAACATGGCGGCCATTACACAAGGTGGCAGCTCTTTCTCTCTTGCAAGCCGTAACTGTCTTACCCTGGTTTTACCTCTCCTATGTCAGTAAATTTTTCCTTGTGTGTTTTTTTCATAACTTGGCGTTGTCTGGTTTGTTTGGCGCAGCTTAGCTGCCAAATATAGCCCTTGCGCCACAAAACCCGTCCAACCCTGGCGAGCTGAACTACCTTTGTACAAATGAGGCTCACCAAGGTCATGTCTTCTTACCAGAACTTGGTTAAAGAAGCAAGATCACACTTTCAAAGACAGGTGGAGAACAGTTGTCAATGGCTGTGATGTGCTGTCCCCCCTTTTTATTTTAAAACCAATCGTTTACTAAAATAGTTTTTACTGTGACTTTCTGCTTAAAACTGACACACTGCAGTTTCCTCTTGTTTTAAAAATGTGTTTTCTCTTAAAAATAAAGTTCCCATTCTACGATTTTTTTCAAAACAAAATTCGATGTATCGAGAAGTATTTTAAAACTTTCAATAATGGTGGACATTCGGAATGATCTTTTCCTCTGAGGAGCGCAGGGGCCCTTTTGTAAAAATGTCTCGATCAGGATGAAAGAAATTGCATACTATTCGGTTATACCTTTTCTTGAAAGTCTTGAATATGCACCCGGCCGTTTGAATTTGAGTCCTGTCATTTAGAATCAAAGTCACAGGCATGGTGTAAGCAGTGGTTCAAGTTATTCATTTGGGTGTGTGTAGTGTTGAAAATTCACCAGTTAAATGCGAAAGGCAAGGAAATATCCAAGATTGATTGGTTATTTTGGGGTTTTATGTCGCAAGGGCCATATTTGACCTTTCTGCAACAGACATCAAGTAATAGACATACGCACACAAAGACATACTGACAACAGAAGAGAGAAATACACCCAGGGAGGAATCGAACCTGCTGCGCTTACAACTAAAAAATATCCAGGGAAATCTGAAACGTTATGAATCCTTCAGTAAATTTAAAGAGATGAAGTTGAACATAATGAGAAAGAGCAGAGTATAGGAAGACTAGTCTTCTATACTCTGCTGTGTGGAGTATAGAAGTGGTTAGTGTTACATGTGGAGTGGTGAAACGGCTCTGCAATCTTCTAAGGGGCTCGTGCAAGAATGAGTAGTTAAAGCCTAATCCACCGGGGGTTAAGGATTTGGAAGATTATAGTGTGAGGGACCTATTAAGAAGGTTTATTGACAGAAAAGAGGATTTTCTGATAAAATCACACGAGTGTAAAGCATGCATTGGGAACATTAACCTGATACTGTAGTAGCAAAACAGACTTGTGAGTGAACATAGTAAAAAAAGGAGTTATTCGGGGAATGGTAGGGGGCAAACCTGTAATGTAAAATATTAGGGGGTAAATTTAGTAATGTTTCATGCCTGTTTGAAAAATGAATCAAAATGTCATTTTTCGCTTTTCACAAGCAACGGTAGATTGTATGTGTCGTGGAGCGTGCACATGAAACAACTCGAGCATTTCTCCAAAAATAAAACCCTTCCCCTGCGGTGAGAGCGCGTACCTGTTCGTGAGCATTCCTGGCAGAGCGAAAGTTGGCCGGAGGTGAACGAGCTCTTCTGCCACTTCTTTTACCGTTCTTTGACGTGACACACTTTTTTCACACGTCGTACGTGAGCGGCATTCATGAATGGGGCTCCCTTTCCCTCTTGTTCCGCGTGTTCGCACAGGTAAGATTTCATAAACACGCTAGTTATTACTATAACAGGTGGGGAGCCAGACTTTATGGGACCTTATTGAGGTTGATTACACCCTCTGTCCAAATCACAATTTGTTTTGAATATGCAGTTTAATTATTCAATAATGGTGTAGAAAAACTATTTACTGCTTTATCAATTTTCTCAATTAATTAGTGTCCCAATAATTTTTGAATGCTATATTGACAGTATTTCATTTCATAAAAACATTGTTTACCCATTTCCATCTTGTTTTGACCTCTTCAGATGTTTGCCAGAAGAATTTTATTGCTCTCTCTTTCCTGGGTTGCAATATCACAGCAGGGACGACATCAAAGGAAGAACGTAATTTTAAACGTTGTAATATGAGAGAGGAGTGCATGAAAGAACTAATTTTACACGCATTGTAGTGGAGAATGCTTCTATGACAAGGATACAACTATGCTCACATTTTTAAACATTTCCCCCTGGAAAACCAGAAAATTTTCAATATTTTTGAAATGTCGCCCCTTTAGACATTGGTGTCCCTTTTCTATTGTGATGTGAACTCGAGGACTCAGTTCTCTAGCTACTTTAAGTATGCAACAGATGACACGCGCCAAAATTGTAAAAGTATTTTGTGTAACAAAAGGCAATTCTATTTCTAACCAGTGGGGAACAACATGTTTTTTAAGAACAGATTTCATTTGTGATACAAAGATAGTTTCCAATTGACCTATTGAGTCACACTGCCCATTCACTCCTAGATTGCCCCAACAGCTCTCGGAAAAGCTCTTCAATTCCAATTCCACGATCATTTCAGCCACTAATACCTCTGCAATTGCTTCCATTGAGACGAGTTTTCCGCCTTTTCAGTTGATTCCTTTTTCTCGCCGTTTCGTGGAAGAACAATCGGATCGTCCTTGGGACGACCACTTCCTCCTTCTCTTTGGGTCAGGACTTTTGCCTGTAGAGAGGTTTTGTTCTTGTTGCTTTGTGAGAACTGCTCGCTCGACTGGTTTTCGCGTTCGATTGTGCCGCATTCCCAAGTAAAGTCTGCAAACCGATTGGCATACTTCACTTTTCAAATGTTTTTTGGTGTTGATACCAACCTACCTTTGAAATCTACCATTTCTACGAATACGTTGTGTATTGGTATGTTTTTAATTCGCCGCATTTTTCTTACGTCCGATATGTTTTTTGATTAGCTGCAGCGAGTTGGCATGAGAGTCATGTGGTATTAAACTAGTCTTCGTTAAATTAGGAAGCAGGTTCAACGTAAACAATCCGCATTCTCACGATTGGCGTCAACAACGCTGTTTCTGACTCGGAGTTGATCGTTCGATTCCAGAAGCCATAACAGTTTGCGAAATACCTATGGCGGTGGCCATACAGAATTTTGAGTATTGCAGCCTTTTCCCCTGGCGACTTAATGCATTTTTACTAATGAACTCCCTCATCAAGGTCATCTGCCTTCTCACTTCTCACTGGAGCCGCACTTTAATTCCACTATTGATCTCTTGTACATCAACGCGTTTCAATTCTACAATTTTGTGCTATTTATTATAATTGTTTTTTGAAATATTTTTTTCATCTTGTTCATTATTTTGATCACTAAGTTCATTATTGCTATTTTGATGGAATTTTTATTTGAGCGATTTTAGTGCAACAAGTGATTGACTGTTTATCTTATTTCGGACCTTGTCAGGGGCGCCAAATCAACCCCCTTATTATTTTTATAGAAGGGGCTCGATATCCCCAAGGGATGAAAATACTAATATGGGCTGCGGAATATTGAGATTAGCTATTATACGAAAAAGCGGAGGGGAGAACGCTAACACTTAGGGATCCTGAACCCTTTTGGGCCCTTCAATATTTTTATGGCCGACCCAAGTATGAGAAATAAATAATGCTCTAAATAACTCCCCTTTCAATTATTTTCAGACGCTAGTCTTTATCACACTGCTACGCTCATCTAATCCCCAGTACATGTTTACACCACTAACCTTCTATTCGTTCCCACGGCTTCAACCATCCCTGCTCACTGATTGTGTTTATTTCGTCTTTCCTTTCCGATCGCGCTCTGTGCATTCCACCCCAATCCTTGAGATGCACGTGTTTTCTGTCACTAAACTTTCTTTATGGGTTCCCTCATCCAATCTTCCTCTAAATCCTCAACCCGTCCAAGCGTATTAAAGTTGAACTACTCATCGTCCACGAGTCCAGAATAAAGATTGCAGAGCCGTTTCACAACCCCTCCACGTTCTCTGATGTTTCACTGTGTTCCAACTCGAAATAAATAAATGTTTGTTTTCCCAAGAATTCTCTCTGCCTTAGTATCCTTAGTATTCAACTTATTTATTTTCAACATAGTCAACGCTACAACACGTCAACATAGTCAACTCCAATTGACGACTACCCACACCACTGTGCGACTTTGATTTCTGTTATGATAGTCCAATAAGTATGATATGTCGTGGGGAAAAAGCCTCCCTTTTTATTCAGCTTAAATTCTTTAGCAATGACTTGTCATTTTCTTTCTCACTCCGTTCGAACCCTCTCGTCTGAATAACGCTGTCTCTTTTTAAATGGAAGCACAGCTCCGCCCTCCCGACTAGCTGAAGTCGTTTCGGATATAGAAAAGGCTTTCTTGCAGAGGGTCTCGATGAATATATACTTGTGAATCCATTCAAATCCAGGCAAGGCTGTTCACCTCACCATCTTCGAATCGAATGATATTTTGCATACGGGTACATTTTCGGCCACCTTGAATTGAATCAACATATTTTTTATAATATCGAAATTTTTTTTCGAGATAAAGGTCTGAAAGTGACGCCACAAATTAAAATTTATTTTTAGAAGCGTACATCACCAACTTGAAATTCGCATATCTCCTAAAATATTTTAAATAATTCAATTTTGTTTTGTTTTTCAAAAAAATATAAGACTTCAGAACATATATTGATGCTAATTGCATTAGCAGTACGTAAATACTATTGGAAGTATGAATTTTTCAATTTCATTTATTTTATATTAATTTTTCTCAAAAAAGCCATCTTTTAAAAATCTGATTATTTTTTCTAAGTTCCTATAAAATATGCTATCAGAGTATGTGAGCACCTTTTGCAGTTTTCGAATAGTTAAGCTTAAATAAATTATTTTGCGTGATGACCCTGATTGGAAAACCCAACGCGATCAAAAAGCAGGGTATGAAAAAAATCAAAAACATCGGATTCATTTGATTTTATATCGGTTTTTTTTTATTTAAATCGGATTTTTATGATTTTGATTAATTCCTTGCCCGTACAAGTTTAAATTTGTTAGACATGAGACGCAAATTACAGTGTAGTTTCTAGATAGTTTTGATTTATTTAAACATTATTATTTATGTAAAAATTAATGTATTAAGAAATATAGCCAGGTAAATTTTTGAAAGATTAAAACACGACATAGGAATTAGCAAAATAAAATCACATGATAGAGTAAATAGACCCCAAATGCCAAGATGAGCAATGTTTTTCCATCTGGTTCTCAAGCAGTTTAGATTACTTTGAGTTTAACTCATAACCAGTGACATGAATTTTTTGGACCCAGATATTATAAAGTTGCCAGATCCCACATACACTATACTATAAATTTTTTTCAATCATACAAATTTCAGAATTTTTTTTGCATTATATATTTATTGTATATGAATAAAATGTTTTGAATTATTTTAATATAAAATAATTAATTGGTTCAAGACTTATCTTTGAGAAAAAATCATGTCACCAACAATAACAATATAATAATAAAATAAAGGGAACTTGCATCTTGAAAAAATTCCTACTTCTCATTAATTTTTAGCTTGCAAGAATAACTTATTGGTGAAAAAATTGTAATTTTTTGTAAGTTCAGTAAAAAAAATTAGACGACATGAAAATACATAAATTTAAAATCAAATATCTATTTTCCAAATTCTTTGAGCATTGACAAGTATTTCATAGGTATATTTGGAGCACACGAAAAGGATTTATATATGAAACATAGAAAAAGCTTTCCTTCATGAGCGGCATAGAACAAGTGTAATATCATCCCCAAATAATGCCAATTCAATGGAATTTCGAGCTTGCAATAAAAAATTTATCAATTCCAATAGCTTTCTGCTTCAACCCATAATCTTTTCTCAACATACTCACTCAATTATCAGATGAGTGAATTAATTTTTACATTCCAAATTTAAATTCCATAAGCATTGAATAGTTATTCTAAGAGGGTAAAGAATTCTAAGGGATCAATGCATAAAATTTTCCAATAAATTGAAATAAAAATTAACCAATATGTTAACAAAACAAAATGAAACTATTAAAATTGCCAATTATAAAGATTTATGTGCAAAATTGGAATGCTTTTGTGATACTGAAGAAAATCTTTCCGTTGTGAGTGTTTTTATATTTTTTATGAATAGACTACAATACTAAATAAATAACTAGAACATCTTAAAAGAAAGCAAGTTACCACAATTTTAATAATTTGATTCAATATATTTTGAGTATCTTCACTCAACACATGGTGAATGGTTTAAAATTGGCCATGTGCGATTTATAGTAACACGGAACGTTTAAAACAAAACCAACACTGATGAGCAGGATTGTGAGTCAATGAGATCTATTAGTCAATGACCCAAGATGAAAGTACTTGTCTGGTAATATTATGATTCCAATCAGTGAATACTGTTATTTAGTTTCTTCAAAGGGAGGATGATTTTCAATGTAATTTTGGGGTGAACTCAGTACGAGCGAAGTTCTTAAGTTATTTGAATAAAATAACGTGCATTTTGTTCAGTATTTCATTCTCGATATAAATTAAACATAACAGAAATGAAATTTGAAATTTTGATTGAAATCAACGATTTTTTTAATAAAAATAACTTGATTTAAATCAAGCTGATTTAAATTGGCATACCCTGTCAGAAAATAATGAAATACCGTCATATTCCCTTTCGAAGAACGAAAAATCCCTAAGCGTATGTCAAATTCCCTATAAAAGGACGAAAAGGTTTCCGAAATCCCTAAATTATATCTGGATTCCCTTTCAACCAGTGAAATTTATATTACACTTAAAAAATATTTTTTTACTTAACTCTAACTGAATAATTATGAATAATAATTTACAGTATTTACTTAATTTGAATAAATTATCTAGCACAAAATTATATATTAAACATTTACACAGAATTTCACAAACATATCAGAATTTTGCTGTTCATCCTCACTACGAAACCAAATTTAAGAAATACACCAATTGTTTTGTTAAAAAGGGGCCAGAGTAATAAACTACATATTTGAAATGTCATACCAATATGAATAAACTCCTATAACTATATTAAAACATTTTAACAGTATGGAAACTTGCAGTACAAAACCTCATAAAACATATATAAAACTGCATAGATAAGAAAAATGTGGAAGCTCAGTAATATTTGACATAGCGGATAAAATAGTGATATCAATTTTTATTTATTTAAAGCCATAAGCAAAAGTTTCTAATTCGAATATTAGTTACGTTAAATAGAATATAATTTAAAATAAATTTAGATATTCGTTAAATTCGGCGAAAAGTGTTTCTGTCCTTTCCGCCACATAAAACTCCATGAAAGCATTCAACAGATACCTCAATAAATGACTATTTCAATGTTGAACTTAACGAATGCAATTCATAAATAAATAGATCTTCAAAAAAAATTGTTTTCAATCATCGATTATTGAAAAGTTACACCCTCATGTCACAATCCTAGTAGATCGGATTTTTGTGTATGACAAGAGGCCGACCTTGTCATATAAACGCATGTAGAACTTCCAACAAGAGTAAACTTGTTAGTTATTTAAAAACTATTTTTTGATATTGCATGAAAATTTTCATGTGACTTCCTCCATAAAAAGACATTTTATTTATTTGTCTCTGAGTTCATGAATTTTCTTTTTACTTACTATATATAGATTTGTTTGAAATTAATTTCACAAAATCCCACAATGAATTATGACCCTTGCGCCTATACCCAAATCCAAGAATGAATTAAGAGTAATTGATTATGACTAAACGATTTAAAATATATAGGAATAAGCTTTAATGACACAAAGGTAATGATGATTGATACATTAAAGCTACTCTCACTACATAAATAATCTACCCCATGTGAGCAGCTGGGTGAATAAAAAGCAGCTGTTTGTAGAATAGAAATAATCAACTCCTAGAATCCTCAGAATTAGTACATCTTAAAACTTTATTTCATAATTTGTTTCAGCCGGTGCTATATTTTGACCAAGTGAAAATTTTAATGCAACAAATTCCTGAAGCAATGTTTAGTCCAAATATTTCCCCCAGTAAATAATAAAAAAGAGTTTGGTTGATTTCTTTTTTAAAATTATTAACAGTAGAATTAGACCATCAAAAATCTTAGACACTAAACTGATATATGTATAGAAATAATTAATAATGCTAAAATATATCGTTAATGTGCTTGAGCTACTGGCAGGAGAGATTCGAGCGCTTACTTACTATTGGCGCAGGTCAG
Organism: Meta bourneti; assembly: GCA_933210815.1. Classification (NCBI taxonomy): domain Eukaryota; kingdom Metazoa; phylum Arthropoda; class Arachnida; order Araneae; family Tetragnathidae; genus Meta; species Meta bourneti. Next base: position 53,643,588 of record OW119928.1, read on the forward strand.
TGATTGAAATTTCGATGAGGGTTCTCGTTGAAGGCTCTTAAAATTTAATCTTTGAGAAACTGCATTAGCTATATAGGGGACTGCATTAACAACATTCTAATGAGCTTAACAAAAAGTTTCAAAATTTTTAACGATGGCTTTTTTTTTATCTTAATCAAACTTCTGCAAGTTCCGTGCCAAATTGTTAAAAAACAAATGTAATTTGAAAAGATATTTTTACTTATTACATTTAAGTATCACTAGCAAAAACAGAACAAATTTATCTCTAATAGTTTAAGCGTATCAAAATTTTAAGTGCTTACGACATTCTTAACAAGTAAATTTGAATATTTTTGGCAGCCTTTCAAAGGGTGTTATTTCCAAGAAAAAAATTATTTTGCAAAAAATAAGCGTGGAATAGTTCAACATACGCCATTGTTTACTACGTCACTATATACTAAATTCTTAAAAAAAAATCGAAGGTGATGAGGCGAACATTTTATTTTATATTGCCTGAATTTGAATGGCTTCATCCATACGAGAATTGCTTTTCGCAGGGTGTGAAAACTAAAGTAGCGTCGTCTGAGCTTCGGTTGTCACTTCTCCATTGCGAAATAAGGTTCCATCACACTATCCAACACATTCTTTCCGGCTCTCTTCGATTACGCCCCGTAGATACATCGTATGAAATTATGTTCTTTCTAGCCATGAACCACCCTCGTGTGAGGAGCTCAAAGACGAGCTTCGTGACTCTTACGGCCACTCTCGACGCCCTTAATAATGGCATAGCCAACAGTAACGATATTTTAAAGAACTTGGATATGACTCGTCCATCTGAACGCGTCAACCCAGAATCATTACTTAATGTTGATACAAAAAATATTGAGGGCTCATATCTCCCTGAAGCCCTCAATCTCAAAAATGAATTTGTTGAAAATACTAATAATATTCGTATAAATTTTAAAATCCCGGCTGCCCGTGGAAACCACTGGGTAGCCACTTTGAATCCTGCCATCTATACAAAATTAATGTCCTTGAGACATCTCTATATAGGCTGTCAAAGGATCCGCTTAGACGATTTCCATAGTATAAAACAATGCACTGGGCGTGGCCAGTTTGGCCACACTAAATCCAGATGCACTAATAATCATATTTGTGTGACTTGTGGCCAAGACCACACTACTAAATCTTGTACTAATAACAAAAAATATTCCAATTGCATTTCCTCTAATACTAATTTCCGCACCAAATACAACGTTGAACACAGCTGCATGGACACAACATGCCCCAACCGGAAAAGCCAATTGATGTTGGCGAAGGCCAACACGGATTATGGAGAGTAATTAGAAAATTGTTTCTTTCATATTTTACTTTGTACTGAGTGTCTTTTATTGTTACATAATACTTCAACTCGTATACTATATGCTGTTATATTAGCTTTTCTATTTCAATTACTTCACCGTAATCACTATGAACATTAATTTTGTATATTAATTGCTCTACTTTGTACATATACTATTCTATTATTTCTCATTACATTATTAATTTTCACTCCATTTTACACTGTTCATGTTTTTGTTGAATATTCTCATCTATACATATCCAAATTATGTTCCTCTACTGCTTATGCTTGATGTTCTTGCCTTTATAATACTATAGTTAATGCCAAATTGTACTGAAATGTGTTTTTTCTTTGATATTCAATAAATGCCGCACATGCTCACAGAGAAGGAGAGGTGGGTGCTTCCCACGTGGGGCGGGCTTGGCTTCCTGTTCGACCTCATTTCTGGGGAGTCTTCTCCCCACCTCTTCGCTAATGACTAAACCGTTTGGTGAGTCGAAGAGGTGAGGGTCTAGAGAGAGCTTCGTGTTGTAACGGAGAGTAAACCCATCATTTCAATGTTTGTCCCACGACTGCAAAACTAATTTCGTTAATAAAATGATCTAATTAAAATTTAGCCATGTTCTATGCCTTTAAGGACGATATGAGAGAGATTTTCAGAGCAAACAAGCCACACGATTTACGAAGATTTTACTTCTGTCCGAATGCCCTCGCACGATACACATCGGGGTTACATTAATAAGTAATTTTTCGCCGTTTCGGCAACTTGGTGTTTAATTGTTGACCAATCAACTGTCATGCATCAATTCGAAACTTATTCTTTGGAAATTTTATTGGCGAAGCTCACTCCAAGAAAACTTACAAGAAACATGTATCGCCACAGAAGCTCTACCGCCATCTATATTTAGCTTGACAGAAAATGCCTCTCATACACACATAATATAAATGTCCAGTGAAATATTTCAGCAAAATAAATTATTCCCAATACACGCTTATATACAAAGCAGTGGTTGATAATTGTTGGGACCGCAGTAATTTTGTCAAGTGGGCGCCAAACAACTCTGCCCTTGATGTTAGTCGTGGCATTTGTGGTTTGTTCGTCTCCGAGACGGTTCGAAAGGAGGTTAATCCAATTGCCGAAGCGAATGAATGGAAGGCCCGTCTCGTGCGGGAGCGCCATTCCGCTTGCTCCGAAGAGGGTTCGTTCACCGTTTAATGAATAAATTCCCCATTCGGATGGGAAGCAGCGGTCTCTAAACAATTCTCACCCGTTTGTGCGTCCTATTGTTTGTACAAGGCTTGTCCGATCCTTCCGCTGGCCACCTTGGTTATTCCAGAGGGCCGCGTGTCAGACAAATAGCGTTTCGAAAATAAAATTGTAAAATATTTGGTGCACGATATATGGTCTCCAGGCCTGATAAAAAATATTTGGACCGTATTTGGTCTTCGGACCTGAGGTCAATGTATTCGCTACAACTGATTTATCTTATGCGTACAGTGTCTTGTGGCGAGCTGGTTAAACCTCATCCCGACGACGTTTATTTCCCAAATAGCTAAAAAAATATTTATTTTATCCACTTTTACATACCTGCAAACTTGTACGGTTTTTCCGTACAGTGTACGGATTTGGACTGAACTGTAAGATTATGCGGGCTTACGGTGATTGTTCGATTTGTAGCCAAATTGTCTATTGTTTATACATACCTTGTCTGTAAGGGCCGCAAATAAACGAGCTCTTCCTTTAGTAGGCTTTTTATTGTAAAATAAAGTTTCAAATTGTGTTAAATATTTTATTCAGCATTAATTTATTCTGTGATAAATGTGTAGTGTTTCAAGAGCTCTTATTTCTGCGTCCGAAGTAGCATAAACAGGTATGACCCTTTGTAGTATAAACACGTACGACTAAGTTAAGTGTAGTCGAGCAGTGTGGCAACAAATAATGATCCGAAGTGTCCCTCCGCCACTGGGGAGTCGAGTGTAGGTCAGCTGTTTGAATATTACATAACCATAAACAGCTCCTTGGGCCTTTCTATTGATCTGTTTTTGAGCGAGATGGAAATGAGACGCCTTTCACAGCTTCAAGCAGTTGTTCTAAACTGAGAAATATTTGGGTGTCTGGAAAGTGGACGGAATGGAGTTTCTGTTTTCAAAAATGTTCTACCCTTCCATCTTGTTTTAAAAGATTAATCGTCGATTTTTGGTTTATTTTGTAGTTTTACATAATTTCAAATATAAAACGCACAATTTGTACAATTTCCCTTTATTTGTATAAGATTTTATTGAACACGTCGAGCTGTTTCTCGTCCCGCAAGAAGCGTGATATATCGAGGGGTTACTGTATTTTCAATCTGATGTAGCAATGGCAGGCGGATCGATACCGGCTGAGTCTGTTCTCACGATGTTTTCATTGATTGGAGAAATTATGAAGTTTGAATCTTCCTACAGTCCTCAAGTGTGCCAACCCACATGGAATTTTCCACTGCTTCCACCTAAGCAATCTCTTAATGTTGGTGTGGTTGCTTGTTTGAACTTTTAATCTGTTTGCGTAGAATCTTGTTTAGAGAGAGTGATGTTTGGCGCATCTTCTTGGACCTTGATCCAAAAAACCGAATCAACCAACCACATAGCTAGTCCGTCTCCTATGTGGCTCGTTAGACTCCAATATCCTCGAAGATACTTTCAAACTTTAGGTGGCTTCCTTCAACAACGGTGTAGGAGTGGTTTTGCATAACGGTATCTTACCCGATAGTGGCATTACTCTACTTCACTATTGTGTGAAGTTCGTCAACTATTCGCCCGCGTCCGCCCTTGAATATGTCGTTAGGCCTTCCTATTGATCTGTTTTTAAGCGAGATGAGAGCGCAGTAATTGCTCAGATGTGGTGAGACGTTTACAGACTTCTTCCGTCACCAAATGATGGTTGTAAGACCTGTCATTAACGGCACTCCGCCTGTAAACAGTGTGGAATGGAGGAACGAGATGTTGCTAGAGCTCCCGTTTCTCACGGCAGCTTGACGAGAGAAGTCCTACTGGCATATTCACCATACGGCAGTTGTTACTAATTCTTGTCCTAGTCTATGTTAGACCAATAAACCACTCGTCTTCAAAATATTGACTGGATTCAGTAAAAAGTCGAGATAAGTGCAAGAAAGCAATTGGGACAGACTATAAAATTATTTTGTTCAGTTCGATATCTGAGCTTTTGTGTGATCGTCTTGAGACAAATCCAATTGCGATTTCTTCTGTCCTATGAGAAATGTCCTGAATACCAATCGGGAACACTCTTCTATGCTGTTTTATGACAAGTCTTAGTTTTAGTGAACATTTCCTAGGACGTTAGAATATCAAGCGATCTCAAAGTGTCCAGTGAGCCCTCCTTGGCCAACGTGTCCGCAATGTCAACATAAGGCAGTTAATTTATATGGTTGGTTGTTTTTTTTATGGTGTAAAGACCGGTGTATGGTGTTGGCCAAACTGCGCGAAACAACTTCAAGTGTAATGGACACAAAAGGAAAGTTTTAGTGACACAGAAGAGAGAAATACACCCAGGAGCGATTCAGTAAATATATTAACAAAAATAGTCGGTGATCATGTCGGCGGATCTACACGTCATAGGAAACCCTCCCAGGGTCGGCAGGACCTCCCAGGAAAGAAACTGACATTTATTTTAATACACTCTGGCGATGACTAGAAACTTGGAACGGTATTTTGCGGGTTTAAATTGTATCCGTCCACTCCGAATTCGTTGGGAATGTATCGTGCTCAAAAAGGAGGTCCCATTGGCCTTTATGAATTCATTCTCTAAATGAAAGAGGGCTTCCTGCCCTATCACGGAACTTGAATTGGAAACTTGGCACGCTCAGGGGAACCACGCGAACTCCCGATTATGATTCCAATCGAAGGAAGGGCATCGATTTCTTGCCCTGACCTTTTTTTTCCCCATGAAGTTAAATGCCGGCTGATGAGAATCGTTCATTTAATGTGGAGCCCGTTATGGAACGAAGTGAATTCCTCTCAACGGTGTAGAACCCTTCACATCATTGGAACCACGAGTCATTTGGGAAGGCGGATAGGATAATTCGATGACATATTCTGAAATCCAACAATGTCATTTTTTAAGTGTCGTTATTTTCCAACGGGTGAATCCAATTGGATACCGGGGCGTGCTTGAATGTAGTGCAATAAATTGAATATAGTACGGCTACTCGGATGAGAAAGAAGATGGCTTTGCACAAGGATGGTTACGCTAGTCAAAAGAAAGGGCTGAAATAGTCAAAATGATGTATGGCGACCACCTTTAGTGATTACTTGTTTGGCCAAGTCATCATTTCTATCGTTTATAGCACCGATCCATAAACTCGGAGCCAGAAACCACTCTAAAGATGCCAAGTATAGGAACGTAGTGTTCACTTTTGACCTGTCTCATAATTTACTCCTCCAAAACCACGTGACTCGCCGGGGCTGGTCTATAAAACACGTTGGACGTGAGAAAAGTTTGGCGAATTAATCGTTCTCAATTATGTTTTGGTGATAAGATTTACGTTGATATTTATCCATCGAGTTTGTGGGTAGTAATTCATATCATGAAAGTATTGGATAGGAGGCTAGGGCCCTTAAGGGGTATGGTACCCAAATTGCTGAAATCTGCAATTTTGAAGTTATAGTTGTAATTTTTGGTATTCAGGTCGATTTTAAGTATAGTATACAAAATGTGAATTCAAAATTTCAAAAATTTGTAAAGTTTTCTTTTTGATATAAGCAGAAAAATAATTTGGCTAAAATTTTAATTTAAACATTTTTTAACATAAAAATATGAAATAAATAAATTGTCTTCACAGTTTTTGTAAATATGAATCAGAAAAAAATTAATAAAAAATAATGTAAAAAACGTGATTTTACACCACAAATATTGTTTTCAAAAATCATAATAAAAAACAATCACATAAATTGTTGCTGTTGGACCATAATATATTATAACATAAAATATAGATCTATTAAAAACAAAATATATTTAACAGCATATTCAACAATAGCCGTTTTCGAAATCGAAAATAACGTCAAATTTTTTGCATCAAATATCCAATTTACATTCAAAATAAGCAATCCAAAAGAAACAAAAAAGTGTTAGCTAATATATTTTACTTCACTTATTTCCTCCTACAAAAGAAACATTATTTTCAACTGAGAGAAATAGATATATGTAGAGGTTTAACTTTCGTTTGTTTATGTTACAGTAGGGGCAGACGAAAATGGGCGTGACTGGTGACAACTTCAGTATTTTTAACATTGTAATACAATCGTTTCTATTTAACGTAGCAAGATAAATTTGGTGTCATTGGAAACAGAAAATTCTGAATTTTTTTAAACAATAAGAAAATATTGCGATTTTTCGGGACTTTTTGAGTACCATACCCCTCTTTTTTATTTGTCCTAAGATAAATTTTCGGTTTGCAAACAACGGAGGAAACCCCGATTGTGTCTGGAATTGGGATTTCGAAGGTCACTTGTATCAATCAATTATCACAAACTGGATTGGTTAGAATAGAAAGATTTGAGTGTCCCAAAAGTGAGGATGAAAAAAAATTTCAAATACGTAGTCTACTTTTTTAGTAATGTTAAAAAACATTATAGCATCGATTTGTGTTTTACTTCTAGTTTTAGATAATTTGAAATTAAAAACAACCTTCATTGCATAATTTATGCTTTTTAATGTAAGAAATAAGTACGTTTTTATCGACCCTCGGTCCCCAAGAAGCGTGATACGTCGAGGGGTTATTATATATGATTTTTCTTATCGTGTCCCGGCCTCATCTACTTTTGCGGCGATAGCAGTGTTTGGGTTGCCGTTTTTTGTTCTCTTATTACTCGAAAGATAGGGCGTGTGTCGTAACTCGTCCTGATAAGATTACTGGGATCAGAAATCCCGCTACATTCGTCCAGTGGGTGGGATCTTGTAGAAGAAGTTGCACTCGAATCATCGCCTGTCTCACCGTCGGCAAGGTATTGGTTTACGAATACTCTACCTCAAGTGTGTGGTAAAGATTGCCAACGAGTCTGCTGCTGTCTCGTAACAGGTCCGAAAGGTTCTTTGCAGCGTGTTGGAGGAAGCGTATTTTTGGCGGTGTATTCGGTTGCGTATTGAGTCTGAAGTTTGTACTACTTTAAAGCGATTTCTCGTTTTTAACCTTCTTCCTTCCAAGACGGGGTGTGTCGTTGAATGAAAGCGACTAAGTACCAGAGCATCTTGCGATCGTCCTCCAACAAGAAAGGTGAGTGGCAGGATTAAAGTATATATTGTATTTGGGGCTTTCTAGACTGAGGATCGGCACAGCCAAAATAATACAAAACGAAACATTTATACATCATTCTATATTTACGTGGAGGAATTAGATATTAATAGTTATTCAATTTTTATCAGGTTAGCAACTAAGTTCCCGCCGTTTTTTTTAAATTTTAACATTCCGCATGTCATTAAATGTTTTTGGCATAATGTTTTAAATCATTCGAAAGAGGATGTTTTGTTCTACCGGAATCTATGTTTTTTTTTGTTCGAGTTAAGTTGTGTTAATTTTCAGATCATTAAAATGGAATGTCAAGTTGAGAAAAATGAGCATTTTCGACACCTTCTTTTTGCTTTTAATCAAGGTTCTAAGGCCGCAAAAGCTGCTCGTGACATTTGTGCTGTGTATGGAGAGGGTGCCATAGCTGAAAGAACCGCTCGTGATTGGTATGCCAAGTTCAAAAATGGAAATTTTGACCTCAAAGACGCACCTCGTTCTGGCCGTCCAGTTGAGTTCGATGAAGAGCGATTAAACCATCTTTTGCACGAAAATTCGCGTCAAACGACAAGGGAACTGGCTGAGAAAATGGAATGCTCCCACACTGCTATAGGAAAGCATCTTCACTCGATGGGAAAGGTTTAGAAGTGTGGAGCATGGGTTCCGCATGCTTTAAGTGACAACAACAAAAATCAACGAGCCACAATCTCTGCTGGTTTGCTTGCTCGTCACCGCTCAACTCATGGACGCAAGCAACGATTTCTTTACCGAATCGTTACTGGCGACGAAAAATGGTGCCTGTACATTAATATGAAGCAGCGCAAAGAATGGCTTTGCCCCGCTAAACAAGCGACACCGCGCGTGAAACAAGATCTTCATCCGCGTAAAACGATGTTGTGCGTATGGTGGGACTGGGAAGGGATTATCCATTACGAATTGCTTAAACGGAACCAAACGATCAACGCGGAACTCTGTTCAACAGATGGAACGACTCAAAAAACGGCGGAAACTTAGTTGCCAACCCAATATTTTAAAACAATCGCTAGTGTTGGTGTGTGCACGTAGACAGGAAAGAACATTGTTGACCAACTTCTCGAAAAGGCGTTTATTTTAAACAAAATGGGGGAAACTAAAACTTTTCTGCATTGTTATCAATGAACAGGAAAGCAGGCATTCATAAAAGCCAATGTTTTAAGGTTTGCAATAAATGATACCAATGGATCTATGAAGTATTTTTATATTTTCATATAAATTGTCAACACTTATTTATCATGGACTATTTTTTACTTTGATCGCAAATGCTCTCGAGAAGGTTTGCACGTGGGAAGCCTCCGGAAAGGCGCTCAAACTGTTTCTTGAAGTAGGACTTGTTCTCTTTCTTTCTCTGTCAACGTTGCATCAAAGTGGCCCACCGAACACCCTTGAAAACCATCCAGAATCTTTCCAGACATACATCTGCTCGGCTAGATTGAATGTCCCGCGATCGGTTGTTGATTCCAGGCCCCCAAAGTTATCCGAAAAGTTGTTAGACGCTTCGGAGCCATCGTATAAAGTAATTTTAATGAAACCTGTATTACTGCGCCAACATTATAGAAACATTAGCATAACACAAGTTCAAGAGATCTCCATAGTCTTTTTGCGTCACAATCTTAATGAAAGTTTCTTACGTAAGATTTATGAATGACCACAGCATACTGTATGTGTACCATGCGGCACTTAAAAAAGGACTGGTGTTAGTCCAGAAGTTGCGCTTGGGTTGCGATCTGTGGTATGGAAGGTATTTGATACGCGAAGATTTAATCACCAAGGCGACTTGTTACGATTTGAGCGACGGTTTGTTCTTGACGACTAACGTTGCTCACTACTAACGTTGTTAACGTGCTCACTACACCAATAGATTTACCATTTATTAGTGCTTTTTGCATAATAGAAGAAATATTTTTCTCGACAGTAAACAAATAGACGCCACTCACAAATAAGAAGCTGCGAGTAAGATTGGGCAAAAAATCTTTCGGATCATTGGATATATCTATAAAACTACGAATTGTGAGGTCAGTGCTCGTAAGTAGCACCCTGTTTGAAAGTAAAAGGCCCTTCAGCTAGGGCTCGACTTTCCTAACCTCTGAATGCATGCTTAGTCATTCATGTCTTGGTGAAAAGGCAAGATATTTTTTCTCGTCTTGTTCAATCCCTTTCCATTCAGACAATCGTTCGCTTGCTTTAGCAACCGAAAACTGCATTTCTTTTGTAAATGCATTTGGCTATTTTCAGACCTGTCCTCGATTTTTCTCCTTGTGAGCTCAATGAAACATCGACTTATATCCATTAAGCTATACTTCAGCATTCAATTTTGTATCAACAATTTACCAATTCGGGGGATGCCCCCTCTGAATGCATCCCTGCGTGGGATTGATGTGTTGCAAGGTGACATCTAGTTCCATCGCATGCAACAGTTGGTTGTCGAGTGTGGGAAGAAGCTTTCTTCCTTTTCCCGCGTCGAGGTGAAGTCATGGGGCAGATAAGCGCACGTGTACTACAAGGCTAGGGATCAGATCTCATCACGAGATAATTTCGCACAGATTTGATTCGCACTGCGCACTTAGCTCACCGCTTTTTGTAAGAGTTCCTTCCCTTTGCAGTTGTTTTTTGAAAACGTTGCGAATGCAAGTGGCGAGCGCTGTGATTGGAGAAAACCAACAGCTCTTCCCCATATCTAGTCCACAGCGGTAGGACTGACCCTTCACGAAACGAAAATACGTATTACGAGTACTCAATGAAATTGTACCAAATGTGCGAGATTTTCTCTTTTGATTTGGACATTATTTTCAAAAACTTCAATGCCATTTTTAAACGCAGTGAACTTTCAACATTTTCCGGGTCTCCTTTCGCTCTCGGTGATTTTGCCCTCCGCGCTAGCCTGCGAACTGTAGGCGACGCAGGTTCGATTCCTGTATTTACCCTGGGTGTACTCTCCACTGTGTCAGTAAAACTTTTCTGGTGTGTATGGCCCATTTACTTGCCGTGAAAAACATTGCCTGGCCAGATCTGGCCCTTGCTCCATAAAAAAACCAAGATAATTTAACAATAGCTTTACCGAAGCATGAACACCGATTTTTAAGTTTTCCTGAAAAGTCCCATTTTACTGAATTTTCGTAACCAATGAAAAGATGAGTCGTAAAACAGACGACCGTCTTGTTTCAAAGAAACTGCTCAATGCAGTCGATAGTTCGATACATTTATTAAAAGCGTGAGGAAAAAGCAGGAATTATTCCAGTATCTGATCCGCGGGCAGCGTGAGGGCCACCAGGAACCTATTCATAGGCGAAATGTTCTAAACAGACAATAATGCTTGTTACTTAAATAAATGCTGTAATTAGTATCGTTTGTTGAACTTGTTGAGTTCGAGCTCGCGATTGATGTTCAATTTATTTTCATTTTCTAATATTTTTGCGTGTGCAACTTTTCCCGCGCATGCTTTCTGTATTTCGATTTTATCTTGAATCGGACTTGGAATTCTGATTTGGAAGAACGATAGAAAGTTGTTAGATCAGTTTCAGAGCAGTCGGTGTCGTGTAAATACGCAGTTTTAATAAATGTTTTGTTTGTTTTTTTAGTTCTAAATTCCAGTGTAGTCTAAATGCACTATTTCGCAATACAGTCCACTTTAGAAATTTGTAGGACACGTGGGTCCTTACGTAAACAACGGTGGACAGAGCTCATGAATAGAAAAATCGGTGACAGCTCTCAAATTAGTCATACCATTTGTAAACGAAATGCTCCTTTAGTATTATAGCAATTGGATCGTTTGCTAATACAAGCAAAGAATTCATCTGTGACTCCTTTGAGCCGTAGTTCCCGATCTCAGCCCTCGTTTAGCAAATAAAATTACCATAGCGACCAGGCTAGGTGATTGTCTTAACGGGAAGGTTTGAGAGACGAGTCTATTCGTCTAGACATGACTGACAAAGGGGCATTCAGAGGAAAGGCCCACAGGCTCGAACCCTCCCAAAACATTTTAAATGCCAAAAAGTAATCAAAAATACACACTAAAGTTAATTTAATCAGTCTCTATTGAACTTTTTTTTATCTCTCGCAGTTAAAATACGGAAGCAGATTTGTCTGATAAACAGTTCGGCTTTTGATTGGAACGGACAATCAGGAGAGAAATTATTTTCTGAATACGCGTCTGGCTCTGGTCGCCTAGTAAGGCACGCGGATAATACAATAAATATTTCTATTTATTGTATTATCCGCGTTATAATATTTCTATTTATTGTATATATTAAAACAACATGCACAAAGTTTTGTGCTGCGTGGCCAAAATCTTGATTGCCATCCAAATCTAATTACTGCTAATGAATTCTGAATAAATCTAATCTATACAATACAAAATCAGAAATACGTAAATCAAAACCAAGCTATTATTATTTTATTCATTTTTTACCTGTAAAAAGCACGGAATAAAGAACAGAATTTATTAAGACAGAATTATCAGTTAAGAGTTATATTAAAATATATATTAATAACATCGCACATTCGGCTATATCGCTCCCCCTTGAATTTTCGTTTTGCGAACAGCAAAGGATAATTTCAGAATGTTTCTTTAGAATTGAGATGGGGCCATCGTGGGTTTGCCCATTTCTTTAGGAACCTACGAGTTGTAAGCGGTGTTGGTTCGATTCCTCCTTCCTGGGTATATTTCTCTCTCAATGTCAATAAATTTTCCTCGTGTGTCCATTATTTGCTATTGTCTGTTTTGTCTTTGGTGTAGCATGGCCATTGCGCCAAATATAATTGGCAAAAATAATTGGTCATTGGACCATGAAACCCAGCCAACCATCTTTAGAATTGAGAAGGTCACTCGTTTCAAGCAGTTCTCCGAAATTGAATGGGTATAAGGATTTGAGTGTCTTGAAAGCGTGAACGTAAAGGAATTTCTGTTTTCAAAAATATTCTACCTTATTTAGTTTTATATGAAAATGACTGTCCTCGAATTTGTATTTAACGTACATTTTTACGTAATTTAAAAAAGTGTCATTTAACGTATTATGTGTTCCTTTTATTTCTTTTTAGCAAGTTTTCCTCCATCTTCAATCGCGCTTTTACTTGTCTTCCAAGAAACAGAAGGGGTTACTGTAGTTTAAAGCTGCTTTTGAAATCGAAACACGAAATGTACGAATGTCGGCCTCTTTGCAGTATGCATCTTATTGTGCTTTTAAATGTTTCTCTAAATTTTGGGTGCAATATACAGTGGACCGAATTCGCTTTAGCTTTATATATTTGCTTTCTTCGGAAAGCGAATATATTTTTGACGAATTTGTAAGAAGGATTCTCAGGGTCAACAAACCACCGGACGCAAGACGGTTTTTACTTCCGGTTACCCAATATAGTAGGTAGGTATTTAATTAACGTCGCACTGGAACAACGCAATGGACTATTGGCGACGGTCCGGGATCAAACCGGAGCAACAAGAGTCTCAATCTTAAAATTTGGGGCTCAAAAGGTTACTTGCTTCAAGTGTAACTGTGCAATTGCGTTCTAAACTTATGGGTTAAACAGTCGGTGGACTGAGACTGAAAATATTCTCGGGTGAGCAATTGACTTCGAGTAGATAGGTACACAAGGACATGATAGGTAGTCTCCTGTTGAATACTCTTCCCCCACCCACGGCCTGATATCAGATAGCATATATTATCGGATGAAACATTGGAGCGTTTGACAGCATGTATCCCAGCCCCCACGGAAAATCAAATCTGAGTTGATAAAAAAAGTTCCAAAGCATGGACGTTTGATTTAAAAAATATGTGCTTTGAAAAATAATCAACCTGATTGAAGACAATTTAAACAGGTTTTTCTCAGATGCTTTGTTTCACTTACAGTTTTATATAATTAAATAAAAGGATTAATTCAAGGTACCTTATGAGTAAGTTTTTCCCTGCCCTCGATCTATCGCTCCTCTCAATGTATCGCGATTTTGTCTTAATCCTCAAAAGCTCGATATACCTAGGAGTTACTATATTTATGTTTCGGTAACACCAGTATTACAGACTAATCTTCAAAACCAGTATTTCACACCCCACTTTCCGTTATCGATTCTTGATATCGCGTGCGTTTTAGGGAAGTTATATTCCTTGGTCTTTTTTAAAGAGGCATAAATCGGTGAATTCGTTCTCCAACCGGATATCGGGCACGGTCTTTGTTCGATTGAACGAATCCGTACTTTTTAATCCTTCGACTGTTGGGGTTCCTTTTCAATTTTCCTTTCTTTGAGATCTTTTCACGCCTCCTTCCCTACAACTTAGAACAGCTTCAACGAGCACGAAGACTTGTTTGTCTCTGGCTAATATTTGGTTCTTTTTAAAAAAGATTCAATCTAAAAATTGTTAAATTCATTTTTCTCTTTGGAAGATAATGATTTCTTTAAACAATGTTTTTTTTTTGGAAGCAAGTTTTGAATGGGGCTGTCAGAATTAAGGCAGAATCTTATAAATGTATTCCTTGAATGGTTTGGAAAATTGTACAAAAAAAGTGTATTTGTGCTAATCCTGGTAAACAAAAGCTTGTTAAAGCTTTTTTCATGTAAAGGTAAAGGTCTGTAACCATAAAATTCTTCATTTCACTCAATTCTTGAGTTACCATTGTTCGGCCTTTAGCTTCACGCTGCTGTATTCAGTTTTATAATCTTGCATTGGACGCAGCTTGTCCTGTTTTGAACCTTGCGCCATAATATCCAAAATTCAATCCAATTCCAGCTCTCGGGGCCCCAACTGAAGCTACTATCTAAAAGCACTCTCGCTGTGGCCTCCTCGAAGTCTATTTCTGAAGCGAATGACAGCTTTTCGATTCCTCTCGAAGATGGATCGATCTTATCTGCTTTGTTTGTGCATTGGGAATCGATGCGACCGAAATTTATCGCCGCTCTTCTGATAGCGCCCAACTTGTCAGCTTTTGCGACTAATCTCTATTTGTGCGTCGACTCTTCGCGTCCAGTGTTTCGAAGTGGTGTTTTTATGCTGTTGACTAAGTAGGTTTCAAGGATTCGATAAAAAATTCAATCAATAAAATTTACAAACCTCCACTAATCATAGTTATGATAAAATAATCCATCAGGATCAGATCAAGCAGCAAATGCGAAGAAGCTAAAAAAGAATCTACTTTGATGGGTTTACGGCACTAAAACCTACTGCATACATTTGATAGATTTGACAATGAGAATGCTTTTACAAACCAATACGTATTTGGAGTAGAGTCGTAGGAAGAGCGGCAAACGCCTGAAGGGGCACCATTTTAAAAATATTTCCAAATAATTCGTAATCTGACTGGTTCAAAATTTTGTGGTGTTGTCCTCGGTTCTTTTCTTTCGGGTTTGAGCGTCGCCATTAACCCACTGTATTGCTAATTTTGGAAATATTTCTATATTTTAGAATACTTCTATTTAATTAGAAGCCATTTTAGAATATTTCCATATAATTAGTTTTGCAGTTTTATTGAGAAAAATATTTTATAATTTTTAGCACATTGTCACAATTATATTTTGCAGAACTATGCGTTTGAAGTGAATGCTTTCTTGCACGTGTAGTATTCGTTCTATGGCAAATGTCTACAGGTGACATTCGATCAGAAGGTAGATTTAAGCAAAACTCGATTAAATAAAAAAAATTTTCAATGGAAGATATATAACATCTGCGTTAAAATAACACATGTCAGAATGTGACACTTTGGAAAACAAACAAAAGCCTCTCACAGCAGAAGAGGGTTGCAGTTATAGCAACTGCTAATTTGAATAATTTTGCATCTTCTGCGGTCAGCTGGCGCGTCACACACTTCTATCTTAAGACTACAGCGCTTAAAAGTCAACCTTTCCTTTCATATAACCTCCTGTAATGGTATCGCTATTCAGAAAAGAGAAAAACATTAAAATTATCTCTCACTAACTTCTGCAGTTGTAGGCGGCGCAGGTTGGATTATTCCCTGGGTGTATTTCTCTTTAATGTGTCAGTTTAAGCTTTCCTTTTGCGTGTCTGTCCATTACTTTCTGATGTTCATCTTGCATTTCTTGCAGCTTGGCCAAATATGGCCCTTTCGCCATAAAACCCAACCAGTCACAAACGTCTGCAGAGTTCAAAGTGCAAGGCAGCCTTTTCTTCCTTCCATCATGGAAATACATCAGCAACGCTCGACTTTTATGTAGTCAATAGCTATCAAAAAGTAATGTGAACAACTTTTTGCTTAAGTATTGTGGCACTAAGTTTATTTTATCCTAATCGTTTAAAAATTGTACCTAATACTCATTTTTAATACATAAATTTTATTTTGATCATAAGGTGGTATCAGTCATTCCCCAAAGTTCCAAAAAGTCTTTCTATTCCCTCAAACTAATACTTGTGACCCTCTTTCTTCACAATCTAGGCCACAGTATTGATGAAGTTTTGCACTATCTCGTTTATAGACACTGATTCAGAGATCAGTTGATAGAAGCGTCGCAGCGCTGATTTTGTTGGTCGCTCTACCTTTATTTTTTGCTGCACGAGGACACCAGAGACTGACCGAAACGACGATTTTGAGTTGTCCTCGTTTAATAAACCAAGCACTCATTTGCGAAATGTTATTCGTAATGTAACCAGTGCGTTCGCATTCCGAACAACGAACTGCTGTTGTATTTCGATAGGACAGTTGGCTCTTGCTTGAAAAAGTTATTGGGACTGACGAGTGTTGCATTGGGTTTGGGGAACAATTGAATCTGTTCAATTTACCAACCACATTATCTGTTATGTTTATCTCATAAATTGGTGGACCTGGGCCCAGTCAAAAATGAGGGGCAAGGGGTTCTGACCATTAGGAACTTACTCTCTTGGTCCTTGTCTTATGATATCGTGGCCATCGAGTCAGGTTAAATTGCTCTGTACATTTTTTGTATGTGTGGCCGAGAATGGCAATTCTTTTATCAAACCAAAACCAACCTCCTACAGAAAATGGGATAAGGTCCTTTTCTACAGCAACAGATAGTCGCAGACTTTGGCGGGAGCAGTTCTCGTAGTACACAGGTAGAATATTATACTTTTTTAATCCCTCCAACTGGGAGAACAACCTTTATTAATAGCACGGGGCCCTTCGGAGTTATTGCTAACTTTCCATACCTTGTAATATTTTCAACATTTTCGCTAGCAGTAAAGTTTTACGAAACACATTCTATAATTTGTTTCGTGTTCAATTTCAAATTTTTATAAGTTGTGTTTTATTGTTTTGCACTGGCGATATTTTATTGTGATTCTGTTGCACACACTATCCAAAGAACTGAAATAGGAGTGCCTGCGGATTTCAAACATAAAATCGACATTTTTTAAAGAACTCGTTAGAACCGGGTTCCATGAAATTGTGTATATCAAGGACTTTCGATTGTTATCACGTTTTTTATGACTTCATATAGATGCGTGTTTTTTATGTTTGCGTCGTTTCTTTCAGTCATTTAAAAATAAGTCGAACTATTGTCTCAAAAGTTACCTTTTCTGAAAGTTTTCGCGAGTTAACCGTCCTTTGCTCAGAAGCTGTAGTCCGGCTCCGAGGAGTTAGTATTTGAGTCTTGTGGATTCGAACGACAGTTGATCGTTCAGTGCCAAAAGCCATAGCTGTCATGACACTTTGTTGAAACAAACCTATGGTGATCACCTTACATGTTTTTGCGGATGCATGCGGGAGAGGGAAAACTATGTGGATGCATGGTTTTCCCTCTCCCGCTTATGATCTTAACCATCTTTCTACCAATGGATTTCCCAAGGTCATCTGGTCGGTGGAAATCATATTGAGATATACGGCAAAGGGGGTGCAAATAATCTCAAATTATTTTCAAGTTTACTAAGCAAGTAGCACTGTTCCCAAGCTCACATATTCAGCTCATCCCCCCACTCCGGGCTTTGGTTCGATGAGAGACGGGCCCTTCTAAAAACCAATACATACTTCTATTCGCTATTCTGCCAGATTCAGTACTTCTACACATTGTGCAGCGTTATTACTACATTTTCCCTTTGATGTATCGCCCTTGTTGGGGGACAAAAAGGAACCGCGATGTACTGAGAGCGGAACGATGTAGCGAGGGTCAAGGAAAACTCGCTTATTTGTTATAAAAAGGTACGCACATTAAATTGCGCGTTTTTTATTCCAAGTTATGTCACTCTTCATGCTGGGACACTACAAACTGAAAATCGATACTGAAATCATTTAATACGAAACCAAATACGGTAGAACACTTTTGGGAATAGTACCTTCCCGTCCACGTTTTCGAAACATCCAATTCTTTTATACCAATTTAGTTTGAAATAACTGGTGGAAACAGGAACATTTGAACTCCTCATTCTAAAGAAACATTGCGATTTCTTCTGCTATTCGGAATACGAAAATTTTGGAGGGACATGAAAAAGAGCGATATATCGAGGGGTTTTTGTATTAACACAGTGCTGTACGAAAACTTTCCGCGTCCCGCATCGTGTGGGTGTCCCCAGAAAAGGCCCATCAAAATGGCGACCCGTCGCTCTCCATTGAGTAGAAATAACACACGAACTATGGGAGGAATTTTTCAATTTTGCCTTCCCATGGTCGAAGCTGTCAAGATGCTCCATTTCTGGAACATGATGTCTTCGGTTTTAATTCCGCGCGTCCGATCCGAGGGAGGAAGCCATTGATTTTTGCCACCCCGCTACGTCGGCGTGTCGCGCAGAGTGAATAATGGATATTGGTTTTGTTTCAATAACCAACTGAGTGGTCAGGGCCGTTTCTGAGTGGTATGCTCCACTTGCACGTAGTCTGAAAAAATTGGAGTGGCCGAAGACAGCCCAACTTTAAATAAACATGCTCAGCTTCTTTTCGGTCTTTGAATATTCTTTTTTTTTGCGATTGTAATAAAAGACACTAATGCGTAACCCCTAACTTTTTGTGCCATCTGCAAGTAGCATTAGGTTTAACAGTAACACCAGGGACGTATTCAAAGGGAAGACCCCCTCAAAATGTTATTGATGTTAAAAATAAATGAATGCTGAAGTTAGTTTATTTGGTGTAAATCGAAGTTTCGTTGTGCCCATAAGAAAAGTAGTCGACAGGTCTGAAAATTTTCAAATATATTTGCAAACGAAGAGCTCGTTTAGTATTATAGTAATTGAATCGGTTATACTAAAGCCAACGAAGAATCTATCTGTATGATAGGTGACTCTAAATGGGAAGGGATTGAACAAGACGAGAAAATCTCGTCTGTTCGTCTAGACACGAGTGACCAAGGACATATTTAGAGGAAGGATCCACAGGTACTTTCCCCGAACTAGTTTAAATGTTAAACAAAAATATACATGAAGCTAGATGAATTAGCATCAATCGACGTTTCGTTTATCACGCAGTTAAAATGCACGTAGATGTGTCTGAAAAGAGTCAAAAAGTCATAAAATTCAATGTTCATTGAGCATTACGACCTTTCGATTGGAATGGAAAACCTGGAGAGAAGATTGGGTCGAATCCTGCATAGTGCCTGCCATTCGACCACCTTTATTCGCAACATAGTGAAGAGCTTGAAGAAAAGGTAGGGAAACGCTTCCTTCATCTTGCAACGACTGCCGAAGAAGAGTATTCTTAAAGGCCCCCAAAGCAAAGAGGTATAAATAAACTCATTGGAGATGACACTGATTGGATTAATGCTCTTTGTGACTCATCGGGAGAGAATCCTCGTTAATGCCTCAATTGACGGCAGTTTAGGATCAGCCTCTGCTCACTTTATTTCCGTTAATAATCCTCAATGACTCTAATTTTAGCCACCTTCCATTCATGACGTTCGTTTTGCGGTACGAGTGTTCTCAGGTCGTCTACCAGCCACGTGCTTTTATTGTTTTCGTTATTAATGCCGCATCTACTGCACTTGAAACAGAAACTCCCGATACACCTGGATTTTTGTGCCTGCTAAAAGGGTGTTAATAGTTGTGATTTTTCTTTCCCGCGAGTTCTCGGTTAACATCGAACGGTGCACCTGTAACCACATCATTCAAGGGACCGTTTCTTTCAGTCCGATCTGCAGCATCGTACCACGTAGTAGTTTTCCTCTGTTCGATGAGAATGTCGTCACCGCAAGTGTAGACACTACACTGATCGAGCAACAGGGGTCAACAGTAGGGGTCGAGCAACAACTCCTGCGTCAACACATTTCAGCTTAAGTGCTGTATAACACCGGCCTATGCATTTCGCTTAAGAACTTTGAGGTGCTCCATCAGGCTTTTTCATGAGACCCGAATGAGTGGTTCTGTGTCCCGGTCACTGCACGGATATTCGTGGGAATCCACTTAAAGTCATTGGTCCCGGTCTAATTAGCTCCCGTGTTGCAAACTATGACCGATGAACAACAAACTGAACCAAGCAATCGTTACAGATTTAAAATTAGCTCGTTCTGGAAGAATTCTGATTCAAATGAAGTACTTTTATCAGTCCTGTAGTCTGATCTGAAAGTGCACTATAAGTCTGCAGAACTACTTTCCTCCTAACTCTAAAATAGCTCGGTTGGAAGAGTACCGGATTCGCAACCAGGGGTTGCGAGTTCGAATCCA
This sequence comes from Meta bourneti, assembly GCA_933210815.1. Lineage (NCBI taxonomy): Eukaryota > Metazoa > Arthropoda > Arachnida > Araneae > Tetragnathidae > Meta > Meta bourneti. The sequence continues at coordinate 53,663,759 of OW119928.1, forward strand.
ACCAAAGACCGTCGTGTACAAAGGGGGCTGGTGCACGTTAAATCTGTCGGGGCCTTGAATGTCCTCACGTTGGCGTGGTGTGGAAGTTTGAAGAGTGGGCTGCCAACTCAGGTGTGACCTCGTCATCTGATCCTAATTCAAAATTACGCGGTGTTGGGATCGGATGTTTCCCTTCGGGTTGATCCCGGACCGTCACCAATAGCCCGTTGTGTTGCTCCAGTGCGACGTTAATTAAAATCCTAACTCTAAAAGTGTTTCGATCCCCTGAGAAAAAAGAAAGAACAGCTTGTACTCCAGACCTCGTGAGAAGGCTAAACTGAATTGGTAAAATACTTGGCTGCTAAATCGTGCACGAGAAGGAATTAGTGTGTGTTTTCAAAACTATTCTACTTTATTTTGTATCATTTTACAATGCCTTACCGCCGACTTTGAAAATAGAAGTAGTAAATAAAAGTGTAATTTGTATTTATTTCTAACAAGTAATTTTTCCTCGTCCTTTCGCTCCCCACGATATATCGCGCTTTTTTTCTTGTCTCAAGAAGCTCGATATAACGAAGGGTTTCTGTAATTTTAAACTTCATCTGTGTTGAAAAAATAAGTTGCTCGCACTTTAAAGTTGACCCATGGAAAAATACCAAAAAAGAAAGGATGCAGATGTAGAACGGGAGGCATTTTTCCCCGTTCCTAGTTGAACAGTTCTGAGATCTTTGGAAGCCATGCCATTACTCTTTCAATAGGACTGCGACTTTAAGCAAAGAGGTCAGATGCATAGCGTCCATGGAAGTCCCGGCTTCCCAATTTCAAAAAATTAAAATTCGGCGAATAACTAAACAAAATCCTGTAATGTAAATCTGAGCCAGACGTCCATTTCTATTTCAACACCCTTGATTTTACCGCAAGATGCCACCAGGGGTAACGCGAACGGGCCATCATTTCTGCATGGTGTTCATCATGCAGTATGGGTGTTTACCTTGAGCACAAACTTTTCCTCTCTTCCCAAGTCTCCTATTGAGGCTACTAGCTTTTGGATCACACAGTTCCCAAGATTGTCCCCCACGTTGCACCAATAGCCCGTTGTGTTGCTCCAGTGTGACGTTAATTGAAAATACCAAAATACCAAATACCCACGTTGCACCTTTTAGGCTCCATTTTAAATTAGGGCTCAATTTGAATTTCATTGTACTTACGAAAAAGAAACAATGGCGAATGGAAGTTGACTAAGCTTGAAATTTATTTTTTACCATTCAATCTCAGCAGTCCCAGTAATCAATGTTAGGTTTCTGATAAATAAACTCATCCGATATGTTGATAGTGACACTAATGAGCTGATTGAGTGTCATCATCGAAAGAGAACGCTCATTAATGTCTGAATGGAGGAGCGGCTCGTAGCTTGCATTCTACTTTCATTACTAACCCTTAGTGGTTCTAATTTTAGCCCGCGTCTATCCTTTTTCTGAGCGGTCATCTTCCATCCGCGCATTTTGATTTACTACCTACCTCTTTCTTGAACGATTGCAATTATAGAAGCTGGTATCACGAGAAAGTAAATGTGTGATAAAAATCTGAGCAGACTGGAAATTCTCTTCCGTGAAATAGGGATTGGCCCTTTTTATGGGACAGGATGTTCCGCACTCAGACTTGATACCACTTCAAGATGCATTGCGCGAGTGACTGCGCAAGTGAATAGAGCAATATAAATCTTATCTATCCTTTGTAAACAAAAATCCCGCGAAATTAATCCTTGTAAATTCGAAAGGATTTGTCTCAGTAATTCTATCAGCTGGTAGTGGAGCCACTGTACCTGCTTACCAGGTCTGGCCTTAATTTTCTTACAAATGAAACATTTATTCAAGCAAACTTTTACAGCCTTCCTGCTTCTGATTGCCCAGTACTTTTCTCGTAGTTAAGTCGGTGTATCTGAAACACCAGAATGAACAGAACAAGTTCTGATTTTCCTTAATAAGCAGTTCGGAGGATTTGGATTTGCCGTGAATAATCCACGGATGGTTTCCTGAAACTCAAATTCAGAATTGTGTAATCTACCGCCGAGGCAAATTAGTACATCAACAAATAGGCTCGAATTCTGACAGCAAAGTCTCGATTCAGTCTATAGGGTTTCTTTTCAGCTGAAGGTATTCGCGTTGAAATTCAGTTCTCTGCATAAAACGAACGCAATGTTCTTCAGCCTCTAATAGTTCTGTGACTGAAGAACGTCCCAGTTTCTTTGCTAGAATTTGGTTTCGAAACCACATGACGTATGCAGTTAACCTCAAAACCTTATCCAAGTCATATTTGGGAAAATCAATGTATCCGAAAATTCAAAACAAGATTGTAAGGTAACGTAGTTTATTCTTTTTTCTTACTGGATTTCCTGCGAGTTCATGTCAAGCTCTGACACTACCACAACAGGGTATCTCGTTTTTTAAAAGCCAGTCTGGACCAGTCCACCAGATCTCGTTATCAACGAGAGAACGTGCACTTACTCCCCGAGTAAGTTTATCGACTGGGTTGGTTTTTCCATTGGAATAATTCCGGTTTAACGAACTGGATTTTTCTTTTTAATTTCCAAGACCATTGCGGACAAACTGTTTCCAATAATCAGCAACACCCTTAATCCAGTGTAGACAATATCTGGGAGTCAAGAAGAAAATGTCCCTTTCCTTCAATGAAGGAAATGTGGATCTCAAGTAAGAAGACAACCTCACGGACGTCAAAGCACCTAACAGTTCTAAACGTGGTTGGGTCATTCTCTTAATTGGAGCTAAACGAGACTTAGAAATTATAAAACTGGTTCTACACTTATTTTGATGTTTAATTTTAAAGTACACAACCGAACCTTGAGTCTTCGGACTTGCGTCTGAAAATATGTGTACTTCGAATTTCTTCACCTGCATTTCACCAAAATACGGATGGGGGATGACGAGTCTCTTGAATTCGTCTATTTCATTGAGCCACTCCTTAAACAATGACTCTAGTTCCACAGAAAGAGACTCATCCCATTGGATGCCTCGCTCCCAAAGAATTTGCATCATTACCTTTATTCTTACAGTGAAAAGCCTTATCAGTCCTATAGGGTCGAATAGCGTTTCGCATGCACTCAGTACTACACGTTTAGTTGGCATCACACCTTTCATTTTTCAACAATTGATTAAGCTCAATCCTCAGAGTGTCACTTATATTGTCCCATATTAAACCTAAGACCTTAACTCATGCGAAGGCTGTCGACACTCCATTTGATTGTCCTTCCATATTTGGTTTAAGGTCGGAAAATTTGAAGTCCGTCGTCGCAAATTCATACTTGGTTCGCTTAATATATAACGGGCATCCTTTGATATCGATGTGACCTTTTCAACAGTAGCTGCGCCGGTAATTAAATCGTCGACATCGAGGTCTTTAAGAACAGCACTTGCTTCTGAAAATACGAGTTTTCATATTTTTTAAGGTGCAGTCTTATAGTAGCCGTCAGAATAAAAGGACTACATTTCACTCTGAAAGGAACCCGTTTAAATCGCAGAACTCTGATATCAGGACCAATGATATCAAGATCAGTTCCCCTCTGTTCTCATAAAGCTGCAAATACTTTCGGTCTTGCTCCACTATGCCAACCTCTAAAAAATTATTTGAATATCTGCTCAAAATGCTATTGGGTGATGTCAAAATTTCAAAATAATTTTGTGAGCAAATCTGGATTGAGACCAGGTCCACTCTAAGCAATCATTGAGATTGCTCTCCTTTTGTTTTTGCGGACGCGTCGTAGGCAATCCTAACCTTAGTACTCTCTTTTGATTATTTTGCCACTGCATGATGGGGCATAAAATATCCTATATTTTTATAATCGTTCGAAACAATTTTAACTTGTTCAATTATACCGTCCTTTAATTGTTCGTTAATAATTTCTTTATATTGAAAATAAAACTCTGAATTGCGCCTAAATTTATTGTTCAAATTAATCAGGTGTCGCCTTGCAACCTCATGATTAGAGTTCAATCCCTTATAATTATAGTTTCACAACTTAATTTCATATCTCGTGTCTTTAAAAATTGTGTTTTGTCAAACATGTTTATGACATCCGTATATAATTGAGAAATTTCTTTATTATGATTTATTCCAATTGCTTCTAATTCCCCGAACTTTTAACCCGTTGGATGATTTATACAAACATTCTCATTGTCAGATTCCATTCTCATGCCTTAAATTACATATCCAAACATACTATCAGTCACTACTAAATGTTAGCCTAGTCTTATACGCATTTTTTTTCATGTAAAATCTCCCATGTATACACTCATGTCCAAAAGTTAAGCATAATTCTTAAAATGCGAAAAAAAATGGAGTAAATATGGATATACAATGATTCAAAATTACTTGTGGAGAATCGTGGGACGAAGGTAAAACACTGCATATGCAAACCAGTTGAATCGACGTCGATATGCTCAAAGCACCGGCGCACGTCGGAACGAGTATAAAACGGCCTCGAGCGGCATGGCCAGTGAAAACAAAAATTTCGCAATTGCTCTTGTACGGAGCGTTGTTAATAATCTATAAGGGGATCGATGTCACAAAGATGCCAACTGGACATGTTTGTGAAGGGACGAATTATTGGAATGCTGGAATCCGGTCTCGATCCCAAACCGAAGCATCTCAAATTCTGAATGTGCCTCAGTGTGTGAGATCCAGACTGTGGCAGAAGTTTCAAACCACTGGAGATGTTACCCGACGACCAGTACCAGGTCGGCCAAGGGTAGCAACCTCTCGGCAAGACCGATATTTGGCGATAACTGAGGGACGTCAAAGGAACCGTTCTACCAGACAACTGGGTTCAGCCCTGACAGCCTCCACAGGAGTCATAGTTTCGAGACAAACTGTTTACAGGAGACCAGCAGTTTGCACCCCCCTGACGTCTGCACAGAAACGCGCGCGTTTCCAGTTGAATTTGGAACATCGGCAGTGGGGCAAACGGTTCAGTGACGAGTCCAGATTTAGTGTGCAAACTGATTCTCGTCGTACCACGATCTGGAGAGAAAGTGGAACGCGTTTTCAACCGGGGAACATCGCGGATAAACATCGTTTTCCTTCACGGGGAGGCATGGTCTGGGCAGGCATCATCAATTATATATCAGGCTACAAGAGGGTCTCCTGGAACTTATTTTTGTTTGTTAAGCATTTTATGAATAAATATTTAGAAATATTCGAATAATCAATAGCATTCGAATGTGTCGAAAAGCTTTCCCTGAACATCTAAATGACATCTGTGTAGCAAATATCACACGGAAGTATAAGTTGAATATTTCTTCTGAATTGAAGATGGTATTTGTAGCCGGTTCTCAAATCCAATAATACCGAACACTGTTTCTTTACAAGTTAGCATTGCTGCGTGTAAATGCTTTTTTCGAAATTCAAGTGACGTAATTTTTTAAAATAGACCTACAGGTTTAAATTGAAAAAAGAAGAGACACAGGACTTTTGCTTAATTTTGGTGTTGAGAAATCTCGTATTATGTGTGAAGGTGTTATAATGCAACAAATGTAAATTTTTGGTGACCATTATGGGATGTCAAAAAAATCAGCACAAATTAATTTGACCTGAGGGAATTGCAATACGGTACAAGATTTCATTAGTCCAGTGATTGATAACTAATTTAAATGTTATTTTATATTTGTCAACATGTTACACTTTATACATAAGTGTACTAATACTCTATGAATATGCCATAATTGATACTAATGTTATTAAAATTATAAAAGTATCTACTAGTAAGTTTGTTGGGACCAGGCCCTCGTTTTTCAAAAAAGAATTTACCTCACCGCGGTCTATGGTGTATATGGTCTCTTCTGGTCAGAAAAGGGATTTTTAAATTAAACTCTTGCAAAATTGCTCTGAAAAGCAAGCTTTGAGGCCTTGTTGATAGAATAAAATAATAATCTAGAAAATATATTGAAGTGCAAAAACACACCGAACTTATTCGTGTTTTTGGCATGGTGCCGACGATACTGGAAAAGCCATATTTAATTTCTCTGGGTCACTTGAATGGATTTCCTTATCAACGAGTGCGGACTTCTTTGTACGAACACAGACTTTTTCAGTTATTTTTATGAAACGTTTTATTTTTAATTCCTCTCATCGTCTTCCGTGCAGTAATGGAGTGGGGTTCCGATATCGTGTCTTCGTGATTGGGTTGGGAGAGTTTGGGCAAAAAAATCTGCGCATTTCTCAAGAAATCGAGTATTCCATGGACCAATTTTTGCTGTTTGGCGACTGTTTCAACTTTTTTGCAAAACCATCCCCAAAGAAAGCCTTGGGATTTTTATTTATTCTCTTTTTACGTCATTAAAAATTGCCAAAGGTTGACGTAAATTGAGTACAGCCATTGTTGAACGCTTAGCCCCATTTTGCTCTTAAAATTGGCAAAACCTTGTCTTAAAAAATTTGCTCTTAAAATGGGTAATGCCAACTCCAATTCCACTTGTTTGGCACAATCCGCACTAATTCAGCATTTTTATGGATGATCGTTTTTACTCTTTGTAAAGCAAGATTTTGACAATTCTGCCAGAATTGTCTGTAGAATCTTAAAAATAAATTGTTACGAATGGATGATGAAGTTGTACAGTTTAAAAATGTACTTCCTGATATTATGGAGTTAAAACTAACTGTCGTTGCCAATTTCGACGGCACGGGAAATTCAGATTTCGTGCTCAGAAATTATCCATAAATTCCAGTGATATATTTGTAATATCCATTGAAAATTACAAATATATCACTTCAGTTGACCGTTTCACACAAAATGAGCACTATTTGCGAAACATTTAATTTTACAGGCAATTGTTTATTGGCACTTATCAACTATCCACGATGCCTTTAATAATTTTCTGATCATTCGTATTTTTAAAATCGGGCTTTTAATCTAAAAATTTCCAAATTCAGTGCTAGATATTGTCAATTATTGAAGTGAATAAAATTAATTAAAACTATCAAGGATGGGAGATTTTACTTGTACACATTAAAGAGGATTGCATGACTAAATTTATGGCAAGCACTAATGGGCAAAGCTTTAAATATCAGTAGAATTCTTATGATAAAATATTTCATGAATCTGCTTCAAAATTCTTTAAAGTTGTTCCAAATTGACAAAATGCGAACTCTGAAACTCATTGCTCTTGCTCCAAGCTATGAAAATAACTAAGTTCTAATCAGACCTAGCAGTTAACACCGCTGCATGAAGCTGGTTCATATTTAAATATGGGTTGTTGTAATAAGCCTATTACTAATTCCTCTTGGATTAATTAGCCCATGCTAGACCAAATCTAATAAACCGCTCGTCTTCAAAACATTTCATACATCTACTGAATTTAATAAGCTCTGAGCATCACTTGTTGAGTGTATATTGTTATTGATTTCTCTCTTGCAATCCGCATCCTATGTGCAATTTATAATATTGTGTTTTATCTGTATTATACATTTAATTGAATGTCCTCTATGTATCAACGCCATCTGTATTTTAACTCTACAGATCTTACTCGTAAACATGTTTTTATACCAATGATTTTGCATATAGTAGAATTTTTAAATTTTTAACTAATATATCTTACATAAATTTTTTATAGTTAATTTTTTTATCATTATTCAATTTAAATTATAATTTTATTGTACATAATTCTTAGTCCTGGAAAAAATTTGAGTTGAGGTTTTAACTTTAATTTGGTTATTCGAATTCTAATGTATTTTTATCAACCTGTAGTACAGGCGTAGTCTGACCTTGAGGTCCTTGTGCCAATTGTTTTATAGATAAATATGATTAAAAATATAATTTTTTTCTCTTTCCAGAATATGAGCTCAGGCGGATACGTGCAAATGATGCTACCTACAACGCCCTCTTTAATTATGCGGTGAGTCACTTTTGCCCTCGCAAAGTCGAATTTTGTGTGTGTGTGTGTGTGTGTGTGCAACCTCTTTCAATCCTCTTTCTTTTAGTCAGAGTTCGTAGGCTTCTTGAAAATCCTTGGAACAAACGATTTATTCGACAGTTGTTATAAACTGTTTTCTAGATTATTATCATTTGATAGTACTTGTGCATCTTTAACGGTTTTGTCTTTCTTTGAGTATATGTGACACCTTGAATAATTATTTCACTGTTGCTTAATCCTCCTGGTCTAGCCACGTGCTAGACCGTCCAACAAGTCATTTGTTCTCAAAGAAATTATGTCACCAGAATTCTGAAATAAGTCCGATGGACTCAATCCAATACAGAAAAGAATGTGATTACTAGAGCATGTTCCTCTTTATGCTTAGGACAAACAAGAAAACATTTTTGACCATTCAGGAACTTCATAAATCGAAGGTGTCCACTTCGCAATCTAGATAAAGCCGTTTGAATTTCTGTCCCCTTTGTAAAACATGGAAATACTAGTTCAAGCTTTTTTATAAAGTTACACAATTTCTCAATTTTGATGCATTAAAAGCCTTATAATCGCAACTGTCTGTCTACCACAAAAACTGCTCCGGGTCACAAAGTCTGCACCTGTCTCTTGTCATAGAAACGAATCTTATCCCATTTTCCGTAGATGATGCTTCAAGAAATGTATTCAGTTTTGTCACATTGGCGCATTTGATGAAAAATTGCAGCCATATTACTACTTCTTTTCATATCCAAATATGCCCACAGCTAAATAAAATAAATCCACCAGTCGACCCTACTGGAAATGAAAGCGGCCTGTTCCTAAAGCAACCATCTCCATCAAACTTGGTGGTTGGATCAGTTCTCTTGGTAGACAGACAATACTATTGCTACCTTTGCGAATAGAAAGCAATGCAAATATATCCTATAACTGAGCATAGAACCTTTGTTTTGTATTTACTGAATTTTTAGTTTTTGAAAATTAGTAGTTTTACATGTATAAATGTGGGACGCAATGATCATAATTTAGTAAAAAACGTTTTTATCTTTTTCCTTCGGATTTACTTAACATTTTGAATCATTAGAGAATGTACCTTTCAATTTTTATAAAAATTAAATACAGCCTATCATTTTGATGCATTAATAAAATTGTATTTAATTCTGTTTGCAAAGCTTTATTTTTTGTGTATTTTCTATTGCATAAAAGCGTACAAAACCAAAAAAGTAGTTTTTTGCTTGAAATTAAAGAATTATGCATGAAAGTTAAACAGCTGTGTAAGAAATAGTTGTGTTCCTGTTTCAGAACAACTACATTAAAACATCCAAGTACACCTTCCTGACATTTGCTCCTCTCAATCTCTTTGAGCAGTTTCAAAGATTAGCAAATTTTTACTTCCTCTGTTTGTTAGTCCTCCAGGTGAGTACTTCTCAAATGTCATTTTAATCTTTTGCCACTTTTATCGTTTTATGTATCATGAATTTAAAAATAAAAATGATCTGTTCACATATCATGTTGCTAATTAACGTGTTAACCCAGTGGTTCCCCAAACTACATTCATGTCCAAATTTATCTTTACATATCCAAAAATAATGATATTCCATGAAATATCCAATCGATGTAATCCATTTTTGCAGGGAATGTGTGACAGACAAGCCTAATTAGCATTATCCAATCAAAAGTGATCAAACGGTTTCTGATATGCAAATCAAGGCGTTACGTCATCCAACGGTGAATCAAGAGTTTTGTGCAAAGTGAATATCTGAGTGAATTTCTGTAAGGACTCAAAACGGTTTGTTATGGCTCCGAAGTATCATTTGGAAGAATCTGTGAAGTGGCGAATTATCGGCCATTTAGAAGCAGGGCAGACAATCATGGAAACAGAGAGATGTGTGAATATTTCAAGACAGTCTCTACGCTATGGAAACAATTTCAGAACTCTGGAACTGTTATAAAGAGGCCTGGACAAGGTCGTAAACGATAACTGCTTCTCAAGATCGATATCTGGCAGTAACTGCTTGTCGTAACAGGAAGTCTACTGCTCAGCAGTTAAGTTCAGAGGTTGCAGCCGCCACTGGAACTATTATATCATGGCAAACTGTATACAGAAGGCTTAACGAAAAAGGACTTTATGCCAGAAAGCCAAGGGTATGTGTTTCACTGTCTTCACAACAAAAGAGGGATCGCTTTAATTGGTGCAAAGAACATCAGAACTGGAGTGAACACCAATGGACCCATATTCTCTTTACTGATGAGTCGAGGTTTAGTTTAACATCTGATTCTAAACGGGTTTACATCTGCAGGGAGTCAGGAACGCGAAATCTTCCTTCGAACGTTATGGAACGTGACCGTTTCGGTAGTGCAGTTGTGATGGTATGTGGAGGAATAATGATAGATGGACGTGCGCCCCTACACATTTTCAACAGCGGATCTGTGACCGGCCAGAGATATCGGGATCGTAGAACCTTATGTAAGACTTTTCAGAGGTGCATATGGATCTTACTTTTTATTTATGGACTATATTTTATTTATAATGCTCGTCCACATCGAACAAACGTTGTTGACGAATTCCTTGAAAGTGAAGCCATTGAGCGAATACCGTGGCCAGCAAAATCTCCTGATCTGAACCCCATACAGAACTTATGGGATTACCTTAGAAAAGCAGTTGCATGGAGACATCCTCCTCCTAGAGATATAAATGCCCTTAAGACCGCATTGCTGGAGGAGTTGAACTTAATTCCCCAAACTGTGGTTAACAACATTATTGCCAGCATTAAAACATGTTGTGATATGTGTGTACACGTCAGGGGAGATCACATTCCATATTAAATTCATAAGCCTTAATTTTTTTCTGAGTTATTCTTTTTTTCTGAACTCTCCTTGTCATATATTATTGCCATTTTTACTGTTTCATGCTACAGTTTTATATCATATGCATTGCTCTTAAATTTTTTCCTTTGTATTTATGTGTTGATGTTATGTATCATTTCACTCAAATTCATAAAATTATAGTTCACAGTTTCTGAGAAATCCATGATTTTATGCATGTAAAGATAATTTTGGACAGGAGTGTATTTTAGTCACTATGCCCTTTGTATATCAGGATTTTCGTCGGTACAAAAAGTCTGACATAGGTCTACCTAACCATTGCATTTGGTGTGGATAGGTTAGTTAAGCTAAAAAGGAATTAAACACATTGCAAATTCTCAAACAATAAAAGAAAAATTATTAAATAAGTACATATTTTGAACTATCCTATCATTTAATAAATAAATCTTAATAGGGAGTGTGATAAGTGAGCTGATTCTTCTGTGCACATCGCCTTGAATTTTGGAATGAAACTGGATATGTCCACCCCCATTTCCTTTTCCAAGCACAATACATGTATTTTATATTGCATCGACCACCAAAATCCCAGCTACACACGGATTGGATGTTTGGGTTTTATGGAGCAAGGTCCAAAAGCAGACAAGCTCTGCCAAATACAGGACAGAATATAACCCAATAAAAGTATAGAATATTTAAAAATTAATAGTCCAAGACAAAGATAAAACATAGATTTAAAACATGAAAGTGTAACCATAAAATGCTTGTAAAATAAGATCATCATCGTCGCATAACTAATGAAACAGAATTTAATTTACCTATGCATAAAATTCTGAAAGTGAAATTTAAGGATTGAATTATAAAAGAATTTGAAAAAATACGTTTGAGTCATTTTGAATTTGGAAAAAATTAGATGAGATTTAGAAACCAACCGAATGTCAAAATGCGAAAAGGTTTGAATGGCGACACACAAATAGGATGTCACAAATTGAAATTTACTGAGGTTTACTTACCAGCGAAAATTCATTTTTAACTGATATCCAAAAGTCAGTTGCATGCTGTAAAATTTGTCTTCAGTGTATTCTGTTCAGTGAGTGGTTTGTCCTTTTGATATCCTTCCTATCATTGCATAAATGTTCCTTTTCGAAAACCATATGGGCTAAGTGTGATTTCAGTGAAAAGTATTAGAATATTTTGTGGTGCTTCTATAAGCCAGCTGTGTCACACACAATTTGGGAACCTCTGTCTTAAGGAATGCAATTTAGCAGACAACATTGCATCATATTTTAAACTATGCAATAAATATCGCACAGATGCGGCAGTTACAAGTGTGTCATTAGTGGTGTGGCAGTTTACTAGTAATTCCATTGGGATGTGTATAGTATTGAAAATTCTCAAGTGTGGAGAGGCAGAAAATTCCAGGAAACCTTTTATTAAATCCTTCAGTAAAGTTGACAATTGTAACATAATGACTTGGTGCATGGAGTTCTATGTTGTGCGCAGGATTTTGGAATGGCTCTGAGCTTCTTATTCTAAGGGGCTTGTGGAAGAATGGGAAGTTAAAAATTAACCTGGTTAGAGGGATAAGGACTTAGAGGATGGCTGGATAAAAGGTCCTCTTAAGAAAGTTCAAAAGGCAGAGTTTCTATTAAGTTGCATGTGTTGTAGTGGAATACATCAGTGATCAGAAAGGAAGTTACAAACAACCCAAGTGTTTAAAATCAGTGGATTTAAAAAGGTGAATGTGGTGACAAGATGTATTGGTTACCAGATGCTATAGCAATTAAACAGACTAGTAGGTGAAAAGAGGAGAAAAAGGGGAGTTATTCTGAGATATTTTAAGGGACTTATCAAGTGAATAAAATTTTACTGCATACACCAAGTCACCCCCTGTGTAAGTTGAGAATCCCTGCTGTAAACGAGCGTTTAGAGTCATTCTTATTTTAAATGTTATTGACTTTTATAACCATTAGTAATAAGTTCCCTGCTAAGAAATAACTGTTTTTATTGCAGCTTATACCTCAAATATCATCCTTAACTCCTATCACTACTGCTGTGCCTTTGATTGTCGTGTTGTCCATAACAGCCCTCAAAGATGCCATAGATGACTTTGTAAGTTGCATTTCCAATTGACTACATTTCTACTCGTGAGTTAAGTCTCGAGGATATCCACGGGTTATGCTTGACTCTTATTCTGATTCTTCCAACAATTTTAACTATTTCTCCTGATTTAAATCCTCATTTTTTTAGATATTTTGTAACAGTTCTATTTTAAAATTGCGTGTTATGATTAGAGAAACTTAACCTTTTTGTGTTAACCTTTTTCCATCACCGTTGACTTTAAATCGTATAAAATTTTCAACTTCCCTGCCTTTTATATACATTGTTTTCATACTTATACAAATGTTGATCAGCATGTAATAAATCATCAGTACACTATATTCCATGTTTTCAATTTATCTCTTATTGATTTATTTTTTATGTTGACTGATGGGATTTGATTTCTAAATTTATTGCATTTGTGTTGTGCAACATGTTTTTTAATGCACTTTTAATTCTCAGTTAATATTATTTTTATTTTGTTATAAAATTCTTACACTAGACCCTCTTGTTTATATGTACAGTTTTTTGTTATCTTATACAAGACCAAACCGACTTGGAAAGTTCTCCAAATTGTGTAGGATCGTAAGAGACCACATGTCCTATCATGCTTCACAAATATTTTATGTTTATGTTCAATTTTTTGCATAATATTAGGAACTGCATATTTTTTGTGCATTTAATTCTTGCAATTATTATTTTAAATTAATTTTATTGATTATTGTTCAAGTATGTATTTAGTACTGTTTTGATAATCACATTTCTAACAAATAACATTTCTAATAAAATTTATTAATTAATGTATTTAAGTTTACTGGAGTATACAGGGTGAGTCTAAATTGTTTTTACAAAATAAGAGGGGTGATAGTACCCATCCAGATGAGCTATAATTACCATAGAACATAGGGTTGCATTCCACTCTGAGAGGCAGAAAAGAGTAAAATTAGAATTTCAACATGAACTTACAACAGTGTTGGGAAAGCGAATGAACAATACCAAAAGTTGCACAATCTGATTTATTGATCAGAGAAAAACTCACAGCAAGTGCTCAAAGTGACGGCCACGTGTGTCGTTGCACAGTTCACACCGGCGAAGGAATGACTGGCTCACCCTCTCGAAGATTCCTGGTGTTATGTTAATTTTATCTGCGGCAACACCGATTCTCGCTACGAGATCTTCAGCAGAGTGCACAGGCGTCTGGTACACTAAAGATTTCACGTCCAGAAGAAAAAGTCCAGTGGGTTGAGGTCCGGTGAGCGAGGAGGCCAAGCCACAGGTCCGCCACGTCCAATCCATCGTGCGGGATATGTGGCATTCAAGAAGTGTTGGAAAAGTGTGCTGGTACAAAACGACGTCAGAGGCGATAACTTGTTCATGCTCGACGCGTTTCGACTTTATTCTTTTCTGCCTCTCAGAGTGGAATGCGGCCCTATGTTCCATGGTAATTATTGCTCGTCTGGATGGGTACTATCATTCCTTGTAATTTGTAAAAACAATTTAGACTCACCCTGTATATATGTATACTAAATATATACTTGTACATAATCGTTGGCTTAAAAAGTGAAACACTAAGTGTTGAAATTTTGAAGAAAATATGTAGTTTGATGTCAAGATATGTGAAATGCATTATGCATGGCGTACTTTTCCATCAAGTTTGAATTTGATTTTCAACATTAACTTGTAATGTGCGCCTCTTAAATCATTAGATGTCCTAAATAACTATTTCTATTGTGCATTTTTTAAATTTTCCTTTTTGTAGTAACATGTCTATTTTATTCACTATCATTGAACTTTACCTTGAACAAAATGCAGTTAGGAGAAATTAAGGAGAAAGAATAATTTTCAAGCAATGCAAAAATTGCAATTTTATCATTTTAACAATTATTTATTGCACTTAGTATAAACTCAATTTATCAATTATTCATAGAAGAGTTTGTTCTTTTGATTATATATGTATTGCTATAGCAACTTATTAATAAAACTATAATAAATAATGTATGTTTGTTCTTTTATTTATGTGTTTCTCAAGAAGAAATCCAACCTTCATGCATGCATAGAAAAAATGACAGAGTGAACTTCACCAGACAATGATTACCACATTCTAATTAAAAAACTAAAAACCTCATCTAGGAAATTTGACAGTGTGTTTTACTTGCAAGTCAATGAATTTTGCATATTAGTATAAATGCATCTTAAAACCAGCCATTATACAAATGGAGTGCATTTCTCTGCCTGTATTTTTGACTACTGTCAGAACATTTGTTTGGAGATGAGTTACACACCATGCTCACGCTCCTAAAGTCTTTCACTCAAGATCACAATGGGGCCACCCCCCCCCCCCTTCAAAAACTTAATTTTTGTCATGTGCAAAATAAATTGACTGCTTTTAGTTTTTCTTCAAAAAGCATTCTTTTAACAGTACCCTTTGAAGGTTAATGGAAATTTATAGGAAATTTAAATATGTTACTCATGCATATTAGACACAATTGATGTATATAACCCCAAGCAAAGAGGTCGAAACTTATAAATAAGGTTGTTTACAGGATATATGATGCAAGATTAGATTAACCTTTTAGGATGATACATTTTTCTTAGATAGTAGACAAGGACATGATAGGAACAAGCCTGTGCACTTCAATATTCACATGATAAAAAAAATGGTTTAACAGGTGGTTTAAAAAATGGTTTAAAATGGGACAGCACATTCACCCGGTATTGAGCTTAAACTGGACTTTAGCCCTCAGGGAGTACTTCCTCCTCACTTCCCACTACAACCCCTCGATTACTGTTTGGGGTGGTAATCTCACAGTTGCCATTCAGAAAGGAAGAATGCTAAAACTTTTATGTAGTTTTTGAACTAACATGCCTTAGTAATATGATGAGCAAACATAATGCATACCATTAAAAATTATTATTTATGACTACATTAATATCTGATGTGCATCCATTGGCAGCAACGTCACCGGAGCGACAGCCAGGTCAACAACCGCCTCTCACAAGTGCTGCGAGGGGGATGCCTGGTGGATGAGCGCTGGCACAAGGTTCAGGTGGGAGACATCATCCGCATGGAGAACGACCAGTTTGTGGCGGTGAGTTTTCCTTTTTCTGGCATTCCACCCCAAAGATTTCAATAGTTTCCTGATTTTAACTATTATTGATTTAGGTTTTTAAAACTAAGTGTTTAAACTTACGGAATTTGATTGATGCTTTGGCATTCAAATATTTTCCCATTTTTAAGTGCTTCTGGTTTTATACTCTGACTTCCATAAATTTAGGAGAAATCAGTAGCCATGATTAAAAATATTGTAAAATTTTATGACATTTTGTGTGAAACTTTAGAAAACTAGAGTGGTCTCTTCTAGCAGAATGCATGAATGACAGCAATAGTCACGTGTATTATGATGGCGTCAATTAATTTTATAGGGAGCAATGACCATTGCTCTTTCAAAGCAGTGGAAAAACCCTCATGTGTTTGAGAGGGCGGGTTAGCTCAGCAACATATCACTACTGTATCCCAGGCATACTCAATCAGATTGAGGTCTGGAGATTTAGCTGGCCATTCCATATGCATAATGGCCTCATTGTAAATGTTCTGTTCCACTAGGTGAGCTCTGAGCAAACATTATCATCTCTACAGAATGAAGAAATAACCTATTTAAATTCATAAGAATGCTATTGAATCGGGGATATTGTCTCTAGCTTTGTACTTTAAAGTTACCACTTGACAGAACATAAAGGTCTGTCCACCTAAAGAGATGCCACCCAAACATACACACTGCTTCCACCATAACAATCTCTTTTACAGATGTTACTGGGATAATAGCTGGTCCTTGATTCTCTCCAAATAAAAACACATCTGGAATCACTGGAAATTGTTTTGGGATTTGTCAGTGAAGAGTACAGACCTCCATTGGGTTTAACTCCAGTTGACATGCATGCCTGTTCTCTCAGTGGCGTGAGGTGAGGGGTACACAAATTGCTGGTCGTCTAGCATACAGAACAGCTTCATGAAGCCTTCTGAAAACAGTTGAAGCTGGTATCAGCCTTCCAGTACCGGCAGCAAGAGTAGATCTGAGCTGGATTGCTGTCAAGGTCCTTTGCCTAGTTGACATCGGTCTTCAACAGTAGTTGTACCTCTGGCCTTTCCATGCCTGTACCTTCTAGATGCTGAATCTGTTCCTAGAAATGCATTCCGACGTTTATGGATTACGGAATTTGCATTCAGCCATCTTGCCATATCTGTTTGACACTGGCCTACCTTAAGTTGGCCAATGGCTCGTCTTTGCAACTCTTGTGGAAAAGGTTATCTCCAACACATTCCTGTTTTATGGTTATATCTGATTTTTTTTTATCCAGATTCTAAAAGAGAAATGGCCCATTTTGAAATGAGCTTTTTTATACTAGTATTTGATGACAACATAAGACCAGCATCAAACATTCTAATGCAGCACTTTTTTATGTCATGTATCCTGATTATTTTCTAATCGATTATTTTTTTAAGAGTAATAGCAATTTTCTTGTTTTCCTTAATTTATGGAAACCAGTATAAATAAATCTCATTTAGCATTTTTACTATTCATGTTAAACATCGATTTGCTGGGCAACATGTTTTTTGAATCATTGCTTCATTATATTCATGTTGTAGTACCACAATTTTATCTCCACATTAATCATCATATTCTGTTCTGTAATTCATTTTCATCACATGTTTTTTAATATTGTACACCATATTGTTGACTGACCTGTTATAAATCACTAACTCATTAAATTCATGTTTTAACTGTACAATTAATTGTTGTTGATAAAATACCCTCCTTAGGACAAACTATCAACAAAGTCAAACTATTATATCTTATTGTCCTGTGAGTGGTTATTTGAGTTCCATGGTTTTAGATGAGCCTATTCATTTAACATAAACAAAATGTTTCTACAATTGACATCTTTAGCACAGATTCTGGCTTGAGTTTAATGTTCTGAGCTGGATATGATCAAGTTGGCAATGATTGGCATAGCAATGATTGTGAGTTGGCAAAACAATCACCTATGATGGTCACAACACATGATTTAGCATGTGGCCGCCCTTTACTCTGGCCACCTTAACCACCTTTGTACAAATGGACTTCCCGAAGTTCTGTTTTCTCACCTGAGCTGCACTATAACAACAGTTTGTTTTTATTTTTTCATGTTGACCAATATGTTATTTGAAATCTCTATCTCTTTATACATTTTATTCTTCTATAAAATTCTGCACTCCCACTTATTTTAATGTTTTTACATTTGTACAATGTTTTTACATTAATATTGCTTTTATCATTGTATATTGTGCTTGGCATCACTTTTTGAAAACAGCTCCATTGGGTTAGCACATAATTGAAGTAAAAATGCAGAATATTTTGGATCTATGTATTTATTGAGTGCTTTAAAATGTATATTATACATTTCACATTTCTGCATAATTAGGAGCCCTTAAATTGTAAGGATTCTGAAATTGGTATGTTCATGCGTGTTCACACTAATGCCTAGAATGCTTTTGGAATACTATTTAAATACTTCAATTTCATAATATTTTGTTAAGTAATTAATATCGTACAGACACTTTAAAAGTGATGAAAATGAAAAGTGATTTTTCAGGAGCATTTGATTTTTTGATAAGATTTTAATATTCACTTTATGCAATTGCCATTATAAATGATTAACTAACATCACTATTGCAAAGTGATGGCAGATAAACCAAAATGTGCCACTTCTGTATGTGTATACTTACCCCTTTATACTATATTATATTTGGTTGCCAGACTGAATTTTAGACTTTGAACAAAGCATTTTAGAAATAATCTAAATAAGTGCAATTGTTATTTTGACAAAAAAAATTGTTGTTGACTTTGGAGGTTCCCTTCAAATGAAATCCTGGTTATTCTTTACTTATTTTCTATTTTGTTTGGTGGGAAATAAATGTAGCAACCAAAATGTGATTTAATATTTGTCAACTTATAAGAGTAAATGCTCACTTGTTTTTCCAAAGATCTTCAGAAAGGCAGCTGGAATCTGCTTTGGAACAGAGTTCCAATAGTAGTTCTCGGGTTTAAATTAAAACCTAGGAACACTGATTGGATTGAAGAAAAATTGGTCATTTTAGTAGGGTAGAGGTCGTTTCTTGCATGTAATTAATCCTATTTTTAAACAATACTAGTAATCAGGACAACATTGTAAATAAAAAATTTGGTAAGATTAAACATTTATCTGAAAAACTTTGAAATTTGAGCTTTTTGAAGAGTTTGTTAACACAATCTTTTACAGGCGGACTTGCTGCTTCTCTCCTCCAGTGAACCCAATGGCCTGTGTTACATAGAGACGGCAGAATTGGATGGGTAAGTGGCTTGCATTACTGATGGAGTTCATAGAAATTTGCATGGTCTCTGCTACTTTTATTTTCATTTCCAATTATGATACACAATTACAGTGCACAATATTAGACAATATATAGATTGGGTTAGCACATATGCTTACGGACACACCTGTTTCGTATTGTTGTTGTTGACTCACCGAACTGCATGTTATGCGACGTTTGTCAACCTATGGCATCAGAACACTTTGACACATGCTTTGCACTCAGAAATTGTGATAGTGTCATGTCTAAATATTGGAGAACAAAGGGACTAATAGCTTGAGGGCCAATGACTAGCATTTGTAAACAACAATGAATATGCATTCATATTTATTGTGCATTGTTTCTCATGTCTGTATTTCAAAAGTTTACTCAATTACTGTTTCTATATAAACCTCTTTTGAAGGAGTCCATTTTGCTTATATTGAGAGTCAACAAATGTTGCCATTGCCACTAGAGAACATGAGAAAGATGTATAATAAATATTTACAATTAAATCAACTTCTAACATATCTCCTGGAAATGGGTTATTTTTGTGGGAAAACTACAAAATAATTCATTTTTTAAGGAGTCCTTTCTTTAAATTTTCCTGGAAAACTCCTTAAATTTACTAGACTCCTGGAAAGGTGACATAATAAACTCAGTTAATATTATATCATTGTGTCCAATTTATAACACATTTTTGTATTTAATGTTTTATTTGGAACAAAATAGTAATTAAATAGCTCATAGTATGGTCTGTGTCTTGTCTGCTTCCTCAATGTTTTCTTTTATTGGGCAGGGAGACCAACCTGAAGTGCCGACAAGCCTTAATCGAGACGGCAGAACTGGGTGATGATCATTCAAAGATGGGAGCTTTTGATGGTATGTGCTTGAGATCTGTTGAATGCTATTGGTTCTGACTACTGTTATTTACCAACAACAGTTTTAATGGTTATTGCTGCTTTTCGATAACACTTGATATCAATATTTTCATTAGAGATTAAATGTAACAGTTTTTATTACTTTACTTCTATTAAGATATTTTTGGTATGTCCTTAATAAAATGCTAGCACTTTATCATGCCTAAAAATACATCATTTTAAATTGAAGAAATCACCTAAGATTGCTCTCAGACTTTAAAAAAGACTTGGCTTAACATTGGACTAAAAAATTCATTTAGATCTAGTCATCAATGTTTGGTTATGTTTGTCACTCTGGTCATTTTTTGACACAAGTGTCAATTAGACAGGTATCTATGGTTTATCTTTGCGTCGAAAAATGCCCTGTGGTAACCAGACATGTAAAAACCTGTTACCAATTGTCATCAGTTCTAGGCAAGGAATACTTTTCCCACTTGGATGTTCATTCCCTTGGAGTAATACAGGAGCAGTTGTATCTCGACGGGATATCTTGTTATTAATAAAATGTCAAATCTTGATGGATGAGATATCTTGTCGAAACCACTTGGAGTGTTAATGTGGATTCCTAATACGAGCTTCTGAACCACCATGACTTGGATTCTAACCCAGAGCCCATTGAACCAAGGACCAGAGTGCTAACCACTTAGCAACAACTGTCAAGATACCATTTATGTTTAACTTTGATATTTTTTTGCAATTGCTAACTGTTAATTTAAGCTGCTATTGGAATAACCCTTGCATGAAATATGTTGGAAAAAAAGGCCAAACTTATCCACCCTGTCAGATAGTTCTATTAATGTATGGATAGTGAAATTTGTAAACTAAATGAATTGCATCAAAAACTGGTACACAAGGGTTTGTACCCCTCCTGGTAATACTTGTGAACTTGTGGAATGCATTATTTTTTCAAAGGTGCTGGAAAACTTGAATTACTTGAAACTTGTTTTTTTTTTCAGACTCCTGAAAAGAAACCTGGACTTTTTATAATTTTAATTCCGATTACTAAACAATTTTGTATGTCAGCAATTTTGTTTAGTTCCCAAATGTATTTCAAAATCGATTTTCTAAAGAAATTGGAAATAAAATTATTAATTTCAAATATTTCTGCTATTAGATGGTGCTATGAAATTTTTTTATAAAAATAAGCTTAGCTCAGTGGGTTTACTTACTGCTCTAGCAAGTTGCAGACAGCACAGGTTCGATTCTTCCTTGGGCATATTTCTCCCTTTTGTGTCAGTTAAACTTTCCCTCTATGTGAATGTCCAAGTGCAGACTTTAGGGTACCGCAGCTAGGACTTGTGAGGGAGTGAATAATGTGAAACCACTTTTCTCTTATTTCTTGTGTTAGCAAGGCCAGGATTTTGTTGCAAAAAAATGACCTAAATATAAAATTGATATACCTTCCATTATCAAAATACTTTCTTTCCTAAATTAATATTAAACAAAGTATGTTTTTGCACTTACCTCTAAAAATTTATTTGAATATAATGTAATACATTTACTGATCAGAAGTGACCATCTGCTAAGCAAATCCTTTGTAGAATATATGTTGCATTCCATGCACTCAATCCAAGTTATATATTTTTATGTAGGACATTTTCATACAATTTTCTAACGTTTTTGGATGACCATTTTTTGGTCAAAGGAGCCAGTATAGGCCCACAAATCAGTTTGGGAAACCATGCTTTAAATGCTCTGATTTTGGTGTTATTAAATGTTTTGATTAAGGACTTGAAGAACCAAAAGTATGATCTGATCCTTCCTTTTCTTCTGTCAAGACTAGACAAAGAACCTACAGCCCTCATTCTTAACTGTATAGATGATCACCTCCAATGAAATAATCATTGAAAGAATTTATTTTGGGTTAAAGGGCAGATCACATTTCTTTGGTCCCAGAAACTGATAGAGGTTATTTGTTTTGTAGTAAATATAAAATAGGAAATGGCAGCTTGGGATGGTTTCAAATATTTTTTACACTCAGGACAAAAATAAAAAATGGCCAAAAATTCCCTAAAAATCCCGACCTTAAAATAAAAAATGAGAAATAACTAAAATCTAGGATTCTGCATATCTAGAATCAGGAGATTGTAAGTAGTTTATCTATGCTGTTTGACTATGAAATACTAACAAAAAGATATGCCAACAAAATCCACTCCCTTGTTAGTGTGTAAGTGAAGGGTCTTACAGTGTTGTGTCTGTTGCTGCAGGTGAGGTGGTGTGCGAGGCTCCCAACAACAACTTGAGCAAGTTCGAGGGCACGCTGACATGGCAGGGCCGCAGCCACCCGCTGGACAATGACAAGATGCTGTTGAGGGGGTGCGTGCTGCGTAACAGCCGCTGGTGCTATGGCATGGTGGTCTTTGCTGGCAGGGACACCAAGCTCATGCAGAACAGTGGCAAGACCATCTTCAAGAGGACCAGCCTGGATAGGCTTCTTAATCTGCTTATCATAGGGGTGAGTACAAATCCGCCAGGGTTGCCACAGGCCTTAAGAAAGTTTTTTCATTTTAGTTTCTAAGGGCCCTTAAAAAGCCTTAATATTTGCTCGAAGTTCTTAAAAAAAATTTAAGCCTTAGTTTTTGTACGATTGCATATTTTATTTCACTTGCATCCAAAAAGAGTTTTTAAAATGGTTTGTGAGACCCAAGCCTGTGAACTCGGGTTAACCTATTGCAATTGTTAAATGTAGCTTTAAGAAATGGAAAATTGCCTTAATAACTGAAAACACTAATTTTTCTTTTGCTTGAAGCGTAGAAACCCTGCCAGGGGAAAGGGCTGCCACATGCAAAAATTGTTCTCTTTCCTTGTTACATAGATTGTATGAAAGCATGTTCACTTGATGAGTATAAATTACTTGTTTATTCACTTATTTAAAGTAATTTACAAAGTTTAAAGGGATTATAAAAGAATCTTAATTGAAACAAATATTGTTTGCAACACATCATCTGACCTACTTGGGGATTTTACTTGTTACTCTGTTTTCCATGCCTTAAAAAATCTATCATTTTCTCATTCTCCAGTTCAAGAGAACATAGGGCTTTCTTCTTGGGTTGGAGAAAAGTTCAAAGACAACAATTCTTACATAGAGAAAGCTAAACGTGAAGGTAGAACAATTATTATGTGTGTTATATAAATGAAATATCTGTCATAACAGAGTGCAAAGCAAAGGTGCTGTTTGAGCAATTGTTCGAGTTATCTATTGGTTTGAATGATTGAAGGCTGAGGCAAAGAAATATCCAAGGAAAACAAAGCTTTGTTTAATCTCTTTTCAGTACATTTAAAGACAAGTTGGAATGCTATGTCGCACATCACAGTACAGGGTGTCATTGTGTTTGGAGTGTGTGAAATGACTGCTATATTTCTTCTAAGGGGCTCGTGTAAGAATAGGAATTTAGAGGAAAAGTACAGGGGTTGGACAAAAATATGGAAACACCTAAAAAAATATGTAACCTTGCCTAATATGGTGTAGGAAAACTGTTGGCATTCAAAACAGCTTGCAGTCTTCTTGGAATGGATAAATACAGTTCATGTATGCTTGCCAAGGGAATCTTGTACCATTCTTCCTGCAAAACGGTGGCAAGTTCAGATAACGATGATGGCGGTGGATAGCGATCCTCTCCAATGTAGACCACAAAGATTCAATAATATTGAGGTGTGGTGGCCAGGGGAGATGTGACAAATCATCCTCGTGCTCAGAAAACCAGTCCTGGACGATATGAGCTCTGTGAACAGGGGCTTTGAAGAAAGGGAAGGCACCACAGAAAGGGAAGGCAGTGAAAAAACACCTTCAGTGAGTGGGGATGTTTGAAGCTATGGGAAAGGTTAAAGTGGCGTTAACATGGTATTGAGGACCAGATGACTAGCTGTTAGTTTGTGAATAAAGTAAAAAAGTGAAGTTATTCTGAAATGTTAATAGACTTACCTAAGGGAATGTTATATTTTATTTGTTTAAATTTAGTATTATGTCATAGTAACAGCATGTTATTGATTTTAATAGAATATGCTATTTTGATATTAAATTTAGATTTGAATGTTATTAGATAATAAAACATAAATATTAAAAATAGTGATCAGCATTATGTGAGGGATGGTTTGAAGTGAAGTTTGGTTCTGTTTCAGATTGTGTTTTTCCTACTGAGCATGTGCCTGTTCTGCACAATTGCATGTGGTGTGTGGGAGACAGTGACAGGGCAGCACTTCCGCATCTACCTGCCTTGGGATAAGCCTGTGCCCACGGATAACGCAGCCACTGGGGCCACTGTCATTTCCATGCTTGTCTTCTTCTCCTATGCCATTGTACTCAACACTGTTGTCCCCATCTCTCTCTATGTCAGGTGAGTGCCACTCTCTCTTATGTGTCTACCACTGCCTAGACTTAGTGGCTGGAGCAGTTCTCATTGCAGTCCGACAGACAGTAAAGTGAATTAGTATAAATAATTCGGTGACTAAAGGAATTTCGTCCAAAATATTCTGTGATATCACTCTTTTTTACATGTCCCCCTTTGAATTTTAAGTTTGCAAATAGCATTGGAAGTCTTAATCTGTTCCATCAGAATCAGCAAAAATCAAAGCAGTCATCCTGAGCTGAATTTGGTTCTCGAGATTTCGGCATCTCTAAAGGACAAGAAGAAATTTCTCTTTTCAAAGATATTTTACTTTATTTGCAATTAGTTTAAAAGATTATACCATATATTTTTTAACTTGTTGTTTTATATAATTTTAAATAAAAAATGCATAATTTGATGTATTATTTGAGCTACTTTATTTCTAATAAGCTAGTTTTACTTGATCCTCCCTATATCGCCTTTCTTTGTTGTCCCCTAAGAAGTGCGACATATTGAGGGGCTACTGTGGGTCAAAAATTAAAATTAATAGCATAACATGTTGCCATATATCTAACTTGAACTTTAAAAGTTTTAGTTGAAACTTGAAAACTGTTTAATGTGTTTCAGTGTGGAAGTGATCCGCTTCTGCCATAGCCTATGGATCAACTGGGACGAGAAGATGTACTACGCGCCCAAGGATTCCCCTGCACGTGCCCGCACCACCACCCTCAATGAGGAGCTGGGCCAGATCGAGTACATCTTCTCTGACAAGACAGGCACGCTCACCCAGAACATCATGACCTTCAACAAGGCCTCCATCAACGCACGGGTCTATGGGGAGCTCCTCGATGACATCACTCGTGAGCCCCTTGAAATCACTGAGGTAGTTATGTCAGCATTGGATCTGCTGAAACACTGAATTTTCAGATTTAATATTGTGACCATTTCTTTATCTCTTCATCCACACCACACATGCTGAGTTTCATTTCGATCAAATGCTGGCTTCTGGGTTTATCGATCTTTTTGGTACAGAGTGCATCTAGATTGTAAAATAGGATAAGGCAGTAATTTTTTCTCAATAACTCATATTTTTAAAGGAAATATATTGTAGAAATGTATTTATGTTAGGTAGTGATTTAAGAGCAAATTTTATTAATATTCTCTTAAAAGTTGAATTGCTTATGTAAAAATACTTCTGTATTATATTTTAATTATGTCTCAAGAATGAGCCACATCTTGAGCAAAAATGAGGTCTTTGAAAACTGAGGAAGCACTTCAAAAACTTGAGTTTTTGTTTTGTAAAAGAAAACCTTTCATGCAGTGATTCTCTCTTCCCACAGGACACGAAGGCAGTGGACTTCTCCCTGAACCCGGTGTATGAGCCAGGGTTCCGGTTCTACGACAAGAGCCTTCTGGAGCAGGTGCGAAATGGTGAGCCACACGTGCATGAGTTCTTCCGCATCTTGGCACTCTGCCACACTGTCATGTGCGATGAGAAAGATGGTGAGTGTATGAAGGAAAAGTGTTGCTGGAAATCTCACTGTACTTGAGATCAACTTAACTGGATCATGCATGTTTATTCTACAACGTGGATCCTTCCACCACAAAAATAGAGTTCTTGAAACACTACACATTTATCTCAGAAGAAATAATAGCTGAATAAAAAAATTTATGTACAATTTGAAGGTATTTAATATTCGTTTTGAATTAATGCTTTACTGTTTATTTTTCTGAATATTGTATCATAATTTCGTTATCTGATAAAATGCCCATTAAGGCAGCACCTGTTTAAAGGAGTACCAGCTCATTTACTTTTCTGTTATAACAACTCTAACAGTGGAACCGAAAGAAGTTATTGCCATGGTGAACAATTTTTCCGATATTGTCCATAGGCTTTTTAGCTGGCTGAATGATCTAGGGTACTGCTCATTCTTCAAGACCAGTAGACAGGAGCAGCACTTTGCTTGTTTCATTTATGATGATGTAAAAGCTAGAGCCCATACAAACTTAAAAGCTATCAACAATTAAAATAAACAAACCAAATTTAGCATATAGGCAATAAATAGTCCAAACATGACAACTGATAACCATGCCCTTCACTGTGCTCTGATGTACACAGTGGATGAATACGAATCAGAGCAGCCTATTTATGCCCATGAGACTTTTTATCTATATGTTGGTTAAGTTGACCTCAAGTATAGGAAAATGTGTGCAGTCACCCCTGGACCAACCTGAATTGTGGATGGCCACCCACATAATTAAAATTTCTCTTTTCAAACATGAATTCATTCAAGTGCTCCTTTGCAGGTCGGCTGGAGTACCAGGCCCAATCGCCTGATGAAGCTGCCTTGACTTCTGCAGCCAGAAACTTCGGATTCGTCTTCAAGGTAACTCTCATACTTTCTTCTCCCCAGTACCAGGAGTAACACAATTCTTTTAAATGCTGAATTTTAATGTTGGGTAAGAAAATGAAACATTTTTTAATCAAGATTCAGCTCTGACTTGCATTTTTCTTAGGGAACCCATTTGTCAACTTATCCAGGTCTTCCTTCTGGAAAAATATTTTCAGTATTTTACTCTGGCTTATTAGGCGAGTGGTTCCTGGCCTGCAGTTCAACATATTCTAGATTTGAATGAATGTTCATAGTGATTCATCATCTACTTTAAGCCCAGTGTAATTAATCCTTGTGTCTCGAAAAATAAGTCAAGTAACAAATTAAATCTAAATTTCCAGATTGTTGATCTTAGGAGAAAATTGGTGATGCCAAATACAAACTTCAGCCAAGCATAATAATTTACACCAGATAAAGTAGGTTCACTTTTTCTGGTGTGAATTGTTGTCATATGGCCCAATTGTCATAAATTTAATATTTCTTTTTTTGAATTGCTTTTAAAGTAATTTGTTTTGAGAAGAGTTATTCCCAATTTGAAAGTCTTTTAAGAATTTTTTGAATCTTAAATGCATTTGTATATTATTTAGCCTTGTCCTGGGTAGTTGGAAGCCAAATGTTGCCCTTAATAGAGAAAGGTGCTTAAAAGTCAATTTTAATAAACTACAAATGATGAATACTTCCTGATCTCTTATTCAATGCATCCAGAGATGACACCTTTTCTGGAATTTCACCTTACATGACAATGGATGGTGAAATTATCATTGAAAATATCACTTACATATAAAAGATTAGCAATATTTTTTCATTCTATATTCTAAAAAGTATTCAGGGGTATCAATTCTGCACCAAATGTTTCTTAGGTTTACTTTGCTACTAAAATCTAATTATAAGACTTTATTTAGTACAGTTTTTGCAACTGTTTTTCTACCATGGTGACTCGCATATTTCATAGCAAGAACACAATTTTATACTATTATGGGAATATACTATTTTTGGAATTTTCCCTTAAAATCGCATGTGATGCTACTATTTGTGTATACTTGGCACAAACTTCACACTGCAGCCATTTTTGCAAAAGCAGCTTGACTTTTGCATAATTATTGCATTCTTGGCTTTTAATTATTATTTTTCAATCCAATGTTACCAAATTATACCTTTGCAGATGACATCTGAGTATTTTACCAGTTACTCTACTTCATGACAATTATCAATGTACCTATAAATAACCTTTTTGCATTCTTTTCATTTTCAATTTAAAAATGATACAAATTTTTAAATAATTCCTTCTATCCTTTTGGATAATTTTTATTTTACTGTGTCATTAAAAAATGCAGTTACCTCTGGAGAACATAAATACAATAGAGTCTCACTTATCCGACATAAACGGGCCAGCAGAACGTCGGATAAGCGTTAATGTCGGATAACACGGAGGAATTAAGAAAAATCTGACATAAACGTCAAACTACGTTATAAGTTTACAAATTAAGCACCTAAACATCATGTTTTACAACAAATCAACAAAAAAATAATTCGATACACAGTAACGTTATATAGTAATTTATTTACAAATTAGCACCAAAACATCGTACTGTATTGAAATGTATTGAAGTTAACATTAAAAATTGACTACAAATAAATATAGAATTGCATAAAATGAACTTACAGTAACAGCATTGTCGGAAGTTGAATCCATAAAAAGTTCAGTCCTGTGATGATTTAAAAAAATTTGTGATCCTAGTCTGCTTTCCCGACGATTGCCGTTTCTTCGCTGCCAAGTCTCGTCTTCTTTGCCGCATCATTATGTCGGTCTCCATAGCTTCTTATTGCTCAATGTATTTCATGGTGGTTTCTAGAGCCTTAACTCAATCGTTATGCAAGATTCTGAGAGGCTCAACAGTAGATACTTGATCATCAATTTCGTTGCCATCGCTATTGACAAGAGTTGCGTTAAAATGTCATACGCTCGCAAACAAGCAGCACACTTTTCTCGTCGCCGATTTATGCTGGTTGTTTTGGAGGCATCGGATGTGCGAAGGTCAATTAAACGAGACTACTGTATTTGCAGAGGCTGAAATAAAAATATATATTTGAAGTTAACATATTTATATTTAAATGGAAAGAATGGAAATGCTTATTATTTATTGTAAGAATACTGACATTTCATTAAAAATGGTTGAATTATATTGTAAAGAGAGTTCTCTAAAGCAGCAAAGCCAAAATTTAAATTATGTACTTTGTTTACATAGTTACTATGCATTCTTCACATGATTAAAATGTTCTTTATATCCATAAGACACATCTCTAAATTTAAATCCCTAAAATATCACAAAAGTCTAGATGTTTCAGAATAACTCCCCCTCTTTCACTCTATTTACCCGCTAGTCTTTGTCTCATTGCTATTCATGTCCCCAAGGCATGTTCATACCACTTTAACCCCCTGAACTTTCCACCTTGTTAACCATGGCTAACCCTTTCACTCATGCCGTTTATTTCTTCCCTTTGTTATCACCATGCCACAACACTTGAGATGTGTGTGCCTCACTTTAATAGAAAGAATTCCTTTTCTTCCAGAACTTTCTTAATCTGCCTGCTAATCAAATAATCTTCCTTCAAATAACCTTTTAGCTCCTTCCTTAACACATTGACTGCCGATCCCGCGCCAGCGCGTGATTTGGCGTTACCGGTGAAGGGCCAATCACGCGCAAGCGCGTTGTGTGGGGTGATGTCTCAGGTGCCAGTCACGCTCGGGCGCGTGAAAAGCTACGCTTCATTGTTTGTTCTCCAGTTCAATCGGCATTGCGTTTTGGGTATGTATGCTGGTATTGGCGTGGAGTGAAGGTTGGAAACTAGTTGTAAAGGTGTGTGGTTTCTGATTTATTGCTTTGTAATAGAATCTTGTAACATGAGTTGTACAGATGATAGTTCTGCAGCAACTTCACGTGCAAAGAAAAGAAAGTTGCAAAATAATAAGCTAACGGCTGATGAAATTGCAAGTTTGTTGGCTGAGCTATCCGACGAGTACCCGAGTAAATTTAGTTATGACAGTGACGAGGAATTCTTTCCTCCCAAAGATGCCCAAGTGTCGGATTCAGAAGATTTCATGACAATGCCCGTCCACACACGGCCAATCGAACTCAAGAGCTGATCGGATCATTTGGCTGGGAACAACTTGATCACCCTCCGTACAGCCCCGATCTAGCGCCCAGTGACTACCACGTGTTCCTGCATTTGAAGAGGCATCTGGGTGGTCAGCGCCTCAACGACGATGTCGAAACGACCGTGTTGCAGTAGTTGTCTAATCAGGCGGCAGATTTCTACGAGGATGGTATTCAAAAGCTGGTTGTATGATACGATAAGTGCCTTAATATTGGTGGGAATTATGCAGAAAAGTAGATTAAAGTACAGGCTTTCATGTAAAAATAAAATTGTTAAGAAAAGTGTACTTGTTTTAATTTTATTTCAAAACAGTACTTAAAAACCCGCCTCGTATAAAAAAATGTAATTCCTCCTTCAGTAATTTCCTCCAGATCACGTTTTTAGGGAACGGGTGCGAGCGAGCAGGGGCGGAGCCCCCTAGTATACATATATGTTTGTTTGTGATAGTTTCATACAAAAATAATGCATATTGTTACTTATTTTGATTTATTTTTACATGTCACGCGCCAGCGCGTAATGTGGCATTTGGGAAATAATTTTACCTCTAGTGCCAATCACGCGCTGGCGCGTAGTGATAAAATTTTATAATTAAAGGCTTACATAATGCTTAGCTATCAGTGTGATACACATAACCATCTTTTATTACCACTTTTAAATCATATTTCTTATAATAAGTAAGTTGGCATATGGGTAAAACCTTGCTTCAATGTTATGGCAATAACTATTAACACAACCTCGCGTGACCGGCAGTCAATGTGTTAACCTCCTAACAGATTAAACTGTAACTTCTCATTTTTCCATAAAACCCTTAAAAGGATAGCAGAGCCATTTCAGACACCATATACAACACAAGCACGCACTGATGTAATACTATGCTCTTTGCATTTAAACTTACTAAAGAATTTGGTAAGTTTAAATGCGATCTATTCCCCAGATATTTCTCTGCCTCAGCATAAAATGTGAATTTTCATCATCACAATGGATAACTCGAATAACTGCCAACACTACTCTCCTGCCATGCCTATAATTGATTTCTGTTATTATGGAATACATATACTTTAAAAAAGGTTAAGTTAATAATTTTTGTAAACGTCTTGTTAAATACAAAATATTTCCTGAAAATCTCATGGCTCAGTGGGTATGTCCATGCACTAACAACCTTTGAGTTGTAGGCGGCGCAGGTTCGATTCCTCCCTGGGTGTATTTCTCTTCTGTGTCAGTAAAACTTTCATTGTGTGTGTGTATTACTTTATATTGTTTGTCGTGTCTGGCAAATATGTGTGCGTAAAATGAGCATGGCCAAATATGGCCCTTGTGCCATAAAACCCCAAAAACCAACCAACCTAAAAATCTCATTTCAAATTTGTGAAATGATTCGTTGGAGGTTGTCATCTCTACAGGCATTGCTGAAGATTACCTTTTCTTTGTGGGTCATCGAATACCTTTTTCATTTCATGCCGTGTAGTGTTTGTTATTTTTCCTTTTATTTGCAGTCACGCACACCCAACAGCATTACCATTGAAGTGCTGGGATCTGAAGAAACCTATGACCTGCTGTCCATCTTGGACTTCAACAACATCCGCAAACGCATGTCTGTGAGTCTCGCATTTGTTTACTTACCAAATATATAGGGCTGTCGCTGGTGACTTTTTCCTACTTTTTCTCAGCTTCGGTGTTTATATCGACTTGTCTTGACAGAAGATCCCAAAAGATACTATTTTAAGAAATTTGGCGACATTTTCGTTAAAACTTATTTGAAGTCGATAGAACTAAATGCCACCTTATTATTTGTGCCATTTTTCTCTAACAATTTTGAGAATTGGTTGCACCAACTGCATCTTATCTTGCAACAAAAGAGTTACTCATGAAGGCTTGTTAATTATGGCTAATTTAATGAGGTTTTTTTAATTTTTCAATCTAAGAAATAGCATTTGTAAGAATTTTTTCTTTTTCAAATTGGTTTCTGTAACACTAGAAGTTACAAAAGTTGAGATATACCTATTTCTAACAAACCAGTTTTGATATTTAAGAAAAATTATAGTTGGGTCAATTTAGGCAAATGATGGTAAGAAAAATGAGTTTCAAATATAATATATATTATGTTTTTCACTTAAGTATTAAAATAACATGATATGTTTGGGCATAAATAGTAGTGATTTCATGTTCTTGCATATCTAGTAAAACCAGTTACTTCAAGGAAAATTATACTTTCTGAAGATTCATCATTTATTTCTGCTCAAACTCCATCAGCAGCAATTTCAGTTTGCTGGTCACAGTTTCAGGGCACATGCTCGTTTTTGCTTCTATCTAAATTACCTTCATCAATTTCGTAGCAGTCTTCATTTATACCATTTATGTATTTGAGTAGTTTATGGTTTTTTAATGTCTCCATTCTTTGGATAAAATTTCATAACTAGACAAGAAGGTACATGACAAGTTTTTACATATAGCATCATCAAAATGTTCCCTTGCAATGTGCTTACAATAAAACCAAGTATGATGTGAAATTATAAAACATTATTTTTTCTCAGAATAAGCGAAAGTTTTTACATTTGTAGTAATTTCGACTCCACAACAAACTAAAATTCATCACAAAAAATTGTAAAATTATGAAAATTAATTTAGATGTCTATATCTAAATATGTGCCAGTAGAGTGAAATTATAAAAATTAGGAAAATTTCCTAGATTTGAGAATGCTATAAAAAATTAATTTCCCAACCACTCAAAATGAGTGATCAGAACGTTAAGGTATACCTCATACATATCAGGAAAAGGGGAGTGGCTGAACAAAATTATATTATATTATTCATATAAAAATAGAAAAGGGCATAATATTATCAGAAAATATGAAATGATATTTTTTAAGTAAAAATCTTGTGAACAACTGTTGAAAACAGTCATTTTGGCCAGGTGGTACTTCTAGTGTTAAATGTTTGTTTTCTCTTTTGAAAGTTGGGGAAAAAATTCTGTCAGAATTGATATGGAATCTGACAAAAAAATTATTTTGAGTAGATGGTGAAATTATGCAATCAAAAAATGTATTTACTGATAGCACATATTTAAAAACTGGAGCCATCATGGCCAATTCTGATGGTGAAGGAAATTCAGATTTCATGCTACAAAAATATCTAGTTTTTGAGTATTTCAACTGTACTTTTGGTGAGTTCTCCAACATGTGTTTATTCTAAGTTGCTTGTTAGTAAGGTCTAAAAGTTTCTAACCCAAGGGTATTAAATAGGTAATATAATCAAACAATAATTTTTATTTTTCAGGGCAATAACCCTCTATTTCAATAATGTTTAGAATGGCTCATTTTCTGTGCCACTCAAAAAATCATCTGAATTTTTGTCCTTGAAATGCTCTAAAACTGCGGAAGTGACTTCTTCGTCACTTTTAAACATTTTCCTCCTCAGATGCGGCCTCAATTTTGGAAACAAAGATGTGAGTTTGAGTATCGAATGATCACATAATATTCAAATTTAGACATTTTAAATTATTAGACAACAGCACTTGTATCTGCAATGCTTACTGGAGTACTACTGATACTAGAAGCACAAAATTTTAACTGCAGTGCAACAAAACAGGGTTGCTAAAGTTAGACTTGAAACTTTTAGATTTTACTACTTTGACTGTTCCATTTGATACTGGGCTACTAAAATCAGCATTGGAGGAATTACTATTTTTAAAAATTCAAGTGATTTTGCTGAGAGCCATGTAAAACAAGCTTGAAATAAATTAAAATGCATTTAGTAATTGACATACATATTGACTGTCTTGCAACTTTAGAGTGTGTTGAGAGTGATACTATGTCTCTGCAGGTGATAATCCGGAAGAATGGGAAGATCAAACTGTACTCAAAAGGTGCTGATTCTGTGATATTCGAGAGACTGGGGCCCAGCTCCAATGACATGAAGATCAAAACCTCTGACCACCTGAACGTAAGCTTTTTTCGACTTTTGTTCTAGATTGAAGTTGGATGATAGCTATGAATAATAATTTCTCTAAAGCCATGTATATAGGGCATGAGTATTGTGGGAGCTATGAAATACTCTGGTAGACAAAGTTGAACTGCCTTTCTTGCAGTAAACATTGTTATTGTGTAGTAAAAATTGTTTTATGTCTCAAAACGCCCTTCAAAGCTGGTGTCTTTCAGAAATTTGCGAGTGAAGGTCTGAGGACGCTGTGCCTGGCTGCCAAAGATCTGGACGAGAACTTATTCAGCAGCTGGAGTGAGCGAAGCCACGAAGCCTCGTGAGTATTACTAAAACTGCTTTAGACAACACTGGAGGTTGAGTTCTTGTATATGAAACAGAAATTTTTACTTAAAGTACCCAACAAATAATTAAGAGAAAGGTAACACTATTTTCTTTTTCGCACATCCATTGGCATGGCTAGGTTTCTGGATTTGTTAACTCTCAATTATTAACAAATTAAACAAATAAATTTTGCCAAGAGGGATGAATGTATGAAGCGCTTATGAATAAAGATAAAAAGTGAATTTCTGCAAACAAGGTTTGATTATTTGTCATGAAGTATTGGAATTACGGTATCCCCTTATTTTATCACCTTGATAAGGTTGAACTTGTTTTCTCAAAGCTAGAAATTCAGTTCATGGACAAATATTGGTGAGTCCCACCTCAGGATCAAAATTATTCCCTTCTGCTTAGTTCTGGTTGCTGTACAGAAAACCTTGTTTGCAAAAGTCAATAGAAAAGGAAGAAGCTTTGAAATAGCTTAGTCATTAAATCCATGAACCCTTTTTGAAATGCAGTCCAAAAATATCTTACATCTGTCATCTCGTATCAGCAATGAAAATTACTTACAAAGTCAAATTATAAATAAAAGCTAGAAATGTTAACAAAATAAATTAATTTTTTTTGCGTCGGGTACCCCCAGGCATACTTGTACCACACGTTAAATAGCGCCGGATTAGACTATCTGAATCTCAAAATGGATGTGTTTGAAAATGTTGTTTAAGGAAAAATTATGGCACAGGTGTATGTTTCAGGGTGGCCCTGGAGCACCGCGAGGAGCGCCTCAATGCACTTTATGAGGACCTAGAGCAGGGAATGTATTTGGTGGGAGCGACTGCCATTGAGGACAAGCTGCAGGACGGCGTGCCCCAGACCATTGCAAACCTTGCGGTGGCCGGCATCAAGGTCTGGGTTCTCACAGGAGACAAGCAGGGTGAGCCTCCTACCATTGTGATTCCAAACTGAATGTATTATCTGTCTACCATAAGAACTACCACAAAGTCTGCACCTGTCTATTGCCATAGGAATGGACATATCCCATTTTACATAGGGGATGCTTGAAGAAATGTATTCAAGTTTCACATTGGCCCACTTAACGGATGAATAGAAATATATTAGTTATGATTTCTACTCGTTGTCTTTAAGATCAAAACTAGTTATCTACCTCTTTTCGCCAACAATATTCACCAAAAATAAAACTGGGACATTCAAGGAGTCACCCCTACTCAAAATGAATGAGCCCTGTTCCTATAGTGACTGCTACCATCTAGATTTTGCAGTAAGTAGTTCTCATAGTAGACAGACAATACCTCTGTCATAGAGACAGATAAAAATATGTTGTACCTTATTTTCATAATAATCCAACTTCATAAATAATTTTAGGTCATGATTTATTTATTACAGTAGATTTTATTTATTCAAACTAATCTTTTTAAACATGAAATGAAAGAAAATACTTATTTAATGCAACATAATATTTTTAGTGCAATGTGTAGGCTTGTTTTTGCACAAAAAGTGTCAAACCAGATGGTTACTGAAAGTTTCACTGCTTCCAATTCTTTTCTTAAATAGCTGTATTTCCCTTACCGCTGTCACAATTTGAGAAACACTACTGTAACCAAATGATGTATGATTTCTAGACAAGACTTGTAAATGACCAAAACAGCCCTATAATTATGTAATTTGTATCTTTTTCTTTCTCATGAGTAACTTTTTCCCGGCCCTCACTATATTGCATTATTTTCTTGTTCCAAAAGCATGATTGGGGCGTTTCTGTATGTCTAAATAAATTCTGAATCCTCAAGTATCACATCTGTTGTCACTTTCAGAGACTGCTATCAACATCGGCTACTCATGCCAGCTGCTGACAGATGAGCTGCTGGACGTCTTCGTCGTGGATGGAATGAATTCAAGCGAGGTGGAGCAGCAGCTCAGCAAGTTTCTGGACACAGTGCGTTCCACACACTCCACACTCCACCCCTCCTACCTGGACGACCTCAACTCCCTCTCAGAGAACAGCGAGGGGTATGCCCTCATCGTCAATGGACACAGCCTCGTACGTACACCACTCTGCAATATTAAAGCACAACATAGAACAAACTGACAAATGCTAGAATTTAAAAAGTTGTATTAAGGCGCCCAATACTAACATTGTTAATTTATATAATTACCACACATGTACCTTTAAATAACTTGGAAATTTTTTCTGTTCTCAATAGACATTCATAAAGTAAGGATTTAATCTTGTGTACTACATTTTCATAAAGGAATATTTATTTAAAATAGACAGACATTCAATTAAAGGCAGCCAATTCTCTCTCAGTCTTGTGTTCCAATTGAAAGTCTGCTGCTAAATGAACATTACGTTGTTGGTTTTTTGACTGTTTTCAGATATATCTGCATTTTACTTATGTGATAAACAAAACTTCTATTTGCACTGACTGGTCCCTTTCCCTCAATATGTCCTTGATTACTCATGCAGAGCTGCCACATGCAACTAAAAAGTGACTTTTTGCTACTACTTTTCAACCTTGGCGACTAGTGGTATCTTTTTAAGCAAAATCATCTGAAAAGCTCCTAGTTTCAAAATTTTGGCAACATTTTTTGAAAATTCGCTAAAGGTAGACAATAATTTAGTCTCTTTTTTAACTAATAACGGAAGGGAAAAAATATTTTTTTTTTTATTTTCTTTTGAGAAAATTTTCCAAGGGTTGCTAATTTCAAAGTTTCGACGCCAAGTCATGTTAACCATGAAAGAAAAACATCAGAATCTGTGGTTGCTATATTGTTATGAAAGCCTTATTAAAAATTTATATATATATATGTCTAGTTTTTAAGTTTTAAATTTCTTGGCGAGATCTTCAACGCTTCTGTCATATTTAATTATCATATTTTGTGTTTTAGCCAATTCATATATATGAGCAACTAAATTTGCATCTAAAATAGGGTTTAAAAGGAGACTTTTTTGCTTTTTGTAATTATGCTACTATTTCACAAGTGCTGTGACTGCCCAGCTCATGTCTTAGAGATTTTCAGAACAGACAAAAGATTTTCCTCATCTTGTCCAATCTCTTCCCATTCAGATAAGTTACCTAGCACATGGATGGATTCTTTGCTTGCTTTAGTAACTGAATTGGTTGAATTGCTCCCCTTATGGGCTCAACGAACTTTTTCAATTTTCATCCATTAAGCTAACTTCAGCATTTATTTTGTAACATCAATTTCAGTTCAGGGAGGGGCTCTGAATACATCTCCAATAAAATTTATTTCAAAAATCACCAAATTCTTTTTTGCTCTTAAAATTTTAAAAAAAAAACTAATTATCTACAAAGCGATCTCTTAATCTATGATACTTGTAGAACATAGTGAGGAAACTTTTACTCGCCAGAGTGAGGTTGTTTCTGAGAAAATGCTCATTTTGAGAAATGGTTGAACATTAAATTTAAAGTTGAACATTTGAATTTTATTTTTCATTTATGTTTTTAAAGCTTCCAATAGGAGTTGAAACAGAAATAAAGTATCATTGGAAAGAGCATAAAATAGACAATCCCAATCTCAAAATCTATATTTTTGAAAAATTTGTGAGTTCAAACTCCCCTTAATAAATTAATAAACAATATGTAACTATGGTAAAGCTGAAACTGATTTCAATGTTCACCAGAAACAAAATAAAATAAAGACATCCACTATAGTCACCCTACTCAAAATGAATGAGCCCTGTTTCTATAGTGAACTGCCATCACTCAGATTTTGAGACACGAACAGTTCTCTATATAGACAAACAAACGTTAGAGCTCTCATGAGGCATCCCCAAAATATTTACCTGTAAATTTATGTGCATAGGAAATTGTCTTTCTGTTAAATTGCACAGCACCTACTTAATTTCCAATGACTGATGCCAAATTATTTCACATTTATATTCAAATTTCACCTGTGATGCCAAGTCCAGCCGTTTCTGGATTATAAATAAGTAAAGTTTGATTGCAACACATAAATGGTCCCTGCAACTCTGTGTGTCTGCTACTTCAATGATTTAATGATATTTTAAATTCTGTAAGCCATAAATGTCAGTGCAGGGTGCTTTTTTAGATTCCTGTTTTAGAACAATTACAAATGCCTGTGAAATTTAACTTTGCTAAAAAGAATTTCAAATTTATACTGGTTTTATATTTTTTAAGGGTGCTGAATCCGAAAATGACCTCAATTTTAAATCATCAGCCATAATTTTTTCAGTTTGCTTTTTGATATTTTAGACTAACGTATGTTGCTTGTTAAACTTAAATAATCGATTTCAGTGGAAATATCAGATATATATGACATTTGAATAGAATTGTATATATTTTCTTAGAAAAATTCATTTTTTACTTTTCTCTTATACAATGCTTTGGAGGTTTTATGGTGTAATGAGGGGCATTTTCCTTGAAGCTAAATGTAAATGGCTCTGTTGTTTTTTAGTGGTAGAAAGTTCCGCCTGTCTGCATTCTGTATTGGATAACAGGAAGTAAAATTCTCATCTTCCATTGGTGTATTTGTTTACATCCAGCAGCATCTAAACTTTCAATAACAGAAATTGATTTATTTATGAAACATTAAACAAGTTTTACTCTTTGAGGCCTACATGTTTGATCTCTAAAAAGATTAATTTTCTTAACTTCAGGTCTCTTTAAAGCAATTCATTGGAAAAAAATTTCTATCTTTTAAGTAAAATATTTTTAATCTTACCAATTTGAATCATGCCACTTTTTTAGCACATCACACTTTCTTTACCACTTGTTATTACAAAAATCAAATGTTTAAAAACGTAGTTTCAATACATAAATGAGTACACGATATTACGTAGGAGTTTAAAAATTATAGCCTTTTGGAATATGAAAAGGTTAATTTGTGTTAGCAATCATGTTTCGACTCGATGCCTGACAGTTAATTCAATGGTTTTTAAGCCTGTCAACCCTTTCTACCATCTATTGATAAAAATAAAAAAGATGCTAGAAAATAGTCAGAAACTCTTTCAGATTATTCTGTTTAGAATTCCCACAGGCCTCAAGAAGGTTTTTTATTTTAGTTTTTAATGACCCTTAAAGTTACAATTTTTACTCAAAATCCCATAAAAAGCTTTAAAAAGGCCTTAGTTTTTACAAGACCACTGCATATTTTGTGTCGTCCGCATTCGAAAACCATGATCAATGGAAGATGTCTGAGGTCAAGTATCTTTAAACATCAAGGGCTTAATATCTGTAGATCATCTGAAAATGGATATTTCTTAACTTGGATCTGAGAGACCCAAACGTCGCTTGCTTGAGTTTCTTCACTTGTGCACTCACAAATTAATCTATTGTGATACGTGAAGTAAAGTCTTAAAAATGAAAAAAAAGCCTAAAAGGCTTTTTTCAGGCCCTTTTTTTAAAGGCCCTAATTTTTCCTTCGCTTGAAGAGTGGCAATCCTACTGCCATTCAGCACCACTAGTTCTCAGAGGATCAAATTTAAAGAATCATATTTCTTTTTTCAGTTTTTATTGTAAAAGATCATGATTCCTTCATACCCTGGTCTTTGTACAAGCAACTGGTGACTGACTTTTTTAGGTGTATGCCCTTCAGCCATCCATGGAGGGTCTGTTCCTGGAGGTGTCGTCTGCATGCAAAGCCGTCATCTGCTGCCGTGTCACCCCCCTCCAAAAGGCCCTGGTGGTGGACCTGGTGAAGAGGCATAAGAACGCCGTCACTCTGGCCATTGGAGACGGCGCCAACGATGTCAGCATGATCAAAAGTATGTCTGAATCAGATACAGTTACTTGCAGGTGCTGAAATGAAAATACTTATTTGCATTGTTTTTGTGTCTACCTTGAAAACTGATCCTCCCTCAAACTCTGCTATGAACAAGTGCAGACCTGTCTGTTGCCAAAGAAATGGGTCTATTTTCCATAGGGATGTTTGAAAAAATGCATTCAAGTGTGTCATATTGTCCACTAAATGGCATTGGAAATACACTGCACCAACACATTCAAAACACCTTGAAGCTAGTGTTTAATCGGAATGAAACTTAGCATTTGATGTACATGAAGAGCCAAAGAAATTATCACAATATCACATGTAGAATATATTATTGTAGAATTATACACCATGAAGGTTATAAATTAGTAAGTTGAAAAGAATCCCTTCTGAAGGGATATGTGGCATGGCATGGAGACCTAATGCTAACCTGAAGCAAATTATGCCAAACCTTCTGCAGTTGCTGCTCCAGAAATTTTATATTCTGAAATGGTACAATTGATGCAAAGTATCCCAGAAATGCTGAGGAGGAAACAGTAGAAGGAAATAAGGGTTTCAACACCATGGAGGCATGCCTGGGAGAAATAAGCCGGGTAAATAAACCCTTGAACACATGACATGAAAGGAAAACAATAAGTAGTAGGATATA
The DNA here is from genome assembly GCA_933210815.1 of Meta bourneti. Taxonomy (NCBI): domain Eukaryota; kingdom Metazoa; phylum Arthropoda; class Arachnida; order Araneae; family Tetragnathidae; genus Meta; species Meta bourneti. Next base: position 53,704,404 of record OW119928.1, read on the forward strand.
GTGGACCTATAGCTATACTATCCAACTACTTCATACCTCTTCTGGCTTTGGGGTGTTCTGATATTTTTGGCACAGAATGTATTTGTTATGATTTCAACTTGTTCCTAAGGGGATCTACACTACTAAACTACTGCTTTCCACTGCAACATTCTAAAAAAAGACATCTACTTTAGTCACCCCTCCTCAAAATGTATGAGCCCTGTTCTTATTACGATTCCTACCTTCCACAGAGGTGAGAGCAGTTCTTGTGGCAGACAAATAGTATTTATAACACTGTTGGTTCTGTTTACTTCTAGAAATGTAGTCTGGTACAACTGTACTACTCACCAAAGCCACACAATCAAGAAAACCCAAAACAGCAATAATTTTTAAAATATAACTCTGTGCTAGAGATCTTTAATTTGGCCACTGACACATCATATCCTTATGAAAGTTATCTGTAATGCCCCCTCATTCCATCTGCTATGTACCTAACTGTCAAAAGATTATACAGTAGTAATATAAATAACTGATATAGTTATTTATATTAATATTGTATTCTACGTATACACATAAAGTACATAACACATTACTGTTAAATTTCTTTTATCTATCGAAACTTCTTAGATGACTTAAATTAAGAGAAGTCATCTGCAATTCTCCGTCAGAGTTGATGGACATAGTGTCCATGAAAACTTTCAAATCCCTAATGGCCCCCTGTACTGAAAGTGTAGTATACTAATGTCGAACTTCTACATTGACTTTATTGAATTTAGAATCAAAGCTAACCATAGGTTGTGATGTCATCTTATTTTAAAACAATGAAATTTAATATACATTGGTGCTCAAGTAATTTAAAGGGAGGCATCAATCCCATATTTAAATTATATAAGAATCATAGTCAGCAGTTGGAGACTGGAATGCGTAGAAAACGTAAAATAAGCTTGTATCCCTTCAGATACGAGTCCTCTAGACACCCCTGCATCCTTAATTTTGTTTCGTGTCAGTAAAAAAGTAGTTAATATTAAGGAAAGTCAGTTTGTAAGTTACAGAAAGAAGTAGCGAGGTATGTTTTTGAATGAGTGATTTTAGCCACCACTGCTGGATGGCAGTACCACCATGACGCATGACAATCGATGGGCACAGAAGTAAAACATAGTAGCAGCTGTTGCAAGATGATGGTGCCTCTCAAAAGTCTACCATTCTGGAACAGTGCTCTGTTGTGTGAGTTTTCTTAGCAAAAGGTCTGGCAGTAAGAAATCCACAAAGAAATCTTGTCTGTGTGTGGTGAGCATTGCCTGCAATGTTGAGATATCTAATTGGATGCTCTCTAAAAGTGCTCTGAGACTAATATCGAAGTCAGTGTAGAGTGTTACAAAGATAAATGGACAATGTGTCAATGACTTGATCCCTGTGCAGACAGGAGATTAACCATCGACATAATAGCTGCTACTATTGGTTGCTCAAACACATCGTGCTCCACTTGGTTCTGACAGTAGCAAAAAGAATTGCTTGTTTTCAGGGATTCGTGATAAATAGTACAGGTGCCTACACATGGAGGGGGTTTAGTTGAAAGAGGAAAACATCATTTTCATATCAGTAATCTTATTTGTTCAGCATTTTAATTTGTAACTTGTTGGCTTTCTCTCAACATGCTTAGGTGGTTTGTCCACAGCCATTGCAACACGTGAGGTTTGATTCCTGTAACTTGTCCTATGTCTCTTCTGTGTCAGTAATACTTTCCTTGTGTCCATTACTTGAAGTTGTCTGTCATGTTTGATGCAGCTTGGCGAAGTAGGGCCCTTGCACCATAAACCTTGTAATATAAATATGTTAAAAGCATTTTGAGAAATACATAATCGGAAGTTGGCATCTCTGCTACCATGTGAGTACTGACGTGTTAATTGTGTTTTCAGCTGCACACATCGGTGTGGGCATCAGCGGCCAGGAGGGCACTCAAGCGGTCCTGGCAAGTGACTTCTCCCTGGCACAATTCCGTTACCTGGAGCGTTTACTGCTGGTGCACGGCCGGTGGTCTTACCTGCGGATGGCCAAGTTCCTGCGCTACTTCTTCTACAAAAACTTCGCTTTCACCCTCTGCCACTTCTGGTTTGCCTTCTTTTGTGGGTTCTCTGCGCAGGTTGGTACCTTTTCACTCTCATTTGTCCTGTGCTATGTTTCAGGGTTCCCATGCAACTTGAAAAGAAAAATACAAACGTTTAGTGTCTGAAAAAAGTCCTTGAATTTTTTTTATTTTACAAATTCCAGGCGATTAGTACTAAGCAGGCACTTGTTCAGAAAATTATTTTGGCCTTATCTTTTCTCCCTGGTTTTTTATTCCAAACTGTAAAGCTAAATGAACTGTACATTTCATGATTTTTTGGCCATCTGTCAGACATCTGCATGCATTTTAGCAGTGTGATGAATGAAACTTTGATTGGCTGACTCAATTACTTCAGTGTGTATTCTTGAATGCTTTTTATCATTTCAAATATTTTGGGAAGGAGCCATGTCTAGGAGAATACACAGGAGATTTATTTCTTGTCTAATCCCTTTCCATTCAAAGTCACTTAGCACATAGGTAAATTCTTCACTTGGTTTAGAAACCAAATACCAAAGAGCATTTCAATTGCATATGTATGGGGGATACTGGAAATCCCTTGTCGCCCAATGAACGCAGATGTCGGGACATTAAGATGCCTTGAGTGCTTGAAACACCTACATATGACTCACCCAGAAATAGCAGCTTCCCACCAAAATCGGCAGAACAACGAAGAACACGACTGGTAGTTGATGAACAAAGATGTTGCAGCAGATGGCTGCTAAAATGTGAACTTTAATTGTTCGGGCTTAAGATAGCCCAAAACCCTATCAATTCATCTCATTTCTGTATATAATTTCTATTTAGCTCACATTAAATTCCTCTTAATTTTAATTCATCTATTCATTTACCGAATTATGGTCATTGTGTCCCACATCGGGGCTCGGCCTAAGGCTCTGGCCTGTCCGGAACTTTCATCAAAAATCCCCAGAATCAACTGCTGGATGACAAAGCTTCACAAAAAGTCGTTGAGTAATGAAAAAGTATTCAAGAAATATTTTACGGAAGACGAAAATATTTCTTGTTTCTGTAAGTTTCATTTTGTGTAAAAACAGTGTGTTGTGCTAATTGGATAACAATTTTTGAATTACAAAGACGAGTGGTCTCCTAACTGTAAGTTTTGAAACTTTTTATTTTTCTTCAGTCTTGATGTATACAAAAATCTAATTTAAGAAGAACAAATGCGAAGACAGTTTTGCTTTTAATGATTGAACATTTAGTTTAATGACTTTTTGAATATTTCCGGTATCCCACATGTATTTGTCTATTTTCAGGCCTATCCACAAATATGGGGTCAACAAAATTTCAATTGACATAAATTAAACTAAATTCAGAGTATTTATTTTTCTTTCTTTAAACATTTTCTAAAACCCTTGAATTAAGAGTTTTGGTAGCCATCACCTATGTGGCTTTTGTAAGGACCTTGGTGTAACATCTTTGAGGCAGTAACTGTTGGACCTTTAAATTTATCCTGATCCAAATTTTAACTAAAATCCATAATTTCTGAATTTTTCGCCATTCTGTATGCTGCTAATTAATTTAATGATTTTACTTAAATTTTCTTGCTTAATATTTACTTTATGATATTTCATTGAATTTCCAAAACTTTTAATCAACTTAACTAGATTATGCCTGATTTTATTACAAGGGGCATCCTACCACCGCAAAAATAGAGTTCTTGAAACACTACACATTTATCTCAGAAAACAGTAATACAATCTTGCATACAATTTGAAATTATGGAATACTTATTACTCTTAAAATTAAATTAAAATAATTTTCTATTTTTATTATTTTTCTAAATATACATAACATTTTACTAAATATACCCACATCATAATTTCTTTAACAAATTAAATGCTCTCAGAAACAGTATGTTCTAAAATAGTAGGAACTTGTACACTTTTCTTTTATAACCCCAATGATGAAACCAAAGGAAATAATAAAGCATTATCATGGTGCACAATTTTTCCAATAATTTCGTTCATCATCACCTTTTTTCGATTAATGGTGCACTCCTTTTATTTCAGCTGGTTGAATGGTTGAAAGTGCCACTTATTCAGGACTGATAGACCAGAGCGGAAGTTTATATATTCTGGTCATAATAGAAACCTAAAACCCATACATGCATATAAATGCTGTCAATTAAACAACAACCTAAATTTAGCATTTAAGGGATAATTACGCCAAATTTGATGGCCCTGATAACCAAGCTCTTTCTCTGCCCTTATGTGTCATAGTGGATGAATTCAAATCAGCTGCTTTTTTATGTCTTTGACCTTTTGGTGAGGCTTTTCACCTGTCTAGGGTATTCTGTAAGTTAAGTTGACCTGGAATATAGTCATTTTCATTTTTATTTAGTCTCTCAAAACCGAATATCAGTCATTAACAAAATGATGTCCTTGAATTTTTTTCATGTAAAAGTGTGGGAACACTGTACTTGAATAGGCTTATTACTGTATTTGTCAAAAATATACTTCATTGTCAAACACCTTAACATGCTTTGTATGGATTGTTTTCAGACTTTGTATGATCCCGTTTTCATCTCTTTCTACAATGTGTTCTATACCTCGCTGCCTGTGCTGGCTCTGGGAATATTTGATCAGGTACGTGATTCTGTTTCTGAAGGATAAGAAACTTCATTGCACCTGCAAATCCTTGAAAACAGAAAAAAAATTTATTGAAATTCCCAAAGATTTTTAATTTTAAGGAAGTTTTTGTTAAAAATCAAAAATATAGTAAATGCTCCATATATCATACCTCCTTGGGGGACAAAAATCTATATAAAGAGAAGAGAGTGAGTGCTGAGGAAAACTTGTTCAAGAAATAATAGGGACACATACATCAAATTTTCTTTTTTGTTTTTAAAATCAAGTGAAACAAAAATTTAAGATAAAGCCTATTAAAATTGTTCTCACCAGAAGTGCCAAATACTTTTGACTTTTAGTGAGAGAAACGGTTTTGCATTCAAGAGAAGTCTATATACCTATTCGTAATCAGTTATTTACTCAAGAATATCTGTCCTCAGAGTCTTCAACTTCTAAAATCATCACATCACTAAGATAACAGATTACACCATGGCTAATTTGAAAATTTTTATCTTCCCACCTCCCCATGAAAAGGCTCTAGACCACATGGTGAGTTGAGAGGCATGGGCAAGAAGGCACTCCCTGCTTTAGATTACAGGCGGTAGAACAGTTGTACTGTGGGATTTTTCCTTCCTAGAGTGGCTCGGTACAGATGCTTTACCGAAGATTTGTCCCCCTTTTAAGTGACCGCTGACATCAATCACCATTTGCAAGCTATAAGTGACTGGTCCTTAAGAAGGTCAGTTATTTTGTTTGAGGCCCACCCCTGTCGATCATTGTGTGAAATCTTTGGGAAACAGAAAGCCGCTCCGCCGATATCTCTGTCACGGCAAACACTATGCCAAGAATAAGAGGACATTTTTTGGAGCAGTTTTTCATTCAACATTATGTTTAGATCAATTTACAGTATCTGAAGTTGTTACACAAGGCAACTTCGACATTATCCATTTGCTTTAAAATCAGAACATACAGAGTTCCATTATATACTCATCAAAAGTACGACTATACAACAATGTACCAATTAGTATCTATAACTAACATAAGCTTATGTATTCTTTTCATGAACAAATTCAAATAATAACCTTTGATACCTGATTTATAAGTAACTTTTTTCTTTAATTTTCAATTAAATAGCCAATAAGAATTAGGTTATAGAATTGGTTTTTACTTTAATTTAAACATTAAACACAATCCATTGGAAAGAAACAGCTGTTTTAACAAAGTTTGTATGCAATGCTTAATAAAATAATTCATGAATATTTTCATACATGAATTCAAAACTCGTTAAGTTTCTGAATAGAATTTATTTTTATGAATATATGATAAATATATCTATGATTAAAATGGACAGTTTATGTAGTTATGGTATAAGTTACTGTAATTAATCATAAATTTGTTCTTATAATTTAAATGGAAGTTGTTGCTTATTTGAAATATGAGAAAAACAGGAGGTTATTAGGAATTCTAATAACCTACGCCAACCTACAAATTAGATCTGAATCATTTAAATATTTTAAATAGTTAGATCTGATTTGTAGGTTGTGTACAGGACCACTACAAAAGTTTGAGTTAACAACTATTGTATCATTTAGTATAACAGTAGCCCAGTTTATTTGGGCTCCACTTTCATTCACTTTTCAATATCTTCAACATTATTGATTGATCACATGAATCAATTCCATTGACATCTTGCTCTGATTTAGTATTGCTTTTAACATTCTTATCTATCCAAAAGGATAGATTATTAACATAACCTCGCCTTGGCCAGCCATAATCTTCACTGAAAGGGTCATCATGATGAAGTAAATCCCAAAAGAATTGCTTCCATTTTTGCGTGACTCAAAATATTTCTTTATCGCTCACTCTCCAAATTTAAACAAAAGTAAAATGTAGAAATCTTGCAAGACAAAATATTATTATCTGCGCAATCTATTATAATAGCACAAGGAAAATTTAAGATTATTATAAACTGCACAAATGACTGATGACAGATCGGTAGCAAAGAGCAAATAGAGTACGATGGTCATTCTAAAATCTAGAAAGGAGTAAAAAGACCTTATATGGTTTGTTTTCAAAGTTTTTTGCCACTTCTCGCAATTCTTTTGTTCAAAAAAAGATAGCCTGTTCAAGAGAAAATTTAAATGAAAAAATGTGGGGTTTTTTTTATCAGATACGTATACTATTCTAGCATTTCAATCTTTGGAAACCTAAATGAATACTTGTAACCTGAAATAAGCCATTAGGGGTTTCTCAGAAATAGGAGGAATGAATCTACTAGTTTCTCATGCTTTGTCCAATATATTCCTATAGAGAGCGGGAAGCTCTTGAAAATTTCACACAAAATTATCCTGCAAGTCACATATCTACTATGATTGCTGCAATGGCCATTGCATTCCTTCTTAACTGATGACATCTGGGTATGCAGGAGATAACATGATATATATCTTCCTTTATCATTGGTAGAATGACTTCACCATACTGTACAGGAATCTGACTCAAGGAGCACGAATAGTTCTCACACTGATCACCGAAGGAGCTTTTCTTAGTTATTGTCACAACACTTCTCATGAGGAATGGTTAGAGTATTTTTATTTCTTATCACCACATGGTTTTAAAATATTTTGATTGTTAGTGTTATTTTCGATCTTCCTGCTTTCAGTCGGTCTAATTAACTTTAGAGGTGCAAAAAATGATCGTAGATAATCAAATCAGACCAACCTGCTTTCTGTACTAAATATTACTCAGTATGACATTCCGCTTATTCGCAATAGCGGCAGAACTATTCTCAAGCTATTTTCATAAACAGACTCAGTTTTTAGTGACTATAATGGTGATATTCAAATTCAAAATTTTCCACTAACTTTAAATATTTTGCTTTACAAATTGCCAATTTTGCATTGGTTGAATTTGACCTGATTTGCACAAGAGTATGTTGAAGAATGATAATTTTTTTAAATTAAATTTCTAAGTTTACAAAGCATCAAAATTGCAGCATTTATGTTATTTTTATGTTGGTTGGTTTCAGATCTTATGGTGCAAGGGCCATATTTGGCCAAGCTGTACCATGCAAGACAGACAACACAATGAGGGAGGAAGAAAAAGCAGAAGGGTAGACGAGAGTGTTGGGTAATAACTCATGAACAAGTAAAAAGTGGACTGAAAATTTATTATTTCACACTGATTAATACACTTGGTAAGACCGCCATTGGAAAACGTGTTTCACCTCCAAGCTCATTACACACACTGAGTAAAGCAGGTTGCGCAACTCACACTGCGCATGCGCAAACATGCCGCCTTTGTTGCATTGTTATTAAACATTCAAATAATTGTAAATTATAAGAAATATAGCATCAAATAAATTCAAAAAATTCACAAAAGCATAACATACACAGGAAATATTTGAAGTTACAAAATATGAAAATATAAATACACATATAATAATTAATAATGAAAGATTTTAAAGTATTAGGTTTCCAAAGGCAGAATACATAATTTTGAAATAGACCTTTTATAAATGCCATAGGAAGTTTTTACATCAACAACTCTGATTTTATTACCAGGATACACTTGAGTAATCCTTCCAAGTGACCATTTACATGGAGGTATATTACCCTCTTTAATCATTACTATATCACCAATTTTTACATTATTTTTATGAAACATCTGTTTATATCTTTGTTGTAGGTTAAGGTAATCTACACTTCATTTCTTCCATATAAATTGAACAATTTTTGGGTTTCTTTGCCATTGTTTTATATCATTAATGTTAGTTAAATCAGGTTCAACTATTGAGTTGATTGGTCTACCAATTAAAAAATGGGCTGGAGTTAAAACTTCTAAATCATCTATATCAGAAGATAAAGGAATAAGTGGACGTAAATTTAACATACCTTCTATTTGTGTAGTTATTGTGTTAGAAATTCTTCATTTGTTACTTTTAAATTGCCTACTGTTCGCTTAAGATAATATTTAAAAGATTTTACACCTGCCTCCCAAAGACCTCCAAAATTATGGGCTCTTGGGCAGGAACCTCTAATCAATATTTTCTGAACTCAAATAACCTGCAAGTACTTCGTCTGGCTTAACTATTAAGTTATACAATTTCTTAAGCCGATTACTTGCACCCACAAAATTTTTAGCATTGTCAGTATACAATTAGCACTTTTCCCTCTTCGGGGAAAAATCGCTTGAGAGTTGCCATAAATGAATCAAGTTAAATCTGGAATAATCTCTAAATGTATTTGCTTTAGACACAAAACAAATAAAAATACATACATAAATGTTACTATAAGTACCCTTTTGATTTTTGTACCAGATATATTGAACAGAAAATTTTTCATTACACGATCCTTGGGTAAATCTCCCATTATCTGTTATACAGTTACAAGTATAGATTTAAAACATACAATATAATTATGCACAACTTTTCTACAAATATTACGACCATTTATAACCCAAAATTTTTGTCTAACAAGATACAATAAAGATTGGGCACCAACATGCAAATATTTTTTATGAAAATATTCAACAATAATATATCTCAATTTATTATTATAAGGCATAATTAAAGGATATTTTTTATCAAAATTAATGTTAGCATTACTAAGTCTTCCTCCAACCCACAAAAGATCATCAATAAATAGGTTGAGGCTCTTTATTTTACTGTTAACAGGAACATTACCTTTTTCCTTTAATGATTGAATTTCCAGTTTAAATTCCTGTTGTTGAATTTGCCTTACCAGATGTTTCTCTGCTTTTCCCAACTCCTCAGTTGACAAAGGTCCGGTCATTCTGGTTTCAGGGCATCTGGAATTCTCTACAAATCTGTAAATATAACTAAAAACTCGAACAATGGTGGTATAATTATTACTTTTTAGCATTAAATCAGGCAATAATGAAGAGTCATTTAACTGAACAGTAAGAGAAGACGTTGATTCAGAACAAAAATGTTTGTCTTTAAATTCACAAGTGTAGTCCTTCTGGTGAATATCTGAAATAGGCACACACGTTGACAAGTCATCTTTTGCGAGGAATAGTTGTCCACTCAACCAGTCTATTGTAAAGGAATTTTTTAGGCTCGATTCCTTTAGAGACTCATCAAGATTTTCCTCCGATGGGACGATACCACTGAGTTGGTGAAGTTAACTCTTGAATTGTCGCCACCCTTTTACCCACAAATGTTTTCGTAATGTGACTTTCACTCTTTATCCACGAAAGAGTGATTGTAGAATCGGAACACAAATATATATATATTATCATAATATCATATATAGATGGCTGATGTTTCTATCCGTAGTGATGATTGGATACGTTTCATTAGTTTTGCAAATAAAGCGTCTTCGCATAATTCCAACCTAGGAATCGTCCGTCGGAGAGGCGAAACTCGTGATTTGCTGAAAATTATCTTCACTGACACTTCACCTACGCTAGTTAAGCATTTTGTGTAGATGACTGCACCATAGGCGTTCTCAGAGGCATCTGAAAAGTCATGTAGTTCGATTGTTGACACACCTTCAGGAAGGAAGCACCTGGAAATTTGAATATTGTTTATGGACAGCGGAGAATAATTTGCTCCCAATTCTGGAAATTCTTGAATTTCCTGGATTGGGAGCATCTCATTCCATTCGATCTTTATAAGCCATAGTTTTTGCATAAAAATTTTTGCTTTAGTTAAAGTTGGCCCCAGCAAACCAATGGAGTCGAAAATTCTAGCAATGGTTGACAACACTGCCCGTTTAGTAAAAGCATTTGGTTTTAGTTCCACTTTAAAGGTAAAACAGTCATATTGGGATTCCAGAAAATTCCCAATACTTTTGTCTCCTCAGGGCACTTAAATGAGTAATCCTCTTGGAAATTATATGACAATTCATAATAATTTCTGTACCATTTGTGGAGAGACATACCTCCTTTCTCTAGCATATTACTCAATTGCTTTTCAACTTGTTTGGCATGTTTTAAAGTGTGCTCTGGAAAGAACATCATCCATATAGAAATCCTCTATCAAAACTCTGAGCACCAGGAAAGTCCTTTCCTTCATCGAGAGCAATCTGTTTGTGTCCACATCGCTAAGAACGGAGCACTAACTGTTCCATATGTAACTCCACAGTTGAAAGGTTTTCACTCGTTCATCAACAGTGTCTTTCCATACAATTTTTTGCAAATTCCATTGTTCAGGGTTAATTAAAATCATACGGAACATCTTCATTATATCAGCAGTGAATGCATACAAATGTTTTCGAAACCTAATCATTATAGTAAGCAAATCTTGTATGATTCCCATTCAATTGCAGTGAATTCAGATAATTTCTTTTTGTTAAGGAAGAGGCATTAAAAACTACTCTAAGTTTAGTTGTGGATTTTTCAGGATTGTAAACACTGATGGGGAACGTAATATGAAGTATTAGATTCGGTATCGTCTGAAATCTCTATCACGTGACCCATCTCCTCGTTTTCCTTTAAAAAATCCCGATAAAGGGTTAAATACATTCCAGAGGGAGTCTAACCTCCTTATAGCAATTTGTTTGGATTCCCAAGACATGTGGGTGGTTTTTTAAAGGAATTTTAACTACGTACCTCCCTGATTCATCTCTGTAATATGTTTTGACAAAATGTTCCTCACAAATTATATTCTCCTCAGTTTTATTTAACTCGTGCTCAACATTCTATTGCATTATTATTGATACTACCACTAGCTATAAAGCCAATTACTGAGTTTTAGAATCAAAGTAGAATTATCAAAGTATAATTGTCCTGCTTTTAAGAGCTCATTAAAACACTCCGCACCCATTAACATGTCAACTCTATACCCGGGACATTAAAGTTACTATCAGCTAACTTAATATGTTTGGGTAATTCCAAGTGATCGACGCTTAAATACTTAGAGGGAGTTACATGCATTATTTTGGGTACGACCAATAAATTCAAGGTTTTTCGAAATCTCTCCTCATTTGTGTAGCCCTTATACGTGATTTAACTTTCATTGAAGCTCCACTTAAACACGACACCGAGATGTTTATTTTCTCTTTTTAACTGCAATTTATTAGCAATGTCTGCAGAGCAAAGGGAAGACATTGACCCTGAATCCAAAATCGCTCTAACAGGCCTAAATTTCCCACTTGCATCTCTAACAAATATAACCCCACTTGATAAAAGTACGGTTGAAGAATGTTTACAACTCATTGCTGAAAAGAGATCCCATTGCTTTGTTCGTTATTTATTGTCTCTTCCACTTGAGAAGTACTATCTTAGGGGGATAAACTCCGAGGCAGATGCGCGAAGTTTCATTACGTTTCCATCATTGAAATTGGTTTAATTTTGTTGCATATGGCTTATTTCAAAATGTAAAAACTGTTATGCCGTTTTTGACATTGCGCGCAAGAATAATCAGACTTGCAATTATTTATAGAATGATAAGGAGAAAAACAATTGAAACAAAACTTACGTTTTTTCGCAAATTCTACCCTATCATAAACGGACAGCTTATTAAAATTAAAACACCTGAATAAAGTATGATTATCGTTATTGCACATAGAACATTTCGAGGCTTTTACACTTGACATAAATACTTTAGACTGAATATTTCTTTTACCACTACTTGTGTTTTTAGACGCTTGTAAAGCACGCACATGATTTTTAGAAATATCATTAATTCTAACCTTGGCAGATTATCGCCCTTTAATTCTCTTTCCCGCCACATTTTGTTTTGATCTAATTTTTGAAGTATAGTATACAGAATTAGTATCTGCGAAATTTTCAATTTTTTGCTCTAAAATTTCTAAAGAAATACACTCATTGGTATTATCGACTAAATTTAGAATCGTGGTTGATGATTCTGTTTGAATTACCGGTATAGACATTAACTTTTTAATGTGTGCGAAAAGTTCTTCTCTCTTCGAATATCTATCTTCTAATAATACCCCCACGGTGTCATAATTATCATCTGATATTGCTATTGATTGAATTAAGCGAAAGGCATCCCCTTTCGCTTAATTCAATCAATAACGCGGATTTTAGGTATTGCAATTTTTGACCCTTGCTTAATTCCTCATTATCATGCACACTAGCTCTAAATAAATCACACAAAGTTAACCATTCATTTAAAAATCCACTAAATGTAGGAAGACTCAATTTCGGTAGCCTTACATTTATATTGGAGAGGACTTTAATCTCAGATATAGATGCCTGCACATTAACATTTAATATTTTAGTCACAACTAAAAAGGCATTAATTTTTTCTGTCACTTTTATTTGTTCTTTGAGGAATTTCTAAACTTTCCCTTCTTCACAAATAGAATAAATATTATCAAATAAATATTTAGCCTCTTTGTAAAAGTCACTTAATTTTTCTTTAGACAAAGTTAGTTGATCTACATCAACATTATTAACCTTTTCACAGTCTCGTAACTGCCTTTAAAGTCAGTCTTATTGATAAACACATTCATTGTTATCAAGCAAATGAATCAAAATGATTTGAAAAATGTACTCACTCTGGCTGCACTCGAAAAATATAAGATACACAACACAATCACAAGATGCTCATTAAACCACAATATTTCGATTTCACGAAACCCTCACATTCAATTTTGATGTATGTTATCTCTGACACAAACACAATCACTTTTTTTAAAATCCATAGATCCTCCGGCTCGATGGACCATATGTTGGGGTAATAACTAATGAACAAGTAAAAAGCGGACTGTAAATTTATTATTTCACACTGATTAATACACTTGGGAAGACCGCCATTGGAAAACGGTGTTTCCCCACCAAGCTCATTACACACACTGAGTAAAGTGGGTTGCGCAACTCAGTGTGTGTAATGAGCACAGCGAACAGAGGGTAAAAATGAAAGGGAGGAAAGATACTCGAGTACCTCGGGGTTGCAATGCCCGTACACATCTAAATAAGATGTGCCCATGAGGGCGTTATTTTAACGTAAAAGAAGCATCCACTTTTCATGACCTTAACGTAATGGTTGAATGGGACCATATTATTTTATTATTAGCTAAAAATTATTCAAATTGTTCATATAATTTATTTTTACAACTTTTGATTGTACCTAAACATTCAATATTTTAGATGGAACCATGATCTCCAAATTGTTTTCATTTAAATATAATTTTTCAAATCATGCAAAAATAACCGATGAATCTGTCGGTCATTATTCATAAAGAAATTTTGTAAATATTTTTGTGACATAAGTTCTTTATCGTAAAAGAGGTGATTTTCTAAAATCCAATGGGAATTTGAGCGCTATAAAAATACTAAAATTAGATCAAATGTTGAAACTGGTGTGCATATGGTACTCACTTGACAAGGAAATTTATAGTCATTTTATGTATCTTCTCTTGTCCATGTATGAATTCTAAAACTGATTTTTAAAGTGAATTAAAACTTTAACATCATCTATTAGAATAACAACCAATTTAGTTTAAAAAGTATTTTGAAAGCACAGTTGTAAGATCTTTTTCTCGTAATGTATTGAGCCTATTGAATACCACCGGTTAAGCAAACATTCAAGAACGAAACATTAGTGTACTCCTTGTGTGCTTATTTATGTATTAATTATTTAAATAGAAAATATCGGTTATTTAAATTTGTTTTGTAATGTAAACACTTTACACCCAATTATTTTTACCCTAAAATATGAATATTATGAACGATAATTAAAAGAAGATAAACGATTATACAAAATGACGCTGACAGTTTTAGAAATGAACTATCAAAGTCTAAATGACTTATGCTTATCAAAATCAGTCATCGAAATACTATTATAATAAGTAAAACAAATGGAGTATGCATTTGCTATTATCCAGGCTTCCATAAACAAATTTTAATCCAAACTTCATACAGTTTCTTGTACGAAGCATCAAGTGGGGTTGAAAAGAGCGCAAATAATTGAAAAGTAACAAACCCAAGAGGTGATTCAAAAATGTTACAACCATTCCCCCAATTTCCATTTAGTGGCATCGGGACAACACTGAAAGGAAAGTGCGCTAGGTGGTCAGTCGTAAAAGTCATTCACGACTCTCTTGCCTAAGTTCTGTAGGGGGAAGGAAATTTGGATATACCTGCTGTTCTGAGATGCGGGTAACGAAATTTGGACGCAGTAGTCTAAAGGTTAAGCCATAGGTTTAATCTGTAATTGACACAAAGAACACTCAAAGCAAGCAACATTTGAGTTCCCAATTCTAAAAAGGTATTGAAACCACTTCCAAAAATTCATTGGGGGTCAGGTTATAAGGAATGATGTAGCTGAATGAGGTAATATTTTGAGACATGGTATAATGATGAGTTCGTGGAATTTTTCTTATCCACCTGATGAATGTGGAATTCTATTAACTGTTATGCAAAGCTCTGAGGAAGGAATTTGAGGTTCCTTGCCTAGAAAGAGTGGGGTAGGGAGAGGTAGTTGGTATAGTAAAAACACTTTAATTTCTTGTTTGTTCTTGCTTTGTTGATAAACATTGAGGTCAATGCAGGTTTTCGTGAGCTATTTTAGATTGACTTACGTTTTTTTCCCCACTGACGTTATCACATTACCGATAGATTAAGTTTTAATTAAATTTGCGCGAAAGGTATTTTCAGTATAAACAAACCACTGGAAGATGAGAATTTTACTTAACAAAATCCAGGTCAACCCAAATCGAAACACTTATTCTTTCTTCTCTTTCTCATTAGGCCACATGGAAGTTGTAACAGTAATGCATTATTATTTCACTAAAACGCTATTGTAGGATATGTGCTCTTAAAAAATCAGACTTTATGACAGAATACATCGGTAGAACATTCTTAGAACATCTGATTTAAAAAATATGGAAATTTTTTTAGTTGAATATACAGAATTTAAAACTTGTTTGAAAGGACTTGGGGTTCTGTTCATCTGAAAAGGCAATGGACTTCGAATGGTGAAACATTTCACAGGCCCTTGCCCCTTATTTCCACTGCGATCCTCAGTATCAAGTTAGATTATGGACCTTGGTACTTGATTAGATCCCATCATGAGAACAATATGTATATTAAGTACTCTAAGTTAACCTTACGCTATTGTTATATTATGAAAGGAATACGTTAGTATAAAAGAACTGTTTTGACCTATTTATTTAAATGACATCAAACACTACATTCTACCATTTTTATTTGCCTTATTCGTTTATTTATGCAAGAATATAAGCTTGAAGTTGCAGAAAGTACATGCTTAATATCAGGTAAAATTGACAAGTTATTAGCTAACATGCGTGAACTGTAAAAATTATCATTTTCATTTTTTCAGTAAAATTCAATCTAAGTCACCATTTTAATATAAAATATATCATTCCTACTTTTTCTTAAATATTTATATCGAAATTTTAATTAATATACAGGTAGAAATTTTGAAATCTTGTGCAAAAAAGCAAATTAGAAATTTTACCATCAGAACCTTTTTTCCAATAGATGAAAATTATGTCTTATTTAATCTGCTCTGGGTGCATTGATGCAGATTCATGCAGTGTGAAAGGTTTTTCGTCAAAAACAAAGTTATTTCCTATGGAAGTGGCTCTTATGAATCTTTGTCAGTCAGTTTCCACAGAATTCAAATTAATCCAGAAACTGTTGATGTGAAGGGACTCTTACAGAATACATACAAGAAGCATGTTCTACCACAAAAACACTAACACCATCTATATTTAGCTCCTGTGAAAGGCCTCTCATTCCTTCTAGTAAACTTAAAAATACCCCTAGAATTTTCTGTAAAAAAGTGTATGAAGTTTTGAAATAACGTAAAATGTTTATTGATGGTTTGCAGGACGTGAGCGACCGCAACTCCCTTCGGTACCCCAAGCTGTACACCCCCGGATTGATGAACCTGCTCTTCAACAAGATGGTGTTCCTCAAGTCAGTGGCCCACGGCCTCCTCACCTCCTTCGTACTCTTCTTTGTACCATATGGCGCCTTCAGCTATGGTGTCGACCCCCACGGCCTCAGCATCGACGACCACCAACTATTCGGCACTACCGTTTCCACCATCCTTGTGTTGGTTGTTACTGTCCAGGTGAGACTTGGTTGAATTTAGTTTACTTTGATTTTTGCAATCTTTTCTCACCCTTTATGCGAATTACAATTTTCACACTGCCGATAAACAAAATAGTCTTATTTACTGTTAATATACTGCTGCTTTGGTGAGAAGGTAGATGACCTTGAAGAAGTCCATTTACACAAAGGTAATTAAGCTTGCCTTGTGGAAAGGGCTGCTATACTAAAATTCGTGTATGACGATCGCCATGGATGATTATATATTTCACATAACTCATCATTACTGCTATGACATTGAATAATGTATGATTCTGGCATTGATCAAAACTCGGAGCCAGAAACAACTTAAAACACCAATCGTTCTCTAAACCATGTGATTCAAATAAATGCCAACTATTTGGAGCCAGTGGTTTATGAACTTTATGCAGCTCTGTCCATTTTTTCATGGAACAAATCGTCATTCCCTATGTTAATAAAAATCTAATTTCATAGGTAATTTTATTTGACCTCAGGCCTTATTTATTAGATCTCGATAAATAAAATATTTTGCAAATGTGTAAGCAAATTTTGCTCTAATACAAATATTGCTTTTACCACAACTCACAAAATGACTTAATAACCTCCTAAATTAGTTGCAAGAAACCTACTAAAGATTCAATTATTCCAGAAGGTCAAAACTGGTTAGAAAGCATGGAGGGAAGATGGCATGTTGCAGGACTGTTATATGCTTGTGAAATCAACCCTCAGAGGGTTAAGTAGTAAAACTAGACACTTCAAAAACATTTATTCACACAGAAAACATGCAAGCTGCATTTAACTAGTTCGAAAACAGTCATTAAGTCTCCCGAAAGATATAATTTTTTTTAATTTTAGTCAACAGTTATAACACCAATTTTATTTTTCTATCTCTTGTAGATTGCCATTGATACGTCGTACTGGACGACCTTCAACCACGTGGTGATCTGGGGCAGCGCGCTCTTCTACCTGGGCATGACCATCCTCATCAACATGAACTTCTTCGGCAACCCATACGTGGGTACCTTCCGCATGACTCTAAGCACGGCACACTTCTGGTTCACGCTCTTCCTGGCCATCGCCCTGCTCACGGTACCCCTGGTGGCGCTGCGCTTCTACTGCGCTGACGCCCACCCCACGCTCTCCGATCGTGTGCGGCTGCGGCAGCGGCTCTCGCACCTGCGTACACGCCCTTCCGAGCCCACACTACGCATCTCCAGCGTGCGCCGCAGCAGCCGACGCTCCGTGCGGTCCGGCTACGCCTTTGCACACCAGGAGGGCTTCGGACGCCTCATCATGAGTGGCAAGATCATGCGCAAGAGCAAGTCCTCCAACTTCACCAATAGCCTGCACGCCCACTGGAATCACCGCGCCCACAACGACCGCGGGAGCCCCTCCACCGTAGAGGTCTGACCCCCTCGTACACATCAGGTTGCCGAAACCATTTGAATTCCTCCGTCGAGGGATCGTGCCTCGTCTGAAGCAAACGGTGATCCGTCTTCAGTGAAAATAGTTTTGTGTAGCAGTCTGCGCAGCAAATTGTTCCATACTCAATTTAAATTGAATTTGAGAAGAAAAACGAAATATTCACGACCATCAGATAATTCTTTATACGAGGTTCCCACTGCCCTTAAAAACCTTAACAAGACCTGATTTTTCATTTTAGTAGCTCTTATAATATTGGCTTAAAAACCCTACATTTTTACTATTGCTCTAATACTTTACTAAAACTG
Source organism: Meta bourneti (assembly GCA_933210815.1). Lineage (NCBI taxonomy): Eukaryota > Metazoa > Arthropoda > Arachnida > Araneae > Tetragnathidae > Meta > Meta bourneti. Next base: position 53,722,832 of record OW119928.1, read on the forward strand.
CATTCGCGGGACAAGATGAGCGATACCTGACGAAGATCAAGTTTCAGTGTATGTCAGGGAAAACTTGAGGAGGTGAGTAAATTACAAGCAGCAGGTCTGGCAGTCTTCCTGGGAGAAGCAGATTGCTACAAAATGGCGGCAACATGGGTATGGTTCAACTGAAAAGACCAAAAAACAATCGTGAGAGAAAGTTGGAACTCTGATGATTGTCCTGGGACTGGCTTTCTTAACACTAGATCTTTTGGATGTTTCGTTTCAATGTTTTTTATCGATATTGATGTTTGTTAAATGTAGCCTTTAAAATTGAACCTTGAAGAGTGGGAACCATGTAATAGAAATTTGGGCAGTGATGATTTTGTCTTTGAATGGAAGTATGGATGGTTGCCAGAAAATCTATAAATTAAAGCGCCAAGAAGAAACACGAAAAGAAATGAATACAGCATAAATAATAACCATGGTTATGGTATAAAAAAGCTCCTTTTATGAAGATTGTCTACTTAACCTGAGACGGACTGTAAGGATGAGCAAACGGAACTAAGAATCCACTAAATCCGTTGTGACGCACTTTTGGAAAAAATCCTTCCCGTTTGACCCTTTAGGGTTTCGAGTACTTTCAACTCGTGACATTTCTACAGTATTCGGTTTTTACACCCGTGAGTGTATTTTTCTCTCCCGGACTCTTTGTACTCTTTGCGGCTGCTGTTTTTTAACCTCAGAGGCTTTTACGAGAGGCTTTTTGAATGCACAATTATTTTTCATTACTTTGTAAAGAGCATTGGAAATGTATTTACTGGTGGGGATAGACGTTGACTCTTTTCGGAAGATTTATGAGAGAAGTTGTTTTGCTATTCACACACATTTAATATCCATGGAATTATTTTCAATAAATGCTTGATGTACATATAATTTGTGAGAAATGTTAATAAAGATGTCATTATGTCTTCTAAGAAAACGTTTCCTTGTGTTTCTTAGATTTAATCAACGGTTCTGCTTATTTGAATATACAATTCACTGACAGAATCCTTAAATGAAGCAGTTATTTCCAAACATTTTCAGTTCACGGTGCCCTTAGTATGTCGGAATTTTTCCACGCTGCCCAAAGTCAGACTACACAGGCCTACCCAACATTTGCGGTTAGGTTGGTTAGGCGAAAAATAAATGAAACGTATTTCAAATTCATAATTTATGTGAAGAGTATTTATTTTGAACGATCATTGAGTAACTAAATCGTAACGGGGGTAGGATGAGCCTGTTCGCTGCACGTCTTCCTCGGTTCTCGGAATCAAACTGGACACAGCCATCCTTATTACCTGTTCCGCAATTATTTTCGTAAGATACTTGCTTTGTATCGCAGTAATCATCTACATATCCAGCTTCGCACGAAAGGGAATTGGGACTGAGCTTTGTAAATTTGCAGTGAATAATCATCTTACTTTTGTTTGCTAAATGCATTTTACTCCACGCAAAGGAAATAGATAGTGTAGGGATACAGAAGGGGTACACAATAGTTTCGCAGTGAAACCTAAATTAAATAGACCTCAAGGATTGCATATTGAAATAACCCGATGGAGTGGTTGTTGAATTGATCTCGCACTGGAGCAACAAGACTGGTTATTGGCGACTGTCCGGGATCGAAAGAACAGATCCTATTGTAATTTTGAGTCACGGTCAGATGACGATTGGAATAACCCGGAAAACAGTAATGGATCAAATTAATGTATAATTTTTCCCCATAAAATGAAAAGTTGGTTATGTTCCGATACTATTTTGACTCACTACACGCATGTCCAAAAGTTAAGCATAATTCGTAAAATCGGAATAAATATGGATACAATGGTTCAAAATCACTTGTGGGGAATCGTGGGACGAAGGTAAAATATTGTGCATATCCAAATCAGTTCAGTTGTCATGCGCAAAGTAGCGGCTCACGTCGGAACGAGTATAAAACGGCCTCGAGCGGCATGGCCAGTTTATACAGAAATTTCGCAATTGCTGTGGTACGGAGCGTTGTTAACAATCAATAAGGACGAAAGATGCCAACTGGACATGTTATTGGAATCCGGTCCATCCCAAACCGAAACGTCTCGAATTCCGAATGTGCCTTAGTGTGATATCTAGACTGGCAGAGGTTTCAAACTACTAGATGTTACCCGACCAGGTCAGCCAAGGGTAACAACCGCTCGGCAAGACCGATATTTGGCGATAACTGCTCGACGTCAGAGGAACCGTTCTACCAGACAACTGGGTTCAGCCTCCACAGGAGTCATAGTTTCGAGACAAACTGTTTACAGGAGACCAGCAGTTTGCATCCCCCTGACGTTTGCACAGAAACGCGCGCGTTTCCAGTTGAATTTGGAACATCGGCAGTGGGGCAATGTTATGTTCAGTGACGAGTCCAGATTTAGTCTGCAAACTGATTCTCGTCGTACCACGATCTGGAGAGTACGTGGAACGCGTTTTCACCCGGGAACATCACCGAAAGAAATCGTTTTCCTTCAGGGGGAGTCATGGCCTGGGTAGGTATGCTGGACGGCCGCACAGACCTCCATATTTTTAATACGGGATCTATTGCCGGTCAAAGATAGAGACGAAGTCCTTGAGCCTGCCGTTCACCTGTTTCGAAGTGCTGTCGGTCCTAGTTTCATATTCATGGATGATTACGCGTCCACTCTCCGTGCAGTCCAGGTCAACGCCTTCCTTCAAAGTAAAGATATCCACCGCATGCAGTGGCTGCCAACTCTCCTGATCTGAATCCTATAGAGCATGTGTGGGATATGCTTAGGAGACATTGCAGCCCCCCGCCACCGACCAAGCTCCGTTCCGGAATTGAAAACTGCTCTCCGTGAGTCTTGGAACACTGAGCACACATCTCATCCATACCCTCATCGAAAGTATGGGAAATCGTTGTGCAGCATGCGTGGCTACCAGAGGTTCCCACACACCGTATTAAACTTCAGCATCACTTTGTTTTAATTATTCTGTTTCACTAAAGTTGACACTCGTATTGTGAGTCTTTCTTTCATCCCTTTTCTTTAGATAATAAGTCATCCTTGTTTTGCATTGTTTTCTTCTATAACCCTATTACACCCGCATACCGCATTTCCTTTCATTCCGATGTAGATTTTCTGAAATATTCACATAAACAGCAATTATGCTGTAACGGCAGCTTGGGGAAATGGACAATCTTGCCGGCTCAAGTGTCGAGAGGAAAAGACCACACACCGAAGCGACCACCCGAAACATCTTTTTAACGATTTTTTAACGACAGCCAGTCAGCAGGGGTCAGAAATCGTTGTGGTTTCGAAACAAAGGGCAGGCGCCTTTCTGTCGCTCTCTGACGTTTCGAGACAAAGAGGACGGAGATAAATTACGATGACCATTGCCGACAGGGTTTATGGTCCCCTTTCAAGTCCGCCGAAGTCTGTCGTAAAAGTCAACGTGAGAGAGCCATTCGGGAACGTCCGAAGATGGTGAGAATCTTCAACAGCCAACCAGCACCGATTAAAAGGCGGACCCGAAACGAAAAGGAGGAGTCGATAAACACCCAATATATATAGAATTTTTGAGATCAGAGAGAGGAGTAGACAGAAGAGAGAGGCGGTCAGAGAGAGACGTGAACACCCATTCACTGTCCGCGCATTTATCCCGCCTTGGGATTCTATACTCTCCAGAGTATTTTATTGAGAAGGGCTCGCCGTAGCCGTGAAGGAGACCCCTCCGAGAAACCTGTGTCGCTACTCACCCGAGTAGTGGAGACTTCACCGAGATCTAAAGTTCACCAGAACTGACAAGGCTGATTTATCCCGCCCTGGGATTCTATACTCGCCAGAGTATTTTACTGATAAAGGTTCGCCGTAGCCGTGAAGGAGAAGCCTCCTAGAGATCCGTGCAACTGCTCATCCGAGTAGTGGAGATTGATCTGATCCTGTCTGGAAAGACTGAGATATCCTGCCTTGGGACTCTACTCATCTGAGTATTTTTGTTGAGAATAGGCTCACCTGTAGCCGTGCATTAGACTCCCCCGAGCGAAATTGTGAGGCTCACCAGCAGCCCTAAACGCCTCGATAGAACTTTGGACTTACAAACGAACTAACCAAAATGAACTCATTCCTTTTACCGACTAATTGTACAAAGTTGTAAATAAAGTACTTTAGTCTAGAAACGGATACTTTCAATGGTAACTAGTCTAGCTACCCGTGAACCAAGACGTTACAGTATCTTCTTACAGTAATTTACTGAACTGACTTACAACTTGAGAAATGGCCAGTCTTCAAATCAAACTTGACGTGCGAACAATTCTCTCCGTAAACTTAGAATCCAAATTCAGGGCAGTTCACTGTTTTCACCTTTCATCCAAAGCATTAAACACTTAATGCCCAAACCGCCTTTTCCGGATCTTTTTGTATATCTTTACTGACGCAGGTCACAAAACCAGAAGAGGACAGTCTGGAAATCTTGTCTCACAAGAGGATCTTCCGCTGTTCCTGGAATCCTTCCTTTTCGAAGAAAATTTATTCTTCCTCCAGTTGTCCCTAACACAATTCCCACAAGACCAGAACATGACTAGACGTATAAAACCATCAGGGGAAGGTCCGGCAATGGTTAAGTCCGCCTGTCAGGTTGGTTGGGTTTTATGGCGCAAGGTCCATATTTGGCAAATCTGCGCCAAAGAACGTAAAATAAAAAAAATACACACAAGGAAAGTTTAACTGACAGACGAGAGAATTACACCCCGGGTAAGTTATAAGTTGAGTAGCTAGCGTTTGATTGTTTAGGTTTTATGGTGTAAGAACCGTATTTGGCCGAGTAGCGCCAAACACATGACAACTACAAATGGACACACAAGGAAAGTTTTATTGACAGAAATACATCCAGAAAGGAATTGAACCTGCGGCTCTTATAACTCACAAGTTGCTAGCGCAATCGACAGTCACGGCGACCCCCACCTGTCACTAGAGTTGCAGTTCCAGCAATCCTCTGGAAGCTGGATTCAGAACTTGAGTCCTTGTTGCCGTGGTAGTGGAAATAGTTAATCCACTGACTTCTGTAGTTGAGGCATCTGGTCTTGAATACTAGCAACCTGCGAGTTGCAAGAAGCGCAGTTTCGATTCCTCCATGGGTGTAATTCTCTCTTATGTGACAGGAAAAACTTTCCTTGATGTCAGTTTTGTGTTTGGAGCAGTTTGGTCAAACATGACCGTTGTTCCATAAAACCCAACCAACCTGATCTTGAATGGGAAAGTCTGATGTTCGGTCGTCTATGTGTGGTAAATTTAGCCCAAATTTGAGTAACGCATTTTCATGGGAATTTTAATAAAGGTAGGTAATTAACGTCGCACTAGAGCAACACAACGGGCTATTGACGACGGGAATTATAATAAACGTGACTAATACAATTTTCAAATTGAATATTATCCAATAAAAGGTCAATGTTTAACTTCCATTACATTTAAAAATCGAAGTAAATAAGCTTATCTATTCGTTTAAAAATGGACAGTTCGTAATTACTTTTTCTTAATAATGTACTTTTCAATCCTATTTGCCAAATTCAAGTTAAGTTTTTTAGTAAAAAATGAATTACATCCGAATGCACAGGACTGTCAACAAGAGGGGGAAAGTCGAGGCCGGCGAGTTGGTATTTGAGACACATGGTTTTGGACGCTTATTCGTTCAATAAGAGGGCAGGTATAACGCAAACAATGCTTTTCCATAATTGAATTTCCCGCTGATTTTAGCTCAGCTTACAGTTCGATGCTAGAAGCCATAGTAGTGATGTGATGCGGTGGCGAAAAAATAATCACCTATAGCGGTCACATTGCACGATTTTGAGTTTGGCAGCCCTTTCCGCTGCGAGCTTAACCACTGTTGTACAAATGAACTACCGAGTAGCCTTACGCACTATGGGCTGGGAAGTCGGGGTCTTAAAAAAATAAAATACTTCCTGTCATCCCTTGCCCGACCTAAAACCCTTTGTTGATAGGCTGGGTCGTAAAATGGACTACCCCAAGGTCATTTGCCTTCTTACCGGAGCCACATTATACGAGAGTCCACAGCAATTTCTTTAATCAAAACTGAGTGCACGTGGCCACGCATATCCAAACAGGTTGGTTTTGGGTTTTATGGCGCACGAGCCATATTTGGCCAAGCTGTGCGAAACACAAGACAACGATGTAGCAAAAAAGCAAAAGTAGAAGGGTAGGCCAGGGTAAAACAGAAGACAGGATAGATCGCTCGGGTACCTCGGGGTTGTGATGCACCTACATACCTAAAGACGTGCCCCTGAGGGCCATCCAAACAGGTCAAGTCCCTAAAGATCAGGTGTGTTCATCTTTTCCCCAACGAAGTTTTTCAACCTTTTGAATTCGTTTCCGCTGGCGAGCAACACACCCGAAGAACCCATTCGCCCAATCCACTGAAGATGGGATCTGTTCTTCTCCATTGCTTTCATAAGGCTACGAGTAATGGTCATTGTTGCATCGTGCAGTAGCAAGCACGCCACATTTCTTAAGGTTGCTTATTCGGGTTTCAAGGCGCAAGGTTCAAAGTAGGGCAAACTGCACCAAATGCTAAATAAAATAATAAAAGGCAGTCACATTGCATACGGATCCTAACGAGCATTTTGTAATTCCCTACCCGGTAGCATTCAATTAGCACCCCCAACTCATTAATTTATTAATGAACTCCTATAATCAATCCGAATAATGAATTACTGATGCTTAATGGTTATTTTGTGTTTTTAAGTAAGCAACTTTTGGATGTTTGGATATAAAATGACACGAACCATCTCGTAATTCTTTTAATTTCTCTTAAAGAACGAATTGTTTTAAATCAGTGAAAATTCTTTAGAGCGATAATCTGACATATTTAAATATAATATTATAATATTAATTATAATATAATATAACCTACAAATGACAACCCAAGACATGCAACCATTTTTCTTTCCGTAAAAATTGTTGAATGTTTCTCTTCGATTGATTTGTTGAATGTCTTCTCATCGATCTACTGGAGAAATTTGGTTTTCCATTTGTGGTGCTGCTATCTATTAAGCATTTTGTGAAACAATAGATATCTTCTGGAATTGAATGTGAAAGAATAGGATTTTCTTAAAATTTGAACAAGTTATACACAGAATAAAACAAAATACAATTTTAATTCTCCTACTGAGAATTTAAAATAAACTTTGGGCACCGCGGCATTGAATTTGTTTCTAGACGCGCTTGATGAATCGAAGTGAAATCTACAAAGGAAATGGCATTACTGCTTATTTGGCATTGATAGTGAAGTGAGTGAATAACTAGTCGTTTGATCAAATCGGCATCAACACTTCCAACTAAGAAAATAATTCAATTTATTTGAAAGTATTCCCGACTTGCATGCAATTCAGTCCGTCATCCGTACCTTTCACCTTAATCCATTTGTTTAAACTAGGGATGCAGATTGAGGCCCTCCGTTGATTTGCTGGCCGCCTGCCTCACTTATTTTACTGCCTGAATTATTTTAGCTTTAACAAGTCACACGATAGTTAGTTTTTAAAAATTGCAGATGGGCACAACAAAATAGCTGTAGCGCCATGTGAGCCGCTTGACTAATAAAATTTAGAATCAATTTTGCGCTGGTCTATTTCAAAATCGAACCAAATATTAAAATTGTTAAATTAATGCAATGTCATGCATCAAATTAAATTCATTATTTACTTTTATTATCTTCTTTGTAACAATATATGATAAATATAAACAAAATAAATAATTCTTAATAGATAACTCGTATTTTTTTTGGCGGTCCTCCCATAAGTCACAGTGAATCTATAAGGCCCTTGGTCTTAAGTCTGCATCCCTGGTTAACTGAGTACAATGAAACCTGGCTTCGTGAGAACCTCACTTTGTGAGAATACTCTGTTCGTGAGAAAAATGCTGGCCCTTGACTTTTTGGTCAAAAACCTGGCTTCGTGAGAACGAAATTACCTCTACTCATGAAAATTAACGTTGAGCTCTCCCAAGCTTTTACCTCTGAAGATGAGAATTCACCTCTTCATTACTTCTACTCTTGAGAAAGAATATTTACATATCACAATGAACTGTTTACTTTTGAAAATGAATCTCTCTGAACATGTCTAATGTAGGTTTTTTGGTCAACTCAAGTCTTTTCAGTTCGCAACCATGCCTTCTAAGAGAAGAAACGTGTCATGCCTCACGGCTAGTGCTAAATTAAAATTAATTCGCGACATTGAGGATGGGAAGTCGTTCACGGCCATTTCTAAGGACTCGGGAGTGTCGTTATCTACTGTTTATAGAATCGTTAATAAAGAAAAAAACGAGAGTAGAATCCGAGTGCACGGATGGACACGGTAAATACAAACGATCACGAGTCGGGGATTTTCCCGATCTAGAACGCTGCCTGGTCGAATGGATAAAAGAACGCCGAGCCGACAACATAACGGTGAGTGGAGTTTTAGATCAAACAAAAAGCTCATGATTTTGCTGAGCATCTAAACATCGCCAACTTTAATGGTAGCAACGGTTGCTTGAAGATTTTAAAAGGAGAAATGATCTGGTTTTTAAAAAAGTTTGCGGGGAGAGTAACTATGTTGACGGCGATGTGTGCAATCAATGGATCGCCGATTTACGTCACTTTTGTCAGGTTACAACCCTGATGACGTATTCAATGCCGACGAAACGTCTTTGTTCTACAAATGTCTTCCCACAGCAACGTTTACGTTTAAGGGTGATCAATGCCACGGCAGTAAATTTAGAAAAGAACGCACAACCCTACTTGCTGCCAACATGAGCGGGACCGAAAAATTACCGTTATTGCTTATTGGTAAATCAAAACTCCACGCCGTTTTAAAGGAGTGAGAACGTTGCCGATAAACAACAAAAACAATAAGAAAGCTTGGATGACCCGGGATATTTTCAGATTGGCTGAAGAGTCTCAACTGACAAATGAAATTGAAAGAAAAATCGTGTTGTTCATCGACAACTGCTCAGCCCACACCATTCTGCCTGAACTCAACCCCGTGAAAGTTATTTTTCTTCCTCCCAACACAAGTAAATTGCAGCCAATGGACCAAGGATTATCAAGAACTTTAAGCTCCTGTACAGGAGAGAGTTCAACTCATCATTTCCTCCATCGAGCAGACTTCACAGCAGCCCAATATAAGCATACTTTATGTACTGCGATTTGCTAGGAAAGCCTAGTTTGACGTCAAATCAACCACAATAGCGAACTGTTTCCGAAAGTGTGGATTCGTCACCTCGATCGGAGAAGCACCGCCTTTGGATGATGAAGTAGAAGTAACACCGGAGGAATGGTATACAGTTCTCCATCAAATTCCATCTTCTTCAGAATATATTGAAGCGCTTACATTTCAAGAGTACGTGTCCTTTGATGAGGCAATGGTTAGTGGTCAGGCAATGGATGACATTGTCAATCACTGCCAGTCTCACCCGTAATGACAGCGAAGATGACGAAGAAACCCCCACTTTACCCACTGTTACTAAGGGCGCCCGGAATGCTTTGATGATGCAGCAGCTTTTTTAATTTATCGAGACTGACGGAACATGTTTCGACCGTCTGCATGACTTGGAAAACATGATTACCCAATCCAATTCCGAAAAGCAGACAAAAATAAGATTTTTTTTAACTGAAATATTGTAATTAGTAATTATCTGTTATTATATTGTAATGTATTTCTGCATACATATTGAGTTTTCAATGTTTTTGAATTATTCTATACCTTGACCTAGAAACTCGGTTGGTGAGAAACCTGGGTTAGTGAGAAAATTATGTTATCCCCGTCGGGTTCTCACTAAGCCAGTTTCCACTGTATATCTAAAGTTTTATTAAAATTTTCCCTTCAACATACACTTGATGCCACCAGATATTTCCGTTTCTAGCAGGACCCGTATTTTGTTGCGTCAACTTCGTGTTGGCATTCAGACCCTGTAGGTACAAATTCTATTCACAATCTCCTGATTCTAGGCATGTACAATGTCGTTTCCGGGGATTAGTTTTGATTTTTAAGTCCTTTTGGAGATTTTAAGAAAACTTTTTGGTCATATTTCGAGATTTTTAAGGCATTTTTTGAGTTTGGTATGTGGAGTTCCAAGTTTTCGGTGAGTAAAACACGGAGCGACCTGGTAGGTGATCACATTTCTAGTTGCTCCTGTCACACGGGGTAGCGTTGCTCACTACATCACGAGCGACGGTCGACCATCCGCGATTTACAAGTCAGTGCCACTTGGACAATCGATTGTTTTCTTAGGCAGGTGACAGACGAGGAGACAGGAGAGCACTCGGGTTTGGTTTTCTGCCTGTTAGAAAAGAAAACCGTCTGAATCGCTCGGAACGAACCTAAATCGCCCCGTGTGTTATCACGCTTAAACACATTTTTATTGAAGCATTCTCTACCCGAAATTCTCGTTCGCAGTTATTTTTACTACAAAACACATCAAGATAACTTAACTGTTAGCTTATTGTGCCAAAAAAGAACCTTGACATATTCCCTTCAATGTAATAAAACCTTTATGCTTTCTATTGATAGATGAATCACCGGAAAGTGTAGGAAGGAAGAGTTTTGATAGAAAATTAAGAGCGCATATTTAACTCTTGGATCTTCGAATCGTTTATTGAAACAAAGCAATCTTCCCCACTATAGTCGGTGGCTGGTACCGGTTTTGACAATTTTTATCTCTGATATAAACATTCAAATCAAAATTCGCGAGAACCAAGAATTTTCTCAAAGATCGAATATAAATGATGTGATGCTTAAAAACAACGCATGAATTGTTTGTTATCCAATGCCTAGGGCAACAAATTTGAAAGTTAGACTTTCTTTTGTATATTCGGAGAACCGGTTCCAATAAATACCACCATTAGTCAGTTTTGGAAATGCGGCACCTTCTTAAAATGCTTCCGTCAAGATTCTGTATCGTTAACCGCGTGATTTACTATTTTGGTATGATTTTCAAAAATACTGATTCATTAAGTGATTCTCAATATGAGGTACATGGTAAAGTTTTGGGGAACACGCCGTATGATTTCAAAAGTCGCCACTGCATTTACCATGAGACCCTTGCCACTAAGTCAGGGTGGCGGCGGTCAGTATAGGAACAGATTCGTTCATTATCTGAAGGGGTGACTGGAGGATATCTTAATTTCTTTTTTCCGGCGTACAGTACGGAACAGACGTATCAATTACGAAGTACCTGGCAGATGACTGCTTACCTCTACATCATAATAGAAAGTTTAATGAAATGGAAGTTGCAAATACACTTTGTAAAAGGAAAATGATTAGATAGAATTTAGTAATTAATACAAGTTGATGTGTAGGGTGTTTTTTATGTAAGAGCACCATTTTATGGAATAGCTTTTAAATAAAGCATTTTTATGAAGAATTTTTTACATATTTTTTACTTAATGATACATAACCGCCTCTGACCACGCTGCAAATATGAGCTCTTTCGAACACATTTTCCATCAAGTTTGAGCACGTTTCCGGAGTGATTTGTTTAATTTTTTTGCGAATGTTTTGCTTCAGCTGTTGAATCGTTGTCGGTTCGGTTTGTTGGCGTAGACTCGTTCCTTTAAGTAGCCTTGTGCATGAGGGATTCCGGAGTGCTCAAATCAGGCGAACGAGAGCCAATCGATACCACTAGATTTTGACATATTTCGGCCATGAAATGAGTCTTAGAATCCGCATTGTTGCACGCTGCTAGCAAGTTGCTTCACCTTGTTGAAACCAATGTACCGTAAGCCTTTTGTCGATCTACATATATCAGACTCAGAAATTTTACAACATAGCGCATTTGTCGATCAATTTCAGATTGAAATAAATTTTTCTACATTGCACAGTATCGTTCACAATTGACAGTAACAGCATTTTCATCAGCATCTTCGAAAAAAATTGGTGCAATGTCTCCTCTACAAATTGCACATCAAACTACGGGGTTGAAGACGTCGTTCTTGAATTGACCTTGGATTTTCTGATCGCAAGAAAGGCTGTTTTGTTTGCATACGCATCCACTGATGTCGAAATGAAGAAATTGAGCTAATGACGTGGCCAAAAAGCCCGTATTTTGTAGCGCTATCAGAAGCGGCTATTTACCATTAATTGGGTAAACAATATGTAAAAAATCATTACAAAATGTTTAATTGAAAGCTATTCCACAAAAAAGGGTGCACTTACATTAAAAAAAACACCGTTTATATAAAAATAATAATTTATTCTTAATGTTATATTTTAATTGTATCTATGCAAAGTATAAGACATGGGTACGTGAGGGATAAAAGGATGAGAACTAGAGTTGATTCACTTCAGATTACTAATTATTACTTCGAGGTCACTATTAAAACGATTGCCTATTATAAAATCATCTCATTCAACCCAAAAACACATACAAAATTATCAGTCATTGGACACATAAGGCTGCTTTTATAGTAATTTTTAGAGCAACGTAAAACTTACCAGGAAAGTCTGAAGAGTCCAGCAGTCATTCTCCATTGAGAATGCATTTCAATGAAAGTGGATACAGACGACATCAAATGCATTGTTAGGAAGGTATTTTTAGTCTATTTTTTATGCTCTTTCTAATTATACTTCATTCGTGTTTCAACTTGGAATTTTTAAGAATAGAAATTAAATGAATATTTAACTTAATAAATACTCATATTTTACACTTTCGATTTGCGCAAAATATACATTGTCTTCGAGGTGCCTTTTCTAAGAAACTACTTCTAAAAGTTTCTCAACGGATTCTACAAGTTGACGGAATCTTCATAGAATTGCTATTTATAAATAAATTCTTAAGAATTTTTATTTCCTAATTCATTTTTCGTAATTACCTTTTTAAAAATATGTTACGAAATATAATTATAAATACCCACTTTAGTGTGGAGGTAAAAATGAGTGCAAAAAATGCCCAACCGATATTTTCAGTTTGAGGAAAGGTATAAGGAAATTAGGTAAACTAACATTGTCGGAATTGGACCTACAAATTCCAACTCGTAAAATGATTCAAAGAATGAATCGTAATGAAATAGGAGTTGTAACCTTGTTGCTACATTAAGCTTGATCATTGATTCCAAGGACATATACAGAGGGGATGAACCCGGGCACTCCTGAAATGGTCTCGTTACACAAAATAAATTTGCTAAGCCCATCAATAGAAAAATCGTGGACAGGTCTGAAAATAGTCGAATATAGTTGCAAATGAAATGCTCATTTAGTAAAGCAAACGTCCAATCCGCGGGTAGCAGCACAAAATCGACTTCTCGTGTACCCTATATCGCTTTGCAGCACAAGCCCATGGTTGTTTTTATGTTTTGTGGCGAGAGGGTCATATTTGGCCAAGCTGTGCCAAATACAAGACAGAAAATCATGAGGGAGAAAGAAAAAGCAGAAGAGTAGGCGAGGGTAAAAATGAAAGATCACTCGGGTACCTAGGGGTTGTGATGCCCTTACACCCCTAAAGATGTGTCCCTGAGGGCACGAGCTCATGGACGTGGATGCAGTAACGACCGACCAGACATCCGATTCGAGTTGGTCGGGGCAGCAGAACTCCAAGTACGAGACTTACCAAAAGCGCGTTGGCGATACGCTTCGCAAGTCATACCGGAAGATCTCAACACCGAGTGGCCGATGTGATAGGAGACAGGGAAGATAATCAGGAAAACAATCAACGTGCCCTTCGATATCGACATCCCGGTGAGGCAGCTGTCTCGCCAGTTAGGTGACAAACGGCTTCCACGGGAGAATTAAGAGGCACTTAAATTGTTGCCCAATAAATGATAGCATTCACAACCTCGTTTCATTTATCCCACTACTCACGTTTAGTTCTATGTAAAGACGTGGAGTATAAAGCTATGCCCTGGCTATGGGGTTTTTTGTTTTTTGCATCATTAGTACAATTTTTTTTTTAATTTCACTTAAGTAATCAGGGAAATCAATTCTTAAAAACGATCCATTATCATCCATGCGAAAATAAGCATCAAGAATCTTATCAAAAATACAGGAAAGAATAATCATGAAGTGCGTCCGACTGGAAAGTTCAGTATTATTTGTGCTGTGTTAGTTGTTCGTGCTTCCATCCAGTGTTTTGGGGTATGCCTACTGTACTAGCAACCTGCAAGTTGCAGGCGGCGCTGGTTGATTCCTCCCTGGGTTTATTTCTTGTGTCAGTAACTTTCTTTGTGTCCATTGCTTGACATTCTTGTGTCTGGCGCAGCACGGCCAAATATGGCCCTTGTGCCATAAAACCCCCAAGCCAACCAACTTTTGAAACGAGCGTTTCATTCATTCCAACTTATCAAACGAACTGTGACATCACCGTCCGGTCACGAAACCCTATTTAAAGCAGTGACACTCAACCTTTAACATTTAAAAGCAGACCATTTTTAAGTCACTGCAGATTCCGAAATAAACATTTAGCGCGAATCTGCAAAGCGAATTTAAGAAACAAACGGTATTCCTTATGACTAGATTTGAGAACCGACTTTCTTGATCGTCAAATTAAATGGAAAAATTTTATACTTTCTTGTTGATTGATCAGTGACATTTGCTGCAGATGCCATTTAGGCGTTTGGGTCTAAGCTTTTTGACACATTCAGAAATATTATTCTTCTCGGAATATTTCCACTACAGTGTGTTTATTCATAAAAAATGCTTTGAAAACTAAAATGAGATTCGTGGAGCCTCTCACGGCCCAATATAATTGATGCCAGGGCCCTGTACCGTGCGGTTGAGAAACACTGATTTGAAGGAATGAAATGGAGGGTTTTTGTTATTTTTCGAAATGCAAATTCTTTTTTTTATGTAATTTTTAATTTCATTAATTTGAATAAATACGTTAATTCATCTACCTGCACGGTGCTTACCTCTTGTAGAATATGAAAACATTTCATTTTTAGTTGTGCAAAATGTTACTTTCAAACTAACTTTATACAAAGTGCGTACCTGCTAACTAGATCAATTTTGGAAATTTTTATGGATTCGTGCATGTAAAATACACATTTTTAAAGAATCCATATATACATAAATCCAAAACAATACAGATTGTATTTTAAGTGTTTATAATGATTGGCTATTTAAAAAAAATGGATTTTAGCCAATTGTATGGTAAACCGTGACTTTCATTTTGTGACCGTGGCTATGCTTTGATTTTCTATTGTGATGTGGCTATTTCTCGAATTTTTGGTGACGAGCTATTGGCAACGGTCCGCGATCAATCCCGAAGGGAAAGTCCGAGGACACCAAGTAATTTTGAATCACACATATGAAACTTCGATTGACAGCAATTAAATTAGCACCAGTGTGGACATGATTGTTTTGCAATATTACAAATTTTGGGAGGGCTTAACGTAGACCTTTTCCTCTGAATTCGTCCTTGTCACTCATGTCTAGGCGAACACACGATTTTTCACGTCTTGTGTCCAATCCCGATCGGTCACCTAGCTCTTGGATTCCTCTTGCTTTAGCAACCGAATATTCAACGAGCATTTCGTTTGCAAATATCAAAACTGCCCCATATTCAAAGCATTTGTGAAATAGCTTTGTAGCGTAAATTCTTAATAGTAGAAAATTAGTTTTTAAAGCTTTTTAGTAGCAGTTTTAATAACAGTAATTTCTCGGCGCAGAAGTCCTAGAAAAAACTGGAGTTGAAGTAGGAAGAAGCGCTTGGCGTAGCTTGCCGCTTAGTTAACAGTTCACTCTTTTAGATAGTTGAATAGGTTTATGGCTTGTTGAATTTACGGCGCACGAGCAATGGACTATTCTCTTAACAGGAAAATACTATTCGCTCTGTTACACGCATTCTTTATTGAGGCGATCAGAACATTTATATTTTCCAAACGTTTTTTATAAAGTGCAGTATGTCAAAGTCATAAAAACATTTCCCCAATGAAGCAAAATGCATGAATTTGCAACTGAATCAAGGATTCTTGATATTAAATAATGGGAGGGCGAACTTAACTTTTATGGACCTTCGATGAATTTTCAAAAAAGGCCAAAATTATGAAAATGGAGCTTTTGAGAAGATTCGCTCAAAGATACCCTTTGTCGACATAGTTGATTGGTTTGGGGTTGTAGCAAGGACCATATTTAGCCAAGCTGCACCAAACACAAGATAGACAATATCAAGTAATCGACATACACACAATGAAAGCTTTACTGACACCGAAAGGAACCAAGAAATCGAACCTGGGCCACCTACAACTCACAGGTTGCTAGCGCAGAGGGCTAATTCACTAAGCAAGGCGACCCCGGCATGGTTGAAAAATAGTGCCTCTTAGTCACCTGTTGCAGCCCTGAAAAATACGACTTTCCGACCTCCTTAAGATTTTTATATTTATGGGCAAAACAAAATCTTCGATTTTCGTCATTTAAGTTAATTTCAACATTTATTTTTGTAACATCGAGAACATTTCGGGGATTGGGGTTACCCCTCTGAGAACATCCGTGGGATGATCCGGTCAATTTTCTAAAAAAACAACCTATTCTTTTGAGCGTCCTCTTTATTATAGAAAGAACGTGTAGAGTAGAAAAAGAGCGCATATAAATGTCACAAGGCATCTATGGCACAATCAACAGCAAGGCACTGACTAGAAAAGAGAAACTTGCACAAAAAAGGGTCCTTTTTCACTTCAGTTCACTCTGAACCGTCTTTCAGGTGCAGATCCACGTATCACTTTTTTCAGAACAGTCCACTTTGTTCCTGCATGAGATGAAACAATCAGGGTTCGTACAAACTCCAAGAATTTTCCCAGGAGAATTTCAATATATCGCGCTTCTTGTGGGACAAAGCAAAAGCGCGATATATCGAGATGAGCGAGAGCAGAGAAAAATTCATTTTAATAAATGTAGATTACCCGTTTTCTTTTGCACGAAATTGTGTGAACTATACGTTAAACCTATATATATAATCGACTTGTAAAACCCTTTCAAATTAATATACATAGAATATTTTGAAAGAGAAAACCATTCTCGTCCTTTTTTGGAGACACTAAAATTTTTTAAATTCAGTTTAAGTTAAGAGTTTGAAGCAATTCATGGGAACTCTAAATTTCAAAGAAACATTGAGATTTCATCTCGCAAATCAAAAACTCATCGGGGGACAAATAAAAAGGAATGACGCAGTCTAATAAGTGATAATCGATGAGCGGTATAAGGTGGGGTCATAACTTATTTCCGTCCATTATATCAGTCCGTAAATCATCAGAATCAAAAATTAAAAAAAATTTCTTATTTCAGTTTTTTTGGAAGTCTCGAGTAAATTCCAGGATTTACCCACTGCCCTCGGGAAAAAAATCAATTTCCGGGAGTTTCGTGGATTTCCGGGAAGTGTACGAACCCTTGATGCAAGTTTCATCTGAGTTAATGCGTTGTTCCAAATCGTATCGGACTCAAGAGGGTGAGAAAATTGAATTTCCGAATATGAATGTCATTTCGAATCTGTTCCCGTGTTCTTCGAGGGTTCGACTTGTTCCTCGCTGCAACAAGTGGTTCCGGCCGAAGAGAAAAGCCAGCGAGTCGAGAGGAAGGCTACTCCGCGTCTTGTGGAGCTTCTTTCGGGGTCAACCTGTGGAGCAAATCCTTGCATTCCCTGCGCAGGTGCTGGTACTCTCGCTTGGCCTGCTGCATCTCCGCAAGGGCCTGCCGGTACTCCGTCTTCACTTGCTCTACATCCTGCGATATATCCCAAACAAAAATTACTCCACAATTCCACGTTAGGCCTTGTACACACGGAGCCTCGTAAAGCACTTAATCCTCCAAGTAGTTTCGACAAGATATCGCGCCCATCAAGATCTGACCAATTTTGCAAAGGACAAGATATCTCGTCATCAAATATTGCCGATTTATTTATGACGACGAGATAAAGATCTGGTCAGTTTTCCTCTAATGACGAGATACCTCGTCGAGACAACCACCAGGAGGTTTGAGGGAGCGCATAAGTGCAAACTCGCAATCTTACCGAACGATGGTCGCTACTTTTTCGGAATGCTTATTTGTACATTGTTTTTGTGCATTACGTGATTTGCGCAGCGAGCCATGTTTTGAATCTCATTAAACCCTACCGACCTCTCCTATTCGCAAACTTTACTTCTCAAATGGCTTCAGCCATTCGTATAAATTTATTCTTCATGCATATTTTACAATAGGTAAACAGTAAATAACCTTTTACCATTTGCCATCGACTCCTTTTATAAGTTTTAATTGAATGCATCTGTGTATATATACGTAGTCTTGTATATATTCTCCTAAATTATATTTTGTTTGTATATTTCATTTTTAATGTTACCTCTACTAATTTTACAAATTTTGTGATCCTTCTTCAATGTCATTCATTAGTGTATATCTGAGTGCACATGTTTTGACCATCACTTGTTACGTACAGGATGCAATTTTGTAAAAAGGTTTCCAAATGAAAAGTGGATCGCTTCCACCCTACCAATCCAATCATTGCAAAAAAATTTAGTAATTATTATCTTGTATGTCTACAAAAATTACATTACAGCAAAAAGAAAGTAGGTTTTCAATCACGATACGCATGCAAGGGCACGTCACGACTTGCTTATCATCGGTCTTCTAATGAAATAGACGGAGCATGTAGTCGTTGTCGTAAGATCTCTGAAGGATAAATCACGTGGGCTTACGAATAGACAAAGCATTGGATGTCGAATCGTTGACTAGTGGTTTTGATCACGGTGGATAATCACTTTAACCAATCAATAATTTAGGATTCATAATTTTACCCACAACCACGTGACAGATCTTCAAACCGAGCAACTGGAATAAATAACATGAAGCTGTGGGCATATGCTGTCTATTTCATTAGAAGGTCGATGTTGCTTATGGCGACAACACAGCAGCATAGGACCTCGTGCTAAGCGCTTGCACTTGTGCGATCTCTTATCCAATGCGCGTTAGAAGTCTCGTGTGTACTTGGCTTTATGCACAAGAATGTATGTACAGTCCGGCTACCTCGAGAAAGCAATCGGGTCACGTGGTTCTGAACGAGTCTAATTGAACTAGTGGACTTGAGAAAAGGATTTATTTTCCTTTCCACAATTGAGATCTTTAGGGCTGATTCTGGCATCGGATTTACCATTCAATTCCAAAGTGGCGAGGGATAAATCATCTGAAGATCGCCACACATGTTTCTTGTCTTCTGCGTATGGCAGCCCTTATAGTAGACAACCTTTCACACCTATTCAGAAATCAACTGACCCAAAGACGGCCGCCTTCTCGTGGGAGCCGCACTACATAAAAATCACTTAAGTGACAGAAATTAAGCTCACCTGGAGTGCGGCTTTGACCCGATGCAGGACGGCCTCCACTTGGTCCTCCGTCGTGTCCTCGGTCCTCTCTGTGCTCTCCTGCAGACAAAGAATTAAAATTCCGCTCAAAAATATGTTTTGTGCTCAAAAACACACATTTTTAAGTTATTATTAACTGTTAAAAATTGAAGTTGACGGTGAAATGAAACAGTAAATATTGATTATCATTCTTTCAAATTTCTCATCCATCAAGATCTGATCAATTTTGCTAATGACGAGATACCTTGTGGAGACACAACCAACAGAAGAGGTTAAGGTACTTTGTAATCTTAGTCAAGCAACAAATTAACATTTTCCAATTAACTACACATAATCTCGATCTACGAATAGCGATTTTCAATGTGGAGATGATCCCTGAAATAAACAACGACTAACTTTCGATATAACGATAGTAAATTTATGAAATTTTATATTTAGACTAATTTGTAGAATCTGATTAAAGCATCAAAACATGGTGTTGCCATTGGACATTTTTTTGTTTATGCAAAATTTGATATGAAGACGGCTTCTTATTCAATGTTTTTGCATTTGACTTTGCTGTGGACGTTATTCCCTCTGTTGAAGATATATTTGAATTTGCTCTATGAATAGTGTCGAAATAAAAGGGGTGGTTCGGGTTTTTTTCCGCGACTGTACCTTAATTTCACGAGGTTAAGTACTTATAACAAGGGTTTGGCCCCTCGAAGGATTAAGTTTGGATATATTACAGCCGTCTGAACGTCACGAGATATCCGAATAGTTATTTTTCCTAACGCACGTCACGACTGACTATCAACCATATCAATTGGTTGAAAGAATGCTAGGAAGCATTCTATTGATCAAGAAGGTCAAAAGTGGTTACGAGTTATGCAGATTATAGAATGGATATATGCATGTGAACTCCTCACATGAAGTATATTACGGTAGTCTCTCATTTGATATTTTGAGTGTAAAGAATGCTCCAGCACAGTGGTTCTTAACCTTTTTATGATTCATGTGCTCCCTGCAAATGCGCATGAAACTGGCCTCCCCTTGCATGGTTGGGTCTTATGGCACAAAGGCCATATCTGGCCTTGCTGTACCAAACACAAGACGTCAAGTAACTGAAAAAGAGAAAGGAAAAAGATCGCTTGGGTATCCTGGGGTCACGACTCCCATTCAAAATGGAGGAGCCCTGCTCCCATAGCGACTGTGTGGCGGAAGCAGCCCCCACGGCGAGCCCCTAAACTTTTACCGCGAATCCTAAGATGAGAACCCTTTTTCTGTATAGGAAATGGGGCAAGGTCCTATAGTTTTATCTATTTCTCGGAGTACGCCAGTTACTTACACATTTGCATAGGGTTCGAGCAGCAGCATAAAAGGTTGAGAACCGCTGCCAAAAAAGGACAGTGCTTCTTCCTCCCCTTAACTAAAGTCACTGAATTTTTTTAATGTCCAAAATACATTCATGTCTTTATCCATGAAGCTTTTTTTTTAACAAAACAAATCTTTTTAGCTTTAATTGGTTGAATCAGTATACGACTTTTCGAAACACGTTTGAACAATGTATTATTAGTTCAAAAAATGGCTGTGCAAAATCATACAAATCTTTGCCCTGGTTATGAGTGAGGGTAACAGACTGAAATGGTGTCGTAAAAATTGGATATGTATCAGCCAAACCCTTCCTATAAGAACAGTATTCGATACCTTTTTACTTTAGAGCCACTACTGCCATCTGCTGGTTGATCGCCGGATTTTAATTCTCTTTTGTACATTCAAAATTAACACTAGCTAGTTCACTGTGCAAGGCCCGTTATCGAAAATAAACAATGGACACTGCTTTATACGAACAATTTAATCAGTTACTGTGACGGGGTGAATAGGTCTCCATTCGTTTGGATAGGATGTTAGGGTTTTATGGCGCAAGGTCCAAAAGCGGACTAGCTGCGCCAAACACAAGACAGAATATAACCCAATAAGAGTATAAAACATAAAAATAAAGATAGGTTTGAAACATGTAAAATGTGTAGATGAGAATAAAAATATAAAATAGTCAGATGATAAAAACAAGACCATTGACTGCAGCATAATTAATGAATTTAATTTACATATGCTTAAAATTTGAAAGTGAACCCCATTTGTTTGGAGAGCACATTAATAGTCTGAGAGGCGCACACGCATATATCCGTTCTGCAGTCTTCCCTGCATGACTTCGAACTGGTTTTAACCTTCTTGAAAAAAAACTTTCCTAGGATTCTTTCAACAATCGGCTTGGTTATTGAGTCGCGACGTGTTATGGAGGTAAAGCTACTCCATGGGTTAAACCATTAGTAAACTTTTCGAAACACGTTTGAACAATGTTTAAGTAGTCAAAAAATAGCCGCGAAAAATCATACAAATTTAAAAAAATAATGCACGCAAAAATAATTTTCGTGATGCTCAGAGGATTAAATCAATAAAGCGTATTGATTTCTTTTGATTGAAATGTGTTATACATTAGTTTATGTATCCATCGATGTTACCATATCACAAAACCAACACTTTTTGCCGTCACTCTTTTGCCTCAATGAACTTGGCTCGTTAACCCAAGAGGCGTAGGGCACTTACACTTCATTTACAGATTGCTCATGCCGCCATCTATTAGCCATTAAAGTTCCTAAATAGTTTTTAAACTGTCAGAGGTAGATGGATCAAAAGCAATAGCAAATCCCTTTACTTTTCATATTTATATACAGGTAACCCCCGTATAACACTGGAGTTATGTTCCAAAAAATTGCCGTGTTATGCGAATCCTTGTTGTACGAAACAAATAACTAGTACGAAAAGGGGGGTTAGGTTCCAAAAATTAAAAACATGCTATTATATTTTCATAATTAAGATAAATATCTTTTTAAAATTTTCTTAAGTAATACATATTAATATGAATTAAACGTTTTCTTCGTCATCACTAAGCACTATTAACCCGATGGTGTTTTCTTTTTGGCAAGATATCCTCATCCTCTGAGTGACAGCCACGAGATCAGTGATGCCATTTATTTTTTAAGTCCTTTATTTCTCAATTCCGTTTTCTCCCTCGCTCCAGTGACGCTCATTAACTATGCTAAGAATCTTCCAGAAAGTTACGTCATGCCATGTCACGTGTGTCCGTCTAACAAATTACAGATGAGCTAGTTTAAAAACAGCGAATCAGGAAGTCCAGCTCCCTTGATTGACAAGACCATCTCCCTAATTTGCGACCCCCTGAAAAACTGATAAAAAGCGTGGAGAGGAAGAACACGCTCTTTTTTTTTTCGCCTCAGTCCAACGACCTTGCAGTTTTGTGAGAAAGAAACGCGTTAAGCGTTCTTGCCATTTTTTCTTTTTGATGACGAGCGGGGATCCCCGAGAGACGCCATGTCTCTTCTTAGCTAAGTTACTTTTTGTTTAATTTATCTCGAGATAATATCTGCGCGTATAGTTCTTAGGATATTCCCATGCTACACCGTTTAAATTAAACTTTCATAAGGCCCGTTCTTTTCGCATCGTTGTTCCAATCATTCCATAAAAGCACTGTTTTATACGGGGATGTTCCCAATTCTCGAACCGTGTTAGAGTGAATCCGTGCTATAGAAGTGCCGTGTTATACGGGGGTTACCTGTAGTTTATTTTGTGTTCATAGCTCGTTGAGTTCTATACGTTTCAAGCATTTTTATTAATCAAGGGTCCTACCTCCCTGCAGGGGGACCTGGTGGCTACTCCTGCCTTCAGACGCATCTCGAGCTCCCGGGTGAGGGCGGCGTGTTGGACCATCAGGTTGCCCACTCTGGGTCCGCCTTTCCTGGGGGCCCCTTCCTGCAGGGGGATATCGGCGGCCGAGCTGCTGCGCTGGGCCCTTGCCGATTCCTTGTCCAGCTCCACATCCTCCATGGACAGGCTCAGCCACTTGCCCTCTCTGAAACACACAGAAGCGCCATCTGGCGGTCAATCTCGAAAACACAAAAGAAATACGATAATACAATAACCGCTCGATGTATCATGCTTCTTGGGGGACAAGTAAAAAGCGCGATATAACGAGTCGAGAAAAGTTTGCTTTTCAGAAAGAAAAGACTCAAATGATACATTAATGTGTTCATTTAAAGAAATTTAAATCTACATTAATCACATAATCGATGATGAAATTTCGTTCAAATACTAAGTACGGAACAATATTTTGGAAAGCAGGAATTCACGCTTTTCGGGACACAAATCTTTTGTACCAACTCAGTTTAGGGCAACAGCTTGAAATGAGTGGCCTCTGAATTAATTCCCAATTCTGAAGACATGGGTTGAGATTAAATCAGCTGTTCGCAAACCGAAAATTCATTGGGAACAAAATAAGAGACATAACGGAAGGCGCGATATATCGAGATGTTATTACACCTCTAAACTCATAATCCGTGGAAATTATTAAATGACATCTTTGTAAAAGGAAGACAGTATACTTTAAAACCTTTCGATGGTAGTATCCGATTGCTATAAAATTTTCACATCTTTCATTTTCCATTAAAAGCCTAGTAAAAATTGTTTAAGTTATTACATAATACGCTGTCAAACATTTTGCTGAATTGAGAGATTTTCCACGTGTTTTCATACTATAATTATACAGCTTCTGTACACATAAATCAAATTAACTCCATTTGGCAAATACATTTCTCAATTGTAAAGCTAAAACATTTTGACCAAAAGCATAGATCATGCTTATGCGTGAATCATGGATTTTAAGCCAAAATTAGGAAGAACGAACTTCTCATTTACATTTAAATACAGACTGTAAGGATTTTAAAACGAAATTTCAACGAAATCAAGAAAAAACAATGCAAAGAGAAATTCGAAATCAGAAAAATGTCAAAAATACATGAATATATATGTTATGTTGATATAACGTCGAAAATGATCCATGGTTGGTTGTTTCGTCGAAGTTTTCTGGCGCAAGGGCCATGAATAAAGAATTTGGCCATGCTGCGCCAGACACAAGACATACAATATCAAGTAATAGACAAACACACACAGTGAAAGTTTTACTGACACAGAAGAGAAATACACCCAGGGAGGAATGCACCTGACAGGAATCGAACCTGCGCCGCCTACAAAAAATGATCAATGGAAAAATTCTTTAATATTTAAGGCGATTGGTATCACTTTTTAAAGCTAAAATTAGAAAAGGTAATGGTAATTTTGAAAGTCCGCTTTCCTTTTTTTATGAAGCGATTGATATTAAGCCCGTCCACACACTGCAGCAGCATGAGACAATACGCATGACATGCGCATGCGTATTCCGTTTCTGAAGAGAAAATCTCTAATAATGCATACGTATTTCAATCAATTTAGTAACGCAGGGCTGATGTTGGATCAACGTGTGACTTACCTAACAGTTAATAGTCATCACAGTCGAATCGGGTGGTTTTGAGAGCCTATCCTTCAAATTAGGTGATAGGCTGAAACTTAAAGCGCTTCAACAACTGCGCTTTTAGTGCGGATTCTGGTTTAGTTTAATGTCCTGTGAGAACGAAAGCTATAGTAGTGATAACGTGTTGTCAAGTTGGTTGGTTTGAGGGCCATATTTGGCCAAACGCGTTGTCGGGTGGACCAGTCACCGCGATCGCCATTAATGCTTTTGTATGTGGCAATCTTCTAACAAGCTTTCACATCCTTTAAAAAATCGACTGCCTTCTCGTCGGAGCCGCATTATAAACGTTGCCGCGACACAGCAGATCTGCAAGACTAGATTAAAGGGAGTACTCACGTAACGGGGGACATCTCGGGTCCCTCTGCAGACCTCTGGGGCCCCGACAGGCTCACCGATCGTTGGCGGCCGTCCATGTCCAGCTCCTCGGAGCGACTCTGCAAGAATAAAGAATGAATAAAACAGTTTCTACATCGCCCGTGTGCAAATGCAATGAAATGATCGGGGGTTGACTTGGATTGGTTGGGGGTTGACTTGACCCCAATTGCCCGCCTTTTGAATTTAGATAAATCATATACACGTTTAATATCGCAAGTAAGGATGAAACTAAAAGGGGAACACAGTATCTTAAAAATGACCCAAAATAGAGGATTTTTTTTACTGTCATATCAATTGTACAGCTTTGAAGAATATGAATGTAAAATTTCATACCTACTTTATTTAGTGTAGCTTCTTTATAAGCGAGTTATTAAAGTTTTTTCAACGAATGGTAGTAGTGAAACCGGTTAAATTGTAAACATTTATCCTTTCTCTCAGCTTCGTTTTTCATGATTACAATTTCAAATGCTATGGCTTTTTATGTAACAAAGATTTTAAACGCTTTGTGGTTTTTTGATATATTTTGCTAACTTAGTTCATGGGATAAGTATTTAGAAGTGATTGTTTCAATTAATAAAATAAATTGTGACACGATTTTCAAATTGTCTGTTGTAAAAATATTTGTGAACAAATAAACTAACAGCTGTACATGTAAAGCAATGCACGAAATTGTGTGAAACACTTAGAGCACAATAAAAAAATATTAATATTTTCAGGAGTAGGAATTGTAAAACATTAAAATTTTTTTAAAGAATATTCCAATCTTATAATATTCATGTAAAAATGATATTTTTTCATATCAAGTGGAATATTGGAATAAGGTATACAAAATATTTTGTTGCAAAGGTAAAATAAAAAATAATTGTTCAAAGGGTACTGTCACTTTAAGCCTCGCCCATACTTTAAGGCATTAAAGTATCAGAGATAGCCATATTTAAATACTCAATTGATCGGTTCCTCAAAAAATCATGTGTTTCACCTCCCCCACACAAAAACCACATTTTCATCCAGTTCTTCACTAAAATATGTATTCATCACTTTTTAATCCCTTTTACTAAAGTTTGTTTTTGAGTTTAACATAATACAAATACTGAATGCCTACATTATTCATTAATGAGGAGATAGACCACCTTCAAGTAAATATCCTGTACAGCTTCCACGTAGGGGAAGTCACCCCTACAGGGAGTCGGGGAAGTTCTTGCTAGATAGGCATTCCTAATGCCCCAACCACTGACCTCTTTGGCCTTCAGCACAAGGAGCGAGCGGACGGTTACTTGTGAAAGAGCACCCAAAGGGTGAGCCACCGCTACTTTTAATAATCACCAACATCCATGCACTTACAAAACAGGATTCGAACACGGGACCTACTGAGTGGCAGACAATCGCCATGACCACTACACTTGTTAAGCGGCGGAAAATCCTGTCTGATGCCGTTCATCGTAGGTATTTTAATTAACGTCACACTGGAGCAACACAATCAAACCCGAAGGGAAAGTTCCGAGGTATCGGACCACGTAATCACTACGTAATTTTGAACGGCCAGATGACGAGGTCACACCTGAGCTGGCAACCCACTCTCCAAACTTCCACGCCAGCAAACGTGGACATTTGAGACCACGACAGATTTAAAGTGCATCAAGCCTCCTTTGTACACGACGGTCTTTGGTTGGATTCGAACTCGCAACCCTCCGATTGCTAATCCGTTACTCTTCCAACCGGGCTACGGTCCCGGACACCTCTTTATTTTGAAACGCGGTCAGATGACGAGGTTAACACCTAAGCTGCCACTCTCCAAACGTCCACACTGTTACTACTGATTGTTCTAAGACGACAGTTCGAAACAAGCGAGTGCTAGCCTCTGTATTTGCGCGCACTTCCGACTTCAATTTTTGATTACATATCCGTCATCCTGTTTAGTTGAACCTGGTTGGTTGGGTTTGGGGTTTTATGGCACAAGGACCATATTTGGCCATGCTGCGAAAGACACAATACAATATCAAGTATTTGACACAAGACATACAATATCAAGTAACTGACACACGCAGTGGAAGATTTACTGACACAGAAGAGAAATAACCCAGGGAGGAATGCACCTGGCAGGAATCGAACCTGCGCCGCTTACAACTCGAAGGTTGCTAGCGTAGTGGTCATACCCACTGAGCCTTGACTGCCCCTAGTTGAACCTGGATTTAGTGTGATAGCAAGTCAACTAAAAAGAGATATCGTCTACAAACAGTAGACCGTGGAGATTGAAGAATGCTGATGATGATGAAAATAGAGCCTATTATAGAACAAATTGATAGAACACCAAGCTCACCAGTCTCATTCATGATTTTCAATTTTACTGATTTGATTTGTGTTGTGTTAATTACCAAAAATAGTGAGCAATCCAGCGTTTTATGTACTATTTATTTTTGTTGTTTAACTTTAATAAATAGCTTTTAGTCCCATAATAGCTTTAATTTTATTTCCAAACTAGGTTTTTGAAATTCAAAAATTATAAGCACAGCTGCACTTGCAATTTATTATTAGTTGAGAAAGACTTTTCCAGAGGGGACACCGAAGAAAATCGTCTTTGAAAAGGGGGCGTTGAGCCAAAAACATTTCGGAAACTGCTCTAAGGCATCATCTGCTTAAGTGTATATTTTATTTTTAACATTTTCAAAATCCTTCGGTAGGTGGTTCCATTTCTCTTCTCACGGTCACGATCTCACGGTCCGTCACTTAACATGAGATCACATATAATATGGACATTTGAAATGCATGAAGAAAATAAACAATTACGAAATTATAAATAGGAAGCCCGACTATTTTCACCCACAATTTTCCTAACTTTTCGGAACCAGCAGAGAAAACGTTCCTTTCCGTATTCTGCGCCGCGGGAAAAAAGCGGCGTTGCCAAACGCGATAAAGAACCCCGAATGCACGAGTCGCTCGTCTTGGAACGCTTCCAAAATTCGCTTACTTGGAAGGAAACGCTCTTTTCTCTGAAGCATTCGTTCTTGAAATGCATCGTATGTTAAGAGCTTGTTCTTTCAAGTGATTTAATCTCGGGTTGGTTCGTTCGTTTGTAAAAACAGGAACCCCTCGATATATCGCGCTAATGGGGGACCAGAAAAAGAGATATTTATCGAGGGAAGCGATAGATCAGTTTCCCAGAGTGGGCGTTGAAGGTTTCATTGAATTTTATGGCGCAAGGGCCATATTTGGCCAAGCTGCATCAAACATAGGAGACGAGTTTGGGCAAACACAAGCAATGAGTTTTAATGCCACAGGAAGGAATCGAACCTGCACTGCCTACTTACTGGTTGCTAGCACAGTGGATAAACCCACTGAGTCACGGCGTCCCGTGGGTGTTGAAGAAATCTTGGGTAGCATTGCTGGCTCCAGGGGAAATGGGTAGATAGGTATTTAAGTAACGTCGCACTGGAGCAACACAACGGGCTATTGGCGACGGTCCGGGATCAATCCAAAAGGGGAAAGATCCTGGGATAACACACGTAATTTTGAATCGCGGTCAGATAAAGAGGTTAACACCTGATCTGGCACCCCATTCTCCAAACTTCCACACCTCGCCAACGTGAGGATATTTGAGGCCACGACAGATTTAACATGCACCAGCCCCACGTACACGAATGTCTTTGACCGGACCTAGTTTCGAACTCGCAATCCTCCGGTTGCTAATCCGTTATTCTAACTGGGCAATCGAGGCCCCCAGGAAAAAGGGGAGAAGGGGTTAGAGCACCAAAAGTGGACAAGATGCAGAAATAGAGGTTGCAAAAGCAGATATCCACGCTTTATCCTGGACTGTGGTAAGAAAAGGCTTGGTTACATTTCCGTCATTCGATTTAGTTACATGTGGATTTAGTGCGGTAAGAAGTCTTAAATAAACTGAGGAACCGACTGCAAATAGTTGACCGTGGAGATTTAAGGATGCTACGGATGAAGATCTATTAGTCCACTGTATTAGCGAGACGCCAACTTTGGGTAATCATTGTGGAGAGGGGGCAATTATAAGACCCCGGTTGATTTATAAATGTGTTTTCAGAACAATTTCTATTTTATATACATTTTGATACAAAACTTGTTTGTCCGTCAATTTTCTTTTTTGGGGAGTTAATACCATAAAATATGAGGGCCCTCATATTTTATGGTTGCCTTCCCCTCAAAAAAAACCCAGTACCAATAATATATGAGGGCCCTTATATTTTACGGGTGCTAAGTGTGCACGTTCTCAAAAAAATTGAAACGGCCGAAAGACGGTCCAAATTTAAAATCAGATTTGAATAGACTTGCTGTAGGTTTGCACGTGGTCGCCTCATAACTCAGGAACGGCTTTGTATGTATATAGCTAACCATATCATTTGAATATGGGTAGGCACACATATTTCATCAATGTACGCGGAACACAAATTGACGTTATTTGTTTATTGTAGAATGGTCACAACGGCTATAAACAATACAAAATCGACCATTAAGCGATTCATTCGCCAATTTTACTACTTAGTTTAAATATTATAATTTATTATTTTAATTTAAATATCTATAATGAGATATGATTATGAAATGAATTATCTATTATGATATCCACGACTAATGAAATTCTTCATGAATTTAATGACAGAAAGGAATGAGAAATCTGGAAGATAAAAATCAGCTCAGAAAAGATAATGAGCGAAGAGATTTAGCGACAAAAAATGCAGAATTGCCAATTGAAGTTAGACGTTCAAAATCAGATTGTGGTAACATGACTAAGGTGTTTTTCCCTTCCATTTTATTGGAAATAAGAATTAGAACCAATAAAGCAAATGTAATGTAAGACATAGTTTTGGATAATTTCATTTAGAGGTATAGGTTGGATAGCTGAATTTACATTGCACTGGAATTACAAAAGGCTACTGGAGACAGTCCGGATTGGTTGGTGCGATTTTATGGCACACTGGCCATATTTGGGCATGGTACGCCAAACACAAGACAGACAGTAACTGTTGGCTGCATTACATTCTATGGCGCAAGGACTATATTTGGCCAAACTACGCCAAACGCAAGACAACGTCAAGTAATGGAAAAACAGGTTTTTCTGACACAGAAGTGAGACATAACCCAGGGAGGAATAGAACCTACGTCAAGTAATGGACATACAAGGAAAGTTTTACCGACACAGAATGGAGAAAATACACTCAGCCTACAACTCGCAGGTTGCTAGAGCTATGGGCAAACCCACTGAGTCACGACGACCCCGCGACGGTCCGGGATCAATCCCGAAGGGAAAAATCCGAGGACGACATCTCGTAATTTTGAATCACGGTCAGATGACGAGGTCATCACCAGAAATCAAGAAGGGAAAGATCCGACATTTAGAGACATGAAATAAGATATGAAGTTTGTGTAACGACACTGTCAACAATAGATAGAAGCAAAGCCCGATTTGTAGTTATTCCGCATGATTCAGGGGTCATGCGAAATAAAGAGGGTCTTTTTAGACTTCTTTAAGGATATTTTTAATTTTTTGAGGCAATATTTCACGGATCGCAGCAGAATAACTTGCGAGTGCACAGGTAAAGTTTTCAATCATGAGTCTCGCGGACTCAGCATTTAAAAACTAAGTTTTAGCCAACCTATAAATAATATGAACTCGATTGGACGATCTTCATTTCTATTGATTTTTGAATGCAAGTGATATAAAATCAGAGGCGTAGCTAAGGTGGTTCCGAGCGCCAATGGTAGGTAATTGATGGTTTGGTTGGGTTATTTGGCCATGTTGCGCCAGACACAAGATATACAATATCAAGTAATGGATATGTTACCGTGAAAGACCGAAATTGGAGAATGTCGACTTTCACCGGTGAATGTCGACACATACCAAATACGTCGGTGAAAGATCGAATATTTCATTACATTTTTGTACTTTCGGACCCTCAGCGGTGTATGTCGACAATCACAGATATGCTCTGGTGGAGGTCGAAAAGAGGGGAACCGAGGTTTTTTTCCGATACCCTAATTTATACTGAATGGATACTGCAGTGAATCGTGATCTTTTTCTTGAAAAGTTAAATGCATTAATTGCGGGTAAATGAGAAGACAATTGTTTTTATTTTTCTCAAGAAAAGTACTCTAAAATACTTTCTGAAATGTTACGAACCTCACAAAAACAATTTCCTCCTGCTCAAATTGGTGATACTGTACGAATACAAGTCCCTGATGTCGACCGTGGTCGTACAGATAGCCGAAATGTGTTAGCGGTTGTTGTTGGAATAGAAGACTCCGACTTCTATAAACTGGCAAATAAAAATGGTACCCTCAAGCAGCTTTACACACGTAATCAGTTCGTAATTTGTAAAGAAAAGTTACTTTCCATGAGATTTCTTTTCAAGAAATGTCGCTGAGAGAAGCAGCTGCAGCTAATTCGAGAAGCGGGGGGCAAGGCTATACACGCTGTCATTGCAAAAGGAAGTGTTCCACAAATAAACGCAGTTGTAAAAGCAAGGGACTCTTGTGCAATTCAAAGTGTCATAATAGTTTAAGTTGTTGCAATAAATAAGATTTGAATCACATAATTAAGTAAGTTTTTTATTACTATTATTTTCTTTTCTCATTTAGAATGTACTGTATAATTAAGTAAGTTTTTAATTTCTATTATTTTCTTTTCTCATTTAGAATGTACTGTTTGTTTTAAGTTCTTGGTCACTCCTCTCAGAAAGAGGCGAAAAAGTTACGTCACCCTTGTGACGTTTTATCGCGACTGAAATACGGAGAAGAAAATATAAATCTCCGACATGTTCAACATTCACCATTAGTGCATGGTGAATGTCGACATTTGCCGGTGTAAGTCAGAAATAATGGTATTTAGCAAATATTTCGGACATACACCAAGCGACTATGTGAATGTTGACATTCACCGGTGAAAGTCAACATTCTCCAGATTTCGGTCTTTCACTGTAACAGATATACACACAAGTAAAGTTTTACTGACAGAAATACACCAAGGGGAATCGAACCTGCGCTGCTTACAACTCGCAGGTTACTAACACAGTGGGTATACCCACCGAGCCACGCCACGTTAGGTCACACACGACGTTCACTAAGCAGGTAGATAAATTAGCGTCGCACTGGAGCAACACAGCTAGCTTTAGCGGAGGTCAGGGGTCAATCTCGAAGGGAAAGGCCCGAGGGCAACACCTCATAATTTTGAATCACGGAATTCAGATGAGGTCAACACCTGAGCTGGCACCCCGCTCCAAATTTCCCCGCCAACGTGAGGATATTTGAGGCCACGACAGATTTAAAGTGTATCAGCCCTCTTGTACATGACAATCTTTGGCTGGACCTAATCTCGAACTCGCAACCTTCTGCTTGCTAATCCGCGACTTTACCAACTGGGCTACTGCAGCCCAATGAATAAAGGGGGCGCCATTTCTGAAATATTTATTTAAACGTTTCGTAATTTTTCTTGGAAAAATGTTTTATAATTTTAAGCACCATTTTGTCCTTGTCACAACAGTATTTGCTAGGCTTGTACAATGAATGCGTTCAAAAATCAATTCTTCCTTTCGTATAAACCCAGCAGTCGTATTTTTTGAGAAGAGACAAGGCCATAAAATTATCTTCTCACAAACGTCTGGAGACCACGAATTAAGACAGGGAGTAGCACTTACTTCCGTCCTAAAGATCCATTAACAAAGCTCGGACTTTTAATGCAGTCAATAAAATAGTCATCTAAATTTAATGAATTAAAAGTGAACAGTAATGTTTTAATAAATATGGTACTAATTAGCATAATTTATACTGATTATTAAAATAATGTGCATTAAGCGCATTAGTTTGTTAAATACGTAATATTTGCGTATCAAGAGTGCAGCATCAAAATCGTATGCTCTAAAGGTCTAGACTCGCTGTGTTCTTGTAAAAGGTAAGATTTAAAAAATGCAAGTCTTTTAAACAAATATTTAGACATGTTAAGGGTTCTTAAAAACAAATAAAATATCAGGCCTTTGTAAGTCCGAGACTCAACCGTGAAGTACATAGGGAAAACTAGGGGTTCGGTTCCCTTGAATTGATGCCCTCCGAGATATCCAAACCAAGCTGATAATAAACCCACTAATGAAACCCGCTGTGCACATAGTTAATCTTATTTGTTTGTTTGAATACTGATTTGTAAAGAGAAAAGCTCACTTACCGCTGGCATCAGGGACCTCCTCTGTGGGGGCCTCCTGCCCTGGGGACCCCGGACCCGGTCCTTGTTGGCGTTCACCAGGCGGTCGGGGGTTTCTTCGGGAATCGCCTCCTGATCAACAGAAGCAACAGGCTCCATGTTAGTTTGACAAAAACACCCTAGCGATCTCGTGGATCTACTCTCTGAATCGATCCACGAGAACCGAAATCGAATGATCGTATCGATCTCCTTGATACAATCAACTTCCAATTCTCCCGCTGGGTCGGTCACGTTGGCGTGGTGTGGATAGGTAGGTATTTTAATTAACGTAGCACTGGAGCAACACAACGGGCTATTGGCAACGGTCCGAGATCAAACCCGAAGGTAAAGATCGAGGACACCACGTAATCATCCAAGGAGGAATACACCTGACAGGAATTGGACCTGCGCAACCTACAACTCCAAGGTTGTTAGCGCAGTGCGCCACTTTGGATGGGGGGTATTTCAATTAACGTCACACTGGAGCAACACAACGGGCTATTGGTGACGGTCCGGGATCAATCCCAAAGGGAAAGATCCGAGGACAACACCACGTAATTTTGAACCACGGTCAGATGACGAGGCAACACCTGAGCTGGCACCCCACTCTCCAAACTTCCACACCACGCCAACCACTTTGGATAGCAAACGGGAGGGTTGTGAGTTCAAAACTCGTTCCAACCGAAGATCGCCATGTACGTGGGGGCTGGTGCATGTTAATTTTATCATGGCCCTAAATGTCCTCACGTTGACGTAGGTAGGGGATTTGAAGAGTGGTCTGCCAACTCAGGTGTGGACCTAATTAACCTAACCGTAGTTTAAAATTACGAGGTGTCGTTCTCGGATCTCTACCTTCGGAATTGATCCCGGCAGTCACCAACAGTCCGTTGTGTTGCTCTAATATGACATTAATTCAGGTAGGTAGTTAATTAACGTCACACTGGAGCAACACAATGGGCTACTGGCGAGGGTCCGGAATCATTCTCGATGGGAAAGATCCGAGGACAACGCCTGGTAATTTTTAACCACTGTCAGATGACAAGGCCACACCTGAATTCTCATCTCCAAAGCTGGCATCTCACTCTCCAAACTCCAAGCCAAAGTGAGGACATTTGAGGCCACGACAGATTTAATGTGCACCAGCCCCGTGTACACGACGGTCTTTGGTTGGACCATGTTTCGAACTCGCAACCCTCCGATTGATAATCCGTTACTCTTGCAACTAGTCTACCGCGGCTTAATTCAAATATCTACATTGCTCACTGCGCTAACAGTCTGAGAGTTGTAGAAGGCACAGGTTCGATTCCTTCAACTTATCCTGAATGTATTTCTCTTCTGTGTCAGGAAAACTTTCCTCGAGCGTATGCCTATTACTCGCGGACAATTCAGAAACGGATCCTCGAGATCAAGCACACAAGTCCGAACATATGTGCACTCAATCAATCACTTGAGAATAAATCTTTAAGTCGTATACATGCATCAATCCGAGATCAATCCCGAAGGGAAAGATCGAGAACGCCTCGTAATTTTGAACCACGGTCAGATGACGAGGTCCAACACCGAAGGACAATCTGAAGTTCACTGCCTTGAAATTTGATGACGTTAGGAGATCGATCCTATTATACCCATGAATCGATTTTTTTACTGTAGATCTGATAATGCCTAAGCGTGATAAAACCGAACTATTTGCGTCGCAATGAATTGATAAGAAACGATAAGACCTCGAAACAGCGCCGATATGAACAAGGCGAGCTTTGTTTCCCGTTTTTAATCGTTCAAGAGGCGATTGTTTTCACGAGTGCCCAGACCCGTTCACAGCAGTGGGGCGTGTGGTAGGTGCTACGCGACGGTTAATAAGATCTACAGCTTAAAAGTGTAATCGGAATCACTGCCAATATTCATGTCTTGACCGAGATAAGAACCCGGAACTTGTTGAATAGAAGGCTGAGTCTAATGAAATTCAGCGAAGAAATTTGCATATATCTAGCTAAATTTTATTTATATTAAATATTTAAATAATAACGATTCACACAGTGTCCATCCTCTATACATCTGTTCAAAGCTTTGTTCAAACGTGATTTCTTTGAAAAGTTAATCTGGAATCTTGGATAGTAAACACCGTCTACAGTGCCATGATGCGCTAGTAAGGTAGGTAGTTAATGAACGTCGCACTTGAGCAACACAATGGGCTATTGATGCACTAGTAAACTGCTCAGTCAGTAAATCCGCATTTCATTCATACTTTGTATATTTGGTGATTTGAATTTTAAGTGCCCTTCAGAATACATAATACTTAATCGGCCAGTGAGAGTATTTCGTGGTTATAGTCATAGGGGAGATAAGTAGAATGAGTAATGGTAACTTTTTATGTTTAGGTATTTGTAGGCATTATGTAGGTAGTAGGTATTTTAATTAACTTCACACTGGAGTAACAACGTTTTTATGTGTCAGCATCATATGACCTAAGGGCCGCGGTGGCCCGGTTGGAAGAGTAACGGACTTGCAACCGAAGGGTTGCGAGTTCGAATCCAGCCAAACACCGTCGTGTACAAAGGGGGCTGGTGCACGTTAAATCTGTCGTGGCCTCAAATGTCCTCACGTTGGCGTGGTGTGGAAGTTTGGAGAGTGGGGTGCCGGCTCAGGTGTTGCCTCGTCATCTGACCGTGGTTCAAAATTACGTGGTGTTGTCCTCGGATCTTTCCCTTTGGGATTGATCCCGGACCGTCACCAATAGCCCATTGTGTTGCTCCAGTGTGACGTTAATTGAAATGCCCCCCCCCATATGACCTAAACATAGTAACATAACCCTTAGACTACTTTGATCTTCAAACGAACATTTATCATCTGTTTGGTCCACGAAACGGAGACGACCATCCATCGATTCATCCTGATTGGTCCGTGCGACATAAAGTAGACTTTGGTGACTTGGTCATCTTTGTCACCACGCTAGAAATGCGCATTCGCTCATCTCCATGCCATAAGATGTTATACCACCAAATGAGGCGATAAAATGCCAAATCGGCCAACCAATTAAATTTTTCACAGCAGTCACATGACTACTGTTGGACACGCTGGCCACATTTTTTGAAGCTTCTCTCAATCATCGTCCTTCTAATAAAATAGACAGACCATGGGACGGAGTCATAAGATCTCAGATGGGTAAGTTACGTAATCTTAAGAATCGACTTGGGCTATCGAAGTACAAACTAGCGCTTTCAATCACACCGGATAAATACACTGGCGGGAAAAATTAAAGAATTATAAAAACTCATGTAACTTGAATGAATTTGCAGCTAAGAACATGGAACTTGCACAAGATCTTTATTTTGTCATGCCTGACATATCTTCAAAATGCAGAATATTCTATTTCAGCAAAAAAATCAATTTAAATAAGAACATAGGAAATGTGATATAAATGGGTTGGGTAAAGTTGGTGTTACAACTTTTTAGAGACACAGAAAAAATTAATAAGGTGTGTGGTCACCCCTGACCAAAATGCAAGATTTACAGCGATTTTCCATGCTGTGTATTAGATTGTCCAGGAGTTCCTGCGGTAACAAAGTGTATCCACGATGAATACCGCCTTGAAGCTCCTGAAGAGTACTAGGTGGGGACGGCAATGATGCAAGTCAGCGTCCTAGTGCGTCCCACACATGTTCTATCGGATTTAAATCCGGAGAATATGCGGGGCCACTCCATCCGCTGGATTCCTTCGCCCTCAAGGTAATCGGTCACTAGTGCAGCGCGATGGGGATGAGCATTATCATACATTACGAGGAAGTTATTACCAATTGCACCCCTAAACAACTTGATGTAAGGATCAAGAACCTCATCTCTGTTTTTTCAGCATTCATAGTTGCACTGGTAAAAATGTGAAGGTCGGTGCGGCCATTCAAAATTATGCCCGCCCATACCATTTTTCACCACCTTTGTACCGATGCCTTTCACGGATGTTTTCAGGCTTATTGCGTGTGTTTTGCTCCCTCCAGATTGTAACATGTCTGGAATCACTTTCCAAACAAAAGCGAAGAGAACTCGGCTCCAGTCCGTGGTACTCCAGTCACGATGATCTCTGCACCACTGCAACCTGGTGCGCTCTGCAGCCCGAGTTAGTGGGACACAAATCATGGGTTTCCTTGCATACAGCCAGCCCTCTTTTATGCAGCATGTCACTCACAGTATATCTAGATAGTCGAGTTCCTGTAGCTGCAGCGAACTCCCTTGAAATCTGGGCTGACGTCAGTTGCCTATTTCTTTTAGCAATCGTTGCCAAATAACGGTCCTGAGAGTCTGTTGTGGCACGTTTTCGACCTTGACCTGGTTGTCTGCTTACATCACCAGTGTCTTTAAACTGTTTCCAGGTTCTTGACATGACGCTTTTGGCTACTTTTAGATCTTTACAGACCTGTGTCAGTGTCTGTCCTCCTTCCATTCTCCCTATTAAACGCCATTTCTCACAATCCGTCAAATGCCTTCGCAACGACATGTTCCACCTTCCATACGCGAAAATTTCATCCTACTCGTGCAATCCTTGACATTCGAATTTTAAGCAACCCCTTGCACTTCTTTCCACACGTTCCGATAGAACGGGTGCAAAAATGTGCATATTTCTGTGTTGCGAAGGTGAATCCCATTGGATGACGTGATAACGTTGACCTTGAGTTACCAACCACCTTTCATTGGACTTCACTTAATAGAATTAATATAAAGCACCGTTTATAGTAGTTCCTTCAATTTTTCCCGCCAGTGTACTTTGACCAATCAGTAATGGGTCTCATATTGGGATTTGCTTTTTCCCACAGGCACGTGGCAGATCTTCAAACAAATCTATCGGCCGAAATAAGAGGCCACGGTAGCCCGGTTGGAAGAGCAACGGACTAGCAACCGGAGGGTTGGGAGTTCGAATCAAACTAAAGGTGGGTGCACATTAATCTGTCATGACCTCAAATGTCCTCACGTTGGCGAGGTGTGGAAGTTTGGAGAGTGAGGTGTCAGCTCAACTCTGTGACTTCGTCATCTGACTATGATTTAAAATTACGTGGCGTTTTCCTTGGATCCTTCCCTTTGTGATGGACGCCGGACCGTTGCCGATAGCCCGTTGTGTTGCTCCAGTGCGACAGTAATTAAAATACTTACCATCCAACTGGGCTATCGCGGCCAAATAGTACCTAAGAGTAGGTGTTTAAAAGTGTAGTATCAAGTTAAAAACAAAGAAATTATTTCAAAAATAATCAAAATAGGGAATTACAATTAAAAAAGTCATTACTCGTGAGAAAAAAAATGAAACGTTTTCTGTACTCAGTGCAAAATTTTCATGTCGATTTCATTCGAATAAAATACCCGAGGCATTATTGTTGAGCTGGAGTTTTAACTGCTCAATAGAAGATGCCGGAGAGAAAGAGAGAGGGTCTCACCTGCGTCCTCTTCCTCCTCGCCAGGCGCGTCTCTTCGATGGCTGACCGGATGGAGGAGGTCCAGCCCTCGAACTCCGCAACCGTCTCCGCACAAAACTGGTGTCGGTTCTGAAAGAGAACGACTAGAGTTAGCTCTCCAGATCGACACTCGTTGCAGTGTTTCAAAAAACATTTTGCAGGTAGGTATGTGTAATTAACGTCGCACTGGATCAACACAACGGGCTATTGGCCACGGTCCGGGATCAAAACCGAAGTGAAAAATCCGAGGACAACAGCACATAATTTTGTACCACGGTCAGATGGCGAGGTCACACCTGAGCTGGCACTCCACTCTACAGTTTTTGAGAAAGGGTTGCAACTGAGCACCCAATACAATCCAGCTCTGGCAAGTTGGGATTTGAGTCAAGTGTTTTTGAACGAGTCTACTCGTTACATTAGGGTGCAAGTTAAACGTAGGCAATACCCTCCCATAGTTGGCGTCTTCTAGCTCAAAGTTTATTGTTCTATTCTGGAACCGATAGCAGTGATTATGAGTCGGTGAAACAAATAATCGCACAAGGCGATCGTCCTACATGTTTTTTCTTAGGGAGCCTTTCTTGTGAATTTAATACATTTCTTGAAATGGATTCCTTTATGGCGCTTACTGTATACTGCGGCTCCGACGTGAAGGCAGACGACTTTGGGTCAGTCGATTTTTGAAAAGGTTTGAAAGCGCGTTTGAAGAAGGCTGCCATAAGCAAATGCATCACTGGAAATCGCCATGAATGGTTTTCCCCTTCGCCAATTCGTTATTACTGCTTTCGCTTTCGGCACAAACGATAAACGTAGAACCAGAATCCACACTAAAAACGCCAATTGTGGAAAGGATTTGTTTATGTTACCGCCAGTCCCCTAATTTAACTGATAGACTCGTTCAAAATCTATTGACTCATGCCTTCACCCTGTAACCACTTAATACCAACTTTTCCGGATTTTTTCTGGAAGTCTTCAGGAAAAAAACTTGTTT
Source organism: Meta bourneti (assembly GCA_933210815.1). Lineage (NCBI taxonomy): Eukaryota > Metazoa > Arthropoda > Arachnida > Araneae > Tetragnathidae > Meta > Meta bourneti. Next base: position 53,762,533 of record OW119928.1, read on the forward strand.
TTCTGGTCATCTGGACGGAAAAAAAGTTTTCCGCATTTTTATTTAGGGAGAAAATTTTCAAGTGACGCCAATTCCAAAGTTTTGGTGCAAAGTCGTGGCAATCATGAAAGAACATCGGGATCAATGATTGTTAGACTCGTGAATACCTTCTTTGGGGCACTAATTTTCAAGAAAAGCCTACAAATATACCCCTAAAACGCTCAAGAAATAGTTTAAATCCTCATTTTTGCCATACAGAGGCTGTTCGGACATTTTTTGAATAATTTTGATGAGCTGTAACAAAATTTGTATGTTACGAAAGAATTTTATTTTCGCAGCAGTTAAATTGTTAAAGTATAACTTATCGTCTGTTAACTGTTTTGTTTGCTTTTAAATAAACAATGGATGGAAGGCTATGTTTTCGCTCTTTCCGAAGAGAATTATGCTTATTCAATTATTCAAAAACGCTGTAAGTCATGGTTTTCGATATTTAAAGGTACGATAAGTAATATTAATGAGAAAGGAAAAAAACGTAAGTGGAAAAATACTTCCAAATACGTATCGAAAAAGAAGAGAATTTCGGAGAATATTTGTAAAGTAAGATCTTTAATTTTAAAAGAGAATCTGCTAAGTCCAAGGACTATTGCAAAGTCATTAAAGTGTTCAGTTTCAACTGTAAATAAAATAATTAACAGTGATTTGAATCTTAAAAAGGCCCAAAAATACAACGTTCATCATCTATCTCCACATTGCAGAACGCAGAACTCGCTGCAAAATTCTGTATGAGAAGTATTTAGCTGGAGAAAGATGGAAAATGTGACAATAGACGAAGCGTGAGTGTATTTAAATGACTGCAATAAAAAAGAAACATTTATTATCATAAAAGAGGAGAAAAAATCTTAAAACGTAGATCAAAGAATCTAAAGAAACTTTCTCTAAGGGATTCATGATTGCTGCAGGTTTTGCATATAATGGAAAATTAAAAGTAAAGAGAGTGGGAAAATGCACAAATCAACTCCACATACTATCAAGACCATACTTTATCCCCAATGTTCAAAAAAGAAATACCATATCTTTACCCATAGTGCCAACAATCAGTAGAGCTGCATCACGATAAAGCAAGCAGCCACACATCTAAATCCACTATTAAATTCTTAGAAAATGAACAAGAAACTGGTATCAAGTCAATGCCCTTTACTGATATTCCAGCTAAATCTCCAGATGTCTCACCAATGGACTTTTAAAAAGAGCATTATCGAAACGTCGACCGGAAACCATTCAAGGACTTTGGAAAACTGTGGAACAAGAATGGGACAAAATACCTCTGTCGACACAACAAAAATCATTATTATCATGGAAATTAAGGTGTAGAAAGATAGTTAACAATAAGGGCTATCAAATAGAACATTTAAAACACACAAATTTTATGTAAAAAATTGATCTTCAGTCCATTAAAATCGTTCAAAAAATGTCCGAACAGCCTCTGTATTTAACGTCATTTACATAAAATATGACCAAATCGGTTAGGCCGAGTTCAAAATGCTCCCAAACACAAACAGCAGTAGAGTAGGGTTACCTTTGCTGCCTAAAACTGAGGGGGATCAGGGCAAGATACTGCCAAACCACATTTTTGATCAAATTAAACTGAAGTGATTTACTATGGTAGCAAACAAATAGCAATCTGTTGCAAAGAATTTCCTTAAAATGCCGATAGCAGATGCCAGTTTTCTTGCCCCTATACATTCTAGAAGTTTCTGGCAGCAAGAAAGTGCCAAGCATTAGGTTTAACTACGGCAAGCAGAATACTCCAATTTGGTAAAAAAAAAAAACAGATTTGTCTGCAAATGAAAATGTGGATTCTTATTATCTACACTTACAGATACAGATGTTTCAATGATCATTGAGAATAAGTGTTGCTTGGCGTTATATTTATCCAGAGAACATCACTTTCCAAGGTTGGTTAGGTTATATTTAATTCTTTTGTTTATAATACGTATCTATGAAAACATTTGTCACTCTCACTCATAGAATTCTTATGCTTATCAAGACTGCTTCATTTTTGTGTTACCTAGTTTTAGTCATTTTCAATGATAAAGACAAAATTTTATGGCTCAGCATTATTTCACCTAAACTCAATAACCAATGCCATACGCCTGTCTACGATTTTGCTGTTTGGGAAAAGATCATCCAAGATTGGTTAGAAGGCTTTGGGTCATGAAACATATTTCGTATGAATATGGAATTTGAGGGATGCAGAATACAAGCACAAAAGAAAGGAAATAAGTTTTCTCTGCTTAAAACGGAAATACAATGTGCCACATGAAATATAGAAAATAAAATTCCGGATGTTCCTAAAGCTTCTCTCTTAATTTCATTTCACCAATCTCCTATCTTTTGGATCTTGCGCCATAAAACCCCAACGTCCAATCCAATCGACCATAGTTACTACATAAACCAGACTCCTGATCCTGAGAAAACAGGAGTAGTTGAGATAACATGAATCAAATAATGTTTTATTTAAGTGAGGCTTAGTTATTCCGTGCTCATTTTATATATTTTTGTCATTGTTCAAAAATTATTATGAGCGTCTGATTGTAAAAACAAACACTGAGATTCATTTTGAGAAGTAATGGAAACCCTGCCCCGTTAATTGACTTATTTTACACTGAATTAAGAAATAACAAGTTTATTGTAAGTAGAATATACTTTGAATACTTAAGTTACATTTTTTTTTAATCTTGAACTTATCTAACATTTGCAATGATTTCAAATGGCAAGTATCGAAATATGTTTAAAAATGCATGAATACATTTTTGAATAAAATCACTGTGTTACTATTTAGGGTCAAAATAGTGCCAAGCCACTAAATTTTCGTGTGATGCTTAAAAAATACTTAATTATAAAGTATGCGACAGAAATATGCCATATATTGCCATACAGAACACTTGAAAGGCGCAAATGTTACTAATTTGGCTCGTTTAATTATTTTTCACTTAAAGAATTACTTTTCTGACAGTTGCGTGTTGATTTTTGTCTTAAAAATCTGTATTTATTTGGAGGTTGGCAGGTATACATAAACTATCGGAAGTGAGGGAAAAATCCGATTGTTGCGGAAGTATATGTTTCCCATACTATTCCGGATGTGACGTATGATTTGGTTTGTCGCTCTTCTGTCTTTTTTGCTACAAGGATAATTCGGCCGATGAAAGTGCACTCCGAATCCTACGAACAACCATGCCCACACTCAGATTCCAACTTAGAGCCAGTTGAACCGAGTGACAGAGCGGTAGCAACTCGTCTACCAGTCCAATCCCCAAGTGACGTCACAATCACATAGCGTGTTACTCGAATACAATTTCAGCGTGTCGCTTCTGAATTAAATCTCAATAGACAAACCTTTTTTCGTTTTGCTAATTTATTTAAATGAAACCATGCCCATGGATAGCTCATGACTGCTCCCAGAAGTCTGACTCGAACTCTTCCACACGTAGAGGAATTTAGACCAAACGGTTAATCAAATTTTAAGGTTCGTAACAGGGAGTATTTTTTGTTGTAGTTTGTTTACATTGAAAAACTTTCTCAAAATGCTATAATAAAATTTACAACGTCGCAGTTATTCCAAATGAATAAAATTAACTTTTTGAAAATAATTTGCCTATTTTTTATTTTTCATGAGATGGTCAAAGAGATGTTAAGATTACTTAAGTGATCGACATTTTCTCGAAGCTACATTTGGCGAAGTTCTCACCGCGATGTTTATTTGTGTGTTTAAAATTGTTGTTTCTCCTCCAGAAATACATCCTATTCGAAAAAAAATATGATCCAAAACAAACAAGAAAAAATACATACACAAAAATAGTTAGATAATAGATAAACAATTCATTGAAGCAGATTACTTATTGAATTGAAATCATTAAAAAATATGTCAACCTCCGAGAAAGAATTAGTTTAAAAATCTATTTATAGCCAAATCGTCTCATACATTCTTTTTTAAAAGTTTAACGTAAGGCAATTGGAGTTATTTAATCCTGAACTTTATTCGGAAAATTAAGGTTGAATATTTCACAATCCTCAAAGCGGAAGATTTTATGAAAGAATATAGAATTTTATCTAGATAGAAATAATGTCTAGTCGGATAGAAGATAAAGTAGACACTGGTTTTCTTGTTATTATTTGTTAATTTTCTATCACTATCTATTTCCTTCATAGAAAGCTCATGTTAGATACAGTCAAGAATTAGTTCAAAACTTAAATAGAGGCTAATTCAGAAGAAATGTCTATTGGATTCGAAATCCTACTGTTTTTTCAATACATCGTTCGTTTCCGAAATATTTGTGTTTTTCTGATCAAACAGTACCATTTCGTCAGTTATCCAAACAGGAAGTGAGAGACTCACGTCGAAGAACGCCTTGACGGAGGAGTCGAGGAAGAAGGCGAGCGGCTTCTTGGGGTCATCTTCACATACGTCATAGTACTCCAGGTTGAGCACTCCGCACGTCTTGTCCCGACCGCTGCTGTGCTGTGGACAGAGAGAGAACAGTGAGAATGACAAAAGCACTACCACGAGGAATATTGTTGCCACTAGGTCTGCCCTGGTTTGGTTTTTCACTTTAGGGTCACTTTTTGCTAATTAGACCGTGTTACGGCCAATGAGAATTTGAGCAAAAGAGGGCGCTGTGCGCGCCTCTGACGTTTTGACGTGTGTAGAGAATTGGCCGGCGCTGTTGTGCTGAGAGAGATCATGAAATGATGATGTAACAAGTTAACTGTAAATGTCTTAATGTCTGTTTTCGTTCTTGTCCTTGTTTTGTGAAAATAAATGTTGTGGCTGTAAATCGAATGCTGATCTTTCCAAATGAATCCACATCAAATAATAATTTGAGAAGACGTCAATTTTGGAGCGTCACAGACAGGGACCTATGTCAAGTCTGCCATGTCTGGATACTGAAGTGGGTCTTATCCCATATCCCTTAGATTGCCTGAAGAAATAGATTAAAGTTTGTCACATTGGCACACTTACTGATATGTGCTATGCCTTATTGAAAAGATGAATGGTAAATGCGTTGGGATGGACGCCGTATTTTCCTCTCTACCCATGGATGCGAATTCCTTGCCCCCCAAACATGAGATATTATAAGTACAGAGAGATTATATAGGGGGTCTGTTGAGAGGGCTGATGACCTTGAGAGAGTGCATTTCTTGTAAGAGGCAGATATCTTCGCCAGAGGAAAAGGCTGTGCATAATCGTGTTTGGCGATCGCCGTCGGTGATTATTTCTTTCGCCAACTCGCTGTTGTCGTTTCCGGCACCGACCGATGGGGAATCGGAACCACAAACCACGCTAAAGGTGCCAATTTTGGGAAAGCATTACCTGCGTTTAACCTTTTTCCAAATTGAACGTTTAGAGTCGTTTTAGCCCACTGACTCAAATGCCAACTCTAATTAGTGAGGATTTGCGTTGTTCCGAAAACACACGTGAATCACTAGGACACAATAACTTCCTGACGCATCCTCTTAGCGTCCTTACCGAGTAAGACCTTGTTAATTTTAAACTTTAATTTTGCCCTTTCAATGCCCTCGTATGAATGGGATGGGAGTTATAAGTGGGAGCTAAAAATTTCGAAAAAGTATTTATGGATGAAGATATCACCCTATAAAAACGCATTGTATACAACCAAAATTTATATTTTGAAAATTTTAAGGGGAGGTGGGACCCTTCATGTCTTATCGCCTCCTTAGACATCAAATATCAAATAAAGGTTTTTCATACACCTCCAGCCTTCATATTATTCCTGGAATATGTATTTATATATCTAGCCTCCACTGTTCAAGGGGATGGGACGCCAGACGTCCCTGATCGGGTTCGAGTCCTGGTCTAGGCATTGATGTTCGCAGTCGTACGGACTCCACTTTGACCAGTAGGCTACAGTCTGATTACCCCTCGTGTGGCAAAAAATGACAAACGAACCCATCGTTCAGGAGGGTGATTTAAAGTGGTATTAATAAAAAATGTTTTTGTTAATTGTTTATTTTAATCTGCCCTTTCAATATCGTATTTGATTTCCTTTTATGAGGGTTCGTTGCGAAGTGTGGAGGTGGGAGGTGAACGGCCTAACTGTTTGTGTTTTGCGTTTCCACAGAAGGGAGAACGCTGATCGATTCGGGCTTTTCCGCGGGTCTGTCATCATCGGATGTCAATGACGCGTCACATTTCCCTCCTTTCGGTATTTCCATTCCAAACACGAAATAAACGCTCACTGGAAATGTTCTGATTCAAATTGGGTGCGTTTTATGGCCGTTGGAATAGCATATTTTGTCGGTTCCATTTTAGGCTTTTTTTAATAAATAGGTGACCTTTCGGCAATAATTTCACACATAGAAAATCTAAAAAAGTTGGAATTGCGTGCTCCACAAACCTTTTTTCACACTTTACATATTAGTCATTTAATTCTTGTTTCTCTACAGAATAATATCTAATTACAGAGAACAAAAAATACATAAATACAGTTAGATAAGGTATAACAAAAGCATACATTCTTTTTTAGTTTAACCAAAAATCATCGAGTTTCTGGTGATATATCTGGGGTCGTAAATATCAATACAAGGAACCAAAAAGGACGAATCAAATTTGCTACATAGGACGTAACATTTTTTTGTTGAAGCCATATCTCTACGGAGCTTCAAAGTAATGATACTATTTCGCAATTCAGAACAATGCACGCAAAAATTCATAATTCTTAAACTAAATGTATCTCAAAAACTTATTCTGTATTCTTTCAATATTTTTCTCACATTTCCCCTTGTGTGGGGGGCCCCGTTTCTCGAGAGCACTCGCAATCGAGGGCAGACGTTTATTTTTGGAGCACCTTCTGGGGCGAGCAGAACACAGAAGAGCACAAGAATCAGTGGCTCCCAACCAGGACTCCGTAAGAGCTGCGAGCGTGAACACAAGTATCAGTTGGATGAAGGGTGTTACTGTGAAGAAGGAACAGATAACAATATTCCATTTTTGGAGGGAGTAATGTATTAACACATTAGGGAGAACTAAGGCAGGGGTGAGAAACTTTTGATGTTGGAAGGCAGCGTTAATTTAACTAATCAAATAAGGCCGCGATCAAGAAACTTCTATAAAAATATTCTTAAAACTGCATTATTTCGTAAAATTCTAAATGTGTTCTTAATTTCAAAAAATGAAAACTATTTGTTAATTTTAAAGTTGACTAAGGGCTCAGTATGCCCACTGCGCTAGCAACCTTCGAGTTGTAGGCGGCGCAGGTTCGATTCCTGTCAGGTGCATTCCACCTTGGGTGTATTTCTCTCTCCTGTGTCAGGAAAAACTTTCATTGTGTGTGTCTATTACTTGATATTGTATGTGAACGGGTGGCTAAGTCGGACTGCTACAGAGATGGCTCCGAGATCTTATGATCAATAGCAGACGCGCTCTACCTATGACTGGGATAAGAGAAGAAAAAGAAAGTTGACTAATCTTTTAATGACTTTGTCGTTTTTTCTTTTGGAAAGCATTTGAATATTTGGTTGGTTTTGGGGTTTTTAATGGCGCAAGGGCCATATTTGGTCATGCTGCACCAGACACGACATACAATATCAAATAATACAATGAATATATCAATAACAATGAAAGCATTGGAATATTTGGTTGGTTTGGGCGTTTTAATGGCGCAAGGGCCATATTTGGTCATGCTGCACCAGACACGACATACAATATCAAATAATACAATGAATATATCAATAACAATGAAAGTTTTACTGACACAGTAGAGAAATACACCTAGGTAGGAATGCACCTAACAGGAATCGAACCTGCGCTGCCTACAACTCGAAGGTTGCTAGTGCAGTGGGCATACTGAGTCACGACGGCCCCTTGAATTATTTGGTTGCGGCATGGAGATTCAGTTTCAGTTGATCCTCTAGTATTGTGACCTTAAGGGCGTCTTGATTTGAGTTAGGTAGAATGTAGATTCGCAGCAATAAGTGGTTGGAAAAAGCAAGAAAGTTTTTTCGGGCATGTTGCCGAAAGCGTGGGTATTCTATTGCATTTTTCCACGTTTCAATTGGATCTTTCTCAGAATCGAACGACTTTAAAATGTCATCTACCGAGAGCTCAATCAATTCCATCTGTTGTTCTTTAGTAGCCTTGGTGACATCAACTAGGTGACGCTGAAATGCTAATTTGAGTGTGATGACATGAATCTCAGTCAGTGAACCTATCATAGTAAGTTATAGGACATATTAGAGTTGCAATCGAACTAAATCATGAGCATATCAGCCGCCAATTTAGGCCTTATGGCTCACTAATGTTCAAATTATGACGGTCAATTGGGAGGATTATTTCATTTTAACTTATATTATTCATTGGTAGTTTAAATATGTTCGTTTAAAAATATAAGACGCACAAACATGTATTGAAACAAATAAAAGGATTTGTTTAATTGAATTTGGTTGACGTTGTGTGGAAGTTTGGAGAGTGGAGTGCCAACTCAGGGGTGACCTCGTCATCTGACCGTGGTTCAAAATTATATGGAGTTGTCCACGGATATTTTCCTTTGGGTTTGATCCTGGACCGTCATCAATAGCCCGTTGTGTTGCTCCAGTGCGACGTTAATTAAAATACTATACCATACCAATTAAATTTAGATTCAGTCAAAAGGCCGCACTTAGAACCTAGAAAACCACATGTGGCCACAGTTTCCCCACACGTGCTCTATGAGGATTAAGATGGTATTTCCTCTTTATAGTTGGGGCCGCGGTAGCCCGGTTGGAAGAGTAACGGACTAGCAACCGGAGGGTTGGGAGTTCGAATCCAACCAAACACCGTCGTGTACAAATGGACTGATGCACGTTAAATCTGTCGTGGCCTCAAATGTCCTCACGTTGGCGTGGTGTGGAAGTTTGGAGAGTGGGGTGCCAGCTCAGGTGTTGCCTCGTCATCTGACCGTGGTTCAAAATTACGTGGTGTTGCTCTAGAATCTATCCCTTTGGGATTGATCCCGAACCGTCACCAATAGCCCGTTGCGTTGCTCCAGTGTGACGTTAATTAAAATATCTACCTACCCTTTTATAGTTATAGTAGTTTCTTATATACTTTTAATACAGTAATTTTTACAGCAATAGTTAATTTCCATCAAAAATTAAAATATTAACATCTTCACAAATTAAAATGGAAAGAATAGTTTATTTGTCTCAATTATCTTCATTTTAAGGACTTAAATTTTGTTTTGAACAGGCCAGCATCAGGCCTCATTTGCCCCTGATCCAAAGAATCTAGCTACGCATCTGGGTCGAACATAAAAGTACTTCAAAAGAGGTTTAATATTTTCTGGCAGTCCCTATCAAATTTTAAAACTAACTCTTTCCCAGGCTTTCGTAGAAATCAATTGAGCAAAATTTCTACACTCCGTCGAAGACAAAATATCTGCAGTTGGAAGTGGTATCTTTGGAAGTACCGAAATTAAAGTTGCTAACCCACTGAAATTTGTGAAAACCGATTAAAATAAAAATAACTTTCTCTGTCTAGTGCAAATCAATAGAAATGAGACCTCAGCTGCCGGATAGAAGCAGCTCGGGGACCAAGTGTTGTGCTCTTTGCGCCACCTTGTGGATCATTCGTTGCAAGTTCCCTTTATTCAGTTTAAAAAAGTCTCCATGCTATTTAGAAAAAAGTGTAGGTTAGCAGAGGAACAATTTACTCAAATTCAACTATGAATACTTGAATATGTACGTAGTTGAATTTACGTCGCACTGGAGCAGCATAACGGGCTATTGTTTACGGTCCTGCATTAATTCCAGAACTACACTGGTGTTCAAAATTAAGAGAATTTGCATATTTTGTCGAATTTCTCGAAAAGTACTGAACGAAAGGTAAAACCAATGCTTCCAATCAAAGATGCAAATCTTTAGTATCGAATACGTAAGTTTACATGTGCGTGTAGGAGGTGCATTTAGAGGAACAAGCTTTCTAAGCGCAAGTGACAATTTCCGCGCTTCGTTCGCTCGCACACATCGTCGATGTAGGTATTTTAATTAACGTCACAATGGAGCAACACACGGGCTATTGGTGACGGTTCGAGATCAATCCCCAAGGAAAAGATCCGATGACAAGTACACGCAATTTTGAACCACGGTCAGATGATGAGGTCACACCTGAACTGGCACCCCACTCTCCAAACTTCCACACCACGCCAAGATGAGGCTATTTGAGGCCCCAACAAATTTAACATGCACCATCCCCTTTGTACACGACGCTCTTTGATTACATTTGAACTTGCAACCCTCCGTTTGCTAATCCGTTACTCTTCCAACCAGGCTACCGCGGCCCGCACTCCTCGACGAATTTCGAGGTGTTTTTTTTTTTTGCAACATTCGGTGAAATTCAAAAGTAAATAGTTAAAATGAGTAACCACCAGCGTTTTGATGATGGAATGAGGTGATGAATCGTAGGGAGACTGGAAGCAGAGCAGTCTCAAGTGCAGATTAAATGTAACGTCCAGCGTAGTGTCGAACTTATAGAAACAGTTTAAGGATACCGGACCCGTAGAGAGAAAGCCTGGGAAAGGTCATCCAAGAGCCACGACGGCCAATGAAGATCGATTTGTCCATTACAGCGAGGCGTAACAGGAGTGCAACAGACTCTTAGTTCTGTAGTGACCTTCACGCAGCCACAGGAAACCGAGTTTCAAGGGTTACGTAACAAGGTACACTAAAACTAACACTTAACGAGGAGCACATTGGAACTCAGCTGACAATAACACTTCGATGTATCGGTTGTTGGGGAGAAGGAAAAAGCTATCTTCCGGTAGCTCGGTTTGAATATCTGTTGCGTGGTTCTGAGAAAAAGCATGAATCTTAACATGGGAGAAATTATTGATTGGTTCAAGTGATTAATCCAAGCGCGTAGAAAAAAACACTAATCTGTGCTTTGGTAGCCAAGGGCAGCAGTGCCCGGTTGGAAGAGTAACGGATTAGCAACCGGAGGGTTGCAAGCTCGAATCCAACCAAACACCGCCGTGAACAAATGGACTGATGCACGTTAAATCTGTCGTGGCCTCAAATGTCCTCATGTTGGCGTGGTGTGGAAGTTTGGAGGGTGAGGTGCCAGATCAGGTGTTGCTTCGTCATCTGACCGTGATTCAAAATTACGTGTTGTTCTCGGATCTTTTTCTCTTTGGGATAGATCATGGACCGTCACCAATAACCCGTTTTGTTGCTCCAGTGTGTCGTTAATTAAAATACCTACCTACCTACCTTTGGTAGCCAATCGATACAAGTCGATTCATAAGCCCACGTGATTTACCCTTCTGAGATCTCACGACAGTCCGCATGCTTCGTTTACTTCATTAGAAGGTCGGTTGGTATGCCGTCGAGAAAACTTGCTGATTGGAAATAAAACGGAATGAATTTATACATTAATAAATGCGCTTTTAACTCTCCAAGCGTTTGGACGAGACATCTCGTCCCAGATCTTATCAATTTTGCTAATGACGAGATACCTCGTCGAGACAAAACAAGTTATTTGAGTTATTCCAAGGGGAGTGAAGATCCAAGAAGGAAAAACAAATTGTCCTTTGCCCAGCCTGGTGACGATTTGGAAGAAGTTTTTGCACCAGAGGTTGGGCATTACAGGTCAGTTTTTGACGCGAAGAGGGTTAAGTTGAAAGAAAACTAAGCGTTGAACACATGATCATAAACACATGAAATATAAGTTGAAGAAACACAAGAGGGTTAAGTTGATTTAAAACTAAGAGCTAAACATGATCGACAGTAAAACCTTTTTAAACAGTACTCAGTATGGAAGAACATTTTTGAAAACTAATCCTCATCACACAAGTTTCGAGGCTTTTAAATATTTTTTACCAATTCGTGCAAGACAATTGCTTGAACCGAGTTATCCTTTGAATTCCCAAATTCTAAAGAAATAAGAATGAAATTTCATCAACTGTTTGCAAACCGAAAAATTCATCGGAGGATAAGCATAAATAAGCAATACAGGTCAAGTGCGCGATATAACGAGAAGGGTAACTCAACCATTTTCATTCACAATATTATTTAAAAGTATTAAAAATTCAGATTAACTTAATGAGAAGGATTTTCAATGTAAATATACAAACTTTCTGCGAAGATTTTACTGCTGTCCCATGATACACATCGGGGCTACCTTAAAATATAGTTTATCGCCGTTTTGGCAACGTTTGGTGTTTATCTTATTGTGTTGACCAATCAGCTTTCATACATCAATTGGGGCCGTGGTAGCCCAGTTGGTAAAGTAGCGGATTAGCTACCGAAGGGTTGCGAAGGTTGGTTGGATCGAAACTCGATCCAACCAAAACTGTCGTGTACGTGGGGGCTGGCGCATGTTAAATCTGCCGTAACCCCCCCCAAAAAAATGTCCTCACGATGGCATGGTGTGGAAGTACGGAGAGGAGTGCCAGCTCAGGTGTTGATCTAGTCATCTGACCGCGGTTTAAAATTACGACGTTGTCTTGGATCTTTCCCTTCGAGATTGACCCCGGACCGTCGCCAATTGCCCGTTATGTTGCTCCACTGCGACGTAAATTCAACTATCTGCCCTGTATCAATTCGGAATTCATTCTTTGGAAGTTTTGTCGATTCGAAAAACACGTCAACTGGCGTCGTTCCGAATACATATGAAACACATATCGCCGTAAAAACATTACCGTCACCTATATTCAGCATGACAGAAAATACCGCTCATAGACCTAGAAATCCTCGTAAAAAATCCGCTCTTGTGGAACTAGCCGCCATAAAATAAATTGAAATAAGCATTCAATAAAAAGGAACATCAACAAAAACGACTCGTAAAAGTATTCTTATTTGTTAATTGGCATGACGATCGCCATTCCTGATTTTGTATAAGGTAACCATCTTCCATGACTAGGGGCAACCTTACAAAATGCGGGGCCCAATGCGATCAATCTCTGAGAGGCCCCACACAATACTGAAAAGAAAAATTTTTATTTATGATGCTTTTTGAAATGAAGTGAATTGAAGAATAGCCTGCAGAAAGCATTTTCAAAGGAAAAATAATCGTTTAAGTGTGCTGCTGAATAATTTAGGGATCAAATTCTTCAAAACAAATGCATATTTTCCCAATCCATTAACGACGGGGCCCCATTTGAAGGAATCGGTGAAATCCGCTTAGGACCCTTGGTGAGCTTGCCACCTTTTTAAGAGGACTTCTCCAAGGTCATCTTCCTTCTCACTATGGCTACACTACAGCACGGGCTATATGAAAGAAAACAAGTAACAACGAAAAGAGTGTCTCAGAAAAAGGCGAACCCAGTGAGCGTTCCCATTTGAACGTGGTAGTGAGAAGAGGTCTCACCTCCTTGTCGTAGAAGTAGAGTGAGGAAGGGGTGAGGATGCAGAAGCGCTTCTTCCAGCTGCCCGAGAAGAGCCAGCCCCGGCCACTCAGCTTCTGAAGGACGCCCGTGCGCACCGCCCCTGCACACATCCGGTCGCTCGGGGGAACCTCCGACTCGTGCTGAGGATCCTGCGGAAAACAGTTCTCACATTAACAAACAGAAAACGCAATAACACCTCGTTATATCGATCTTTATTCCCGGTCACACACTGAAGCAGCATGCGACTAAACATACGACATTCGCATATGTACTCCTTTTCTGTGCAGAAAACATGTCGGTACGTATGCTTATTTCAACTAATTTAGTGTCGCAGGACCAATATGTGGTTTACCTTATACTTTTTTTATTACAAAGGCACTTAGACAAATATATTTATTTCTCTCATGTGTCACTATGTGGTACATAAACAAAAATTAGTTAATTTTTAAAAAACATGAAATATAATTATAAATACCCATTTTAGTATGGAAGTAAAAGTGCGTCTACACAAAAATTGTCCAACCGATATTTTCAGTAAATGTGAGAAAAGGTAAACAAATATTATCAATCTAAGACCTTCAAATTCCAACCTATGTGATTCAAAGGTTGTATAAATGAAGTTCTCCAAATGATGAACTTCGAATTGTAGCCTTGTTGCCACATTAAGCTTGATTATTGATTGCAAAGACGTAGTAGTTTTGTTGCCACATTAAGCTTGATTATTGATTGCAAAGACGTAGTAGCCTTGTTGCCACATTAAGCTTGATTATTGATTGCAAAGACGTATTCATAAGGGTTGGGCCCGTGCACCCCTTGAAATTTCCTTGATGTTACAGAAATAAATTTAAGTCCATCAGAAAATCGTGCACAGGTCTGAAAAGAGTCGAATATATTTCCAAACAAAATGCTCATATAGTATTTGCTTGCTAAAAGCAAGCAAAGAATCTGTGTGCTAGATGTGTCTGAATGGAAAGGGATTGAACAAAATATCTTGTCATTTTCCTAGACAGGAGTGATCAAGGACGTATTCAAGGGAAAAGAGGACCACACGTCGAGCTGTCCTTGAAACACTTTTCATATTAAAAAGCAATCTTAATTATACACTGTAGCTACACTGGCGTGCAAAACTTTTCCGAACAGTAAGGTTTTCAGCTTATACTTTGCGTCCGTCGTGTACAAAGGGGCTGTGCACGTTAAATCTGTCGGGGCCTCATATGTCCACATGTTGGCGTGGTATGGAAGTTTGGAGAGTGGGGTGCCAGCTCAGGTGTGACCTCGTCATCTGACCGTGGTTCAAAATTACGTGGTGTTGTCCTTGAATCTTTCCCTTTGGATTGATCCCGGACCGTCCCCAATAGCCCGTTGTGTTGCTCCAGTGTGACGTTAATTAAAATACCTACCTATACTTTGCAGTGGCCTGGATGTGGGAAAATGATACAAAAGTTGCGTCAAGAATTACGGTTCCGGTGAGTAAAAACAAAACGGTAAAAAGAACAAAAGTGATCAGTAACAAGTCTTTTGACTGAAAAAAAAGTGGCGACACTGCAATGGGTACCACGGGACAGAAATACGACTGCGAGAAAGAGGAGGGCTGTATGACCACATTAAACTCTGATGCAGGCTTTGTATGCGTTTGCATACAGATAATGAGGCTGTTGATGAGTTCCTGCGGTGCAGAAATTTGAAATGCACCAACTTTTCTATTGAATATCCTCGATTATGCAAATCGACAGACTGTTTCGTAAAATTTAGAGGTTGTAACCTTCAAAAACAATGGTGCTCCTTACATTTTGCACCCACACCAGTGTTATTGAAATTCGCTTGTCACACAGGTAAAGGATGCAATAGGCAATAGGATGTGATCATTTAGCGAATAGAACAGAAAACACGGCGAGAAGATGGAATTATTTTCTGAATACGTTGGATGAAATCGGTGCTAGTAGCAAAAGGCCACATTGATGCCAGCCGGTTTCTGAAGGAAAGGCGTTCGAAGGAGGGTCACGTGACGCGGGGTCTGTGTGCTCAGATGGCATTCTTTCCCGATCATTTCGGATTACGTGGGAGAACGACAATGACACTAAGGGTGGAAATCGAATGTAGAGAGAATAATTATTCATAAGCGCGGTTTTTTACAATGCAAGTGCGACGTGTCACAATGTGTCGCCCAGAAAAGTCTTAGGCGAGCCACACATTGATCCGACGTGTGACAAAACATCCGACATGCGTACTCCGTTTCTGTACAGAAAAAGATGTCGGTTACGCATGCGTATATTAGTCTACTATAGCGTCGGAAGACTGATGTTGAACCAATGTAGCCTGCCTCAAGAAAGGAGTACTCGATTGAACCAACTCAAAGCCGGCAACCTCTCGATATATCGCGCTTCTTGGGGGACAAAAAAAATAAGAGCGATAGCCCGATGCATATACATTATGGCTATGCCGGAACGATATAGCCATGATCGGAAGAAACCTGCTTTTTGAAATAAGGCAGAGAGAGATTATACATTAAATCATGCGTTTTCTTTTCTTTAAAATCGTGTAAGACCACGAGCTCTCCACAAAATCGATAGTAAAGCCCGTTTAAATATTACTAAATTCGGCATCTTTGAAAAATGAAATTCTTTCTCATTCACGCTTTCAATACACTCAAATCTCTTTAACACTAACTCAGTTTTAGAAAATTACTCGAAACAGGATCCTTTGAACTCCCAATTTTCTAAGGGCCGCTGTAGCCCGGTTGGGAGAGTAATGGATTAGCAACTGGAGGGTTGCGAGTTCGAATCCAACGAAAGACCGTTGTGTACAAAGGGGGCTAGTGCACGTTAAATCTGTTGTCAAATGTCCTCACGTTGGCATGGAAGTTTGGAGAGTGTGGTGCCAACTCAGGTGTTGCCTCGTCATCTGACCGTGGTGTTGTGCTCGGATCTTTCCCTTTGGGATTGATCCCGGACCATCACCAATAGCCCGTTGTGTTGTTCCAGTGTGACGTTAATTAAAATACTTACCTATCCAATTTTCTAAGGAAACTGGCTGAAATTTCCTCTACTGTTCGCACTCCGAAAATGCATAGGGAGATAGGTAAAAATAAGTGATCTAGCCGCGATATTCGAAGGGTTACTGTACTTTTGAGAAGGGTCTACAGGGATTCAAGCTCCTCTCTTTTTGGGTCCAAAGTGTTTGTTCGTCTTGATCATGCAATGTGATGAAAAAATTTGCGATTTACAAAATATCTTGCACAAATTTTTCTCAAGTCTTGAATAGAATTTGTTCTAAAGATTTAAATTTCTCCATAATAATCTTGCTGAAGAATTTTCTTCAGAATATCCTCCAAGAGGGAGAATAATCTTGAATTTTCTTCCAAAGGCATAAAAAAATGCTATACAATGTTTTTGAACTGCGGAATGAATACAAAATGAAAAAAAAATCATAACTTTAAAAATGTACTCCTGAGACTAACGTCAGGTAGGTATTTTTTAATTAACGTCGAACTGGAGCAACACAACGGGCTATTGGGGACGGTCCGGGATCAAACCCGAAGGGAAAGATCACAGGACACCACGTAATTTTGAACCACGGTCAGATGACGAGGTCACAACTAAGCTGGCACTCCAATCTACAAACTTCCACACCACGTCAACGTGAGGATATTTAGGTCACGAGATTTAACGTCCACCAGCCCTTTCTACACGAAGGTCTTTGGTTGGATTCGTTCGAACTAGCAACCTTCTGGTTGCTAATCCGTTACTCTACCAACCGGGCTACCTCAACCGACTAACATCAGAAAAAGAAGTAAACATTTCACTTTTTTGTACTCTGCTCTTTTCAACAATTTTGCTCAAAGTGTGAATTATTTACTTTGATAATTGTGTGATTATTTACGAGTTCACTCGAAGAAGTTAGTTTTTAACATATCCCCAACCTATAAGTGTTATGTGCGAGTTGATAACTATCTATACATAGAAATGTGGGGGAAAGTATGTATTGTTTTTATCATGTCTAGACTTCACAGTAGCAGAAGCGTATGATTTTCAATAAAAACTAATAATAAGAAATAATTTCTCTAAAACAATGCCTATATTTTTGCTTTTTGCGAATGTTGGCAGTGGAAAGTGGTAGTTTACTAGAATAGATAATCTTGGCGACAAGTAAAAATTTTAACATATTTCCAATTTAGCATCAAGTGTGGCAATGTGACAAACTTGAAAACATTTATTCATGCACCCCTATGGAAAATAGGACCAAGTCCGTTTCTACGGAACAGACAGGGTCAGGTTTTGTGTCTGAAGCAGTTCTAATGATGGACAAACAGTAGTGTGGGCACAAAATCATGGAGGCTCAAAAGGAATGCTTCCACTCGAAAAAACCGGTGCTCTTTTCCGCCCTAACTGGCTGAGCATCCGTTGGTAATGTCCGTAATGGTTTTTAATTCTTAATTCTGGTATTTAGAACTATTTATGCAGTAACCCCCTCGATATATCGTTCTTTTTTACTCATCTAATACATTTTCAGGTTGCGAACAGCAGAGGAAAGCTCAATGTGCTTCTTCAGAACTGGGAGTTCAAATAACTAGGGTTCAAGCACTAGGCAAAAGTATTTTTTAAAATTAGATTGGCTTTTTAACAATTTGCACGGAACTTACCGAAGTTTGGTCAAGATTTTTTCAAAAAAACAATCGTTAGAAATCCTGAAACTTTTTACAATAGTTTATTAGAATGTTATTAATTTAGTCCGTTAGAAAGCTAAGGCAGTTTCCCAAAGATTGATTTTTAACTGCCTTCAACGCAAAATATCAAAATTTCTACCTCTGACGTGGTGTCAAGCGGGACCAACGGTATTCCTCCACTCAAGTAAGCAGTCGAATACCCGCAGCTCAAGCAGTTTCTTCGATGGGATACTTTACCTCTGTACATATATCAATAAAGTGTGATATCTAAGGTTTTCGATGATTCTCCACCGAAGTGTCAAAAGTCATGGGATAGCAGGATGCAAATTTTAAAGTGGCTCTGCAGACGTATAAAAGCTCCGGCATCCCACTATTTTTATCAGTTGCGAGGTGTAATATAGTTTGTCAGAATGTGCAGCCTCCACTAGGATTATAGCAAGTCGACATGAATAATCGGAGTTTGAACGAGGAATGGTAGTGGAGCCTCACGGATGGGACATTCGATTTCCCAAGTTGTATGAACATTCAACATTCCACGATGTCACGTGAGTACCGATAATACCTAATAGAAGGCACCGTGGGCAGCGGAGTGGCTGATCAGGAGCGTTGAATAACCGTGATCAGAGGTGTGGCCAAGATTGTCCATGCTAACAGACAAGCGACATTGGCTGGGACACCATCCACATGCATTTGAAGGTGCAAGACATATTCATTAGGTCAGTGAAACGTAATTTAGATTCCATGGGAGCAGTAGATCCACCCGAGTGCCATTCAAACACCACGACATAGGATACGTCTCCCTTGGACAGTAATCGGGTCCTCGTAGACTGACAAGTCACGCTGTGAGTTGTTCAGAGCTGATGGAAGGCTTCAGGTGTGGCGCAGATTCCATGAGACCATAGATTCAAGTTGTCAACAAGGCACTGTACAAGCTTGTTGAGATTCCATACTTACTTGTGTGGGGTATCATTACGAGGCTGGGTTTTGATCCTCTGGTGCTTTTCAACACATCACTAATCGGTAATCGCTTTGTTGCTCTGCTGAATGACTGTTACAGCCTCTCGTGTATTCCAACGATGATGAGATTTTCCAGATGCCCTTCGTGTCATGCACCACGTCATCAGATTCAAATTCTCCAAAATTGGTTCTAGAATTCTGGATAGTTCCGACAGATGGTATGGACACCACGTTTGCCTGATATGAATCCAATAGTGCATTTACGGGAAGAGGTGGAAAGAGAGCTGTGAACGGTTATTCAGATGCCTTAACATCTTTCTAGAAGTCTTCCGGTAATCTAGTAGGTAGAAGTCTTGTGTAATCGATGCCAGGTAGTTGCGCCATTTCGCTGGGCTAGAGGTCCAACACAAAGGTATTCCATGACTTTTGACATTTCAAAGTGTATAACGATACAGTAAATATTTTTTTAAAGAAATCAGTCAAAATCGATTTCCAATTATTTACCGAAAAAACATATTTGGGATGCATGTTGCTCGGGGCTTTTCTTGCATTATAACTTTCATTTGCAGCATCAACTGCAACAAATGACAAAATAAAATAACAAGAGATAATATCCCAAGAGAACTGTTGATTAATTTTATTCTACAAACTGCTGATTATGTGGGGAAGATTGTTCATGTAATGAAAGAACTTTTGTGTCAATCATCATAACTTTTGGCTGATAAACGCTTATTTCTGTAAATTTTAAATCGTTTAGTCATACTCATTTACACTCTTAATACATTCTGGGATTTGGGTATAGATTTATAGCGCAAGAGCCATAATTTATTCTGGGATATTGGAAAATTAATCTCTTAAACAAATGAATCGGTGAGTGAGAAACCACATGAGTCCTATTTTTCAAACTAAAGAAAAATGGACGCAAAAACCACACAAGTCAGTGACTAATATGGTTTCAGCACGCGACACATTTTTATGACCCTATATTTACTAACTGAAGCCACGAACTAATGTGATAACTTCCACACATTACGTGCCTTCCCTAGACAAGTCCATTTTTGCAATGAAATCAGTTTGGAAACTTTTTGGACTCATGTGGTTTCTGCTCTCACTGATACAAATCTATACAGTAAGTAAAAGCAATTTCAAGGTATCAGAACAGAAATTAAATGTAGTATTACGGAGGAAGGCACATGAAAATTTTCCAGCAACATTAAAACTAGTTTTTAAATAATCAACAAGTTCACTCTAGTTGGAAGTTCTACAATGGTGCGTTCACATGACAAAGTTGGCATCGGATCATACACAAAAATCGGATTTCCGAGTATTGCGACATGAGAGTGCAATTTTTCAAGAATCTAAGAGGACTGAAAATCAGTTATTTATAAATTTCTTTCGTAAAGTCTAATCCTGAAATAGTCATTTACAGAAATATCTGTATAATGCTTTCTTGGAGTTTTATGTGGCAGAGGACAGACTAAACACTTACGCCGAATTTTAAAGAATTTCTTCGGAATAACTTACGTTCAAATTCACAACTTTTACTTAATTTTAAATAAAAGTTTATGTAATAATTTTTTATCCGCTACAGGAAACAATATTGAGCTTCCATATTTTCCTACTTATGCAGTTTAAGAAATGTTTTGAGGATTTAAAGATACATTTTGTATTGTTAATTTCAATGCCGTCCAAAATATGTTTTATATTAGTTTAGAGGAATTTATTAATTTTGGCATTGTATTTAAAATTTGCAGTTTATAACCCTGTCCCTTTGTATCAAAATATTGAAATAATATTTTCCCTAAATACTATTATTTTATACAAGTGTATTTTTTAATTTGTTTTGTAGCGAGGTGAGCAAAAATTTTTCTTTGTGAAATTCTGTGAGAGTGCATGTTTAATATATAATTTGGTGCTTGATAATTTATTCAAATTTAGTTCATGCAGTTAAGTTTATATCAAAATCATATTTCACACTAAGAGTTAAAAAGAAATCCCGATAAAATGTAGATTTAGAGAAAATTCACTTCCTTTCATAGGGAATTCGCTGCGCTTTGGTATTTTGAAAAGAATTTTGATGATACTTCATTATTTTCGGATCGCACTAGGGCTTTCAGTTTTGTGTCATCACATAAAATAATTTACATGAGCTCTCTTTTCGAAAACTGCAAAAAGTACTTATACACGGATAACATATCTATACAGAAAAAATGCCTTTTTTAGAAAAACGAATTTAAAATTTATCAAATTGAAAAATATGTATTTTCAATACTATTCAAGTCGAAAATAAAATTAGAATTAATATTTCTTCTAAAGTTTCACAATTTTACTTCTTAAATTAACAATTTCGAATTATCTTAAATACTTTAGGAGGTAAGCGATTTCTAAGTAGTTAAGTGCGCATCGAAAAATAAAATTTAACTTGTAATGTCACTTCCAGAAACCTGTATCTCAAAAAAAAAATTCCGAGATTACAAAAACTGTTTATTCACGGTGGTCAAAAATATACCTGTATGCAAAATATCATTCCATTTGAAGATGGCGAGGTGCACCGCCTTGTAAGAATTGGCCCGACAATAAGATTCGAATAACGAAGTAGTCAAAATATTCAGAAAATTGGTGCACTGTTAAATATTTTCACTACCATTCAAATACTGTCAGTAGTTTCCAGAGTAAATCTATATCGCAGCCTGACGTACGAACGTGGAAGTTTCGAGCACTCAATAAAATAAGGAACTAAAGATGCGTCTAAGTCCTTACCATTTTGGTTGGTTGTTTTGAGTTTTGTGGCGCAAGACTTACCATTTTGGAATCTGAGGTGCCCACGCAAACTTGCGTCAGGATCTCACACATTTGGCACTAAGGGATCCAGGAGCGGAAAATTCGTTCAGTCCATGCTTCTCCGAACGACCAGCGGCAGACGATTCCCTTCCACACGAGACCTCTCCACTCCACTTCCCCGAGCAGCGGAAGAGGACGCGCGCGAGAGAGCGGAAGCCGATTCTGTGTCAACAGCGGAGACCGTGTGTCTGACGCTTCGTGTGACTCCTTTTTTCCAGGCACTTCACCTGCGTGATTCAGCAGGTGGAGGGCAGTGGTCAGATTCATTGATTCGGCGCTGCTTCACGATATCGCAAGGGGAAGAAAAAGAGCATTCGATACCTCAAAGCAGTTAAAATTCACTCAACGTCAACCAATTCTTTTATGTAACGTTTTAAACTGATCAGCAGGGGAATTTTGACCTAAAAATGTAGAAAAATGACCTAAAGTATGCTAAAGAGTTGTATAAATATGTTGGCATCATTAATATTTTCAATGAACAACTCGCAGATCCAAGTGAAATTAGATCTTTTGTTTCCATCTGTATACTCTACCCGCCCTCACTCTTTCCGATGATTCGTCCAACAGAAAAACGTAACAAAAGGTTTTATTTTGCGCTGAGGGGTAGGTTCGTAGTTAATTAACGTGGCACTGGAGCAACGCAACGGGCTATTGGAAACGGTCCGCGATCAATCCCTAGGGGAAGATCCAGGAACAACGCCTATGAATTTTGAGCCACGGTCAGATGACGAAGTCAACATCTGAGCTGGCAGTCCTCTCCAAACTTCCACATCGCGCCAACGTAAGGACATTAGAGGCCACGAGATTTATCGTGCACCAGCCCCCGTTTACGATTTTGCGCTGAAGGGAAGATAACGGATTATTTTGGCTCCAGAATCTGGTAGATAAGTCATTTGTTGTTTTGTGGAAACGAAATAGCAAATGAAAGATGGCGACTTCAAAGATGGCAAAGTTTCAACGAACATATTTTTTCACATTTCATTCGGGGGATGAAACTATCTGGGTAAATAGGGGTTTACCCAGATATCGTAAGCTCTCATCCACTGGGACTGATTGAAAATTATTGTTTTTAATTCGGTTTTCCTTATTTGCCAACCATTCACAAAATTAATATTAGTTTGCAATTGATATACCAAACATTTATATTCAATACATAACACCTTTACAGCAACAATGTATTAATTTTGAATTGAAGTTTCCTAATTAGGAAAGTGTTGAAGATTAATGATCTATTTTATACAAAAATATGTAAACATAAAAGACGCCCTTAAAGACCAGCGTCGTTGGTTTCAACCTGTCACCTAATTTGAAGACTTGATTAAAACCACGTGACACGACTGAAAACTCGCGGGATTATACCACTACTCAACCTAAAAGAGGAATCCCTGGTAAATAAACAACATAAAAGAGAATTCCCATCACTAATTATCTTTCTATTGTCCAAAAAGCCGATCCCGGTCTGCCTCCATTGGTAATCCACCTCTTTAAAAAATGCTTTCATCACATCCATTACATTATTAATATCCTTAAGCTTTTCCTTGTATTTTAAATGCAAAATTTAGCCAAATGAAAAAGCTGTTTGTTAATGCATGTCAGAACCAAATAACAGGATCAGTTTAACAGACAGACAATTGTAACCAGCCAGCATCTCAATATGGGAAACAGACATAATATAAAGTACAAATGTTATTTTAACATCTTTTGAACATGTAATTTGTTCATAACTAAAGTTCTCTGACAGATGAGTTTGTCAAGATGCTGTGGATATGGTGTGTAACACTTGCTTTCAATTTCACTAATGTGTCCTCCAAACACAAAGTTCTTTGTCTTCAAAGCCAAAATTCACAGGGGTCCAGGTTCTATGAACATGCTGGCCACGTTGTTGGAAAATGGCAGCTGTTTCTTTCATTTCCAAAATAAGCCCAAAATAAATGCTTTACTGGTATATGCGGATGTGGAGGAGTACCATCTTAATAAAAATTGTGTTATCACGACAATGACTGTCAAAATCAGGTGGTTCTTCAAGAGATTGATACAATGGCCATTGGCAGAACCAGCGTAAGACTTCCTTGAAAAAGAATAGATGAACACAACACCAAGATGGAAATGGGATAACATGCATAATTTTGTATGGATAACATTTCAGAATGTTTCTTGAAACTTTATGGACCATGTTGAAAACAGCCCTTTTTAAGGAACCCTGTTTTTGGTTGCTGTGGTTTCAAGCAGTCTTATTTCTTTTTTTATTGTGGCTTCCAGAGATTAGGCAGGCCACAAAAATATAACATGCCTCCTCTTCATTTGGGCCCAAACATTGCCCAATGGAATTTATGCCTGCATGAATAACAATAAATTAGAATTCTGCTATCAATTCATATATAATACTTTGTATTTATTTTCAACAGATGGCATGTTTTAAATGTTTCAGTGATATGTTTGAAGAAATACACACATCATAGTTATGCAATAATGTAATTTTGGACAAGACAAATTGTCCCTGTGATTTTTTAACTCATGTGGAACTAATAGCGTTGTCTAGTTTTCAAAATATAGAAAAGCCATCTTTTGCAAACAAATGTGTTCAAAAATTTTTAAAACAAAGTGGACTGTCTGTCCACGAGAACTGCTCCCATCTAAGTCTGAGTGGTGTAGTCAATGGGAACAGGGCTTATTCCATTTGAATAAGGGTGACTGGTGGAAACGTCAGTTTCAATTTCTTTTTGGTAAAGGTTGGGGTCGAAATATGCAGTTTACTAATATAATAGATCACAACAAGCAAAAATCATATGAAATATAAATATTTCCAATGTGTCATTAAGTGCACTTATGTAACTAACTTGAATGCATTTCTTTAAGCATCCCTATGGGAAATCGGATAAGGTCTGTTTTTATGACAACAAAGGCAGACATAGTGATGGAAATAGTTCTTGTGGTAGACAGACAGTACATTGCACTATATTGAAAAAGTGATGCACCTCAAATGAAGATTTTCTTTTTCAGTTAACAAACAATTCAATTAAGTTAGAATCAACTGTGGAATTCAAACAAGAAAAATCCCAATTTTTTACTAGATATAATTGAATTCTACAAATTTTAAATCCATAAAATGTTTAAAGCTTTTTAATCTCATTTCAGTACTCGCGCTGAATTGTGTCACTTCTCCAGGAGGCACGATGTAGTCACTAGAGACGAAGAGGCTGAAAGCCACTCACTTTTTCCAAATCTCAGTAAATTCACCGTTATTGCGGTTAAATTTTTATAAATTTATTGAAAATTAACATGTACAGCATACGAGGAAAGTCCACTATCAACAACAGGAGAATCAAATACAGTCTTCAAATTCGTCATAGTCAATGATTGCAAAGTCATCCTTCACTCCTAGGTTCAGAGTCGCTTTCTTAGATTTTTTCTTCCCCGCCTTCGCCTGAAAGAGAACATGAATATTTGATTGATGAACTTAATATTCAACCCTCGCATTCACACACAAGGTAGAAGGCTTGTTTACTTTTTTTATAATAACCCTAGAGGCCCAGTTGAACGAAAAAATATTGGCATGGTTCAATTTTCCCAATAATCAAAGTCACCTTTTACTTTAACCAGTCGAATGGTCAAGAGTGCTGATCATTCATGACTGGTAGACCAGAGTGGCAACTTGCTTGCTCCATTCATGATATAAAAGTTAGTCCACAAATTTCATCAAAGCTATCAATAATTAAAATAAACAGAATTTTTAATTTAGGAAATAATTATACCAAATATGACAATCCCCGATAACCAAGCTCTTTGTAACAACGAATTTGTGGAAAAAGGGGTTGATAATGATTGAAGTAAATGAGCTCTAGTAATCAACGTTGTCACATCTGCAAGAGTATTCCAGTGCCTGTAGCAGTGTGGTAGCAATTGGAGTTCTAATAGTGAAAGGTCCAATACTGGGCCAACGCAAGATAAAATAATAAAATCAATGTACACTACATTAAAAAGTGAATATGCCAAGTGCTAGAATTTTATAGTAATAAAAATAAAATTTGATTATAAAAAGGAGTCAGATATTGAATTCAAAAACCATGTTATTTAACACAAAAAAAAAACAAATTGCAGAGTTAAAACATGAATTTCATGAGCTAATAACATGTTGGTCAACAATATAGTAAAAAAGCATGGAAGATTGAATTGTAAAATTAAAATATGGTCATGAAAAAAGTTACATAAATGGTTAACATGTAATGAATATAAATTGATGGTAAAAAATATGTTGACTAGAAACATGATATATACTATAAAATGTATGAAACGGACGAAAAAGCAAATGATATGCAAAAAAGAAAAAGATTTGAATGGGGATTTTACCCAAACAAATCTTGCAAGTTTAAAACGAATTAAAAAAATTTCAAATGCCAATGGTGAAAAGTAGGGCAAGTGATTAATATATGAACATGAGCAGACTTTCTCCCAACTGCTCTAGTAAGGATGGTACAATTGTAGAACTGAAGAACAAGAGTTGCATGAGATTCCAATTTCAGCCAAACAATGTTGTCATTCAGGTGGAAAAAGTACCTTTAAAAATAGAGAACTGCATCACATGAATCAAGTGAGTGAAAGGTTGCTCTGTTGTAGTCACTCATATTCAAACTGTTTGGGTTGGAAAATGTACATTTAAGCATGATGGGCAAATGGGGTCAGGGCGGTTCTAGTATATAAAGCCACAAAGGAAAAATTTGGAATGGATGATTTTGCTTCCAGTATGTGTTACTTTAATTTATTGAGAGTATTTTTGTTGCAATTATAAAAGAATTCTTCGGACTGCTTCCTGGCCACTCACCTTCAGTGCTTTCGTCTTCTCGTGGGATAAGGCATTGAGAGAAGCTGTGATCTTCTTGATGTCGTCTGGACTCGCTGTGGAAAAACAAAATTAGACAATAACCACAAAGCAAACCTTCAAAAACTTTATTTGGGGCTTTGTAAATTAAGCAATTTTAAGCAGGATAGGGTTCAGGCCCCTATGAGTCGCTGCCCATGTTGGATTGAGTTTAGGGCACAAGGCGCCAGTGTAGGTATAACAATGACAACTGACATACACATATGGGGCCATTACGTATATTGCACAAAGTAGATCATTCTTGGGGTATACAATTTTTGAAACTTATTTAGATATAAAAATATGCATTGTGTGACAGATTGTTACAATTTCGAAATTATTAAACTTTAATAAAGAACACTCATTTTCTAACCAACTGAAATTGATGCAAAAATCACGAAATTGAAATTTAATGTAAAATTTTATATTGCAAGATTAAATTTACTGAAATAAAGTTATATTGATTATCATGCATGAAATAAAAATTAGGAAAAGGAGCAAAATGAAACGGCACAAATCAGAGCTTTTTTGTGTTGCAGGCAAATTTTGTTCAAAATAAAGCATGGCTAAAATTCAAGTAACCTAAATTAAAATACAAGTTATGAAAGTTGGGATTATTCAAATATTTTTCCAGAACAGCAAGTTCTAATAACAGTCAAATACTTTTAAAGAACATTGAAGAACTGTTATCGATTTTAACCCTACAGTACACCTAATAGTGAAATTACAATGGAAAGTCTCACTCAATAGATTTGCAATCTTTTTGCACAAGGCACGGCCTGTTGGTCAAATATTTTGGGGTCAGTACTCAAATCAATCAATGCAGAGCATCTATTTAATGCATGTTTGATGCATACAACTTCTGTTCTGGTAGTCTCATTGATTCTAATGAGGTTTTAAACTTTGAGATAATGTTCATAACGCTTGTTAAATATGTATTTTGTTAAAATTGCCAAATTGGCATACAATATGTATTTTGAGAAAGTTTCAACTTAATAAAAATGTATACATCCTGCTTTAAAAGTATTATTCATCTGGTAAGTCAGCATAGCAACTAACATTTGGTATTGAGATCAGTCATCTCAACATGAATTTAAATGTATAGCAGAAGATGTTGATGATACTGAGAAGAAATCTGCACGATGCATACAACTGGATTCAAAACAATTCCAGTTCTGTATTTGAATGTTTTTAAATGCTCCGATTCGTTAAACACAATTGAAAAGGAAGGTTTGTGTATGAGTTAATGGCATAAGAGCCGGTTAGGCTGTGCCAAGCACAAATTAATATATAAAAAACAAAAGTACATCCAAACACATTAAAGACTTCTAATTTTTAAATTACTCTATAAATCAATATCCAAGAGAAACTAAAATAAGTTTTCTTGTTAAAATTGGTAGTATCGATATGGTGTTGTCGGAGAACTTTAAAATTTGGACAGCCACTTGAAATGTGTTTAACTATATTAAAATTTCACTGCAGTTGCACATAGGTGGGAACTAAAAGATACTTGTTGATAGCATCACCTTCATATGACCTATCCTTAGTCTTGTTAAAATGACTTCTGTTAGATTGAATGTGGCATAATTTGTTAATAGGTTTGCCCATGGATATTGACAAGATAAAAACAAAGAATGTCGTATGAATTTCAAAACACCATATAAAGGGGAAGTTTTAGCAAAATACACAAAAGACAGTGCAACTTTGTCTACCAAAAAGTACTTAATGATGGAGATAGTATGCACTGCTACATATACAACAACTATAGAGTAAGTTAATTTTTGTAGTGGCAGCTAAGTTTATCAAAGTCTGAAGAAAGAAGGAAGGAGCACTCACCATTTACACACAGGTCTCTGCAGAGGTCTTCAAGGAAGGACGCAAAGTGAGGGGACTCCTGCAACAAGACAACACTGTCAATCTCTGTCCACTCAGATGACACTTAAAGGTGCCTCTCCTCCGAAACCACTTGGATCCCGGGTCATTTTACAGAGTGAGGGGAGAGCATAAGAACTGTGGAAGAGAGATGCCTGGGTTTCCACTCTTTGAGCAAAAGAAAAATTAGGGCCGTTTCAAGGCTATTTTTCAATGTTTGAAGCTACATTTCACATAGATTAATCTGTGAGTGCACAGGTGAAATAACTTTCACAAGTGTTAGGTTTGGGTTTCACTGACCCAGTTTTAAAAACAACCTTTTCAGTTAACCTATAAATAGTATGCCATCAATTTTTAATGAAACCTAACATTAGATAAGTATAATTTATGTTGTTTTCAAATGAAATAATATTTGCAGTGTTCTCGTAAAGACTAAGGTTTTCCAAATTTTTAAGGACTTTCAGCAAATAGTAAGGTTTTTGATGACTTTTAAAAATTAAAAATCAGGCCTTTGAGAAAACCAGTGAATAATGTGGTCTGGTCTCTGCTGTTCCCAACAGTCAGGGTGCATGTGAAATATGACATGTTTTATATAGTCTGTTTTCGCCAAGAGGCTAAATCATACCAACTAAAATCGTTGAGAAAACCTGTCTAACCTGAGAACTAAAAGCATTGTCATTATTCAGCTACAACTCTCAGAAATTTATAAATATCCTTTGTACAATGAACTAAACAAACATGTATAATTTGTTAATAGTTGGTAGTATCGATACTATTGAGAGCATACTTACTTCACTCTGGAGTATTTTTTCTACGACGAGTTTTCTAAGAGAGTCAAAATCTTCTTTAGAAATAGGTTTCAATTGGTCTATACTTTCGACAGATTCTACGATACCTGGAGACATTGAGAAAAGAACACTCTTACTGCAAAGTATTACACACCAACAAAAATCATTTACAGTTTGGCTAACAAGGCAGTCGATCTTGGGTAAGTAGATTTTTGAAAAGGCATGAAGAGTGTTTGAAAGCATATTAGGAGAGGGCTGCCATATGCAAAAGAATGCATGGCGAGCACTGTGAATGGTTCTTTTTCTAACGTGTTATTACAGCTGTTGCTTTCTGAACAAATAAGACAAGAATTTGCATTAAAAATGCCAATTGAACAATGCCAATTGCAAATTACAATTCAAATTGTAATTGCAAATTCAATTTGTAATTGGCCAATTGAACAATGCCATAGCCGTTTCAAGGCTATTTTCAATGTTTGAAGCTACATTTCACATAGATTAATCTGTGAGTGCACAGGTGAAATAACTTTCACAAGTGTTAGGTTTGGGTCTCACTGACCCAGTTTTAAAAACAACCTTTTTCAGTTAACCTATTAATAGTATGCCATCAATTTTTAATTAATTACAAATTGCTTTACAAATTGCCAATTACAAATTGATTCTACAATTGGCATTTTTAATGCCAATTGTAGAAGCAATTTGTTTGGGTTATCACCAGTCCCCTAATTTAACTAATACTTGTTTAAAACCAAGCGACTCGACTGCCAACTCACTGGAGCCTATATCCCAGAAAATCCCTGGAAAGGATGTTACGTTGCATTCACATGTTTTAGAAATCTTTCAGGTATTAATAGTCGCATGGATTGCATTTGATGTTATCATTCTAAACTACTTTTTATAAATATGCCATTTTAATTAATATTAAGGAAACAATAATTATGTAAACATAGCATAAATGCAAAGTCTGGCAAGTTGACATTTGAGTATAATTCAAGATTTCAAACTAGTCTATTTGCTAAATTAGGGGACAGGTAAAATATAAACTGTGTTCCCAACAACTGGCGTCTTCAGCAGTTTCTGGCTACGAATCTGTCTCCTGCGGCCAATATCAACGGCAAGTTTGAGAAAAATAATCACATGAGAAGGTTACCATACACAATTTTGCACATGGCAGTCTTTACCCTGGTATACTTAACCACCTCTGAATAAATGGACTTCCTCAAAGTTGTATGCCTTTTCACCAGAGCCATACTATACTTTTAGTTTTGTTGCTTCCTTCAATCAGTGGTTTTTGCATTTTGTATCTGGCATACAGCTTTGCTCCAGTACTGTACACAAATCGCTGAATGTATAACGTAAATTAAAGAATAAGGTATTTAGCATCTGTCTCTAAATGTTTTCACTGTTTGTAAGGATTAGATTCAAGAACATGCTACCATCACCAATTAGCAAGAATTTTAGAATATAGTAACCCCTAGCCACGTGCACTTCCACTTACGAGCAAGTGCAATGCATCCAATATGCAACCTCTCCAAAATGCCATTTAGTGATAAAAAATTTTAGTCACCAATTGGGTAAGAGGTCAATACCGTGTTCTTGAGTTTTAGCATCCAGAAGTATCTTGAAGCCAAATATATTTTCATAAAATCTTGTATAACTTGTGAAAACTTACAATAACTTAGTAAATAACCTATAAATG
This sequence comes from Meta bourneti, assembly GCA_933210815.1. Taxonomy (NCBI): domain Eukaryota; kingdom Metazoa; phylum Arthropoda; class Arachnida; order Araneae; family Tetragnathidae; genus Meta; species Meta bourneti. The sequence continues at coordinate 53,793,566 of OW119928.1, forward strand.
TTAGTCTCATTCTGCAAGTTCGTAAAAGCAATTAACCACTCATTTGTTCAACTTTTTTACTGATGAGCACCCTTTTCCTGATTAAATTTTTTGATGAAATTAATTTGTAAAAGAAAAACTTGATAGATAATTGCAAGAAATTTTGTCTGAGGCTTTGACTGCAAGTTACAATTGTTTCATGCATGTGGGTAGGCTGAAAATAATCAAATTTCACTGGAACGAATTCTAATAACTAAAAGAGTTAATCCATCTCAGATGAACATACCTGTAAATATTTTTAAAAATAAGATACCTTAGGGAAGAGACAGTGGCTAAAGTTATCAAATTCTGCTGTTTTGGATTTTCTGCTCAACATCATCTGAACTCAATAAAGGAGTGTTTTACACAAGTGGTGTTAAAAAGACCTAAAAGGATGATTTTCACTCACAGGAACTCCTGGAATACTTTACAATGTACTATTTGAGTGAAACATTAAAACCAAACCTAGTCTTGATTTTCACATAAATGGCCACATATCAAGAATTCGCCTTTGCATGATCAATAACATATCTAAGTTTCTATCCAGTATTCTTCAAGGTATGTACTATTAAGAGTGCAAAATGGAAAATGCAGAAATGGGCATACATCTTCCATATAATGATATTGATGGAGAATTTTTATACACTGAACTTAATGGAAGGAATTATCAGAAAATGAAGGGCAGATGGGCTGACCCTTGCAATGGCTTTCGTGCACATTAAACACAGGAACTATTTGAATCCCTGTTTAAGTATCATGATGGTAAAGGCCAATATCTGGTAGTTAGGTCCCATTGAGAAACACCTAGAATTATAGAATTCTGCTACGAAATTTAGGCATTTCGATATTAACCTTCCTAATTCCTTTAGAATTGAATAGATCAATATTACATGTATCAGAATTGCCTCACAATTAAATAATCATTAATTTAATAATGACAAAGACAGCCAGGAAACTCAAAGCAGCAGCTAATGAAGTCTTGTGGTTGTATGTAGGAACAAAGAAAAAGTCCTAGAATTTTATAACATACATCCTTAGAGTTTAAGATGTAGTTTGATCCAACTTTAACACAGCTGACATGTAAGGGTAGTCCAGAATACTAGTGGTTGTTGATACACTTAAGTAGGTTTCAGTCTCCTTGAGCACTATCATTTCTGCCATCTGGAAAAACTCATTTTGGGAACACACAGAAAACATCTTCCTTACAATAGTGACTGTCGAGAGCATTGAAATCACAGTACGGCTGAACATCCATAACCTTATTTGAATCAACCCTAACCTGTCTGTTGGAGGACAACTGTCAAGACAACACAATGCAAGTTTAAAAAGTTAACGCTCAATTTTGATAATCCAGAACTCGTAAAGCGTTTATAAGTAACATTTTTTCAAAAGTACATGTAAAATGTAACACTAATATAAGGAAATTAAAAATTATTTTTTATTTGAATTCAATGCCTTTAATCTTATGCATGAAATTCGTTTTGGCTGCATTTTGATGTAACTCTTGGCAAACATGAAAAACTTAAGCAATGGCTTTTGTCAACTTGTATTTATTTTAATTAAAAAGCCTAATTATTGAGTACAATCGGAAGTATCATGCAAATAATTTCCAAAATGAATCACACATAATTGATTTTTTAGATATATTACTAAAATATTTGTGATTTTCTGGAGCGAAACAGAACATACAATTGCGAAAACACCACAACCCACGATACTTTACTGTAAAGAATAACTCCCTCAACAAGATTTTACATGCAAAACTGTTGCAATAACTCATAAGAATAAAGTGTTAGAAAAACATCTGAACTGTTTCAAATTTTTTAACAATCAGTAAAGTACTTAACCAGTACGTAAGATGGTATAATCTTTGGAGTTGAAACTATTCTTTTGTAACTTATTTATCTATAAAATGATTTTGAAAAACTATTAATGTTAATCCAAGACTTTCATTAACATGCCATTATTTGAAATTTGTAACCCAAAATATGTTGTAAGAATCATCTATCTCTTTGAACATGTTGATAGAACTCAACATGTAAGTGTAATGGATTATATGGATGAATGTTCAAAGGATGTTAAAAAGGTCTATAAATTATGTCATAATATGTTATTACTGCCATAATTTTTATTTCATTAATTTTCATCTATATTACATTGTAATTTTTCAATATTATTTCCTCATGTACTTATCCCAGTATACAACTAGTTTTTAGGCCACCTAAAAATTACTCTTGGGGAGTCTTACTCACTGGTTTACAATTCATTAAGTACTGAAATCCAACACAATATACAGGTTTTTTCAATTCTAGAAACAGATGAGTCTCCTCTTTCATAGAAAGGCAGAATCTTTCGTAGATCTAAAATTAACATGTCATTCTCCAAGTGACTAAATTATACTAAGTGTAAAAACCTGGATTCTGTACTTCACAAGAATGTGTGAAAAACAGTGCAACTTTATGTACCCAAAAAATACTTCATAGTACATGAACAGGTTACAGATATACAGAGTATGAAAAAAAATCATGATTTTTTAAAATAAAAAATATCGGATTTATTTATTTAATTTAAGTCAGGCTTTTTTATTTAAATCAGATTTTTATGATTTTAATTAATTCCTTGCCCGACATAGGAATTAGTAAAGTAAATCACATGATAGAGTAAATAGACCCCAAATGCCAAGATGAGCAATATTTTTCCATCTAATTCTCAAGTGGTTTAGATTACTTTGAGTTTAACCCATAACCAGTGACATGAATTTTTTGGACCCAGATAAATAAGTTTGCCAGATTCCACATACACCATATTATGAATTTTTTCAATCATACAAATTTCAGAATTTATTTGCATTATATATTTATCATATATGAATAAAATGTTTTGATTTACTTCAATTATTTTGATATAAAATAATTAATTGATTCAAGACTTGCTTTTAAGAAAAAATCATTTCAATAGAAAATGAAATAAAAGAAACTTGTATCTTGAAAAAATTCCTACTTCTCATTAATTTTTAGCCTGCAAAAATAACTTATTGGTGAAAAAATTGTTATTTTTTGTAAGTTCAGTAAAAAAAATTAGACGACATGAAAATACATAAATTTGAAAACAAATGTCTATTTTCCAAATTCTTTGAGCATTGACAAGTATTTCATAGGTATATTCAAAGCACACAAAAAGGGTTTATATATAAAACAAAAATGGAGCTTTTCTCTATGAGCAGCATAGAATAAGTGTAATATCCCCAGATAATGCCAATTCAGTGGAATTTTGAGCTTGCAATAAAAAATTTATCAATTCCAATAGCTTTCTGTTTCAACCCATGATCTTTTCTCAACATACTCAATTATCAGATGAGAGAATTAACAGTGTCTTCAAAGGGATGATGATTTTCAATGTAATATTTTGGTGAACTCAGTACAAGCGTTCTTAAGTTATTTGAATAAAATAACATGCATTTTGTTCAATATTTCATTCTCAATATTATTAAACATAACAGAAAGAAAAATGAAATTTAAAATTTTGATTGAAATCAATGATTTTTTTAATAAAATCTCTTGATTTAAATCAGCAGTGATATATAATACTGTATTGAAGATTGATTTTTGTAGTGAAGTTCAGAATAATACTCCTCCACCAGTAAATTAGTCCAGAATCTAGCAGTGGCTGATTTGGATAGATGCTAAATTCATCACAGTACCTGAAAGCATTAGTCATTAGCAGGTATGAATAAGATCATGATTAAAAAAAATAAAAAATATCGGATTTATTTGATTTAAATCAGATTTTTTAAATTTAAATAGGATTTTTGATTTTAATTCCTTGCTCTTTCAGGTTTAAATTTGTTGGGCATGAGACATGCAAAATACAGTGTAGTTTCTAGATATAGTTTTGATTTATTTAAACAGTAATATTTTTAAGTAAAACAGTAATATTTTTATGTAAAACATTAATGTATTAAGAAATATTGCCGGGTAATTTTTTTAAAGATTAAAACGCAATATAGGAATTAGCAAAGTAAATCACATGATAGTGTAAATAGACAGTGACGAAAATGTCAAGATGAGCAATGTTTTTCCATCTGATTCTCAAGTGGCTTAGATTACTTTGAGTTTAACCCATAACCAGCGACATGAATTTTTTGGACCCAGATAAATAAGGTTGCCGAATCCCACGGACACCACATTATGAATCTTTTCAATCATAAATTTCAGATTTTTTTGCATTATATATTTATCATATATGAATAAAATGTTTTGAACTGCTTCAATTATTTTGATATAAAATAATTAATTGGTTCACAACTTGTTTTTGAGAAAAAATCATGTCACCAATAGAAAATAAAATAAAAGGAACTTGCATCTTGAAAAATTCCTGCTTCTCATTAATTTTTAGCTTGCAAAAATAATTTATTGGTGAAAAAATTGTAATTTTCTGCAAGTTCAGTAATAAATTAGACGACATGGAAAATACATAATTTTGAAATCAGGTGTCTATTTTTCAAATTCTTTGACAATTGACAAGTATTTTATAGGTATATTCAAAGCACACACAAAAGTGTGTATATAAAACAAAAAAAAATGAAGCTTTTCTCTATGAACAGCATAGAACAAGTGTAATAGCATCCCCCAGATAATGCCAATTCAGTGGGATTTTGATATTGCAATAAAAAATGTATCAATTCCAATAGCTTTCTGCTTAAACCCATAATCTTTTCTTAATATACCAATTATCAGTTGAGAGAATTAACTTTTACATTCTAAATTTCAATTCCATAAATATTGAAGTTATTCTAGCACGGTAAAGAATTCTAAAGGATCAGTGCATAAAATTTCCCAATAAATTGAAAAGTAATAATTAACCAATATATTACGCAAAACAAAATGAAACTATTAAAATTGTCAATTATAAAGATTTATGTGCAAAATTGGAATGCTTTTGTGATACTGAAGAAAATCTTTCCGTTGTGAGTGTTTTTATATTTTTTATGAATAGACTACAATACTAAATAAATAACTAGAACATCTAAAAAAAGAAAGTAAGTTACCACAATTTTAATAATTTGAGTGAATATATCTTGAGCATCTTCACTCCAACACATGGTGAATGGTTTAAAATTGGCCAAGTGCGATTTAGTCACACAGAATGTATAAAACAAAACCAACACTGATGAGCAGGATTGTGAGTGACACCTATTGGTCAATGGCCCAAGATGAAAATACTTATCTGGTAATTATGATCCCAATCAGCAAATACTGTTATTTAGTGTCTTCAAAGGGATGATGATTTTCAATAATTTTGAGGTGAACTCGGTCCGAGCGAAGTTCTTAACTTATTTGAATAAAATAACATGTTCATTAAAATAACATTGTTCAGTATTTCATTTTCAATATTAATAAACATAACAGAATGAAATTACGATTTAAATCAATGATTTGTTTAATAAAAATTCACTTGATTTAAATCAGCATACCCTGGTCATTAGCCTGCATTATTGAGCTGAAATTCCCAGAATTTGAAGAAATACCCTATGAAGCAATTAAAATTATAGGAGTACAATACTTTCTACTTTAAGTTTATAACTTGATTTCAAAAAGTAAATTTGAGAAACATGAATATGCAGACAACTGTTCTGGAAGGATGGTAGAATTGTGGCTATTTTGTAGCATGACAAGAACATTTAAAGAATCATTAGAAAAGAATTCCGGAGCCCCATTGGACGAGTGCAGGTTGCACTTAATGTCAAAGTTTAATTAACATTCTTAAATCATTAAATATTGTTTTTAACGGTGATGAGCACTACTTATTTTTTGCTGGATCAGGGTTACTGAGACCTACAGTACATGAACTGTTGTATTCAATTTACAACTTCAGGCTGGGTAGATGTGACTACCCATAATCTTCACTGTAAACATTTGAAGTATAATTCCTACCTTTAACAGTAAATCAAAAATTTGTTTCTTTTGATGTGTTGTATCAATTTTGAATCAGGGAGATTTTGTTAATACATCATCTTTTTGAACTTCCTGTTTACAATCTAGATTCGAGAAAGCTTTCTTAGGTTATTTTTCAAATGTTTAGCTAAGTCTTTTAATTTTGTCCTGGGTGCAAAAAAAATCATCTTTTATTTAATTTCATTTTCACAAATGCATAAAACTAATAACTCCTCTGTTTCTAGTTTTCAAAAAATCAGCGATCTACCTTTCAGTATAAAACAAAACCTTTGATGCTTTTCTGTTGGAAGATGAATCATCTGAAGAGTAACAGCTATTAACTCTAATATTAAATTAATATTTCGCATAGCACTCAGTAAATAAATGTAAATAACTTAAAAATTGACATTAAGGGAACAGCAGCAGTAACCATTTAAATTACCATCACGAGATTTTAAAATCATAGTATTTTTCGACTTATTGTCATAAATTTAATTGTTTAATTAAATTTAATAATCTTGTGATTTGTTTATCATTTCAAGTTACTTTTTGACATTTGGAGATAACATTCAATAACTTAATATTTTCAATAACAGTGGCTGACTGTTATTTTGTAACACTGTTATTTGTATTTTCGGAATAGCAACGCATCTCCACTGCTCAGAAATCTTGTGATGGTCAGAGGGCTAGGCCTTAATAAAAAATTAAAGTGTATCGATTAATAATATATTAATACAGGGTAACCACTTTTCAAGAAAAAGAAAAACTAAAAATTAAGGCCTTTTAAATTAATAACATTCCACTTCATTTTTTTGGTTTTAAAAGTTTCAAAGCATATTTTTCTGTTGCCAAAATTAAAATCCCACTATCAAGGGATTTACCATTTGGATATCCCAATATCAATGGATAAGAGTCCTCGTACAAGGTAAGCCAAGACTATGTTTGTGCTGAGTGAAGTGCTCGCGCGACTGGTTTGTTCGAAGAGAGACAAGAAAGACTACAGGGTGTAGATAAAAAGGACTTTAATGTGGAACACACAGAGAAACGGACACTTACAGAACAGACACAGACAGGAGCACTTCCTCAGCATAAACAGTCTCTTAAGTATGTGAAGCACACTAACCAAAAGTCTCCTTGGCCAGCTGCAGATCTGCCTCTTCCTGCAGCTTTTGCTGCTTCAGCTTGTGCGCCAGCCGCTCCTGGGGCGTCAGGTCTTTCTTATCTGTCTCCAGCTGCAGGAGACACAACATGTTCAGACACCAACAAAAACACTTCTAGCTCTTTCACTCATTTTGCTAGTAAAATAAAATGCGAAAGAGCAGGAAATTATGTCGCACAAATATTTTTTTAAGTACAGTAACCCCTTGACAGTGCACTTGGTCAAATTGCTCTTTTTCTTGTCATCCAATGAATTTCCGGAAGCAGAGGAATTTCTCAGCTTAGTCTCCTTTCAAAATGAGTCACTTGCTTAAAGTTCTTAACTTCTTCCAAAGACTGGTCACCATTTGAAATCCCTCAGATGGGACTCTTTAAAGGGAATTTAGAAAAATGTAAATGACCTCTATTCAGATGCTCTATGATTGTCCTCAAAGCTTGGGGACGAAAACATGCCATTCTTGTCACATAAATGCTGATAACAATAAAGGCTATAACTGTTGGAGAGAAAAATCAGCAGCAAAGATGTTAACTGAAATAAATAAATCTTTTTATCATTGTACTTTTTAATTCTAATAAAAACAGTATTGCTGTTTGTTTAAATTACAGGTTAGGTGAAGGGAAGATCATACAGTCCAAGATCTTTTTTCATAACACGTTCTTTAAAACTAGAAAATAGAACAATTTCAATTGGAGAGCAACACTCAAATCTGATTTGCCGCCTACATTTTGATGACAAATTCAAATAGAGGAAACAGAAATGAAGGTTGAGGAATAACACAAGATATCAACACTACCTTTTAAGTTTGAAAAATATTTTTTTCAAGAGTAAATTTGAGAAATAGTGAACCCTTATGCCCATTCGGCCCTATTTAACAATAACTTTCTTTATTTGGAATTTGTGGAGAACAGAGGAAATCTATTGTTTTAGAATTGGTCACTTGTTCCAAAGAGTTATTCCAAACTGAATTGGAAAATGAGTTAGTCTGTAATACACAAAAGAAACCACTCAATTTAATTTTCAAAAATATACTACCATATTGAGCATTAAAGTAAACCCTCATGCTTTCTGAGGGAAAAGAAAAAGGTTCAATATATCAAGGGGAGTGATAGTGAGAGTAGAGAAAAACTAATTTAGTAGATGTAAAGTCAATTATACATTACATTTCACATTATCTACTAAAAATTATGTGAAACTACAAATGAAATACAAAATTCATGGTTCAACCTTTTAAACTAATACTTAATATGGAAGAATATTTTTAAAAGAAAATCTTTCTCGTCCCTTCTTTCCAAGACACTCAGATTTTTTTACCCAGTCAGTTTAGGACAACTGTTTGAAACAAATCACTCTTGAACTTCAAATTCTTAAGAAACAAATTGAAATCTTCTGTTCAAAGTTAAAAAATTCATTGGGGACAAGTAAAAAGAGCAGTAGTCGAATACATAATATATCGAGAGCTTATTATTGTGTTAGGGAAGAAATCAATTTTGTGTTTAACTTGTAGTTTTACACAATATCACATTTCAAAATTTTTAATTTTGAATAATGTATGCTTTTATATTTCACAACTCATCCAATAAGACTAATCATAATCGAATCTCAAAAAAGATTAGAGATGCCAATCTGATTACATTTCAGGAACTAGAAACATGATTTTCAGAAAGATTTTAGGAATTATGTATTTTATGGAATGCCTTAAATATTATTAAACATTTTTATAACATGACAATTTAAGGACACATAGTAACTGCAAAAATTACTTAGTTTTTTGGTTCAATATGCTTTAAAGAACTATTCTCACAGCATAACAACCATTTATTATATAATTTTAATGTTCTTCCACTACTGGTAGTAATTTTTTAAGTAGATGTTTCTCTGGTGTGAGTTTCTAAGTAAACACAGAATTGTCATTACTACTGTAAACTACAAACATATTTTTCCCCTGACAGCTCTGCAAATAAATAAAAACTAGTGTTTCCAATTTCTCACCAAATGTACCAAACATTCCCTGTGGAAAATGGACAAGGTCCTCCATTTATAAGGCAACAGATCAACTCAGACTTTGTGACTAAAGTAGTTCTCATACTGGCAGTATCCAGTAAAATGTTTATAATTTTATAAGATTTGTTGGTTTTTATGTCTATTTATCAATATATAATTTTTGAATACAAAATTCAATACTTAATATTAATCCCTATTGCTATACTACAACCAGTTTTATCTACACATACAAGGGATATACCAGTGACATACATATTTCCAGGGTTAAACAGAAAAGGTTGAGAATTTACAGAAATATTTTTAATGATATAGAAACAGGGGAAAATTGGTCAACCAGTGTGTTATGACACTAAAAGGACAGAGTAAGGCACTGAAAACTTTTAAATTTAAAAGTAATGAAGAGGCAAAATTTCATTCATTGGTGCAGTGAATTGTAATAGCAAATCCAAGTATTTCCAGCAACCATTTCATAAAGATCAAATTTCTGTTTGGCATCTCCAAGATCAGACAAGGGAAGGAACTGATACTTACAAATTTCATTTTTTCTTCCATTTCTTTTCTTTTTTTCTCTTCCTTTTCTGCTATTATTTGAGCTAGTGATTTCTTTTTCTTGGGTTGCACAGCAACAACTGCAAAAGACATACATTAGACAAATGTTGCTTTTCATTGATCAAAAGTTGTGATAAAAATAGGATTTGTTTGATTTAAATCAACAGATTTTTACGATTTTAATTAATCCCTTGCTAGTACAAGATTAAACTTCTTGGACATGAGACACAAATCAGTAGTTTCTAGATAGTTTTGATTTATGTTAAACATTGATATTTATAATATTTATGACGAATAACATTAATGTATTAGGAAATATAGCAGAGTAAATTTTTGGAAGAGATGATATAGGAATTAGCAAACTTAATAACATGATAGAGTAAATAGAACAGCACAACAAATGCCATGCATAAGCAATGTTTTCTCATCTGGTTCTTGAGCGTTTAAAATTAGTTTGATTTTAACCCATAACGGGTGGCATGAAACTTTTGGGTGGGATCCCACTAACACCATGATATAAATTTGTGCATAAAATTAATCAAAAATTGGGTAAATTTCACAATTTTTTGCATTATGACTAAAATGTATAGAATTTCTTTAGTTATTCTTATATTAAGTAATTAATTGGTTAAAGACCTGTTTTTGGAAAAAAATCATGACACCAAATAGAAAATAAAATGAACTTGCTACAAAATTCATGAAAAAATTCCAACTTCTTAATATTTAGCTTGCAAAAAGTATTCATTTATGAAAAAATATTATTTGTAAGTAAATAGTAAAAAGTGAGACAAGATATAAAAATATACATAAATTGGAATCAAATATGCCCATTTTTCAAATTTCCTGAGCATTGATAAGTATTTTATCAACTTTTACATTCCAAATTTCAATTCCATAAATACAGAATAGTTATGCTAGCAGCGTAAAGAATTTCCAATTAAATTTAAATAAAATTAATCAACATATTACACAAAACAAAATGAAAATTTTAAAATTCCCACTTTTAAAGATTATGTGAAAAGGAATGCTTTTGCAATGCTGCAGAAAATTATTTCATTGTGACTAAGTCTTTATTTTTTTCATAAACAGACTACTTAACTTATTTGAATAAAATAGCATGCATCTTGTTCAGTTATTTCATTTTCAATATTAATAAACTTAATACAGAAAGAAGAATGAAATTTTTGATTTAAATCAATGATTTTTTAATAAAAATCACTTGATTTAAATCAGCATACCCTATACTGAACACATTGAATTTGCAATATTTTTATACCAAACTGGCATCAATAACAGCGTTGCCACTCTTTAAGCAAAAGAAAAATAAGGGCATTTTTCATTCTTTTATTTAAGGCTAGCATTTCATACAGATCACCACACGAGATTAGCCAGCAAGTGCACAGGCGAAGAAACTTTCTGCTGGGGTTGGGCTTCATGGACCCATTTTTAACCGAACGTCATCAATTTTTTATGATATTTGACCATGGATAAGTCATTTATTGATCTTGGGTTTTTAAATGTGGATGAAATAAAAAATGTAATATCAAAACTAAGGCTTGTTAAATTCTTATAACTTTCAGCAAATATTAAAGCCCTTGCAAACCCTGATATTGAATTATTGATGCAGCTTGCACTAGAAGAGTGATAGGGGTTCAAATTTTACATCTCATTTTATGGAAATTTTAGTGTTCTTCTATTTCCTTCAGATAGAATAACTGAAGATCTTATGCTTAAAACAGCAGGTAAAGGAAGCGTGAAATTACACAAATGTTTTCAAATTGGAGCAACAAAATGAAAAAGAATACAGTGAAACTTCGATTAACCATCACTCTTTTAACAGTCAGTCTGTTATTAAAAGTTAATCAATTAAATATTAAAAGTTATTAGTATGTACACACATACATACTGTACTCTATGTACAGTAACCAGATTGCCATGAAAAATCATCTTCGCTTTACTGCTGAGCAGCGGAGGCACACTATTGTTCTTTGATGAGTCACGCTCTTGGTCTGCCTAGCTATCACAGATGTGGTCAGTTTCAATTGCGGCCGAGATGCTGTCGTGCTCGGTGCTGTATGTTATTTGTTACGGAGTGGCTTAATTGTTTCGGCATACGATAGTAACATTCACAGTAGTAAGTTTTGTTGTTAAGGTTTCTTTTCATTTTTTTGTTTTTGTGCAACAGCTAAAAAATAGCTGAAAAGCGTAAACGGGTCGTGTTAGATCTCAACCAGAAAATTGAGATTATTAAACGTTTGAAAAAAGGTGAAACTGCCACTAATATCACTCTCATTTATGGCGTTGGAAGAACCACATTGAATGACATTAAACGCGATGCTGAAAAAATAGAACATGTTTCAAAAATGCAAAATATCGATGGAGATCCTAAGATGTGTAAAACCATGAAATCAACAAAATGTGACCAACTGGACATTTATGTATCAATGGTTTATATAAGCACAGAGTCAAGGAATCCCACGTTTAGGCCCCATAATAATGGCCAAGGCAGTTCAAATGAACAAAAAACTTGACGGAGATCCTAATTTTAAAGCATGAGATGGCTCGATAAGTTTTAAGCGTCGCCATGGCATTTGGAAACTACACCTTAGTGGTGAAAAACTTAGTGCAAATAGCGCAGTTATTGCTGAGTACAGAGAACAATTTAAAGAAAAAGTGGCTATATAAAACCTCGTTAGGGAACAAGTGTACAATTGCGACGAAACCAGGCTGAATTGGAAAACTTTACCACAAAATATATTGGCATCACTTTCGGAGACATCAGCCCCGGGTTTTAAAGTCCAAAAAGATCGGATCACTTTAAGGTTTGTGCAAATGCCACCGGCAATCACAGGTTACCCCTGCTTGTGATTGGAAAAAAAAAATACCTCGGGCATTCAAAATTTTTAATTTGAACGCATTGCCTGCTACCTATTACACTCAAAAGAGTGCTTGGATGTCTCAAGATATTTTTTCTGATTGGTTCCACTAAGTGTTTGTGCCACAAGTTAGAGCTCATTTGGCTGAAATGCAGTTACCACAGGAAGATTTGCTACTAATGGACAATGCTCCAGCACATCCCACTTGCAGAATTAAAAGTGATGATGGTACAATAACATGCCTATTCCTTCCGGCAAACACACCACCACTAATCCAGCCTATGGACAAGGACATAATCGAAAACATGAAACGTCGTTATAGGAAACCTTTTATTGGAAGTTTTATTTCATCTGATGCTGGATTGGATTTTGGGATTTTATGGCGCAAGGTCCAAAAGCAGACAAGCTGCGCCTTCATCTAATGATGAAATGTCTGTAAAAGAGTTTTGGAATATGTACAACATAAAAGATGCAATTTTCAATGTTGCTGCTGCATGGGATGATTTTCAAGAGTCAAATCTTAAAAATGGGTGGAATAAACTCTGGTCGAACCTAAGGAAACTGGGAATGTTAGTGTCGATGAAATTGTGCAACTGTGCAATAATGTACTGAATGCTGAAGAGTAACAGAGTGGTTGGGATGTGACAAATTGGACGAAGGCTTTGATATTTTGAAAGACGATGAAATTGTTTCCAGTGTGATTGACATCGAAAAAGAAATTAACGAAGACGAATGTTATATTTTGAATGAAAAACTATGGTAGGAGTCATACACAGAAGCAGAAACAATGTTATCAAAATGCATTGAGTGGTTTGAGGGGCAAGAGGAAAACACAGAGCAGATACTTCTACGTAAAGTAAGGAACATTGCCGCTCAGAAAGCACGAGCTTTGAAGAAACAAAAGAAAATTAGACTATTTTAAAATTTGAATATGTATGTACGTCTAGAGCGTAAGTTCATGTAACAATATGTACTATACTGTACTTAATGTAAATTTTATATTGTTTGTTTCTGTAAAATAAAATACATGTAGTGCATTTCCAGTGCAAACATGCATTTTTTATCATTCGACGGTATTAACCGTCACGGTCCCGACCCTGACGGTTAATCGAAGTTTCACTGTATGGGGAAATAAAAAGAAAAACTAGCCACTAACTTGAACACATTATCATGTAAGTGAACATGTTAAGAAAGTTAAATAAAAAGCATAATTAAAATGACCCAAAGAAAAGATTAAGTAAATTTTATGAAATGACAGTTCATAAAATTAAAGCTGTGCTAGAAAGTGATAAGAACCTTACTTTGTTCTGGTTTTTCTTCCTTTTCCTCCTCATCGTCGTCCCAGTTGTCCTACAAAAAACCATATCTTTAAGACTAATTGATAAACATAAAAGGTGATATTAAATGTTTGCAAAAAATTCATGCAAAACATACGTTTAAACTACTGGGGTTTGCATTTTTTGAATACCTGGCAGGGACTTATTCAGAAGGGTGGTATCCCCTGAAATATTCTTGATATGTTACAAAAGTAAATGCTGGAATTAGTTTAATCTATATAAATTGAAGTTTTGTTTAGAAAGAATCGTGAAGAGATCTGAAAATATCCTAATACATTTGCAAAGAAATGCTCATTAAGTATTGTAGCAATTGGATCAATTGCTAAAGCAAGCAAAGGATCCATCTAAATATTAGGTGATTCTTTTAAGCTGAACATTGGGGTTATATATACCTTCATGTAACAAAAAAATAACCTAGCAAGGTGATTGTACGAATGCGAAGGGAAGGGAGAGGAAAAGACAAGAAAAATCTCGTATATTAGCCTAGACGAGACACAAGTGACCAAGGACACGTTCAGAGGATGGGGCAATGTCGAACCCTCTCCCAGTAATATTTTAAATGTTAAAACAATTTAATACACCGAAGATAATTTAAGGCATAATTCAGATAGCATTCAGATGTCTCTGAAAACAGTCATTAATGTATTGTTCATTTAATATATTAGCATAGAAAACCAGGATAGAAGATTGAGACTTTCAAATTATTTTCTGAATACGTCACTGATATCAGAAGGTATTGAATCCATCCTTTACAAGTGCCTTTCCTAGCAACTTACTTGAGAATTTAAAGCTATCCACATTTAAATAACAAAAATGGCATTCAAAGGATAGTGAATTTTTCCAACAAACACCATGCAATTTTGTAGAGTGCAACACTTGAGTTGAGTCATGTGGTTTTGAATGAGTCTGTTAGTTATATTATAGGACTAGTTGTAAAGTAAGCAAATCCCTACTATAATTGGAATCTTTAGCATGTCTGGGTCTATATTTATAGCTCAGTGCCAAAAATGATAACGAGTTGCCAAAGGCGAAGCATCCACCCTGATCGCCATTCATGCTTTTACATATGGCAGCCTTCTAACATGTTTTCACCTTTTCAGAAATCAACCGACCACAGTCGACTACCTTTCTGAGAGCTGCACTATAACAAGATTAATTCCTACAATAATTATAAATTTGTGGTAAAAAATTAGTTGCACCAGTTTGTAAAACATAATCGAAAAATATCTGCAAGCACTAACATTTATGTTGACCCTTCACTATGTATTGTATTAAATGTGACATTTTCACTTTCAACATAATAAAAATTTTGCTTTCTTAATCGGTATGTATCCAAATAAAAATGGGGACCAGGGATTTAAAGTGTTTCCAAATAAACAGGTAGCTTTTGTGTGATACCACAATAAAATAGTTTATTTTGACATTATTCGATAGTTTTAATATTGCCGAAAAATGTGCAAGATCACAAAAATTCATGAATTAGTCATGTTCTTAATAAGGTTCAACAGCAATTCATAGCAGAACCTACTCTGCTTAGCTGAAATGTGTGTAGAAAATTAATTTGGCAACATTTTTTATTTAATTTGAAAAGGTTAAACTTTTCTAATCCCTTGTAGCACAACTCTGCTCCAGTTCTAACATGGGAGATAGGTTGAGATTTACCTAATCCAAGAGTCAATTTTGGCAAAGCCATGCCAAACACTGCACAAGAAAGAAAATCCAGATTCATCTTGGAAAGATTCGAATTATTTTGTACATATAGGAAGGTTTTTAAAGCATTGAACAGAGGAAATTAAATCTTCAATAAAGTAGAGAACTTTGATAAATGGAGGGTCCAGCTTTATTTGAGTATTTAACAATAGGTATTTAAGAATTTTAGATTTCAATAATCAGTTTCGCAGTCAACTAATAGATATTTGTAATCATTTATTAAACAATTCAGAATTTTTCAAACAATAATTTCTCCTTTTAATATTGAGATTTCAGGATTTGTCTATCTTGACTTGATACGGCTATCTAGAACGATGCATACGTTTTTTCTGGAACACAATTTGTTCTTCATGTTCAAAACAGTTTGCCTTTTAAATGTTTTTCTTACTGATTCACTAACAAATTGGCAAACCACGGACAAGTTGGCAAATAGTTAACCAGGTCACATTTTTCAACTATCGGTGATCAAGTGAGACCTTTAAAATGATTTTCTAGATTGATTAAGCAAACCTCGACATTGATTTCCAGTAATTATGTGGAAAACTACAAACTTGTTTCTGATACCTAATCCGATGAGAAAGCATGGTTTTTCAAGTGAACTCATTAAAAATGCTCGTTCGTGAAAATAAGTTTTCCGAAGAAATCGACAAGGGAATCACAACTTATAGAAGAGATTCATACCCACTGTAAAATCGAATTGCTCACAAAACCGATGTAAAATAAAGCTTAAAGTGATTTATTTTTCAAACATACCTTTACATCATCGTCTTCATCCTCACCTTCCCATCTGTCGGTGTGGAGAATAGGTTTTTTGACAAGTGTGGGCTCAAAGTCCTCGTTTTCTGCAAGACGTATAAGTCATTTGAAATCTTATAATTCACAACATTGGTTTGAAATAAATATGTAAACGCGGTCGTGTCAACTTACCCCAATCTGCCTCGCCGTCCGCCATGTTTGCACTTGCAGAGAATTTGTGAAGAAATAACAGAGTAGGACTTGTTCCTTGCTATTGTACAATAACAGTTATGGTAGTAGCAATAAATAACAGTGCTCGGTAACAGTTACCGGCAACAGTTTTACGTAAGATGGGGGGGGGGTATTTCAATTAACGTCACACTGGAGCAACACAACGGGCTATTGGTGACGGTCCGGGATCAATCCCAAAGGGAAAGATCCGAGGACAACACCACGTAATTTTGAACCACAGTCAGATGACGAGGCAACACCTGAGCTGGCACCCCACTCTCCAAACTTCCACACCACGCCAACGTGGACCTGCCTTGGGAATTGGGAATCTAATAAATTGGTAGATAAGAAAAGAATTGAACACAAATAAATATATCTATTGACAGGTTTTTTAAAAATTGATTTCCTGTTCGGTTAACCCGGTTGGATGGTAATTAATTAACGTCACACTAGAACAATACAACGGGCTATTGACGACGATCCGGAATCAATCCCGAAAGGAAAGATCGAGAACAACATCACGTAATTTTGAACCATGGTCAGGTGGTCCGGTTGGAAGAGTATCAGATTAGCAACTGGAGAGTTGCAGTTCGAAATTCGATCCAACCAAAGACCATCATGTGCGTGTATGTTGGCTCTCATTAAATCTGTCGTGGCCTCAAATGTCCTCACGTTGGCGTGGAAGTTTGTAGAGTGGGGTGCCAGCTCAGGTATGATCTCGTAATCTGACCGTGGTTCAAAATTACGTGATGTTGTCCTCGGATTTTTCCCTTCGGGTTTGATCCTAAACTGTCGTCAGTAGCCCATTGTGTTGCTCCAGTGCAACGTTAATTAAAATACCTACCTACCATCCTGTTTGGTTAATTTTTCTGGATGAAATCTGGGCAGCGGTAGCCCGGTTGGAAGAGTAACGGATTAGCAACCGGGGTGTTGTGAGTTCGAATCCAACCAAATACCGTCGTGTACAAAGGAAGTTGGTCCACGTTAGATCTGTCGTGGCCTCAAATGTCCTCACATTGGTGTGGAAGTTTGTAGAGTGGGGTGCCAGCTCAGGTGTAACCTCGTCATCTGACCGTGGCATGGTATTGTCCTCGGATCTTTCCCTACGGGTTTGATCCCGGACCGTCGCCAATAGTCCGTTGTGATACTCCAGTGCGACGTTAATTAAAATACCTACCTGCATGAAATCTCCCGCATTTCCCCAGTATTTTTATACCTTTTTATTCACCTTAACGAAGGCCTTTCTCATCCCTTCCCTTGAAACTTTATGATACACAAAAATTATGAAGTTCCCACTTAGTTGGCACTAAAGAAGGAACGGGTTCAATTACGATATTACCCACTTAAGGAAAAACAATTTTAAAAAATTTCATTCGTTGTCTGTTTACGATTAGTGAAAAACGGTTGGTTGAGTTTTATGGCGCAAGGGTTATATTTTGCCATGTTGCGCCAAATACAAGACATACATCAATTAGTAAAAAAGGATGCCGAAGCTAATGCACGAGGAAGAAGCCTTCACTTCATACAAGCCTCAGATAGGTAAGTATTTTAATTAACGTCGTGCTGGAGCAACACAACGGGCTATTGGCGGCGGTCCGGAATTGATATCAAAGCAAAAGATCCGAGGACAACACCACGTAATTTAGAATCACTCTACAAACTTCCTCACCACGCCAACGTGAGGAGATTTGAGCCCACGACAGATTTAACGTGAGCCAACCCCTTTTTACCCGACGGTCTTTGGTTGAATTCGAACTCACAACCCTCCGGTTGCTATCCGTTACTCTTCCAACCAGGTTACTGCCGCCCACAAGCCTTAGTAAATAGCTACTCATAGAGGGATCACTGCCATAAGAGGGAAGGGGGAATTTCAATTAACGTCACACTGGAGCAACACAATGGGCTATTGGTGACGGTCCGGGATCAATCCCAAAGGGAAAGAGCCGAGGACAACACCACGTAATTTTGAACCACGGTCAGATGACGAGGCAACACCTGAGCTGGCACCCCACTCTCCAAACTTCCACACCACGCCAACGTGAGGACATTTGAGGCCACGACAGATTTAACGTGCACCAGCCCCCTTTGTACACGACGGTGTTTTGGCTGGATTCGAACTCGCAACCCTTCGGTTGCAAGTCCGTTACTCTTCCAACCGGGCCACCGCGGCCCCCACTGCCATAAGAAGCCATGGTCTAATAAATAATATGGGAAATCGCATAGACGGTTACGCCCTTGGTGGGGGGTGTCAATACTACCATGGCAACCGATCTATCTTCGTTTCCATAATCGAACCAGGTGAGGCCATAGAAGAGATATAAAAGTAGTGAGCTGTCAACCTTTTTATGTCCGCATGATCATGTGACCAAAAATAGTAGTCACGTGATCAAAAATTGGATAAAATAGCTAATTTTAAGTACATGGTTTAAAAAGTTACCTTCCATCTTGTAAACATTATATGTATAACTTTTCATGTTAATACTTCCATGCGTAATTCTAAAATAAATGTTTACAAAAACATAAGCAATTATGTATCCATAATATAAATGAAAGGCTTTCAGTGGTGACCCAGACGTGATTTGAGCACGCAACCTTATCTGTTTTCACTATTTTTATTTTATGCATCAGTAAAATATTTATAAAAGCAGTTATTTCTTAACCATGTGCATTTATTTTTCAATTTATTTCAACTCGTATTAACCTCATTAAGTTTTAAAAAGGAAGTTTGAATTATTTTCTACTATTAAATCTTTAAGATAATTTTCACACCTAATACAGTTGTAAAAGAAAAATATATAATATATCGAAATAACGAAGGTCAGGTTTAGGACAACTTATATTACACAAAATTTTAATCAGTGACGATATACTTGCGAGCATCCCTAACCCTTTTGACATTTTCTCTTAATATACAATAGCAAAAGGTAACAGTCCAGCGATAAATCAAACCAGCACTACAGGACCGATCTCCACTGCGGAGGATTGTATCTGGACCCAGGCTGGTTAAGACGATTTGGAGGACCGGGCCTGATAAAAAAATATTTGGAGGATTGTATCTGGATTGCGGGCTAGATAAAACTGTCCTGAGGGCCGTATCTGAACTGCGGTCCTGATTAAAATTTGGAGGGCCATATCTGGTCTGCGAGTCGGGTAAACATATCCTAAGGGCTTATTCGGCTTGAGGGCCGGTTAAACCTGTCCAGAGGGCCGTATCTGAACTCGGGCCGGCAATCAATCTATTCACTACAACGTATTTATCTTACACGTACGGATTTTTTTATACGTGCCAGTTAAACTTGGTCCCAATGCGAACTTAAGCTAATTATATAATAGCTCAAAACATTAAAAAGTTACAAATTCAATAAATATTCAGTAGTATGCACATTCGCATCGCCTAACAATGTTAAAACGTAACTCAAATTCAAGAACTATTCAGTATTATACATATTCACATCGCTAACCTTTATAAATGTTATGTCGCCAAGAGAAGCGATAAAAAATCAAATCAAGCAAGCTGAATTTTCGCGTAGAAGTCACGTGACTACTAGCGACATGTGTGTTGCTCCCACCTTTTGAAGCTCTTCTCAATAAGATGCTCAGTCTACTTATATTTCACGTCTATGGGTGAGGTTTGTTTATTTATTGTTTAGGTGTTTATTTCGAATGTACATTTTAAATTTATGCTAGTGGTGGGGTTTATTCAAACGTCAAGATTTGTTTTAATTCTGGAATAAATGGGTCAGGACGGCTGTAGCACAAGCTTCAAATATACGATAAAGCAGAAAATTTTTTGATTTAAGTACATCTCCATCCGTTAACTGTTGCATTCTCTACGATTTGAAAGGTCATTTGCATTTCTAATTAAAAGCTAAGCATTCTATATATATTTCTAGCATAAATGTTTTAAATTAGCAATTTTTTAATTGTTTTCTGAAATTAAAAAGAACCTTAATTTATGAAAACCATTTGTGAATTATAAAATTTTACTAATGTGCGATATTGTTTCTTCAAAGTGGCGAAGCTTGTCCTGTTTTGGACCTAGCACCATAAAATCAAATTCTCATATTTATTAAATTAGTATTTTTAACAGGAGTAAAAATCGGTACTGTATTTATCCAAATGGTCCTTTCGAGAAAAAAGAACCATCAACATCTCTAATCTTCCAATTTTATGAATCAACAAATTGTACTTGTAGCAATGAAGCTACACAATACTAACTAAAGGGAATAGAGAAACAATTGAGCAAGTTAAAACATGGGTTATTTTATTTTCAGTGAAATTGATTGCAATTCAGGAGTTAGTCGGGTTTTATGGCAAAAGGGCCTTATTTGGCCATGCTGCACCAGATTGCAATTCAGGGACAGTGATTTGTAGACCTGGCCATATGCTGAAGGCACCCATCATTGTGTTAAAAGCAATATATTAAGATATAAATTATCCTAATTATCATACTGTATTTTATATTTTCATTAATCAGTTCACATTATTAATTTCATCCATAAGGCCTAATAGAATTTCAGTACAGAAAAGAAATCAAATAGTTTTGAGAAATAGCTCGTTTCACAGGTTCCTGGTCCAGAGCAGTTGGTTGTTAATTATTTCAATAACTTAGATAGCGTCAATGTTGGAAACCGGTTTTCCCCGTTATGCATACATAGCAGCTTTGCAAATTAAAAAAAAAAAACAGCATACAAAATATTGCATACATTTTACTGTGCAAAAACTTTGAATTAATGATTAGTAAATCAGTTACTAATTAGCAATGACAGAAAAAGAAAAGTGAAAATGCACGAATAGTTAGTTTTAGATTGCAGACTAAATTTTTAAAATTAAATCTAGGTAAAATTCAAGTATGAAACTATTTTTCCAAGGATCATTTGAGTGTCTTCATTGCTATGCTTGATTTAGATTTTATGCATGTCCGGACAAGCTGCGCCAAACACAAGGTTATAAAATTAAGCCATAGAAAATTTGTTTGGTTTGGGTTTTATTGCATAAGGGTCATATTTGCCAAGCTGCACCAAACACAAGACAGACAATATCAAGTAATGGACATATACAAAGGAAAGTTTCACTGAGAGAAATACATCCAAAGAATGGAACAATCACTACCTGTAACTTGCAGGTTATATAGAAAAAGCGTAAGTCTAAAAATAAATCATCATGATTTGCAGACATTTTCCCCAATCAAAGCTTCTAAATTTAGATTGCACTTTTGAAAATTCCAAGACAATGATTGAAAAACAGACAGGTTATTAGTGTCATGAATAAATGAGTTTGAGATGTGAAAGAGAACCAACAAAAGATGCATTTTCTGTAAGTGCTACAAGCAATAAATACTAGCTGTTACAATATGAACTTAAATGTTCTTCATGACTAATTCCTTCAATATCAACAATTGGTCCACACATCAACTGCATTAAGGTTATGTTAAAATGGCAGAACAATATAAATAAATCATGTCACTAAACACTTTTTTATTTAGTATTAATTTACAAAAATATAATTTTTATAATAAAAGTAGCACATACAAACTTTAAATATAAGAAAACACTACTCAATAAAAACTGAAAACAATATTTCTTTGTAACTTTTCCATTTTTAGAAGAAAACAGAAGAAAAGGATATGAAGCTTCCAAAAGTAATATTGCATAATACAAACTAAATAATGAAATTACATTTGAAAATAAGATTGCATCAACTAAGTAGACAAACCAACACTTTTCAGACATGCATGTTACAAAGGACGAAAAGATTTTTCATGCAGATGTGACAGGAATGAAATTTTGTCATGACTTCAAGAGCTGTTGGTAAAATTGATTCTGAGAAGCAGTTTGGCAAAATATCACGGTCAGTCAAGACAGAAATTCATGCCCTTCAAATAGTTCTGCCACATTCAGATTGATGAATATTAAATGTAATAAGGTCACTAAATCACAGGACTACAAGCCCCAATAGGACGTTTTTAAATCATTCAATGGAGTGAGTATGTTTTTCATTTCCACTATGACTAAAATAAGTACAACTACCTTTACATACAGTATCAATGTCATTACCGTTGAGAAAATTTCAACAAATTTTGTGCAACACTGAATATTTATTCATCTAAAAATTCAACAAATGGCATCGCTGACCACAACAGGGTTCCCACTTTTCAGGCAAAAGAAAATTAGGGCCTTTTAAGGCCACATTTCATTTTTGAAAGCTACATTTCAAATAGTATCAGATTAATCCATAAGTGAACAGGTGAAGAAACTTCGAGATAGTGTAGTCTCACGTGGATCCGGTTTTTCAAAATAGTGTAGTCTCACGAGGATCCAGTTTTTAAAAATATATACTTTCAACTAAACTAAATAGTATACCCTTGATATTCGATGACACTTGACCTTGGATGCATATCATTAATCTTTTTGTATGCAGTTGACATAAAATATTCAGTGCTCTTGTAAAAATTTTCAGTAATTTGCAAGCACTTTCAGCAAATACCAAGGCTTTTTAAGGGTACTCAAAGACTAAAACGATACATTAAGCCTTCTTGAGACCTGTGGGAACATCAATTAGAAGTGCATAATAAAAAGGAGGAAAAGATGCAAGGCAAAATATGCATGAATCAGAAAACTAGTCGCAGTCAAATTTTGAAGATAGAATATGAGTAAAATTGAAGGACTATCAAGGGAAAAATGTTAGTATTTTTAAGTGCTTTTCCAAGGCCAAGTTAGAAAAAATGCAAGCATTTTTTTTCAAGGACTGCAGGAAGCATGGGTACACATGCAGTACAAATGTCATGTTAAGTATCCATGAATGTGTTGGTCAGTAAGAATTATCGAAAAAGGTGTAACAATTTTTTTTAATCACAAAACATTTACAATTGTTTTCAAAACTTTCAACAGCACATACATCGAAATCAGTCAATCACGCAATAACAAGAACCCATTCACGCTTGAAACGAATGGCTGACAACTAGGGAAATTTTGAATTCTCAAACTTCAATAACGAGATGCGTAAGAAAGTTAGGAATGTGAGCGAAAATCTCGACAGTCTCTGATCGGCAGCTTCAGACAGCGAGCTCTCGTTGAGTCCACATTAGGCGATGGCCTTGGCTTCAGGTAGGAAAGACTCCCAGTGTTTAATGAGCTGAAAGAAAATTTCATTACATAACTGCCAAAACATCAATTATGGAAATCTTACAAATTTCACGGGCTCACAATAGGCAGATGCACCAAATGTATAATACATTTTTTAAAGCACCCACATATAGATAAATACAAATATTATAATTTTTACTATATTTTAAATCAGTTTCCAAAACTTTTTTGGCTCAATGCCCCCTTTTCAAAGATATTTTTTGGCATCCCTCAGGAAAATTCTAACTTGACTAATGATAAATTGATAGTGTGCCAATAAGTTTTGAATTTCACCAAACTATTTATATTGCTGTGTGTAATTTTGGAATTTTTAAAGTTAATTTGGAATTAAAACTTGGAACTGAAATTAGAGCTATTTATTAAAAATTTTAAAAAATTGTACATAAACACACTAGAAAATGCTCACTATTATTAGTAAATAATACCCATAACATCAATATACAAAAATCACTAATGAAAGGGATGAGCCTGGTGTTGTCCTACCAATTTGTCTCTATTTTTGTCAGCAGCTACCTTAAAGCATTCAGTCAGCCATTTAAGTTGGTTCCTCTATTTAGTTAAAAGAATCAATGACAGTGTATCACTAGTGACTGTATGTATGGTCAAGTAGATAAGCATTTGTTTTAAACATTTTTGGGTGACAATTCCTCAACGTTCTCCACACTCCCCCTCCTTCATTTCGCCTGGATTCAGCATTACTATCACCCCAAGATTTCAGTACCAACTTTGGGAAATGGTTTTAAGTGTTCATATGGCTGCTTTGACTATTTAAAAAATTACACATGTTTTAGCTAATTGTTCAGGCAAGGAACTGTGAATATCAACTTTGATTCAGTGACTGTAACCTGAACTTTGCTTCAGAACCTAATGGAAGTTGGATCTTTTAAAACCCAGAGCTAAAACCTTAATGGTATGGAGTGGCAATCATTTTCAAAGCTCACCTGTTGCTGTGTCTCGAGGAGCGCCTCCATGTACTTGACAATGCTGACCTTGAAGTCATGCACCCGACTCTTCTCAAAGCGCTCCACCTCCTTCCGGATCATTTTGGAGATGTTCTCAAACTCCTCCTGGCCACGCTCAGATTTCGCCTCCCACTGCAGACAAAATGAAAACTGCTTGAATACATGCAAAAATTATAATAGATATCATTAAATATCCCATGGGCACACTAATGTGTATAATCACAATAGTATGCCCATGGAACTTCACTTCCATTGCATCAGGGCATCTGAACTTTCTATGATATTTTATGATACATAAGGGATAATTCGAGAGATCTATTGGATTCAAATTTCTATGAACATCTGTACCAAGACGGATTCTTATCGTCTATTGAACAGAGGGCCAGAGCACTAACTACTTGACTACCAAGATTAGCTTCCACTAAACATACACAAATAAGGTTTCTGGGTTCAAAATCTCCAAGCAAAAGAAAAATTAAGGCATTTTTAATTAAAGCAAAAATTTTAAGCAAAAGAAAAATTAAGGCAGCAGAGTTCTTAAAAAAAAAAATTTTTAAAGCCTTAATTTTTACAAGTTCTGTACATATCGAGGCTTTTTAAAGGCACTTAAAAAACTAAAATGAAATATTAAGGCTGTCTGTAGGAACCCTGATTGGTACAATTTTTTTGCTAATAAAACAATAACAGAATTTTAATCACTCCAAGGTTATAGGAGTCCATAAGTTAGTTTGAGAGGGCACCTACCTCGATGACTTCCTCCTTGGCCTGCGGCACCTTATCTGTCTTTCCTGCCAGCTCCAGCTTCGCCTTCTGCTCTCGCTTCTTGGTAAGCACCTGCTGCGCATGTTGCCATGTCTGATAGACCTTCACACGCTGATGGAACACATCCTGTAACAAAACATTCCTTCAATCAAAACAATCTTTCAATCATCTCTTATGAAGAACTTTAAGTGAGAAAACCAGTACAATAACCCCTCAACATATCACGCTTCTTGGGAAGAAGAAAACAGCACTTTGCAAAGAGCAAACTAGAGGGTTGAGAAATGAGCATGTTTATTTGAAATTCAGACACACATTATACATTAATAAACACATTTCAATTTAAAGAAATTCAAAGCTACACAATAATCACAAAATCGATGGTGAACCCTTTTTAAATAGTACCAAGTATGGAAGAACATTTTTGAAACATAATTCCTTCTCATTCACACTTTAGACCCCAAATCTTCCTTACTAATTCAGTTTAGGACAACTGGATGAAACGAGTGACCTTTGAGCTCCCAATACAATGAAACACACTGAGATTTGCTGTTTGCAAACCAAAAATTCATCAAGGGGACAAGTAAGAAGTTCTGAAGTTACAACTTACATATAAAGTCTAGTACTCTTTTACAAAGTTCTAATTTTAAGAATCTTTAATCAAAATTTTTAATTTTTTGTAAGGCAGCATTACAGCCATATTTAAATTACATTGAAGGTTAAGTCAAATGGACAATATCAATGTATATTAACATCAATTTCTTTTAACAGTACAAATATTTTTTATTAGTAACCCCTCGTTATATCACTGATTTTTACTTGTCCCCAATGCATTTTAAGTTTGCACAAACAGCAGAGGAAAACTAAATCTTTCTTTAGAATTGGGAGTTTAAAGGTCACCTTGCTTCAAACAGCTACCTTTTCCTGTGGATTTAAAAATAATGATCCTAAAAATTCTTTCTCTTGCCTCCAAAATCCTGCAAGTAAAATATTTTTAAGATCAGGTACAGGTAGGTATTTTAATTAACGTTGCCCTGGAGAAACACAATGGACTATTGGCGACGGTCCAGGATCAAATCCGAAAGGAAAGATCCTAGAACAATACCACGTAATTTCGAATCACGGTCAGATGACGAGGTCACACCTGAGCTGGCACCCCACTCTCCAAACTTCCACACCAGGCCAACATGAGATTTAAGGCCATGACAGATTTAATGCGCAACAGCCTCCATGTACACAATGGTTTTTGGTTGCATTCCAACTCGCAACCCTCCAGTTGCTAATCCGTTACTCTTCCACCCAGCTACCACGGCCCTATTTTAAGATCAGAATCTACGTGTGCATCTAATAACTCGAAAGCTTAATTAAAATGTTTCTTATTCTTAACCCTTTTTGTAGAGTTGGTATCCCACAACGAAGTTTAGTACGCAATCATGAAGCATACAAATGAGGAGGGATACTGACCTTGACAGCACCTATGAGGGAGATGTAGTCCTTGAGGAGTTCCGAGAGCAGGAAGAAATCCTGTCCTGCCTGCTGACTCTGCAATTGCTCAATCTTCTCCTCCACCTCAGAGAGCTGGGACAGTGCTCTGGACAGTGCAGTGTGCTCTTCACAATTGCCCAGCATGGCTGCACTCTTTGCAAACGACCCAGTGTTCACTGCAAGCTCTGCAATACCACATTAACATTCACACATGCAAAACCTTTCTAACATTTTCAAGAGTAGATAAAATGGACATTTTAGACTACTTGAGGTCAACTTAACTTGATCCTACATATTTATATTATGAAAATAGAATTTTTTTAAACACCATTCATTTCAGGATAAATGAATGCTAAATACAATTTTGTGCTTTACTTTTCCATTTCATTATGATAAATGTCACGTCATAATTTCATAAATGAATAAAATGCTCAGAACCGGCACCTCCTAAAAGAACTGTTGTTTACTTTTCTTTCATAACAACTCTGAAGGCCAAACCAAAAGATAAATATTGTTGTGGTACATACGTTTCATAACTTTTCAGGTGCCTTTCATATTTCAGCCTGTTGAATGGTCTCATTTGACACCAGAGCAATAATTCGCGAGTTTCATTCATAAGAAAGCTGGAGATTATGAGCACAAAAGCTAATAATTAAAATAAATTAAATTTAGCATTTGAATGATAATTACTCCAAATATGGCAACTGATAGCAGAGCTCTTTTACTGCATTGTTGTAGATGAATCCAAATCAGAGTAATCCATTTATGAGATACACCTATCTGTAGGGTATCGGAATGTCCCGTCATCCTGAACAAGGAACTCTTGCTAGGAGGCACTCTCTCCCAGTATGGCTGTGCAGATTATGTCAGAGTACATCTACAGGAGTCGCCTCTCAAGCTGACCGAGGTTTTTTAGATTAGTAGTGGATGATGAAATTGTAATCGAGATAGGTGCGGTTGAGCTTTCGCGATGTATCTTGTCTGAAATTTTAAACTTTGTATGTAAATATTTGTTAATATAGGATTATTTTGTTAAAGTGGTCTTGTTTTTATTGTAGATATGGTACAGTATTCTGTATAATCAAGTAGACCTCAAATATAAGAAATTAAGGTGAAAATGCAAAAATATAAAATTAGAAATAATTTTATTTTTCAGAGAATAGTAACAATAGAAATCATTTTCAAATATCTATGAACACAAAGAATGTGCAATGAGTTTCTTTATGTATTTAAAAATGAAGCCTCTCCAAAAATCTGCATACATTTAAGTTTTATTAATTAGATGATACATTAAATTCATTTGGAATCGGTAATAAAATAGATAGGTTCACCCCAACATCTGCAACTATTGGTTTTCAAAAACAATTGTTTTGTTGACTATGATATAGAATCAATTAATATTTTATTTTTAGTATTATACAGTATCTACATCTTATAAAAGTTTATAACATGCCACACCACTCTTCAAACACAAAAAATAGGCTTTTTCAAGTCTATTTTTCATTAAGGCTACATTTCAGATTGCAATAGATTCACCTGTGAGTGCATGAAAATGCATGCTAGGTTTGGGTCTCACCAAACTCAGTTTTAAAAACATACATTTTTTTGCGTTAAATTATAAATAGTATGCCTTCAATTGTTAATGGCACTTGAGCTTAGACAAGTATCATTGATCTTGGTTTTGAATGCAAGTAAAACAAAATATGCAATGTCCATGTAAAAACGCAAAGTTTTTAAAAGATTTTAAGGACTTTCAGCAAAAATGGGGCTTTTTAAAGCCTCTAAAAAAACTAAAACAAGGTTCTCACTTTTCAAGCAAAAGGACCTATTTTTTAAAGTGGATTCTAAATCACTACAAACACTCAAAACGACCTTGGATAAGTATCGATTGATTGGTTGGTTTTTGAATGCAGGTAAAATAAAATTTGTGTGTTCTAGTAAAATCTAAAGCTCCGCCAAACATTAAGACTTCAGCTTATTAAGTGGCCTTAAAAAATTAAAAACCAGGCCTTTTAAGGTTTTAAAGGGGTATGGGAATTCTAATGGTAAAAAATTCCCAATCACTCCAAAAAATCTGAAATCTAGAAAATTGGCATCTTTTTAAGTAGTTCTCTTCAGGGAAGGTCACCTTTTCTGTGTAGCACCAGGGACTCTACACTGGCATGGAGCTTCCTCAGCTGCTGGTCAAGGTTCTCGATCTGGTGCTGCTTCTCCTCGAACCACTGCAAAAGAGAAGCAACACTTCAGTCCTTCCGCTCACTCACACAGCCACACAAAGCGAAAGAGGGCCTACCTGAATGGCGTACTGAGGGTTTGTTATTAAGACCTCCACAGATAGCATGAAAGGAAGAACGATTCTTTAGAAAGCACACTTCAACAAAGGGGCATCAATCACCATTTACCAGGGTGATCAGAATCAATCACAAGAATCATAGCACACTACTCCATTTTTCAATCAGACCTTGCATTCCAGAGATACGCACCTACCACTGATAGTTTAATGTAAACATTCATATCCATCACATGCTTTCTTTTATCTTGATTGACTCTCAGGTACAGCAAACCTCAGGTATGACAAAATGATAATTCAGTGCACTAGTGCCAAAATTTTGAATGATCAGAAGTGATATTTTTTTTACTTAAATACCTCCGGAATATCGAGTCGGAATGAAAAACAGACAACACTTTTATGGGTAGGTTTTCAATGAGGAATCGCATCTTAAATGATTGTGATGTCGCTTTTGACCACCCTGAATACATATACACATATATACTACTGTGCTGGTCAAATACGCAGAAACTCCAAGATCAGTCCATGCAAACTGATTGTTAAAACGCTGTATAAATATCTGATAAATTTTACACTAGATAACAGTCTGGCTATGGTGAGTATAAGCTTTTGAGAGTCAGATGGTTTGTGGGACAAGTCTATTTCTTAAATTAGGGGCAGGATAGTAATATAAATGTTCCCATGATCAGCATGGTTGGCTCCGAGTTGAACGGTCAGTGTTGAAAGTCATAGCAGTGATAAGTAGGTAAAATGAATAATCTCTAATGTTCGGATGCCATATATAATTTAGCTTATGACAGCCCTTTCAATTTGAGTTTAACCAACTTTGTGCAAATGAACCTTCTAAGGTCGTGCATTCTCAGAGCTGCACTATAATTCAATCTCGAGTTAATCAAGTGTTGGTTTACATGCATTTTGTGGCATTAAGATACTCCTATAATGCAGCGCTTTTAACTTAACCTCAGCTATTTAACTAAAGAAAAAACTTGGAGATTCTAAACTAGCACAGCAGTATGTACATATCTAGCAATTTTTTCTCCTTCACGTTTTAAGGGGCCATACGAAAGAATATTGTGAGGAGTCAGCCCTGGCACCACTGCTAGGGGAATGGACCTCCTCTCAAAAGGGATTTTTTCTACAGATCAAGTTATTGAACAAAGCAGAAGGGACCTGGGTATGGACTAATTTTACCCTCTTTATGGGGACATGCTTGAGGTAAGGCCCATGGGAACTAGGTCCTTCCTGAAATATTTTTAGAGATGGTTGGGTGTTATAGAACAAGAGCCATATGTGGCCATGCTGTGCCAAACACAAGATAGCCAACAATAAGTAATAGACATACACACAAAAGGAAAATTTTAACACACAAGAGAAATACACCCAGGGTGAATTGAACCTGCACCACCTACAACTCACAGGTTATTAGCACAGTGGGCATACCCACTGAGCCACAACTTGTAGCAGTCAAAAACACATGGTGAAGAAAATTTAAATGCACATAAATCAAAGTTTCGCTAATCATGCAGGTAAAATTTATGCAGACCATTGACCTGTACTAGAGAAATTGGAGTGATGACTGCCAATAAGCTAATGGCTTGGTCTATCATTCTTTTATTTCCCCACCTTTGTAAAAGAATGCTCCAAGTGTTAACAATGTTAGATTATACATAGTTGCCAAGATTAGGCTTTTTTTAAAAGGGTTGAATTGATTTGTATTGTCTTTACAGAACCAAAACAATTGCAAATGGAGCAAATAGATAAGGTTGTCTAAAGCTGTGCACAGGATTTTTGCTTTCAATCCAATTTCTGCATGCCCAGTTATCAATGCTCCATTAAGCTACTGTTATTTCTAGAATAGTACTCAACATTGAAAAAATTTATTGTCTCTAAAGAATCCTTCTCACTTTTCAAAGGAATAGTAAGTTGACCAAAAATCTTTTAAAAAAGGATGCTTTGAATTTTAAAGAGGATGCATATAGAACAGTAATTACCTTAAATAACCAACACTTATACATTAGTATCCAGAAAGTTGAAATTAAAGTATGGAAATTTTCCTATTGAGATCATTCTTTACATGCCATCGTCAGTAAAACTTTCCTTTTATGTACAGTGGTACCTTGAGATACGAGTGCCAACATATGAGTTTTTTTTTAGATCACTAGGTTGATTTTTGCCTTGATTCCTGCCTTACGAGCCTGCTTCGGTGACGTCACAACCACCACTCCACTCAGATTCCCGAGTCTTATGCATTGTTCAGTTCATGTTTACCGCATGACAGTTAGTCTGTCACAAAAATCAATCAATACCTTAATTTGGTTTGAAATTTATTGTCAACTGCCAATGGGAGGCCCGAGTCCCTTTCTTCCCCCCTTAATTTTTTTCATTTTTATTTTTTCCGACTATATTCGTCAATTCTAAAAACGGAAAAACGGTGTGATGCAGTTATTTAGCTAATTTTTTTCCGTATAACTATGAGCCCAAAGAAGGTGAATCTAAAGAACAGTGGTGAGAATAGGAAAAAGGTAATATCCATGGAATTAAAGCGCGAGATAATAGACAAACATTACCAAGGCATGAGAGTAAGACTTGGCAAAGCAGTACGATCACACTACTTCTATAGTAGTATGTACTATTCTGAAGCAGAAGGACTCGATAAAGGACTCCAGCTACAATATTTGTTCATTATAAAAAAAATTGGAGTGGATTTTTGGGGGCTGGTACGAATTAATCTCATTTCAATTAATTTCAATGGGAAAAATTGATTTGAGATATGAGCATTTTGACTTACGAGCTCGGTCATGGAATGAATTAAACTTGTATCACAAGGTACCACTGTATGTCCATTAACTTGATGTTATGAATTGAGTTGACATAAGATTGTCTAAAACTGAGCATCATATTTTCATTCAATCCAATCTCGGCATCTCAGTTATCAATAGTATGCTATGATACTGATGAAAAGCATTTTCTTCAAGTTGGTCCCATTGGGGTAATGACCAGGAATTAATAAAATATTAAAAAATTTTGAGGAAATAAAACTATTATTTAAATGGTAGTGTAATTTCACACAACACACAGATGAGATTGAATGATATTGTTTTAGTATTGGAAAACACTTGTATTCAACATATTTTTTCACTTCAACTATCAGTGCAAACATATTGTACTCAACCGATTGCAAATTATTCTCTTGTCTACTGTCCTTTATCGATTTATCAAAAATAGTTGCATACTTCATAACACTAATTATATAGTTCAAAGTTTTCAAAAAAAAATTTAATATATCGTCGGCTTAATGCAGACTCATTAACTGATATTTTTCAAACACAATAAATGCTTATTTTCATGATTATGAGAAATACTTTGTCATTTTGTAACATGTTTAAAAGACATAACATAATCAAAATGCTGATACTTTCTATTTTTTTACTTAAAACTTAGTCTTTAAACAAGTGAATAGTAGATAATTTAATTAACGTTGCAGTGGAGCAATACAATGGGCTATTGGTGACAATCCAGGATCAATCCCCAAGGGAAAGATCCAAGAACACCACTTAATTTTGAATCATGGTCCGATGACCAAGGTCAACACATGAGCTGGCACCTCACTCTCCAAATTTCCACACCATGCCAATATGAGAAGATTTGAGGCCACAACAGATTTACCCTGCATCAACCTCACATACACAACGGTCTTTGGTTGGAATGAGTTTCGAACTCACAATCCTCCGATTGCTAATCAGTTACTCTTCCAACCAGGCTACTGTTGCCCCGATGAACATTAAAAATATCTGTTTTGTCAGTAAATGAGTTTCTGCTCTTTAAATCAACGATATAAACTATATATAAGATATCAAAAGCATTTAACATCAATTTCAGATTTTTCTACAAGTAACATCAGCCCAAATTTTCTGAAAAGTTTTATTTTAGAAGCTCTAACAAAGATCTAAAAAATGAGATTTTTTGGACCAGAGTTGTGTGAAATAATCAAACAGTAGGGTTTTTCACTGGTTACCTCAATTTTGAAACATTAAGAAGCTTTATAATTACTAGCATTGCTACTTTTGCAAACGACCCATGTCCATCCACAGAGAGCCCTTACCGGGTCGGACTCGTCCATCTTGAAGGTCATCTTGTTGACCGAGTCTCCCACGCGATTGAAGAGCCGCAGGACCCCAGCCCCACTGAGTGCTGATGTGCTCTTGGCCTTGGGCAAGTCCAGCTCCATCTCCAGGAACTCCCGAAAGTCTGGGTCCATGCGCAACACTGGATGTTCTGCAGTGCGGTTCAGGTACCGCTCCAAGGCTATGCGGCGCTTCTCTACAAACTCTGCAGACGAAACGGACTCGTCCTTTGACATCTTGATCTTCGTCATGCCTGAAAAAGGGAGAATCATTGACAAAAAAGCAAGAATATATCCCCAACTTTATAAAATACATTTCTTTTAAAATACAAAAAAAACTTCTAGATATTTATTTTCCAAGTAGATGATACGTTGACTAATAACATCACAATTACAATTCAGATCAAACATGAATTTTTCCAAAATGAGAAAAAGTAACGTTAGGTCCCATAACTATTTGGTGCATGAATAAAAGAAAATACATTGAATAAATTTCGAATTTAAGATAACTTTACTAAAATGATCGGTATTGACTAAATTGGCACACTATTAGATGATATTTTTCCACTGACAATACGATCTAAGAATGGCTTTCTTACGCCAACATGGTACATGACAGAATAACCATATTTAAGACCTTTATTTACAGTATCTATCTCTACACTATATGTCATTTCATTGGAGTAACCAACCTTTTTTAAACACTGCCTCTTTTCGGTAAATTACATTTCATCTTGGATACTTCATTTGTTGACTCACTTTACAGGGCATTAAAAACAACCTAAGATGGTAGTAGAGTAACCAAACAGTCTGGAAGCATTTGTGATCATAAGTTCGGCTTGACACTACGTTAATTTTTGTGAGGGATAATTAGATTAGGATCGAAAAAGATTTTTTGAACAAATAAAATCTTTTTGTCAAAAAAAAATGCTATAATTGCATCAGTTATACTAAGGGCTTTCTTGCACA
The DNA here is from genome assembly GCA_933210815.1 of Meta bourneti. Taxonomy (NCBI): domain Eukaryota; kingdom Metazoa; phylum Arthropoda; class Arachnida; order Araneae; family Tetragnathidae; genus Meta; species Meta bourneti. The sequence continues at coordinate 53,827,848 of OW119928.1, forward strand.
AAAATAACAATTTAAAGCATTATATTTTACTAGAAAAAAAAAATCAAATGAAAATTTGACAATTTATTTTCTAGGATGATGGAAAATAAATCCAACCTGGGATCATCCTTAGGTTATCTAGGATCATTCTCAAAATACTTCTTGGAGCACTAGACCATCCAGATGAAGCCTTCTTGATGTACTAAAAGGGCATTTCTAATTTCCATTTGTTGAGTAAATATTCATTTGCTGTCACCTTGTTCACTATCTGGGTTGATTGACATGAACACCTACATATTCAAGGATTATTTGATGGTTGGTTTGTTGGGGTTTTATGGTGCAAGGGCCATTTTTGGCCGCATGGATTATTTGTGAAGGGACTGTGGTGTCAAAAGTCACCGGTTATCAGGGAGTGTGAACCTTTAGAGTAGATTTTTATTACAAAAGCTCAATGTTGCTTAATTTTCTTTATTTAAAGTCTTGGATTGAAAAGAGGTAATTACATGCAAACATCCTTAGGGCACCTAGAACCACTCAGCAAGTAATATAATCCCTCAGAACACCTGACTGAACTCTTACAAACATACTGAGTCAGGTTTAGTGTGTGCACATAAACTACCAGTAAAAATAACACTTTCAGGAAAGTACTAAGTTGATTTATCATTCTTTGGGAGATGATTTGGCATTAATTTTTTATATATTAAAATAGGTTTCAATTCCATTTTTTAAATTGTCAACCCATATTTTGATTCCAGATTATTTCAAAATAGCCAAATCTCATACAAAATTTATTTTAGTCAAATCTATGAATTGTGAATGGTCGAAATTCAGAGCATGAGTTAGAGACCTATCATGTCCTTCTCGGGTGCAGGGGGCACTATGCGTCCTAAGTGCAGGTGCTTCTCGACCAGTTTATCATGAAGTCCCAAGAAGTCACTGAAGCGTCTGGATACAGAGAAGCCCTTCTTCTTGTAGTAAGGCAGATTGGTCCTGGTAGATACCTTGTACACCACATATGCCCCCATGCCATCCCCAATCTTCTGTGGATCCGAGACGGAGATGTCCAGCACCACGTCGCTCTCTTCCTGCTACAGGAAGAGATTTGTTCAATGAGACATTTGGTTTTGGTGTCAGGAATAAAATGACTGATTTTCGGTAATGATACACAGAATTATAGTTAAGTTTACATTTAAACATAGCAGCACAACAGGCTATTGGCGACGCTCCGGAATCAATCCCGAAAGGAAAGATCCGAGGGCAACACTTCAAAATTTTGAACTACAGCTAGATGACAAGGTCAACACCTGATCTAACACTCCACTCTCCAAACTTCTACACCACACCAACGTGAGAACATTTGAAGCCACAACAGATTTAACATGCACCCCCATGTACACGACTGTCTTTGGTTGGATCGAGTTTCGAACCCACAACCCTCCGGTCGATAATCAGCTACTCTTCCAATCGAGATACAGAGGCCCCACCATTTACTAAGAGCTCAATGAGTTTCATCTGCAGTTCTTTAGGTGTCTTAGTCTTTTGAAATGATGGGTTGTTAAGCAGACAGATTTAAAAATACTGTCAAGCTGTGTAACTATTCACAAATTCTACTTTAAACAGAAACACAGCACACTTTCGTTAAAAGCTGATAACGAGATGGCATACTTGACCCCCTAAACTCTTGCCAACCAGCCTAGTGTGGTGGTACTAGTCAGGCAGGCGAAGTTAACACACATTTTAAAGTCATATTAGAACAAAACAGTGAGTGCAGCAGCTGTCAAATTAGCTCTTATGATTTACTAATGTTTTGAAATTATTTCATTGAAACTTATTTCATTCTTCGATATTTTAAATACGTTCATTTTAAAAATAAAATGGAAATATAAAAGACAAACAAAAATGAATTAATAAAAAAACAAAAGGATTTGTTCCGTAAAACTTGGATTCAGTCATAAGGTCACTTAAAGACAAAAGAAAGCAACATCTTAAGGCTGCAGATTTCCTGCCCTTTGTATTAAGGCTTTTAAAAATGTAATGAAAAATCAGGTCTTTAAGGAATATGGGAACTCTGGTGTTAAAAAATGCATGCATTGCAAAATTCAAATTTTTTAAAGTGGTCATATGCACTGATAAGATTATATTCTCCACTTCATACCCTATCTGTGAAAACCTGTAGAAATAACTTGTGTTCCTCATAAGTACCTAAGCACATTCTCGCACATCAATTCTTAACCCTTCAATAGATAAAATTACAACACCCAATTCAGTTCCATTAAATCTCAAACCACACACTGGTCAATGAATTAGAAGCCCATAAATATTTATGGAAATGTTAGTTATGAGAAGGATTATTAAAAACCCGTCTATGCTGTGGGTGACACGTAATCAAATTGACGGTATAAATATGCTGTGCATGTTTCACGAGATAGGAAACAGAATGGGGAATACAACAAACCTTTCACTATTTGAAAAAGGACTTATTGTTGGGGACTGTTTAGAGGGAGTCACAATTGCAAAGACAGAACTCACCGAGTTCCCGAAAAGCTGCGATTTTGAAGGTGTTTAAAAGTTGGGAACAGAACCCATAGTCCTTGTCCAAAAGCAACTGTGGGTCTAAAACAATCATGATCAGCGATATCTTAGAGGGATGGCAGAAAAGGGACTCCACTGTGCTGCAACTGACAGAAACCTTTAACGAAGGCTTGTCCCAACCGATCTCAGCGCAAACAATGCAGAGTATTGCAAGGGATCGGTGTAGGCAGTCGCTTGCCAGTGAGGAAACCTAATTTATGCTCATCAGTTTTCTTAGTGATGTCAAGAAAGACGTAACTGGACATCGAAAAAGGTAACGTGGTCAGACGAATAACTTTATACCTTGTTTCGTACCGACGGAAAGTGTAGAGGAACGAGAGCTCTGTGAAGCAAAGAACCCATCTTGCCTTGTTCGTAGAGTTCAAAGTCTGGTGGGAGTATTATGGTATGGGGCATGTTCTGCTGATTTGGAACTGGTTCCCTGGTGTTTCTAGAAGGCAGTAAGCATTGCAAAACTTAAACCTCCTGGAAGATCAAGTGCATCTTGCAATGTTACATTTACTCTAAAGGTGACAGATCTTTCATGGATGATAGTGCAACCATACATCGAATGTGCAAGTCGTCGTTGTGTGTCATGAGTGGTTCACAGAACATCAATCTGACTTCCAACATCTTCCCTTGCTGGATGCTAACCCTAGAGAACATTTAGGGCATGTTGGAAAGGCACATCCGACAGCAATCCCCTCTGCCATTCACTTTACAGGTTGGTTGATTAGGGTTTTATGGCACAAGGTCCATTAGTGGACAAACTGCACCAAACGCAAAATAAAAATTGACCCAGTAAAATTTAACTATTTTAAAATCTATCCAGCAATAAAATAATTTGGTTCTTACTTAAAATATTTGTATCATAAAATTAATAGTATTTTAATACTCATTCATAATAAAATCATGATCAAATAAACATGAAAGGATAAGACCATCTTCGTCATGAACATAAGAATAAAAAGTTGTGATGAAGTTTAAAACATGAAAGAAAAAAAAAATCAGATGGAATTCAAAAATTTTATGTTTTGTAAAAATTTAAATAGATTTGGGTGGGGATTATCCCCAACCAAATCTTGTAAATTTAAAATCGAGTTACAAAAATAATACTGAAGGTGACAATTTAAAACCGGACAATCAATTAAAATATGGCAAATGGTAAAAGGAGCTGCACACATGCTACACACAGGCGCAGTCTCTCCTAATAAAAGATGCCTATGAGTAAATCGCATGTGTCCGATACGTAGAAGAGTTAAAAGTACATCAGTGTCATATTTGTAACGCAGGCCATAATGAAATGGTTGGCTGGATGCTGTGGAGCTTGTGACTCTGCATGCTCCAGTCATTGAACCAATCGTTCCACACGATGTCCCGGACAACTTGTCAGAGATCATTGTATGGAACGGGAATATTTCGTGGAGTCACAGCATTTTTGGATGCAGCATCCGCCAGTTCATTTCCAGCAATTCCGACATGTCCCGGTATTCAACAAAAGGAGATACCGTAGCCATGTTGGATTAGTTTTTCGTGAATTTTAAATATGGCATCTGCTAGAGGATGTTTTTGACACTGATTTTAATGTTTCTAAAACACTTTTTGAATCAGTGTAAATCGTAAAATTTCCAGAAGGGAGACTAAAAATATATTTCAAGGCTTTGTATATTGCTAAAAATTCTGCGGTAAAAATCAAAACAAAGGATGATAATGAGAAACTAAAAGTTGTTTCAAAAACAAAAGCACAACCGGCATAATTAAAAGATTTAGACCCATCAGTGTAAATGGCTGAGTGGTCTTTAAAATGTCGGTGGGAGATAAAAAGTTGGCAATAAATAAGTGAGTTGGTGTTGGACTCCACATAACCAGTGAATGGTTGTAAAAAGGAGGAGGGCACCAGGGTGAAAATGAAAAAATAGGTCTTTTAGCAACTGATGTGGATCTAAGAGGGGTGCCCCTCAGGGCATTCCTCATGCGTAACCCGAAAGGTGGAATACAGGATTGTTTATTCCTGAACATTCGATCATAAGAACTGTCAGGAGTGAATTGTATAGTGGATGCATTGGATGGTTCACGAGATGGTAATATAGTTGTAGTGACAACAAAAGATGTGTCGAAACCAAAGATGGTTCATGGCAAACATAGAGGCTTTTGACGGGTGAAGTGTGGAAAGCAGAATGTAAATCATGGAGTATACCGTATCGGCAAGTGCGATCGTATGTGCCTTTTCCATATAAAAAAAGTTGGAAACAAGATGGTTACGGTATAGGAATGCATGACATACTTGAGAAAGCACATGCAATAGCATTTGCTATCTCGACAGCCTCCGAGACATGGTGACCATTCCCTTCTATGAATGAGATCTTGTGTTCAGAATACAATCCCATTGCTTTTCGAACTCGGTCCCTTAATTGTTTTGAGGGAGTGGTAGATGTTATGCCAGACATATTTCTTCCAAGATTCCCTTTGGTTGTGATGTCGCACTCGGAGAGTGTTTGCTTTAACATGTTTGAAAGCTATAAGATTTTGAGTTGTGGGGTATTGGAAAATACCCTACACTTTCCTTTGGATCTTAATTGCTGCAGTGCATTCTTTATTCCAATAAGATTTACAATGCTTATGAAAGGTGGGAGATTTCTTGGGGATCGCTGTATCGGCAGCTGTAATTATAACATCGGTGATGACTGAAACTGCCTCATCTATACTGCCTTCTACCATCTGCTGATATAGTGGCCCAAGATGTAAAATTAGGCTAGTCGGTGGCTCATATATATATAACGTGATGGGAGGCTAACAGGATCATTTCTACCAATATGAGTAACGAATATGTGGAAATGATCACTGTTGTGCAGGTCACTGCCGACAAAAAGATAGAAAATTTGACATGGTGAGTAGATGGCGAGGTCTATGGCATGGAAGGTGTGGTTCATGGAAGTAGGTAACCTCGTCGTTATTGAGCAGAGACAGTGATCAGCTGTTCAATCTGTCACCTTCGGGAATTGGTATCCCTACTTCCCCAAAGCATACTATGAGCATTGAAGTCACCGAGTAAAATGAATGGTTGAGGAAGTTGATCCACCAAGTTCTCAAGGCTTTGTTGCTGGATGGTATAGATGGTGGTAAGTAGAGTACAGATCGTAATCAATCTCGTACTTGTAATCGTACAGTGATTGCCTGTAATGGCATGCTGAGTGGTATAGTGAGTGATGGGTATTCAAGGGAGGCAAAGATAGCAACACCTCCAGAAGTTCTTCCATCAATATTGATATTATCACTCCAATTACAAGTATATCTGCAGATCTTTGCCTGGTCAGCTGACTTCAGGTATGTTTCCTGGAGAGCGACACAGGTGGGATGGTACCCTGCAATCAGGGTTTTAATGTCATCCAGTTTGTTTCTGTAGCCACGACAGTTCCAAGAAATAAGTTATTTTTAAATAGAATTTGGAGGAGCAGCTTTTGACTACTCTCGAGGGTTCGGGATATCCATACAGCAGTCTAATTTGTCCTCTGAAAGTCCCGAGGCATGTAAATTAAGTTCAGGTTCCTCAGCCACGTGCCAAGGAATATTTGTCCTTGTGAGTGAGAACTTCTTATGTCTTTTTTGGTTGGTAATCCAACTTTTTTATTTTTCTGTTTAGATTTACTTTTGCAGGGCATGGTGATAATTTTGGAATCTGGGAGGCAGTTGCCTTGAGACTTTCAGAGGAGTTATTAGGATGTGGCAGTAGCAGTATTTTTATTTGTTGGTTTTTTCAGGCTTCGGGGAAAGATCTTTTGAAGGGTTTTAAATGATTGTACCTCCTTCTCGAAAGTCCATTTAGGGCAGGTTTGAGTGAAGGCAGGATGTTTTCCATTACAATACAGTGGGGTGGTGCATCGCATGAATTGTTATTATGGCCCACTTCTCCACCATTAGTGCATTTAGTGGGGCTTCTACAAAAAATTTTGGAATGTTTGAACCCCTGGAGTTGAAACAGCGCTGGGGGTTAGGAATATAAGGGCGGACAGGACAGCTAAGGTAGGCAGCTTTTACATGGGATGGCAGTGTGGGTGTGTTAAAAGTTAAAATGAGATGCTTCGTCAGAAGCACCTTGCCATCGCGACAGATAGTAATGCGATAAACTCCACACATGTTCATCCCTTAAATTTTCTTCTTCAGATGAATGATATAATTCCTATTCAGAAATAACACCTTTTGAAAAATTTAATGAATTGTGTGGTGTGATAGAAACTGTAAATGAACCGAGGGTTGTTTTTGAGTAAAGCCTGAGACTCTGAGAAACCTCAACAAGAATGTCCCCAGAGCGAAGTTTTTTTTATTGATTTAGTGGTACCTAAGATTGTAAAATTTTATTGATAAAGAATGGCGATACATGAGAAAATGGAAGTGATGATTGATCTGTACTTTGCTCATTAATTTAATAATGAAGAATCTGGCATTGAAAAGGAGGTCAGATTTGTTGCTCCCTTCTGGAGGGAGGAAAAGAGTTTTCATTATTCATGATAATGAAGAAAAGGAGATGCAGAATGCACTGGTGCTAAGAGGACCTATACATTAACGAATCACCACGGAAGCAGCCACCACCCTTAAAGTGGCACCCAGAAGACGACTGATCGCTTGATCCCTAGCTGACAACCAAGTCCAATCGACCAGCTGATTGATGTACAGGGGACCAATGTACACCTCCCGTTTACCTGAAGCTGGAGCCAAAGCGTGTATTGGGTCAGTATGTTGCCCCTCAACTGCCAGGATTCCCTTTTTCAGGGACACGGGACTCCATGCACAGCAAACACGTGGGTGATATAATTCCCAAGAGGAGATAAAAGCAACAGTGACGAAAAGCTTCTCAAGGCGAGCCCTCACCTCCGAAGTGGCAACCACAAGGAGGAAGGAAAAAGCAAAAAGCAGAAGGGGAGAAGAATGAAAAAAGGGAAGATCACTCAGGTTACCCAGGGGTTGTGAAGCCCGTACAAACCTAAAGGTATGCCCCCGAATGCTCCAATTTACAGGATCTTATTCTCTGAACTTAAATGCACTTCAGAACCTTATAGAATTTATTCCTTAACACATATATGCTATTATCCATACAAAAAGGGGTCCAATAAAATATCGATCCCAGGTTTCTGAATGAGTGGCCAGTGTGCGTATCTAAACATGTGTATGTGTAGTTTTAAATATATATCACTTATGCATCTACATTTCAACTAATCTAATGTCTTATAAACGTAAATAAAGTACTGCATAGCCCACAAAGTGCATATTGGAGATAGAAATCCGCACATTTTTTGATTAGTACATTCTACAAATGTTGATTCTACCTGCTGCATCAACGTCAACTACCTACCTCCTCCGCAGTCTTTGGGCTCTTGCGTGCCTGAGGTTTCGGGGGCTCTGAGAGTCTCATCTCTGCAGGTGAGGAGGATGCAACAGGGCTGCTCTTGTCGAACTCCTCCTCAGGTGTCCGGAACTCCAGCTTGGGCTGGGAGGGCTGTACCATAGGTGTTGCCTCATCATCCAGGCTCACCTCCTCACCTCCCCCTATGCAACACAATGAACAGTCAATAGCATCCAAAAGTAATATCAAAGGATAACAGATGTCAATCTTAGATATTTCAGGAAATGTGATTTTGACATATTTGAACATTTGACATGTTTCAGGTATCGTTATGCATTTCACAAAATGTTTTCATGTTTTACTATCAATCTCATAAACAAATTAACTATGTATAATTTATAAGTTATTACAAATAACATAAACCTAAAAATGTTACTGAAAATGCACACCTAAAAATGTTACTGAAGAATAGCATAAGAAAGCACTTACTAGTATATACTTTTGATTGATACTTAAAATGAAAGCAATAATACAAACAGTGCACTGCATGATGGACATCTTTTTCATTTTTAAAATTAAATCTAAAAAATTTAAGACAAATAAATAGTCATTTATATAATGTTGATGAGTGCAGAAATGGTTTCATTATCTGATAAAGTGGTTTCTTGAAAAATCACGCCCCTACTTGACTTTTTTATTTGTCCCTGCGAATTTTTGGTTTGAAAAAACAGTGGATAAACTTAATCTCTCATTAGAATTGGGAGTTCAGAGGTCACTTGTTTCAAGCAGTTGTCCAAACTGGATTGGTAAGAGATTTGGGTCCCTAAATCATGAAATTAGATGGAATTTGTTTTTCCCAATTTATAGTATTGTATTTAGCATTATATATTTTAAATTGTTTTGACACCTATTTTGAGTTTTACATTATTTTAAATAAAAAACCGAGTAATTTAATGTTTATTAGAAATAAAAAAAAGCATAAATTTCCAACTTTTCTTGGCCCTTGTCACCAAGAGCAATGTATCGAGGGGTTATTGTATTTTCAGAGGCTGCTTCTTGGTACTAAAGAGCAAAATCTGGGCTCCAGGATTGTACAAATTCTTCCATAGTAGTTTACATTTTCAGTAGTCTACAGTATACAATGTATTACTGCAAAACTATATTTTCTGGTCTACAGAAAACCTTAGTGGTTAGCATCTCAGTAAATATTGGCACAAGGATAGAGTTAAGTCTAGTGTACGATTTGGTACCCTTGAACTTATGGATTAAAAAGTTGGCAGTTGAAGATATGAACACATACTCACCACTCATAAGCTCATCTATTCCGTTTCTGGACAATTCATCCTTGGATTGGGTCTACAATAAAAAACAGTGCTTTGTAAAAATTGCAACCATGCTACATTCAATAAATTATGCCATCATACTTTAAACAATGTTGTCACCATCTAGATATTCCTACAAGTGACCTCTCCAGCACGATTCTGAATGATCTCTCGCGGGAGCTTCTGAGTAAAGGACTCGACTATCTTGACTTTACTTCATATGTATGAATTTTTATCTGTCTGAGTCCTCTTATATAAATAGTACTCTCGCCATTAATTTTCAATCCTCCGTTGCCAAATAAGGCCTGATCGCGCTATTGGATCCATACCAAATACTTTCTTGTTGCAAAGGCATTTAGACAAATACATCTATCAACCCCAAGTGTCACTGTACAGCACACGAAGCAAGAGCATAGAACAAAAATACCAAATACTTTCTCAGTCTCTCTTTGATGGCACTCGCAGTCACGTACACATATCATGAAAATATCTTCTTTCTGACCAAGAATGGCTCAGATGAGGAGCCTCGTGGGTACTGATGTCGAATCAAGGGCACTAGCAATTTATCGCCAAACATGGTAACCTTGGTGTTTTGATCCAGCAAGGTTGTTTAGGTGTTTTGATCCAGCTTTATGGCAATCCTATGCAAATGACTTTGGACGCCATCTTGATTTGGCGACAAACATGCCCCGGATTCGACATCTTTACCGCCTCTTGTAATGGGGAGTAGACCCACTATTCAACCCATGACTGCAAAATTAATTTCGAAAAAGGATCTAGTTAAAATTTAGTCACATGTTGTCTTTAAGCATGAATATAAAGTTTTTAAGTTGATGATATAGGTCTAAATCAGAAGTTTTCAAACAGCTAGTTCCCAAGGGATCTTTTAGGTGATAATCTGAGTGTTGCATACAGGCACATATTCAGGACTCACCCATGAACCCAAGCAATTATTTTTGCAAAACAAAAAAACTGTTCCAATCAAAACTAATTTACTGTACTTGACATATTTTCAGGTACAAAACCATACTTTTGAGGACAGAGCAAATGAGGCTGATGGCACCCAATCCAAAACAAACTATACTTATTTGAAATGAAAATAAAGTAAATTTATTTTATTGATCAGGAAAAATATACTGTAAACATTAATTTTGCTGAAAAATTAACATTTATACTATTACTTTTTGATTGCAATTGACTATTGACTTTACATTAAAACTAACAAAAAGCAGGGCTTTGTTTAAATCAATAGCTTGTTATGGGTTTTATGGTGCAAGGTCCAAAAGCGGACAAGCTACAATAACTTGTTATATATTACCTTAAAAATTATATGGAGATACTTTATATATCTCCAGGATGGAAGTAAGAAAAAGGAACCTTTGTGCACTCCAAATTTGGTGCATTCCAGACAGATAATTTTATTGCTCTTTTGCTTCTCTTTTCTGATTAGTAACAGGGTGCCATGGGAAAAGTAGAATTGACAATTAAGTGCTTCACTTTAGATGCAGTTTTTAAAATATTTGTGAGAGACAAAAATGTTCTTAAAATTACAAAATATTTCCCAAGAAAACCACTTTTTAATAGTGCCGCCCCTTTAGACACTGGAGCCCGGGGTCACCTCCCCCCTTTTTTTTGCGATACCGTTGCATGCTTTAATGTGCAATAAATAATAACGAAATGTCTTTTACCCAGCATACTTCCAAAATTTAAACTAATAGGTATAAACATGGTACTTGTTTTTGTTTGCAACTGAGGCGACTATTGCAACACATTGGAAAAAATAAAAAATAATACACTAGATGTAAGAACGTGAGATTTTCATGAATGAATTGCAAATAATTGCACTAAAAACTTTACTTTTATAAACAAACTCTTAGTCACGACAGTTCAACCCCAAAGAAGGCAGCGTTCACCAACGCGGGCGAAGACAGTTTTTCGAGGAGGGAGAGTTTGCATTATTTGGAGAACTTACCTCCAAGGCGGACTTGAATATGTCTTCATTTTCCGGTTCCCCGTGGGTTTCCTCAAAAGGAGGTGGTTCCCTCGAATCAGCCATGTTTACAATCGGTTTCACAAACTTTACCCAAGTGCCGACTATCGCAGCCAGATGCACGCCTCGAATGAAGACGCACGTGACGTTTTGACAGCAGAGCGTGCATCCTTCTTCTTCTTTCGGAACATACCGATAGGTAGGTATTTTAATTAACGTCACACTGGAGTAATACACGGGCTATTGGTGACAGTCCAGGATCAATCCGAAAGGGAAAGGTCCGAGAATAACACCACGTAATTTTGAACCACGGTCAGATGACGAGACAACACCTGAGCTGGCACCCCACTCTCCAAACTTCCGAACCACGCCAACGTGAGGACATTTGAGGCCACAACAGATTTACCCTGCACCAACCTCACATACACAATGGTCTTTGGTTCGACCCAGTTTCGAACTCTCAACCCTTCGATTGCTAAACAGTTACTCTTCCAACCGTGGCCCGTTGGCGTGGTGTGGAAGTTTGGATAGTGGGGTGCCAGCTCAGGTGTTGCCTCGTCATCTGACCGTGGTTCAAAATTACGTGGTGCTGTCCACGGATCTTTCCCTTTGGGATTGATCCCGGACCGTCACCATTAGCCCGTTGTGTTGCTCCAGTGTGACGTTAATTGAAATACCCAACCCAACCGTGGCCCGACCATACCGATAGAGAAATATGTTTACCAATTATTATATATATCAACTTTATACCTAGTAGTCAAAGGGCCGCAGTAGCCCGGTTGAAAGAGCAACGGATAAGCAACTGGACGGTTGCGAGTTCGAATCCAACCAAACAGTCGTGTAAGAAGGGGGCTGGTGCACATTAAATCTGTCGTGGCTTCAAATATCCTCATGTTGGCGCGGTGTGGAAGTTTGGAGAGTAGGGTGCCAGCTCAGGTATTGCCTCGTCCCTTCCCGGACCGTCGCCAATAGCCCGTTGTGTTGCTCCAGTGTGAAGTTAATTAAAATACCTATCTGTATAATAGACAAAACCCACGTCAGCCACCCTGTAGGTCGCGGATTCAAATCCCGGTTTGTAAGATCATTGTTGAAAATATAAGCTATAAATTATGGTATACAGAATTTGAAAACGAATTCGAAATGGTAGAATACAGAGAAGACAGTAGAAATGAATATAAATGTTAAAAGGTAATTGGAGAATACAAACAAAAGAATCAAAATCAGGCAGCCAAGCTAGATTCTAATGAGAACACTAGAATAATGTCAAAGCCTAGACTCCCCGAAATCGGATCAAAGGCACGGGAGATTGTCGAATCTTATCCAGCTACGGATGAGAATTATCCGTTAGTAATGGAGAGCTTAAAGGAACGATTCGTTAGGGAAGATACATTGATTCAATTTTATATCCGTGAATTATTAGGACTAGTTTTGAATAACGCATTGAAAGTAAACAAACAAGATTCATTGAGCACCTTATACAACAAATTAACACCTCAGTTAAGAGCTTTAAGTTCATTGGGTGTAACAACTGACAAGTGTGCTATAGTATTCTTCCCTTTAGTTGAGTCGTCAATCCCTGTCGAAACTTTGAGAGCATGGGAAAGATCTAAATTGAATAGAATAGAAAGTAAGGAAACATATCCATCAGATTTAGAATGGATACTTTCTTTTCTTCGTAAAGAAGTTGAATCCGAAGAGGGGATAAAATTAGCTAGATCTGGTTTTACTTTGACTAAGGTAAATGAAAAGAAAAATCTAGGTTCGAGCAAAAATTCTGACGAAATGGCGCCTTTTTCAGCTTCCAAACTGTTTGTTCTGAAATCGAATAGAATTTCTTGTATATTTTGTAAAAAGAATCATGTTAGTAAATATTGTAAAAAAGGTTTACACATGCCAATGGGTGAAAAGAAATTAATAGTTAAGGAAAATGGTGTTTGTTTTGTATGCTTAATCAAAGGTCACATAGCTAAAGATTTCAAATCCAAAGTTAAATGCCCAAATTGTTCCAAATGCCACTTTAAATTAATGTGTCCCATGGTCCCCAGAACACACACGCAACTCAAGTGTCAGAAGAATGCAGTGATGAGTCACCCACATCACTTGATAGTTTTCATTCTCAATCATCAACTGAAGTGTTTCTCCAAACATTGATAGTAAACATAGAAGGTAATAAAGGGAAGCGGAAAGGTCGAATTATTATCGATACGGGATTTCAGTGATCTTATATTTTGAAGTCGTCTGCCAATGAATTAGGTTTCACCTCTTTGTATGAAGAGACAATCAGCCATTCGTTGTTTGGAGGGACTAAAACAGAAGAGTTTAAACATAAATGTTACAAAATCATAATGGAAAGTCTTGATAGGAAATACCGATGCAGTTTAGATGTCTTAGATCAAGCATTGATATGTAATGATATTTCTAATATGTTTAATGGACCATGGAGGCATAAGTTAAAAGTATATAAAATCAAATTAAGTGATATACAAAAAGATCCTTGGTCGATAGAAGTTTTAGTAGGAGCAGATGTTGCTAGTAAACTATATTTACTGGGAATAAACTAACCTTGGGATCGGGTTTAGTTGCTATGGAAACCAAACTAGGTTGGACCTTATTAAGGAAAGTTCCAAAATTTCATATTGAAAAAAGAGTACACATGAATGTGATTACCCGTTACTCTTCCCACCTCTGATTCACCATCCGTGAACACTGGCGTGGACGTAACAGTGAGAACGTTCCTGAAGAACATGAGCGACTTCCTGAAGCTTCGAGAACATTCTAGAACACGAGCGATTCCCGCCGAAAGTGTTGCAAGGACGTTCGAGCGGGAGAACAGTTTCAGACGATGAACCGAGACGCGTCAATGGCAGACGGCCATCCCTTTTTTGTGTTGTTTCAAATATGTTTGTAACTGTCCTTAATTGTTAAATTAAATGTTTTAGCGTTAAAAGAAGTTTCAGTGTTATTTAAAGCCCTTTTGCAATACCACTGAACTTCACATGAATGCTACCTCCATGTTATCTAATGATACTTCAGTATCCAAGTTATGGGATTTAGAGTTAATAGGCATTCGTGATCCAGTAGAGCAACGAAATCAAGAGGCAAAAGAAGCTGTTTTAATCCACTTCAAAGAAACAGTTAGCAATCTGTCGGATGGTAGATACAAAGTGCATTTACCATGGAAAATTGATCATGCTAATTTGCCTGATAACTACGAAATTTGTCTGAAAAGACTTTTCTCCACTTGCAAAAAGTTAGAAAAGGACGGGCTTCTAGAGGAGTATAACGCAGTATTCAATGATTGGCCCAAAGAAGGTATAATAGAACAAGTTGCTGATACCGAATGTGTCTGTACGTTGGACATTATCTTCCTCATCGTCATGTTGTCAAGGAAGGTAGTACCACAAAATTAAGACCGGTATTTGACGCCTCAGACAAAAGTGTCAACCATCCTTCATTAAATGATTGCTTAGAAATGGGCATAAATTTGATAGAAAATATACCCGTCTATTCTGATCGGATTTAGGTTAAATAAAATTGGAGTTTTATCGGATATTAAAAAGGCATCTTTACAGATTTCTGTACATGAAAAAGGTCGAAATTCCTTACGTTTCCTGTGGTATGACTCTTCAAAAAACATAATAGTATATCGTCACACAAGAGTAGTATTTGGAGTAACAAGCAGTCCTTTCTTATTAGGAGCTGTAATTAATCACCATCTACATAATAAGTCATTACTTGCAAATCAACCTAAAGAAAATGCTACTAAGTATACTTTAGAGAAATTAAAAGGTAGTTTCTACGTTGATAATTGTGTTACTAGTGTAGACGATTTAAAAAGTCTCGAAATATTCATAAAAGAGGCAAAAGAAATCACGAAGAAAGAAAAGTTTGATTTGAGAGGTTGGGAAAGTAATGTTCAAGACATTCCCTCTCTTTCACTCACAGAATTCTAAAGCAATTGTTTTAGGTTTAGTGTGGGATAAAGAAGTAGATTCCTTGCACATTAATACAGATGGTCTGCAATTTGATGAAAAGAATAAAGTCACTAAACGAAAAACCTTTCAATCACATAAGTAGAATATTTAATCCCATTGGATTCACATCTCCGGCTCCATTACAGCCTAAAATATTACTCCAATTAACTTTAAAAAACAAAGAGCCGTGGGATACCGAAATTGAAGACACAAATGTGAGAAAAAAGTTTCTCAAATGGGTAAAAGGACTGCCACACCTCTCAGAGATCCAAGTTTCTAGATGGAGTGGTGCGACAACAGGATCTAAAATTAGCCTCCATACTTTTTATGATGCAAGCAAATTATCATAGGCAACTGTTGTATTTGTTAGGTGTGAAACTAATACAGGAGTATCAGTGCAATTATTCCAAGCTAAAAGCAGAGTGTCTCCCTTGAAGGATGTCACAATTTCAAGGTTCGAACTGTTACCGGCCACTATTGGATCCAGGTTACATGACTCCTTGAAACGCACGTTGAAGCTAGAAACAGTAGAATCCTATTTCTGGACCAATTCGTCAACTGTTCTAGCTTGGATTCAAAGGGAAGAACAATGGTCAGGTTTTGTTAACAATAAAATACCTGAGATTAGGAAGTTGACTTCATCTGAGGATTGGTTTCACATTTCAACAAATCGGAACCCTGTGGATCTTCCTTCTAGAGGCTGTTCTCTGAAAGCCCTGCTAGAATCGAGATGGTGGGAAGGACCTTCGTGGTTGAAAAACTCTTCAGATCATTGACCGAAATCAATCATCAATCTCGATGAAAACGAGGTAGATAAAGAAAAACGACGAACCGTAGTATCAGCTGGCAATACTCTGACGAAGTCTCTTGCAACAAAACTTGCTGAAAGAGTTTCGAAATTCTCGAGTTTGTTGTAAGGTTGAAACTGGCACCATAACTTCTCTTTCCCAAACGATTTGCTAGCGTAATCATTACTAGAACTTTAATAAGATCTCAGAACTCAATATACAACGCATAGAGCTTGGATGCTCCTTTTTGTAAGTCTCAAGACTTGTATATATTTATATTAATGTTAATAAATTAGAATGCCTTTAAAAACCTTGATACTTGGATGCATTTCTTCACTTTGTGTCCGGCCTGCTCATAACATTTTGTGTACATATTAGAATACTTCCATCGAAACGGAAACATTATTGAATCTAAATACAACTGATTTGCAATTTCTAACCTTTTGGATTTCATAATGAACTTTTGAAATTGCTTCTCACGTTTTATAACTTCAATATTTATATCATTAAGCATACTTTCAAGTTCATTATATGCCTTAGTACAAGACGCGCGAAGAGCGGTCTTGTTCCGTTTAAGAATATCCGTTCTTACTATCAAACTCACTATTTCTTAATCAAAAAATCTTCAAAATGGAAATTCTTACCTTGTAACTTGCAAATGGAATTCTCACCCTGGACAGGCCGTCCACCCGGAGGCGCCAGATGTTTCCGTTTCGATGGAAGTGTTCTAATTATCTACACAAAATGTTGTGAGGAGGGAGGACACAGAGTGAAAAAATACATCCAAGTATCAAGGTTTTTAAAGGCATTCTAATTTATTAATATTAATATAAATATATACAATGTATATACAAGTCTTGAGACTTACAAAAATGAGCAGCCAAACTCTACTCATTGTACATTTCGTTTTGAGATCTTATTAAAGTTCTAATGATTACACTAGCAAATCGTTTGCGGCGGAAAGAGAAGTTAGGCCCGGTGCACACATCCGATTTTTAAACGTGCGGTGCCGCTGCGGCACCGTAAGTGCGGTCTGAGAGAGAGATCAGATAGTCTATCACACATACCTCCGGTGACGTACGTCCACCTTGCGTGCAACTTGTGCCGCAGTTCCCCACGTCGCCGCGCACGCTACTCCGGTCTCTCAGTACCTTGTTCTCTATTTAGCAGTGCACACGCATCCGTTATTTTTATAGTAAATGCGGCATATTATTTTACATGAATTAATCATATTTTTATAGTTGTTCTTTAAGTTTAAAAGCACAAAGAAGAATATGAATCGAATTGGAATACGAATACATTAGGAATTGAATTGGGAACTTACCCCTATTTTCCAGATAAACGATATGGAGAGGCAGCAATAAAATACTGGACGCAAAAGAATACGAACTCCAGATAACAATTTATAACTGGTTTAATTGTATCCTTTACAAGAGATTTCATTAAGCGATTTAGAGTTTGGTTTGTAGTGGGTGCACGAATCCCACAGTCCGACCTCTTTCAGCGTTCCAGCAAGACCGACTCCGTAGCGGCCTCAAAGAATACTTGTTCTGTTTATGTTCTAGTAGGACGCTAGTTTTCATTTTTCGTGGCGTGACTTTCTCTGGCCTTACTAAACAATAGTAATGGCGGTAATTTTTGATGATTTGGATATATAATTGTTTATTGGCGAAATAAAAAGGTATCCTGAAGTATGGAATATCGCTGCAGAAAAATATCATGGCCGAAAAAAGAAACGAAGAGCGTTATTTTTTAACGAAAATATACAGTGCAGTAGTTACAATGCAGGTTTGTACAGAATATTATATTAATTTATATCGCACAGCTACCATTTCCAATGGAGGTCTCATCCAAGTACTTTGAGATATAATCTTGTCAGTAATTTTTCCCGCAAGCTCGTCAAATGATCGAACACTCACATACGGAAGTAATTAAAAAACGTATCTGGGTTTTCTTGTAAATCCGCAAAAGATGTGTGTATAAAATTTACCTCTTGTAAGTGTTAAATCAGTAAATAGATGTATCCAGTAACGTCTATTTTGTTTCAAAATATACACTGCTGGCCACCCAAATTGCAACACCAAGAAAGACAAGAGATATCACAACAAAATTTATTTTGTAGATAACATGTTGACCAAGTATCAAATGATTAAATTTATAGACTTCTGTGAAGTGTGGTTCCTGCCAAAATCAGTAGCCAGAGTAGCCACCATTGTTGGAGATCACCGCTGCCACACGCCTCGGCATTGATTCAAAGAGACTTTGGATGTGTTCTTGGGGTACAGCAGACCAAGCAGCTTCCACACGTTGCCAAAGTTGATCTGGTGTGGCAGCTGGGGATGTATTCTGGGTCAATCGTTGAGCAACCATGGACCACATGTTTTCTATCGGCGAAAGATCCGGAGAGCGAGCTGGCCAGGGAAGCAATTCAATCTGGCGATTGACGAAGAACCCTTGGACAATGCGTGCCACGTGTGGTCGCGCATTATCCTGTTGAAATATGGCTGTGGGCAAGCCCTGAAGGTAAGGAAGGACAACTGGCTCCAACACCTCGGAGATGTAGCGCTGGCTGTTTAAAGTACCGGCAATGCGTACTAGAGGAGTGCGAGAGTGATATCCAATACCGCCCCATACCATAATACCCGGTGCAGGACCAGTGTGGCGGTGCATAACGCAGCTGTTCAGCATCCTCTCTCCACGGTGTCTCCAGACTCGAATCCGACCATCGTGGTGTTGCAGACAGAAGCGTGACTCGTCAGTAAAGACAATTTCATTCCATTCTGCCGTCCACATCCTTCTTTCATCGCACCATTGGCGGCGGAAACGTCTGTGGTTCTGCGTCAAGGGTAGACGAAGCAATGGACGTCTTGCGGACAGACCACTCTGCTGTAAACAGCGTCGAATGGTACGCGCAGACACTGGATGATGCGGTACAGACTGAATGTGCTGTGCTATGGTTCGTGATGTGGCTGAGCGATCCGTCACTGCCATACGCACAATATGCCTGTCATCACGTGAAGTGGTGCACTGAGGTGGATGCGATCGAACACGTCGGTCCGTCGTACCCTCCTGCATCCAACGATCACATATCCGCATTACAGTTGTTTGGTTTCGTCCAACACGACTACCGATTTCCCTGAAAGATAATCCACAATCTCGGTAGGCCACTATCCTTCCTCTGTCGAACTCGGATACTTGATCAAAAGATGATCGCTGTTTTCTACGAGGCATAATGGATCGTTTTTTTTTTAAAAAACCACAAGAAAAACACAATTGCCGTACTTGAAATCGTCGAAATCTCCAAGCCTTAAATAGCGCTTTGAAGTGGCGCCACAGGCGCGCGTGATGTGCGTCTGCGCTGAAATTCTAATCATTTGCATATCTCACCTCCGCTAATGCATGTTGTAAATTTCATATTATTTGCATGCTTCCTTCAGGGTGTTGCATTTACGGTGGCCAGCAGTGTATTTTTGTACACCAAGTAAGCGAAACGAACACGTTTCCTTCGATAGATACCCATCGCAACTGGCGGCCAAAAGAGAACAGGCGTCATTTCACGGCGGTGTGTGCATAGTTGGCTGCGGCGCCGTACGTTTAAAAATCGGATGTGTGCACCGGGTCTTATGGCGCCAGCTTCAACCGTACAACAAACAAATCGTTTGAAAGCGGAACTACGGCGCCTGTCTTGAAGCGTTATTTATCTTTACCATAATTTGTAGCTTATATTTTCAACAATCATGAATGTTAGTGATTATCCTTGTTAGGAGCTGTGGTGGCTCACGCATTGGGTGCTTCTTCACAAATAGCCGCCAGTTCTCTCCTTGTTCCGAAGACCAAGAGGAAGTGGTTGAGCTTGGAAAAATATTCGTAAAAGGTGATTTTAATGGTATTGATACAGAAACTGGCTTTTAAGGAGTGCAAAACCTAGTGTGATGAGTCTTACTGATTCTTGGACTTTTAGTCCTAGCCTGCGTGTTGTAAGAGATGTAGGTTTAATTCCCGTACCTTACCCTGGGCGTGTTTCTTTCTTCTGTATCAAAAAATGCTTGGGTACATTCTTGATGACAATTTACAAGCGGATACTTGGAAGTCAAGTAGTTTGTTGGTTGGTTGGTTTTTTTTTTCTTGAGACTTTTAGCTGCAGAATCAGGCTTTTGTCTCCAATCTTCCTAATTGATCTAAATTTAAGAGAAAAATACAATGAGATTAGAACTTTTCAATTGATATGAGAAATCTAGTTATGTCTCTAGCTTGTTGTGGTTTATTTATGATGCTTTTTATGAGATTTTTGAAGGTGAAGTTTTGAGATTGGAATTTTATTTTTTCGATGAGTTTTTTTCTAGGGCGTGAATACTTTTTGCAGACGAAGATGATATGTTGAAATGAGTCGATAACTTTACAGCTGTCACAGAGATTTGTGTCTGCTAGTTTGAATCTAAATAGGAGATCTGGAGTGATTAACATTCGGGATAAAAATCTTGAAAAATAAACATCTTCTTTTCTTGACTTCAGAGTGTTTTTTACGTCATATATGTTTGGAAGGTTGCCTGAGATTTGGTAGTATTTGCTATGATTGAATATTGATCGATCAGAGAGGTCCAACTTGTTTCCTATGTATTTTGTCGTATCTTCCGGCGATAACCATTCAAGAAAGATGTCTTCTTTTACTGATTTGGCGAGTTGATCTGCTTTTTCGTTTACTTCAATGTCTTTATGTTCTGGAACCCAGATTAATTTTAAATTTGTAACGAGTTTTGCGGTGTTGATTAGTTTGTTTTTAAGTCGTAGGATTACTTTCGATGATTTGATGAAACAGTTTTGTAGAGCCAGTAATACAGATTTACTATCGGTGAAGATACAGTTATTAGTGTTAAAGTCAATAAGCTCATCTAATGCTTGGCATAGGGCTAAGGCTTCCGCAGTAAAGATAGAGTTGATGTTGCTGATTCTGTATTTGATTATTAATTTGTTTGAATATCCTGCAATTGCTGTAATATTGCTTGTTTTAGATGCATCTGTTGCTATTAGGTGATAACTAAAGAGTAGTTGATCAGTCACATTTTTAAAGAGAGCCTGGATGCAATTATTTGGTAGGGATTTTGTTTGGAAATCCAAACTTTCGATAAAAAACGAGATGTTAGGTGGGAATGATTCCACTGGAAAGATGAACATGATGAGATGATCTGTCTTGAAGTCTTCTTCAAGTAATTCAAAACAAGAGATAATCGACGAACTATTTTGTTCGAGTAAATTAATATTATCTTGAATAATGGAATGCAAGGGGGAGAAAGTTCCCAAAGAAATGTGCTTTATCCAGAATTTATTACTTATTTTTTTTATTTGGGTTTTAATTTGGATTGTGTCTGTGATTTTGCGGAGAATAATATTTGGAGTCCAGTTGGGGAGTCCGCATGCAGTTCTCAATGCCATGTTTTGACATATTTCTAAATGATTTATGTTTGTTTTTTTGCATGAGTTTAGAATTGTACTGCTATAATGGAAGAGATTACAAATTGATGTTTTTGCTAGGTGTATTAAGTGATGTGTGCGAGCACCGTAATTTTTATTTGCTAGGGCTTTAAGGATATTTATGCGTTTATATGCTTTTATTTTTAGTTGTTTGATGAAGTAATTAAGATTACCATATTTGGAGATTGTGATGCCGAGGAATTTTAGTTCATCTGTCCATTCGATCACGTTGCCATTCATAGAAAAGCACCAGTCAAAAGTAGTTCTTTTTTTTGATAGGTTTATAATTGAACATTTATTATGGGATATTTTAAGATTCCAATAGTTGCACCATCTACTGATATTTTCTATTGTGTTTTGTAATTTTTTTTTTATGTAATCTGGATTGTCGTGGGTACAATAAAAAAGGATATCGTCTGCATAGATTATGTAGTTAATACCTATGGGTATTGTTTCATGAAAATCTGCCATGAATATTGTGAAAAGAATTGGGGAGAGAACACTACCCTGAGGAACTCCTCTTCTCATTTCAATTGGGTTTGATATGGTGTTTTCCCATTTTACCCTTATTGTCCGATCTTGAAGGAAGTTATGAAGCCATTTGGAGATATTTCCTGAGATTCCTATATTGAGACATTTCATTATTAGGCCATCTATATAAATTGAGTCATATGCAGATTTTATGTCTAGAGATATTGCAATTAAGAATTTTTTTTGAGAATGGGCGTTTTTTATTGTCGAAAATAGTGTTTGGATTGCTGTTTGACTGTCTCTGAAAGGTAAGAAGCCAAGATGAGTAGGTTCAATTTTATTATGTTTAATTAAGAAAGAGGGAAGTCAAGTACAGTGAGAGATTTTCACAATGTAAACAAACCACCGGTAAACGAGAATTTTATTCGCAATAACTCAATACGTAATGACAGGGCTTTTCTGTAAAGCTAAATGTAGATGGGAATCGTATTTTTGTGGTAGAACGTTCTTCCTGTACACATACACACATGTGAGAAACATTTTCTGTGAAGCTAAATGTAGGTGGCAGTAGGGTCATTCTATGTAAAATGAGCAAAAATCAGAAAAACGTGTGGCCGTATGGTAACGGATTTTCATGAAATTTACTACAAGGGTTAAGTTTATGCATAAATAACGATATCCAAAATATTTTGGCTCAAAATGAAATATTTTGGAAGTTTCAGGCAGTTTAAGCAACTTTGAAGAGCAGTTGTGAAATCGCTTGATGTTGCATGTTTGAGACCTCTTTCTCAAAAACTACTTAACGTAGGCAACAATATTTCATATTTTTTGTAATCTATGAAGAATTTTCTTTTTATTTATTTGGAAACAACAAACATCATATTTAAGCTAAACATTAGTAGCGACAAGGGGAAACTAGTCGATTTTGATAGAGTTAAAAAGGTTTCTATGCAACCCTACCCATTAAAACTGATTTCGGGGGGTATTTCAATTAACGTCACACTGGAGCAACACAACGGGCTATTGGTGACGGTCCGGGATCAATCCCAAAGGGAAAGATCCGAGGACAACACCACGTAATTTTGAACCACGGTCAGATGACGAGGCAACACCTGAGCTAAAACTGATTTCGAAGGGTCCAATCTTCTCATCCCGGTTTTCTATTCCAATCATATAACGTACGTGGTGTTGTCCTCGAATCTTTCCCTTTGGGATTGATCCCGGACCGTCACCAATAGCCCGTTGTGTTGCTCCAGTGTGACGTTAATTGAAATACCCCCCCCCCCAATCATAAAACGCTGTAATACAAAATGCACGGCTATTGGCGATGGTCCGGGATCAATCTTGAAGGGGGGTATTTCAATTAACGTCACACTGGAGCAACACAATGGGCTATTGGTGACGGTCCGGGATCAATCCCAAAGGGAAAGATCCGAGGACAACACCACGTAATTTCAATCTTGAAGGGAAAGATGCGGTAGGTGGGTATTTAATTAACGTCGCAACACAACGGGCTATTTGAACCAAGGCCAACAACTGAGCTGGCACACCTCTCCAAATTTACGCGTCATTTGATCGTGGTTCAAAATTAAGAGGCGATGTTCTCGATCTTTCCCTTCGGGATTGATCATGGACCGCGGCCAATAGCCTGTTGTGTTGCTCCAGTGCGACGTTAATTAACTACCTACCAGACTTCTCTTCCCATTTAGACAATCACCTAGATCAGCAATTGTCATTTTTTTTCATCTCATGGCAGATAGGTAGATGAATTTAAGTCACTAAAGCAACACAATGAACTGTCTTATGGCACACAGAAACTAATTATTAAAAGTCTGCAGCACAAACATATATATGTTGCTAATCTGACAAAAAATAGGTAAATTTCAATTGATTTTACAAATAACATTACCAATCCTTTTATTTAATACAATTTACTTTATTACAATTTGTTGCATTTTACCATCTGTAAGGAACACCATTGCCATTTTTTCAGCCCACTGGATAAAATTCTTTCCTACTAATGTATAAGTATTGATCATTTAAGGTGGTTACTGTTCTTGTATTTATTTTAAATTTGACTTTTTTAAAGATTTTTATATCAACTTACTATTCCTATGAAAAATGGGGCTTCTTAAAACAAGCTAAATCTTTTCAATACTAAGTAATATTGTAGTAATAAATACAGTAGTGCACACAGTGGAACGTTGATAATTGGGGATGCTGAGATTGGACAGAAAGCAAAATATCTCATGCTTACCTTTAGACAACCTTATCAATCAGCTCCATTTGCCATTGGTTTTTTTTCGCAGACAGTACAACACAAATAATTCCAGTCCTAAACGTAAAAGGAGCCTAATCTTGGCAACTCTGTATGGATGATCGAAATGTTGCTTTAAAACTTGGAACAGTCTTTAAGAATGAGAATGATAGACCATGCACAAAGGACCTAATATGCAGTATCATAGTATCTCAACTGAATGCTAGCCACAGTCAGAGGCATGGGGAAGGGTCTGTGCTGAAGTTATCCATTGTGCATGACCATTCAGTATGTACATGCAATCCCTATTTATCACAATAGATGTGCATGACCAACACCATTCACCAGTTTTAATTGGAAGGTCAACTAGAAACAATTGGAAAATTAAGTGTTTACATTCCCTGGTTGGCTTTTTGCTGTGAAATTCAAGAATATTAAAACTGATGTCACTCAGATTTACATTTAAAAAAGTCATCATTTCTTTGTTTATGCTGAAGTCCCTGTTGTATGATTTGCACTCAAATTTATGAATGATTATAAACATCTTAAGATAACAGTGAAAATTTGAGAAGGAAGTCTAAATCGGCAAGCAAAAGTGAAAATTATATGGAACTTTTGCAAAGTTATGCTAGAAAATTGTCGCATTGTTCATGTAGTAATATAAAAAAAATTAAAGATTCATATGGAAGACTGCTCCTCTAGCCTCTCAGGAATTTCCTACTAGGCTTGCTCATATCTGGTAGCTTTGTAGTAGTATTCAATTGTGTTATAATTTTGTAATATAATTGTATAAAAAAGGCAGGTGCGAAGTCAGGTAGAAAATAAAAATATATATAACAAAAGTAACATCAACATTTATTTACATCAGAAAAAATTTTTGAAGTTGGATGCAATCTTCTTCTTGTCGTGTTGGATTTTTTCCTTCTTCAACAATTTCGTGGTAGACTTTCTGCTCTGGGGGTTCTCGCTTTTGCTTTTTGCCTTGAGTGCCAAACCTCGCCTGGCAACAGAGAATGAAATACAACAAATGAAATCGAGCTGATGGAAGTTATTTAAATGGACAATGTATATAATTTAAAACAATTATACTTTTACATAGTAGTTAATAATGGTTGAATAAGAAATTTTTCATATCACATTGATAACAGTAATATTAATATAGTACAGTATAGCAAACCCTAATTACATTGCATGTCTTAGAAGACTTGAAAACAGCACAATATATCAAGGGAAGTGATATACAAGAGCCAGAAAAAATTACTTATTAAAAATAAAAAGACAATTATACATTAAATTCCACTTTTATTTATTACTTATTAAATTTAAAATCAATGGTAAAACATTGTAAAGTACTAAATATAATTATTTTTGAAAACAAAGATTCCTTCTCATGCACATTATTTGCAAATATTTTTCACGATTCAGTGTAGCTTTCTGACAGGATAAACACAAAGGGGATCGAAACATTCTTTACGTTCAGGGAAAAGTGATTTAAGAATGGTAAAGGGTATGGGTATTCAACTGTTTTAGTATACTTTCATAAAAGCACAAACAGATTAAAATACTAAATAATTTATTTACTCAGTTCGAATACATTTTAAAAAAACATTTCATGAAAATATGTAAAATTATTTTTGTGATACTTGCATAAACATAAAACAGGACGAAGACTAACACTGTGAAGCTCATTCACTAAGATAATGCGAGTACTCAAAGTATAAAATTTCTTGGAAATTATAGTCATTGGAAACAGAGTGGGCAGACATGAAACCACTGATTTTGCATTAAAATGGTCCAAAACAGATAAATAACTTGACAAGGGGAGAAAATATTCAAAATTCATAACAAACACTTCAATTTTATTTACATAAATTTGTCTTTGTTACATATGCATAATTCACACACGGGCACTTTGAAAACATCTTAAAAATGATAATTATTTTTTATCAAAAGTATCAGGGTTTCCTCTCTTCTACCAAAAGAAAAATTAGGACCTTTTAAGGATGCTTTTCATTATTTAAAGCTACATTTCAGATTGCACTAAATAAACCATTGAATGTGCAAGTGAAGAAACTTTCATGCATGCTACTTTGAATCTCCTGGAACAGTTTGTAAAACACAACGATTTTATTTGAGGCAGTATTGCAAACCTGTCGCATGAAATGATTCCTGCCAGCCAACATTGGTCACATTCTCAGTCTATTTAAGGCAACACTGCTGTTGTAAGTAACAGATTTTGCTAGAATTCTAGTAGTCACTGCACTATTGAAATGTTCATGAAAATCCAAACTCCTCCTCTATCTACAAAATGCTATGACACATCTTACGAGATTCAACTATTAATCTGTATTGAAAATCACTTAAATTGTAAAAACTTGCCATTCTCGTGGCAGAAACAGCTCTAGATGCTACCACAGATGCCTATTCCTTTATATATACACTAGCAGATGCAACCAATGGTATGCATAGGTGGTGTTGCTATGTATTTTGCATGTTATTAAGCTTGTCTGTACCAGTTTTTCGGCACTTCAGTGTATATAGCAGTGTAACCCAAATCCACCATTGATTGGCAGATGTGATTATGAGTATGCACTTTGATGGATAGTCCAATGTGGACAATTGAATTGCCCTTTTGATGCTGATCACTTCAAATTGATGTATGAAGCTGTGATAACAGACCTCTATTCACTACCATTATTCGCTGAAGCTCGGTCTCATTTCTACAAACTGTTAGATGCATTCACACTCAGCTGCTAAACACAGGATGGTCAAATGGTAGTAATCATCCATTGCACGACCTTGCATTAAGAAGTACATCCATGATCTTGATACAGCTCTCACACTATATTAGCATTTATTCAATCCAGTTAGCATTGCTAAATTCTGTAGGGAAATACTGTGGTGTAATTAGCACCACCACTACAAAATTTAACATACAATACAATAGCATATATAGCAGAGAAACCCAAGTTTTAGGCAGACATCGTTGCACTTTCACTTTTCTTACTGAAAGTCCTTAAAAACTAAAATGAAAAATCAGACCTTTTTAAGGCCCATGGGACCACTGAGGACATCACCAAAAGAAGTTGGTGCCACTGATTATTTCGTCAAGAAAAATGTGATCAACTATAAAAGAGTGATTTTTAACTTACCTAAAATTCTTTTGATTGGGTTCTTTTTGCTTCTTACTGCCTTCAACTGATTTAATTCGAATGTTTCGTCCATCGATTTTCACTTTCTCTTTATTTATTGCGGCTTCTTTGGAATCTTCTGTCTGCAAAAAAGGTGTACTTAGATAATTGGGATACAGGGATCGCTCTTCAAGCAAAAGAAACATTAAGTGCTTATTGTACATTTTAATAATTCTGCATTTAAAAAAGATCAACGTGAATTAAAAACATTGAAATGAAATATGCAGTTTCCCAGCAAATCTAGTTTTAAGAAAACCAGTTATAATCCCTTCTGAAGAGATTTCCGACCCTTTCAGTTTGACCACAGCTGTGTCTTGGCATGTCGCCATTATTTTACATACCAACTGGAGTGGAAATATCTGCTTCTACTAGAAAGAAAAAACTTTTTGCCAGACCTGCTGTTTGCAATTTACTCTTTTCCCACACAAGTTTTTTCTTACACCCACTAAAACCAAAATCAGTAACATTTGATCTTGCTAAACTAACATTCATCTTGATTTCTGAATGCAGATGAAATAAAATATGCATTTATTAAAATATAAGTGCAATAGTAAAAACGAAAACAAATGCTTTTTGAAATCCACTGCACTGCTGTGTATCATGCTTAAAGACACAAATAAATTTTAACTGCATCATTTTATTTTCAAAATTAGTTTCGCAGTCCTGAGTTGAATTCAAGGTTCATTCTCCATAACAAGAGGCAATTAATCTCTGAGCTCCTAACATGATGGTAGTTATGGTCAAAAAGATAATTTAATACAATATGTGTACTTGAGTGAAGGTGTCATCGAAGTGTGCTAGGGAAAGTATCTGTGGTATAGATTTGATATCATGATCAAGACTTCTTTGGCAATGGTGAAGGGACCATTCACATTGACTATTCAAATGAGAGGGTTCAAGTAGTATGAGAAAAAGGAAATGAAAGAAAAATTTACATATTAAAGAATTTAAGTTGACTAAAAAAAGGTTTAGGCACGACATACATTATTCCTCTATTGTAAATTGAACTTTGGTTAAGTTGTCCATACAATCAGTCAGAGATTTTGTCAGTTAAATACCATTATTGACATGTTTCATATCTATAGTTACATACAAATTATGTGAACTCTTTAAGGGTTTCTAACCTCATTTCTTTCTGTATAAAAATCCATGCTGACATGGTTCCCTTTCACTTCAAAAAATGTGATGACACCCTATTGCTATGAAAACAAATATTGTGTTGAAAGGGTAGAATCAAATTAACGAAAAGCAATGAATTTAATTGCACAATTACCACTTTAAATTTAAAGCATTGGGTAAAAAATAGTTAGCTTCAGTAAACCTAGTGCAGCCTCAAGTAATATCCATCCAGTTTGATTACCTTAAGTAAGTGAGTCTATTTCAGACGGTTTTGTTTTCAATCGAATTACAAGAAAAGTTGTTGGAAAATTAACTTTTCCATTCAACGTTTTCATACAGACGCAAAATCATGTTTTGTACAACAGAAGGTTCTTACCCGAAACAAAACGTATCCGAATCCTTTCCCGGCACCTGTGGTTTTGTCCCGTATCACTCGGACTGCTTCCACCTCTCCACATGGGGCAAAGGCATTCCACACACTCTCGTCATCCACATCTGGAACATTGGAAGGCAACATTTAACATGACAAGGTTGGTTGAGTTTTTATGGCACAAGCCATATTTGGAAAAGCTGCACCGAATAACATCAAGTAAATGGACATATGCACACCAGGAAAGCATTACTGACAGGAGAGAGAAATACACCCAGGGAGGAATCAAACCTGTGCTGCCTACAACTTGCAGGTTGTTATCGCAGCAGGCAAATCCACTGAGCCACAGTGGCCATAAACATAACCAAAAGGGCCAAACATTCTGGAATGCATTTTGACCTTTCTTTTGGCAAATATACAGGCATAAACAGTTCAAAAAGGCTCCTTATTGGTAATTGCTGGTTTTTATTATAAAGGTATCTGTAACTTAAACATGCCAATTTACAAATATATTAGATTTATCATTCATTGCTATGAAAACAGCAGCAAACAAACACTACAATCCATTACCTTACAATGCTAGATTTTGATCCCTGACAATATGTCATCGAAAACATATTAGAGACTGGGAGAACAGGGAAAATAAGCTCAGACTAAGGGAAGCCCCACACATTGGGATACCACGAACATACAACAAAACATACACATGCATATTCCATTTCTTCACAAAAACATGTTGGCACAATTGCGTATTTTAGCCTATTTAGTGTTGCAGGACTAATGATGGAACATGTTCTTGCCTAAGGGTTTATAAGCTTGTTTATGCAACAATAGTTACTTTTCGTAGCAAAGGTAACATAGAGATGACAGAAAATTCTCTTACCAAAGGGCAAGTTCCCAACAAAGATTGTTTTCTTGTTGTCATACAACTTTTGTCCAGTGCCAGATGCCTTGTCTACTATGATGTGGTGATCGTCAACCAAAGTCCCATTCCTAAAAACAAATTTTTTACAACACGAATTCACAGCACCCAAAAATTCGAAAAAACATTTTCTATTTGCTAGTTTTACTCTGGTTGGGGATTTGCCAGCAAAAGGTATTTTCGCCAGAACACTGGCATGAACCAGGCACACAATTTTAAATACAGCATAGCTACCACCCTTGTCTTTAAACTATCACTGTCCTTAAAAGCAATTACGTAGTTACTAATTACCTTAAAAAGGTTTAATAATGGTTGGGTTGACAATGCATCCCTTTTCTTATCCTTATTTGTGCACCCAATTTATCCAGATTTTTATAGAAACACATGTTCAGGGAAGTTCACAAATGAATTAACTTTTCTCAAGGCTTTATCTTGTGGTGGCATCATTCTACATATGAAAATAAGTCTTGTGGTCTTGGCAATGTACCAACTTAAATTAGCTTTTTCTTTCAGTCATGAAGAGTATGTTGGCTTCAAATAAAATATCTTTAGAATGCAGTGAAAAAAGACAATTTAGATTTATTAGCTTTCATGTTAAGCCTTTTTTTATTTTGAGTAAAGATTATGCTGGTTATTATGTATACTTAATTTTTGATGAATTTTTAATAAAATAACTTTTTACCTGTCTTGTTATTCATTGAACCAGTCGATGCCGTTATATGGCTATGAGAATTAACACTCACATAACCATAATCACACTTCAAAGCTTATTTAAGAATGAGAAGTGTATCCCTCCTTTTGGATATCAGAAGAGGTCTAGGAATTTTCTTATACAGGTCTTTCCTTACAAGCATTAAAACCAAAATCAGTGACATTTGACCTTGGACAAGTATCATTGATTTTGGTTTTTAAAGGCTGCAATCTCGTAAAAATTAGGGCTTTTTAAGATTTAAGGTAAATATTAAGGCTAAGGTAAATATTAAGGCAAGGGCCACTAAAATGAAAAATGAGGCCTTATAAGATCATGGTAACCCTGGCCAAGCAGTGTGACGTTAATTAGCTCTGTTCACAACTGCTAATATTCTTTCCTTCAAACCAAAAACAAATTCTAACACTAAAATATTTTATATTGTTAGTTAGACACGCTTAATTTTAAAGAACTAATTTGAAAAAGTGTTGGCTCAATTCAAATTGTAACAAGAAATTATCATCACTTTCAAAAGCATCATTTTGTAAGGAATTCTCTTCAGCAAATTTGTTTAAAATGTTCAGACTCAACAAAGACGAGTGTACAGAAGGAATACATACAGAGTGAGAGCAGCAGTTGTGGCATCAGAGTCCTTGAACACCACAAACGCCTTACGACTGCGGAGGCCCTTATGGAAATTGCGCCTGGAAAGGAAAAGGAATCAGGTTATGCATGAAACATTATTAACAGTAACCCTCTAAAATATATTATTCTCCAAATAAGTACCTTAACAATCCAGAGTAACTCCTTTTTTACTCAATAGTGCTTGTCTTATTAAGAGGATATGAATGTAAAGTAGGGTTTGAAATCAAACATTATCATGTTAATTAACATATTTCTATAATAAATTACTTTAGCTACATTTGAGCGATGTAACAGTCAACTGTGTGCTATTCAACCTGTGATACATCTACATACGATACCCTGAGGGATACGTAAAAATATTTAATTCAGCTATTAATATTTCTTTATTTGATTCAGAATTCGGCTTTCTAAGAAAAACGTTTTCCAATAGTAGAAAAAATGTTTTAAGTACAAAAAATGGGCAGACATAAGATATTAATGGTTGGAACAGGGTTTGAGTGAGGCTCATATATAAATGCACTGACGCATCTGCCACTGCACTAACCAAAAGAAATTTAGGAAAGGAATTACCTTGATCCATTGCTGGGCCACACCCACTGATATTTGTCTATGAATTGATTTGAATTTCTAGGTTTAAGGAAACAGGGCCAGACATTAAATGGATATTTCATAAGATTCATAGCACCAAGTTTTTTGTGCTTTGTAATGAGTATTGTTTTCCCCAATTCATATATATTTATATTTAACAATGTTGTTTGGCTCTCTATGTATTTTCTCCATTAAATCGTTCTAATTTGATATTCATAAATTGAAAAAGATTTTTGGAATACAAAATTAAGAAAATTTGTTTTATGGAGTAAGCAAGCAAATAAGGTAGAATAGCTCTGGTCTACTGTATGTAGCATATGGCAGATTAGGGTTTGAAAATAGATATTTAAATACCTGTTTCAAAGACAGACAAGGAATACTGTTTCTGAACATAAATACAGGTGTCAGAATGACCAACTTCGTTAACAGAAAATGTACGTTCATTAGAATGGCTGAGAAGGTTAGTGTTATTATTGAAACAATGTCATATGCATAGTTATTGGAATGCAGCTTAATCCAAAAAATAAAAACTAATATATTAGCAAGCTAAGATTTAAAAACACCAAATAAGTTTAAATTCTAATACTGGAAGTTTATCTAGATATCATAGTTTTCCTAAGTTACTTAAAAAGTCTTACTTTTTTACAGAATGGATTTTTATAAGTTTCATATTTCAGCAGAACATGTTATGCAATTTTACTGTTTTTAAAACTTTTGTCATTGACAATGTTTTGTTGAATACTGACCAACTGGCACACTGAATTTGAACAGTTCAGAAAATAATTTCTGACTATTTTCTGTAGTCTGAAAATAATGTCTCGTACCAAAATGCCTTAATGCTGAATGAACATTACCTATAACGATTTTTTTTCGTTTTCAGACACATCTATGTGCATTTTCTGTGTGATTCATGGAACTTTGATTAAATTAGCTCCAGTGTGTATTTTGGATTGTGTTGAACATTTGAAATATTTTGGATTGTGTTGAACATTTGAAATATTTTGGATTGTGTTGAACATTTGAAATATTTTGGATTGGGCTCGAGTCTTCTAAATGTGTCCTTGATCATTCAAGTGAAGGCAAACAGACAAGAGATTTTTCTCTTCTTGTCCAATCCCTTCCCATTCAACATACACATAGATTGTTCACTTGCTTTAGCAACCAATTCAACTGTTATAACACTAAGCAAATAGCTTTTTATTTTATAAAACAATGATCCATACTGATTTAGCTAAATCCCCCATCCAACTTGCTACCAATGCTATCACTTTCGGAACCAAATGACAAACTTAAAACCAGAATCAGTGGTAAAGATACCAATTGTGGAAGGGATTTGTTTACATTACCAAGAGTCCCCTAATTTAATCAATGCTTATTCAAAATCATGTGACTCAACTACCTTCTCCCATGAGCAGCACAGTAACAGTGATTGTTTTGCATTATTACTTGATATTTCAATAACAAAAATTTCTACCAACCATTATTGTAGAGAAGAGTTCCTGCATTTCAATGTACATTTCAGAACTGCAGTTCCAATTTTTTTCCTCCACAAGACAAAATTTTTAATTATTTTAGAAGCAGCAGTTATGAGCCTGACTAGGTGATTATAATGTGTACATATTTTCCAAAAACGAAATTAGCTGTTTCCATTGAAATTATTTTGTATTACTCCCAAACATAAAAAATTTCCTTTGCATTTTGCAGCAGTATGGAAGCAACACTTGAAGCAATTCCTATAACTATGCGTGTCTGTCACAACCTGACCAGACTTTTTTGCAGAGAAGCATTTCGGAGTTGATCCTACATCACCGTGTCGCCAGTGGTCTGGTGTTTATATCTTCAGTGCCGGCAAGGCGCACAAATAAGTTGCTCTTCGAGATGTATACGCCCTTCGGGAGGCAAAGGCAGACGCTCATGTGATTGGTTCAAGTGTAGAATATTAAAAACTTTTGAGGACTATCTATGCTTTTATGTTTGACATGTCGGGAGCCATATGTAAGTTCCTTCTATTAAATTATTTTTTATATAAATTAGCTGTACTTTATTCTTTCCAGAAAGTAACTACAGGAAACAAATTCCAAGCATAAGAAGCAGATAAAAAAGACTGGTAGTTTTTTAACGTTCACGATCTGTTATAGGGTCAGTACATCTGTTTAAGAAAAAAAATACAACAAAACACTGGTATAGAGAATTTTCATCAGTAACTGAACAGCACTGATCAGGTCAGTCATTTTCAAACCCTACAGTAAAACCATCCATTCAAAATGCCACCTGAAGGAACACTTCAAATTACAACTTAAATAATACTAGCGATTTTTATCAAACACCCCTAAAACCTCATCAGAGAAATTGTTTTAAAACCACAACTCGTGAATTTAAACTTAAACATGATTTATTGACCGTATCTAAACTTCTGACAGGGTTCCCAGTCTTCAACACAAAAGAAAAATTAGGGCCTTTACCATTTTTCCTTTCTTAAGGTAACATTTCACATATATCATAATAGATTTCATAAAGATCACAATAGATAATGGCACAGTGAAGAAACTTTCATGCATGTTAAAGTTGAGTCTCACAAATCCAGTTTTAAAAACATCAATATATAGTCTATAAATATCATGCCTTTGATTTTTGGTGACACTTGACCTTGGATGCCTTATCATTAATCATTGTTTTTGAATGCAAGTGAAATAAAATATGCAGTGTTCTTGCAAAAACTTTTAAATGAATTTTTAGGACTTTCAGCAAATAACAAGGCTTTTTAAGGGTTTTTACAGACTGAAATGAAAAATCAGGGCTTTTAAGGCCTGTGGGAGCCCTGTATGAATTTAAACTTTGCAACATGATTTAATAAGCTTATCAACAATTTTTTTAAACATAAATTAAACCTTACGTGATGTCAGCAATTTTCTTAGGAATCTGTGTCCTCACTGGTATCTAGAACAAAGGAATCAAAATGTAAAGTATCAGTGGATGAAACTAATTACTCCATGCAATAAGGTTCTTATGCTTTTTTGAAAAGCAAATCACAGGAGAAAATATTTTTTTAAATTAATTTTTTTAACATACCGCTCCCCTGAGGCGAACAGACTCCACAATTCCGAATTCGCTGAAAAGCTTTCTCAGGCCCTGAAAACAGAAATGAAATGTGCAAAAACCTAGAGATTATTGCAAGTAACTGTTACAAACATTATTACTTTCAATGTATTTTGACAGTAATATTAAATCTGTTTAATATAAGCCCTTTAATACAGAAGCAATTATCACTTAATCTCAAAGATCGAGACACACTGAAAAATGAATGGATAAAGAACCAATTTGAAATTTAAAAATAGTCTCAAGCAACTGAGCAAGGATTGATAATATTCATCTGTGGCAGTGCATTACAATAGGTGAGTTTGAAGGTATTGCATTTTGAAGTAGAAAAAGATTTCTCATTCAACTAGAAAAGTTAAGCTTCAGTTTAACATTTCTAGTTTAGTTAAGTTTTATAACTGTTACTTGAGTATTTAGCAAGTACTAAAAATGACCATGTTTAGAAGAATAAATTTAGCAAATGACATCAAGTTGGCCTAATACGAAGGGGATAAAAAGATTAAAAATAAGATTTTCATTTGATATTTAAATAACATAAAATCTAACAACCCAAACATCAGAGTAAAATGTAGTCCCCTTGTCTGGGCAAAAATTAAAGTTAAATTTGAGCAAATCAGTGACTAGTTTCCACTCTATATTAGCAATATTGACTTTTAAAAATATGCCTGAATTTCGCAATTAGTGAAATTGGCTTCTTCTATGTAGTAACTATAAAGCCAAAATTGATTAGTTATTACAAAAGAATGATAAATAGCAATAGCTTCAAGAACGCCTTTATTTGATGCAATGTGTACTAGAAAACAATTCCACAGGAGTTGCACTCAAAATATCATGTTGTGATGCAAAACGTATTTTGATACACTTCATGTTTAAGAACTAAGCTTTGCTGAAAGTATTTCAAAAATATTTTATTAAATTGCAATAAATATACATTTTAAGTTATTTTTATGTGACTCAACTTCAAAAGAGACTAGTCTACGAATTCCTCGTTTTTGCAAACAGAAAACTCATCAGGAGACAAGTAAAAAAGAGATGTGGCTGAATGCGTGATATAGCGAAAGGGTCATGCGTTTGAGAAGTGGCTCATTTTAGGGATTTTATGGTAAATATACTAGAGATATAGTGTGGCTTTGAGAAGATAATTAAGTCATGTGATTTTGAACAAGTCTATGAGTTAAATTAGGGGATTGGTAGTAATGTAAACCAATCTCTTCCACAATTGGCATCTTTACCACTGATTCTGGTTCAGTCTATGGTTCGGTTCCAAAAGCAGTAGCATTGGTAACGAGATGGTAGGGGAAAAATACTCACAGCTCTTGCCATTCATGGTTTTTCGTATGCCAACCTTTTCCTAAAGCACTTTTGCACCTATTCAGAAATTAACTGGACCAAGTTCGACTGCCTTTTCCCAGGAACTGTAGTATACAGGTCGATTACTTCATATTCACCTAGGCATGCTTGTATACTTTTTCTTGTATACAAACATGAAGTAATTGGATCAGTATCAATATATGCTAATACCATAAAATCCCAAAAATAGAAGTCACCTCTCAAATGAAAAGCAGATTTGATTAGAAGCATTGGGGAGAAAAGATGGTATATTCAAAATCAAGTATGGTGACAGCCATAGGGGTGCTTTTCCAAATCACTGCAATGACTTTGGTATCAAATGATAACTTGGAGCTAGAAACCTGACAACAATGAAAGGGAATGCTTAATCTGCAACACAACTGAATGAATACTCGTTCAAAACCATGCGACTCAGATGCCAACTTGCAGGATTATAGAAGCCTTACACTCATGTCTTAAGGGTATACAAGAGAAAATGCAGATTCAAGAAATGAAATAAAAAGTCCACTCACTTTTCGGGTTATACTCATGGGCAAATTCCCCACAAACAAAGTCTGCCCCAAGCGGTCCTCTTCTTCTTTAGACCTCTGTTTCGCAATCTTCCTCCGGTTCCTCTGCGCCTGCCGGTCTGGCTTCTCATCCAGGCTCTTCTTTGGGGAGCCCCTTTGAAAGTTCTGAACTTCGGATGTCTTGAACTTCTTACGGGGCAGTTCTTCAACCATTTCTGCAGTTGTGTTCTTCCTCTTCTTGACCTTCTGGAGGATTTGACATAGTATACTTGAAATACCATGTATGAGAATAGCAGTTGAAAATCATTGGGTTACACTGAAAACAGTAATCAGGGTTCTCTCTTCAAGCCAAAGAAAAATTAGGTTTTTTAAGGTATTTCCACGTCTATTTTTCAATTTTTATAGCTACATTTCACACAGATTGCAATAGATTAACACCCATGAAGTAGTTCACATGAGCATTAGATTTAGGTCTCACAGACCCAGCTTCTAATACATCTATTTCTAGCTAATCTAAGCCCTTGATTTTTCATGATGCTAGGCCAAGTATCATTGATTTGGGATTTTGAATGCAGGTGAAATAAAATATGCAGTGTATTTATAAAAACCAAGTCTTTAAAAAAATTATAAAAACCAAAATTTTAAGGACTTTCTGCAAATATTAAAATTTTGAAAAATGTTAGGATTTTTAGCAAATATTAAGCCTTTTTAAGTGCCCTTAAAAACTGAAATAAAAAATTAGGCCTTTTTCCACTAAAACGGCTGTTGGTATAATTTTGACACTGGAGTACATTTGTAGTTTTCTTCCTTTTGCAATTTTTGTCGGATTTTGACAATTTCTGGTGATTTTTAATCATTTTACTTGAAAAGCACAACAGAATAATTTTTTGTGTAGCTCAATTCAGAAAAATTCTACTGCTAAATTTACCTAGAATGACCGCTAGTCTTTTCGACACCAAGATTTTCCAGTCTAAATATCTTTTGTCCAACAAAAATTGACCATAGAATACCATACCAAGATTTCTTACTATTCATTTAATAATATTTTTTATTCGTTTATTTGACCCTGAATATATTAGCATCCCTCTTAAAGGCGGAAATGGATCAGTCTCAATTGTGTGCTTAAGCCTGAGTTTGTGCAATTATTTTTCCAATCGCAATGTTATTCACAGATGATATTTTCACTTATCATACACAAAAACGATGATTTGCAGGAAAGATTAAACAAAATTGTAAATTTGTTGCGAGCACTATCTGAAAATGAATTGGATGGTGCTGAGCTCTCCTGTTCTAAATTGTATTCTGATACAGAATAGTTTACGAAAATAAATCAAAAGAACAAGAAAGGTACAGATGATGCTGATAATACCTAAAATAATTTGGATTTTTAACATTTGGGATGGTACAGAATGGAAAATGTTTTAAGGGTGAATGATTAGTTTTGCCGCTGGAAATATTGTTCATGAAAGTAAGGTTCTTTAATTTTACCAAGCGAAACCAGTCCTAGGTTTAAGAATCGATTGGTAAAAGCACCGAATTTATAAATCTGAATCATAGCGGGAAATGTACCTGATACACAGGGATTGTGAAATTAAAAAGAGTAATTTCTATGCAATCAATGTGTACACAAAACATGTTGTTCAGTAAGTAAATGAAGCATAGAAGCTTCATTTACTTACTGAAAAAATTGCTTGTTACTGTATAAATTGTTTTTAAAGTATGTATAATACACATTTTAAAACTTAATGATAAAATCTGTAAAAATATTGTGTTGACAAGAAAAATAACACATTTTCTTTTGTTTTCTAAATTTTGTTGTTATATGTGTATTTTACAAGTTTGACAATCGATTTACTTAGATTTTTTTGTGCGATAAATAATCATAAACTTATGAATATAATGTATGAAAAACAATAAGGATATCATAAAGATATTATCACACTATTTTATGCAAGTTATATACTGGTGTCGAAACAATACTGGCAGCTGTTTTAGGGTAACAGAAATGCCAGACGTTCTAGTATTAAAGTCCATGGGAGCCCTGCGAGAGTGACTTTTGATCAGAAAAGTGAAATCATTAGCTACAAATCACAGATTATGGAATCCTAAGATACTTACCAACGTGACCTCACTGGACATCTCAGTTTCACTTTCTTTGGTTAAGTGACTGCTCTTGTGTTTTGAAGAGGCATTTCTATTTCTGGAATCAAAAAGCTGTTTCAGACTGGATTTCTTTGCAGGTGGTGACTGAGGAGATAGAGAACTTTTAGATATTTTGCTCTCGCCTCTTGGAAAGGACTTTAACGGCCTTTTGTCGACAGCAATCTGTTCTGAATTCTTCCCTTTTTTGGACTGAAACTCTTGCATTTTCTTTCCCTTTTTGGGTTTGAACTTCTTGTGTGACAGCATTTTGAAAATTCACCCACTTGAACACTGTAGCAAACACTGAAAAAGCTATTATTGGTCTACATTAGTGATATTCAAACTCTTTTCAAAACAAAATATTCTCACTGGCTTCACAGCTTTTTAAATAAAAATGTTCTCATGTTTTGCTTCATCACAATACTTCACTTTTCTTACATTTTTATATTGTTTGAAAACTTATAATTATATTCATAACTTATAATTATAAATCAATACCTCCCCTATATAGACATCAATAATTTGTATAACCATGAAGTCAAAATTGTAATGACAGAATTCCTGTAGATGGGTACAATTTTTTCTGAAATGAGCGATAGAACACACCTAGACTTTTGCAATAGTGTAGTTTATTCTTCCAGGAAGTAGAGGTATTTTCTGTTATGAACAGTATGTGGTCAAAGAAATCTAAATTAAGTGGAATTAAGTAGAGAAATCTAAATTAAGTGGAGACAAGTCATAAGACATAAGTTGTGTCATGGAGTGAGAAGTTTTATGATAGGATTGAAAGACCAAAATTTGCTGTGCAATATTACTTTATATTCAATATTTATGGAATGTTTGAAGTACAGTACTCCTCTATGTCTACCTAAACTTTTGGATGGGTTCTGTCAGTAAAGAATAATAAGCTAAACATGTTTATGTTATACAACTTTTATCATCTTTATTTTTGCAGGAATACAGAATATTAAATAACCTGTCCCATTTTTGACATCGCAATGTCCCGTTTTTATATCAAGCAAATATGGTCAGCCTAACATACACACAAAAGGAAAGTCTTACTTTTACTTGCACATAAGAGCAAAATATATCCAAGTTACAGGAATCGAACTTGTCCTATCAACAATGAACACTTGTGTTGCTTATTTAACCCCAATAGATGCAAATATGGAAAATTTGAACAGTTGAAATTATCAGATAATCTGTAGAACTGTGATTTAAACAATGAGAAACAAATAAGTTGAGGGAAATCCCATTTCTAGATCAATGCAATTTGTTATTATTGGTACATGTGTAAAATCCTGTCGACCATGAATGTTGGCGCAATTCCAGCCAAACTTATACCAAATATTTCGGTGGCCGTCACGTCGCTATGGCGACAAGCCGAGTAGCAAAATAGGAAAAACCGTGTTTGATTTCACACTTTCCATAATTGGCGGAATTTAGCATTGTTTGACGACATTTTTCTGGTTTGGCAAGAATGGTCGATGGGATTTTACACATGTACAGAAATATCATATGGATAGTAAATAACTTTGTTGTCTAAATTTTTCGGTAAGCAGAACATAAATCGAAAAAAATGCAGGTAGCAGGCATAATACTTAAACCCTTTAAAACCTCAACAATATGTACTTGGATTTCGTTCTTTTATTCTCTCCATTTCGGCAGATTTTAAAATGAGCAGAAAGCAACAGGAAAATTCGTCGATAATCTTCATGCGGGCGGATTGTTTAATTTAAAAACTGATCGTATGAAATATACCACACGTGAATAAATGTATACTTTCGCTCGTGCTTCGAAAGTGGTTTGAATTATGTTTCTTAATTTAGGCAGCAGACTCACATTGTAAACAAAATAGATGAGACGAATATATAGCAAGGAATAAATATGTTGAGATTTATTTGAGTTTAATTTTAGTTATTCATGGAAAAGTATTTCGGCTCCATAGCGTTGGAGTCCACCGATTTTTTTCAAACACATTTATTGAAGTAAACTTGGTTCTCACCTTTTTGCGCTTCTTCGGAAAACTTGGTAACAAAATACAAAACAATGAGATTTCCTTACAGCCCAGATTGCTCCCTTTTCGGAACTTTGAAATTTAAGGACTATTATAAACACTAACACATGGCAGCGCTTGGTTGGGTTGAGTTGTATTAAGATTTGTGCTTCCAATGATTGATTGAATTTGCCTCGCACTGAATGGTCCGTTGCATTGCCTCAGTGTGACGTTAATTAAATACCTACCTACCACTGAAACACATAACGAACTATTGTGCTTGTCTCTTAATACTTTCTGTTTGGAGAGTGGGGTGCCAGCTCAGGTGTTGCCTCGTCATCTGACCGTGGTTCAAAATTACGTGGTGTTGTCCTCGGATCTTTCCCTTTGGGATTGATCCCGGACCGTCACCAATAGCCCATTGTGTTGCTCCAGTGTGACGTTAATTGAAATACCCCCCCCCCTTAATACTTTCTGCGGATTGGTAGGCTGTTTTATAAGCGTCGCACTGAAGCAACACAAAAGGTTATTGGCAATCCTGGAGTGAAAGGATAAATTCCGAAGAGAAAGATTCAAGGACAATGCCTCGTTATTTTGAACCACGGTCAGGTGAGGAAGCCAACACCTGAGCTGGTATCCCACTCTTCAAACTTCCACACCACGCCAACGTAAGGACATTTGAGGCCAAAACAGATTCAATGTGAATCAACCCACACGTACACGATAGTCTTTGGTTGGATCGAGTTTCGAACTTGCAACCCTCCGGTTCCTAATCTGCTATCACGTTGGCGTGGTGTGGAAGTTTGGAGAGTGGGGTGCCAGCTCAGGTGTTGCCTCGTCATCTGACCGTGGTTCAAAATTACGTGGTGTTGTCCTCGGATCTTTCCCTTTGGGATTGATCCCGGACCGTCACCAATAGCCCATTGTGTTGCTCCAGTGTGACGTTAATTGAAATTCCTCCCCCTCCCCCCCCCTAATCTGCTATTCTTCCAACCGGGCTATCGGGCCGCGGTGGCCCGGTTGGAAGAGCAACGGACTAGCAACCGAAGGGTTGCGAGTTCAAATCCAGCCAAACACCGCCGTGTACAAAGGGGGCTGGTGCACGTTAAATCTGTCGTGGCCTCAAATGTCCTCACGTTGGCGTGGTGTGGAAGTTTGGAGAGTGGGGTGCCAGCTCAGGTGTTGCCTCGTCATCTGACCGTGGTTCAAAATTACGTGGTGTTGTCCTCGGATCTTTCCCTTTGGGATTGATCCCGGACCGTCACCAATAGCCCATTGTGTTGCTCCAGTGTGACGTTAATTGAAATTCCCCCCCCCCCAACCGGGCTATCGCGGCTCATTCTTCGGTTAGGGGATTGTTGGGAGCCTGGATTGAAGGCTCTCCATCTCCTGTGAATCTTGTGTCTTGGCTGAACAAATGTTTGTTTGTCAGAGCTTTAAATAGGTTTCACAGGGACTTGGCGATGAGTTGGTGAATAGGGATGAGCCACCAATGGAAAGTCTTCCTTCTCGGTGGTTCGGATTTGATCTTGGACCGTCGCCAATAGCCCATTATGTAGCTCCAGTGCCACGTCAATTAAAATACCATACCATACATCCTTCTGTGGGTGTAGGTTGAAGAGTTCAGGCACTTCGATAAATGACATTTCAATTTATTGAGGAGAGATGCAGGACATATAGTACTCTTAGGGAGATTAAAATGATTTAAGGGGAGCTAGAGTAAAGTCATGTGGGTTATTATTAATTAAGGGTAGCTCTTGGTCTTTTGCTGTTAGTTGGATGACGAAAGTCAAATCAGAGGATATGCATTACTTATTATCAAGATGGTCGAAAAATTTAAGGGTGAGTTTACTGAAAAATTGCTTGAGTTTGAGTGCTTTGAGCACATTTAGGTCTTTTTGAATTTTATTGTTTCGATAATACCATGAGCTATTTAAAATTATCCTGAATATGGAATTTCGAAGAGTTTCAAGTTTCTTTATATAAGTTTTTGCTGCATATCCCCAGACATGACTCTGGCATAGCCGATAACTGGTCTGAGCATGGTTTTATAAATGAACATCTGTTTCTGATTGAAAGTTTAGAGTTCCTAACAATAAGGGGGAAAATAATGTTTCTAGCGGCTAGGAACTTGGCTTCGTCTTTTATCTTCGAGGATTTTGTTCGTTGAGATCTGATCATAACGAAAAGTCTTTGTGACGTGGGTTATTATGACGGAAGGTTGGTAGGTGGGTATTTTAATTAACGTCGCACTGGGGCAACACAATGGGCTAGTGACTAAACGTAGCACTGGGAGCAACTGGGTTATCATGATGGTAAAAAATTTGATCGAAGAAAAGCTTTTGGGCTTGGTTAATAATTGTTAGCAGGTTCTGTGAGTTTCAACAGGTTCTGTGTTTAAATCCCGGTATTGGCATGGGGGGGGGGTTGTATTTCAATTAACGTCACACTGGAGCAACACAACGGGCTATTGGTGACGGTCCGGGATCAATCCCAAAGGGAAAGATCCGATGGTATTGGCATGGATGTTGTTGGCTTGGGGGTTAATTTTTAAGGCGCAAGGGTCATAATTGGCCATGCTGCACCAGACACAAGGCAGAAAATATCAAGACTGGACATACACACACAAAGAAAGGCTTACTGACACAGAAGAGAAGTAGACAGGTAGATATTTTAATTAAAGTCGCACTGGAGCAACACAACGGACTATTGGCGAAGGTCCGGGATCAGACACAGAAGAGATAAATACACAGGGTGGAATCGAAACTGTACAGCCTAGTTAATTAATGTTTAAGTAGTTGATTAACGTCGCAGTGGTGAGTACCGAAGGGAAAGATCCAAGGACATCTTATAATTTAGAACCACGGTTCAGATGACGAGTGCAGCTAAGGGAGTATTTTCAAGTGACTGATTGTGATATCGCAACCTCTGTAATACTGCTACAACTAAAACAATAAATTTCTAGTTTTATGTATAAAAGACTAAATACAGTTCTCCATGCTGCAAAACTGCTCTCCACTAGAGTCTACGGTTGTGGCCAATTTTGCATGTATTTACAATATTTCTACAGATGAAATTAGAAATTAATTTTTTTAGCTATGATGGTATTGCAGCCGGGATGTGATATGTGGATAATGAATTGAATCTATGTGCTGATGGGCTATCAACCAACCTCTATACTTAAGATCCTTGGTAGATCTTTTAACTGACAGTTCAATAAAAATAGAGCAACTGGAGGGTTGCGAATTCGAATCCAACCAAAGACCGTAGTGTACAAGGGGGGGGGGCTGGTGCACGTTAAGTCTGCCGTAGCCTCAAATGTCCTCACATTGGCCTGATGTGGAAGTTTGGAGACTGGGGTGCCAGCTCAGATGTGATCTCGTCATCTGACCGTGATTCAAAATTACGCGGTGTTGTTCTCGGGTCTTTTCCCCTTCGGCCCGTTGTGTTGCTCCAGTACGACGCTAATTAAAATACCTACCTATTATTGAGATTAGTTTTTACAAGTAAAACTGACTTTTGGTTACATGTAATGACTGGCTATTTCAAATCGTAAGGGAAGCTTTAAAGTGCTGTTTCCCACAGCTTATGGGGACTTAATATTGAAATTATTAGACATTAAAACGAACATTACTGAGTTTATTGCTTAGAAGCAACTTGGTTCGCATCC
Organism: Meta bourneti; assembly: GCA_933210815.1. NCBI lineage: Eukaryota > Metazoa > Arthropoda > Arachnida > Araneae > Tetragnathidae > Meta > Meta bourneti. The sequence goes on from OW119928.1 coordinate 53,872,293, forward strand.
AAATTACAGTAAATATTTTGATCTCATGTTACAAATCTGCAAGTTGAGAGCCTGTTAATTTTAATTTTATGAATGAGAGTTGGTCTAATATTTACTGTTATTTTATTTCAGAACAGTTTTTCTATTTGATAACTTTAAATTGTCATCATTCTTAATGTGAAGTTTTAGCGTTTCATAATCTATTTAACCTAAGTATTTTATTCCCTATATTATTAAGGTAGGTATTTTAATTAACGTCACACTGGAGCAACACAAAGGGGCTATTGGTGACTGTCCGGGATCAATCCCAAAGGGAAAGACCCGATACCTATATTAAGATGAAAATTAGGATCATTATGGTCTTATTCTCTATAATATAGAGAATAAGACCATAATGATCATTTGTGTGCAACATTTTGTGTTTTTTATTAGTTACTTTGTTATATTTACAGGTCACATTAGAGGTAAGTGAAAATGTGTAATAGTTACACTTTGTTAAAAGTTTGCATTAAATTATACGCATCTTAAAGAGTATATTGATACGGTATTTGTTTTCATTTGCTTTGTTATGTTATAGATCTCATATATTCTTTCTCTACATTTAAGCACTTTTGTCAAAAAATGTTAATTTATTTCTTTAAGTATTTTATTCAAGATTTTGTTCAATAATTTTAAATATTTTCAATTTTGATTATTTTAATGCTTTTAACGAAAGGTATTTGCGCTGGTTTCTTTGTCTCGATCGGCGTGTTAATGATTTGTGGATTGTTTCGTTTATAACTTATTTTAAAAAAAATTTAAGTAGTTGCAGTTATGTGAATTTTTAAAATTAAAACCCTAATTTTTTTAAACAGAAAATGTCACTTTAAACGCTAAATAAAAAACGAAAGATTGATGACGAGGGAAGACAATTTCAAGAAAGATGGGAGCTGAACTATTTTTGTGTGGAAGTGAACAATAAAATTACGTGCTTAATTTGCAAAGAATTAATTAGTGTCACTAAAGAATACAACATTAAGCGGCATTATAGCACTAATCACGAAGAACAATTTTCGTGCTTCGAAGGAAAAATAAGATAAGAAAAATTAAAAACAATGAAGAATTCGCTTAATAGTCAGCAAAGAGTGCTTACAAAATTCATGAAAAGTAATGTCAGTAACAAGAGCTAGTTACGAAATAAGCTATCTATTAGCAAAACATTCAAAATCATTCACCGATGGTTCTTTAATCAAGGAATGTTTGAAAAAAGCTGCCGAATTCGCCTGTCCAGAAAAGGTACAGTCATTTCGAGATATATCATTATCAAGAAATACGGTGGTAGACAGAATTACTGAAATGGCAGATAACGTTAGTTCACAACTACAGGAAATATCTACCAAAGTCCAGTTCTTTTCAATTGCGATTGATGAAAGCACGGATGTGAGAGATGTTGCACAAGTTGCTGGTTTTTTTCGTGGTTGCGATAATATGAGGATCACCGAAGAATTGTTGGAAATTATCCCTCTTTATGGAACTACAACTGGTGAAGATATTTTTGATGCTGTATGGAGCATTTTAGGAAAATTTAATCTTCCCCTTGACAGGCTTGTTTCTGTAACAACTGACGGCGCTAAATCGATGACTGGTGAAACTAAAGGATTTGTGTCAAGACTGACAAGAAATTGCAAGATGAATATCCAGATAAACCGACAATGAGTACTTTCCATTGCCTTATTCACCAACAAGTTCTCTGTTTAAAAATGTTATATGGACGAAGTACTTAAAACAGTAACAAAGACAGTCAACTTTATTCGATCGAGAGCACTTAACCATCGACAATTTACTTCGTTCCTTAAAGATTTAGAATCCGAATTCGAAGATCTTCCTTATTACACAGAAGTTCGTTGGTTGTCCTGCCGCAAAGTCCTGAAGAGATTTTATCTACTTTTGGAGGAAATAATTGTATTTCATGAAATGAAAGATGAAAGAAACGAAAATATATCGATTATAAAAGATCCTTTGTGGGTAAAAGATCTGGCATTTTTAACAGATATTACAGGTCATCTGAATAATCTTAATATTACATTGCAAGGCAAAGATAAATTAATAACGAATATGTACGATGCAATATCAAGTTTTGTAAAAAAAACTGACTTTGTTTAAGAATCATCTACAAAAAAACGTTTTGACATATTTTCTTACGTGTGAGCAGTTAAAAGCACAAAATCAAAGTATCTCATTTTTACAATATTGTGGTAAAATTGAAGAAATCAAAAACGAATTCGATAAACGTTTTAATGATTTCAAAGAGTTACAAATTTTTTTTCTTTTAATTAGGCCTTTTTCCTTCGAAGTTGAAAATGCTCCCACTTCGATACAACTGGAATTAATTGATTTCCAGAATGATTCGATTTCAAAAGACAAATATCGAAAAGTAGGAATTCCTAAAATACGTATATTCTTATTTAGGTGAAAAATACCCGGAAATTAAAAAGTTTGCTGCACAAATGTTATGCTATTTTGGGAGTACGTACTTGTATGAGCAACTATTTTCGTCCATGAAATTAAATAAAACGGCCTACAGATCAAGATTAACTGATAAACATATATCTGCCATAATGAAGATTGTCTGTTCTCAGTCTTTGAATCCAGATATTGGAAAAACTAGTAGGAGGAAAGCGCTGGCAAGTTTCCGGTAAAAAAAATTAATTTTATTTTTATAAATACATTAAATTAAATAAACGTTTAAATAAAAGAAATTATATAGCAATATTATAAATTATTACCCTAAATTCACTTAATTACATAATGTGTTTTAATTATCCTTTCCATATTCCTGAATCCTCACTTCAAAATATAATTTAAAGAAAATTTATAATGTGATGTGGCCCGCGTGAATCTTACCAGTTGCATTAAACGCCCCGTGTTTTAATTGAGTTTGACACCCCTGCTCTATATACTTTATTTAATTATATTATTTCAAGGGGACCTCGAACATTTTTAATTTTCAAAGGGGTCTTCAGACTGAAACGTTTGGGAACCACTGCTCCATTTTGATGTGAAGCCATGTGGGCAAAATTTGCTTTCTTTTTATCCGCTACATTTTAGACAAAATTTCATCTTTAAAGAGATCTCATACAAATGTTAAAAATCTGGCATTCAATACTTTTAAAAATCCATGAAGTCTTATGTTATATCAGTGCGTGATTAAGTTAATTTTTTTCTTGGTATAAAATAATAAGATTTTGTTTACTGTATAACAAAAAATTATGATTTCTCCCTGCAGATGATTGCAAAACCATTGCAAAGAGGTCTTAAAAGATTTTGCTGACAGAGGAATCGTTTATGAACACAAAATATGCATGAACTTCATAAACTTTGTGAAAATTTGTTATTTATAAGATTATAAATTATATATATATATATAAAAATTGTAAATAAAGAAAAATTTATTCCATATTTTCAGATATATGCCATTTTGATTTTTTTTAAATGTGAGCATTTAATTTTCTACAAATTCTCGAATCCGTTTTCTTTAAGTAAGGAATTTTTGTTTCAGTCTATCCCCTTTGCAGAGAGCTTTGAAACCCAGCTAATGAACTATTCATGAAATTTATTTTTGAAAATGAATAGAGCACTTCTAAATGACACTTAAAAATATTCTTATACAGGGTTCCCTCGGGCCTTAAAATAAAAAGAAATAAGAAGGTTTAAGGTTTTTCATTCTAATTCGATGGCACACTATTTATTAGGTTAGCTAAAAATTTATGTTTTTTAAACTGGGTCCATAGACCAGCTCTTATGAAAGTTTCTTCAAGCTCACTCGCGGGTTGATATATTCCGATTTGTGTGAAACGTAGCCATAAAAAGCTCTAATTTTTCCTATGCTGGAAGGGTAGAAACCTTGTTATAGTAAAGCCTCAAATGCTCGTTTCTAATATTTTGTTATGGTTCCCATGATCGACAATATCCACCGCATGCGTGCGGTTTGTTGCATTTTATCTTGCTAGATTATTCGCGGTAGATGAAGTGATGACTACTTAGGATGTTATTAAACACACACGAACAAAAAAGTTTTATTTGGGTTCATCAACCACTGATTTCAGGTACCACTGACTGTCCATAGAATTAATAAGTAAAATATATTTCTGAATGTTTTTAAACTTTCACTTGTGGATAGACGCTTCCAAAGCCACCATTCCAAAGATTAATAGGGACACTACCAGTATTTGGAAAGTAAATCGCTAATGTTGCTCGGCAGAGACCTGTTATCTGCCATGTGACACATTGTACTGACGCATTTCAAGTCGTAATGATTTTTTTCGTGAATTTAATGTGCCTGCTACAAATGAAATTTTAAAAACATTCAGAAATAGATTTTACTTTCCTAAAGTTCATAAAAAATCATTGCGAACTGAAATGCGTCAATACAATGTGTCGCATGGCAGAGGAAGATCTCTGCCGAGCAGCATTTGCGATCCGCTATTCAAATACTGGCGGGGCCACCGTGGCTCAGTGGATTGGCCCACTGCGAGTTGTGGGCGTTGCAGTTTCGATTCCTACCAGGGCATCCTTGCGTTTGGCGCAGCTTGGTCAAATATGGCCCCAGCGCCATAAAACCCATATGCAACCAACCAAGCAAGTACTGCTAGTGTTCCTATTGATCTTTGAATGGGTGTTTTTCTAATTTTGCTTTTGATGGATGCGCAAGTCAACGTTTAAATTTTTCTGGGAAAGTCGATGATCAAAAACGATTCTTTACGTTATTTAGTGTCTGTGCTAGTAAATCAAAATACAACAACCATTCGAAACTATTTATTGGTCAATATTCGTCTACATGGTTTCCTATAACGTTAAATCCTCTCGTAGTACCAATTCGAAAATTCCATCTCTAAAAGTCAAGAAACTTATACCAATTTCATATGAAACTTCATGAATGATGTAATGGAATTTTTTTTCTCAATGGTTCGTATGTGTCTGTTTTCTAAAATTATTTCTTCTACCCTTGTAGTAATCAGAGAATTTCTTGCAATAACGGGTCTGTTTCTGTGTATCAGTAATTTGTGTCCTTCCGTGAACTATTTCTGCATCATTCTCCCAAGTGCCACACTCTCATCAGCTTTCATTACAACTTTTCTTGTGTGTCTGAATTTCAGAAAGACTATACAAATCTAATCACTCATCAAACTTATATGCTAAACCGAATTTCGTCGCCATTTTCGGTGGCTGTAAATTAATGACCATTAAAGAAACTTTCTACAACGCGTTGGTATTAATCTGTTTCCAGAAGAAAAAGTTTTGCCTGCCGAAATAGTCGTTTCATTTGGATTCTTATATTTTTTTACCATAATATGAAACCATGTCTTTTAAGAACACGCAAGAACAAGGATAGAACAAACATTTTAAAATTTTCCGGTCACGAATTAATTTTCTAAGCTAGTAATTAACAAATGAAAAGGATAAAAGATAGATAATTGCAGCGTTCGGCCAATTAACGGTCTATGTTACACATCACTACTTTTTCAGAGCAAAAAACGCTCAATAATATTTCTGGTTACTTGAGAAAGTGAATGGAACTTTATTACATTCACCGTTTTATAAAATTTTCGAAGTTTGTTAAGGTGATTGAGGTCAAATGGAGGAAGCTTCATTCAACTTTGTCCCTCCTTCCATGGCCGTGAAAATATATCTTATTATAAAGAAAAGAATTAGAGGATCAAACCACAACTAGTGCAAGGTTTAGCGCTATTAAGTAACATTCCCCGTAAACAAAGCAGGAGAGTGAGGTGTATGTTTCCACATAGACCATTGTTCTCCACTCGAGTGAGCGATTTCATATTAGATGCAGACTCCCACCATCTAGTGGTTTCTTTGGGAATTGAATGTAGGAATTGATGTCTAATGCTACATAGACCACAATTCCATTAAATTATAATTTTCGAAAGATTGGCTCATTCGACTAAACGCTTCAATTGCTGGAATCGACTTCTTAACTTTTGGCAAACAACCTGTGTTTTAAGAGGGCCCTATGGCACATGTTAGACATATATATATAGTTAAACTCTCTTATTTAGAGTAGGAGTGGCACACAAGACTGAAGATGTTTTGGGTCTAAATGATGTTTTGATGCTTTTGTTTCAGTTTATTAATTCAATAACAAGTTGAGTTTTCAACAAATTTAATTTATGGACAAGTAGGTGTTTATTCTCATAGCCATATGAAGATGTCAGCTGGTTTAATGAAACACGAGGCAGGTAAAAATATAAAGTAACAAAGAAAAATTCACCCCAAACAATAAACATAATAGGCTGGCTAGTCTACCAGCATAGTGTCTTCCATAATCTTTATATGAAAGCTAATAATTCCTGATGGTCCTTGAAACTGCATTCTAAAGACATTTAACTTACGGTCAGCTCGGGCAGCACGACTGAAATAAAAAGCTAATTTGCTTTGATCTACTGCCAGAACCACGCGACTAATTTTTATATGCACACCGATGCCATCACAAATTTTTAAAAAGTCTGTCGTAAATTATGTGATCAATTTTTAATAGATATTGAATGTCAATCTAACTTTTTCACTTTAATCATAAAAGGTATAAAACTTTTTTGTTGGCATTTTAAAAGCCAACAATCTAATCCCCTCATCAACTTACAAAAATCACCGATTCACAATCGGATTTTTATTAAAACGTTTTTATTCCCATCGGTCTTATAAACATTCACACAAAACCAAACGACAAAAACCAACACACCGTTTAAACGAAAGTTCAAACATTGCATATTTTAAAACGCCAAATTCCTGAAGCGTTGAAATTCCAATGTAGCAGTTAATTTAGATACGAAAGGGCCAAAATTATAGCTCATCCAAACTAACTCAGTGTTTAAGGATCTCTTTCTGCTTCAAGAATACACGTGAAACCATCTAGAATAGATTGCCTAGGACCCTGAAAATAAAATGACCGCAAGTCAACTTTAAGAGAGGCAAAAGAACGAAATGAGCTTACGAACAAAGGAATAGAAGATAGCATATGTCGTCGTTGTGATTGCCACCCGCTGATCGTTTGCAGTTTTTTCATTGCCAACCCTTGTATACTTAAAATTATAGCTTGTGCATGTTTCCTAGCGGATTTCGCGGAACGGGTTTGTTTCTAAAGGAAATGCCATCACGAATTCTCGTTCTTCTCTTTTCTCTACCATTTTTTGTTTCCCCTTTTAGCTTTAAAGTGTCATAATGATGTATTTTTCTTTCCCTTTTTTTACCAGTGGTTCGATCATTTAAATCTCTAGAATACGCTTTACAGCAGGATGTGGTGTACAACTTTGCTGGTGTTCTTTTTCCTCGAAGGTTCAATTTCCAGCACAAAAAGTGTACGAAAACTTTCTTTCACAGTTGGAAAAAGCTTGATGTTTGTATCTTGTAATTTTAAACGTTTTTTTCCGCACAATATCTCAATTCAAGAATACACTTATGCTACTTTGACTGTGATAACTAAACTACACCTTACGTTATTGTTTAGTTAGTATTTACATGTTTGTTCACTTCACACAAAGTGCTTCCCATTGGTTTTATTCTTGGATATTGCGTTTGTTTGTATATTCCTACCGATTGAATTAAGCAAGGAGATCTAATTAGTTGTGGATAAACGAGTAATGATTCTTTTCCCATCACATAATCATCGCCCACGTTATATCCCAATACTAACTCTCTCTTTACTGAACCATTACTGTTAAATCCATTGGATCCCGAATAGTACGGCTTTAGAAGGAAGGTAGATGACCTTGGACAAGTCTACTCACAGAAAGGTAGAAAACTCGCTAGATGAAGCTGCCATGCTAAAAAATATGTGTATTATTGCTCCCAACTTGGATAGTCTGACTCCTGCGAGTTGGCATTTGAGTCATGTGGTTTTGGACGAATCTATTAAATTATGAAATAAGTTGAAACTATGAGAATGCACTTCTACAATTGGTTAGTTAGCGAGAATTCCGGTAATGAGTTTAGTGTGGTGACACACTAGACGACCTGGGAAACGCGACCCGGGTCGCGCTGCTCAGGTCGCCTCGTGTATCGCTGTTCGTTGCCGGAAGCGAGTACAGTGCATGAGTCAACAGGTAAGAAAAACATCCAATACAATCACCATTCATGTTTTGACGAATGGCAGCCCACTCTCCTGGCAAGTATAGTACATCTTTGCAAGTGGATTCGTTCAAAGTTATTTACTTTCTCACCATAGTCAAACTACAGTACGATTCAGGAGCTAATGTAAGATCTATTACACGATTTATTTTCGATTCTCATTTCTCTTCTAATAACATTGTGAAAGCGAATGAAAGGAATTTAATAAGAACCAGTAAAAATTGACAAAAATATTTTTGAAGCGTTCTTTCCGATCGCAACTTTTTCTTAAAACTCGGGACAATACATGCGATTAATGCTATTCTAAATTGACTTGAAAAGTTTGTGATGGTCAATAAAATCTATAGGAGGGCTGTATGTATCATGTTCTTTCAAATCGTTGTTCCTAACTTGTGGAATTATACGGATATTCTACATAACATATTTATTGAGTTGAAATATGAACCTTAATCTCCAACCTCAACGAAAGAATGATATTCGGGAAAAAAAGGACAAAATTTGAATGGGGAATAAGAGTTTGCCTTTCAGGGTTACACTTGTATACTTTCAAATTCTCACAAAGAAATGGGGCCGCGGTAGCCCGGTTGGAAGAGCAACGAATTAGCAACCGGAGGGTTGGAAGTTCGAAACTCGGTCCAGCCAAAGACCGTCATGTACACAGGGGCTGGAGCACATTAAATCTGTCGTGGCCTCAAATGTCCTCACGTTGGTGTGGTGTGGAAGTTTGGAGAGTGGGGTGCCAGCTCAGGTGTTACCTCGTCATCTGACCATAGTTCAAAATTACACGGTGTTTTCCTCGTATCTTTCTTTTGGGTTTTAATCCCGGACCGTCGCCAATAGCCTGTTGTGTTGCTCCAGTGCGACGTTAATTAACTACCTACCTCCGAAATGGAAATCTGATAAGCAACTGAGTCATTCGCACATTTTATCACCGTATGAGGGGTTTTTCAGTGTAAACGGAGTTACTTTAAAATGTAGCCACAGCCCTAGTGGATTGGATGTTGGGATTTTATGGCGAAAGGTATGAAGCCAAGAGACGTCTCTTCCTGAATACGCACTTGATACACATTCTGCCACAAAAACACTCGCACCGTCTGGAATTTAGTTTACAGAAAAATCCTCTCATATGGATTTTTATTAAGCTTTCTTGACTAAAAAATACATATTTCAGATTAGTGTGTGTGTTTTAGCTCACACAGCAGAAAATGTAAGTCAAGTATTCTCAAACACTTTAATTTAATTCAAAAATTCTTATTCAGTTTACAATTAGTGTCCGCAGAATCAGTTCTGCAAATGACTCTCATAAAACATTGTTCCATTTTCTTAATAGGTGAGTCATAAACACTCCATTCAAATTTTCATGATTCAGTTCAATTCTCCCACAGAATGACCTGTTTAATTCACGATAATTTAAAGCAATGCTGTTCTCTTTTCATTACAAAGGTTTCTTTGAAGTTTGACTGCCGAACGGAAAGACTGCCATCAAATTTATCTACAATTGAATTCAATTTCACGAAATTATAAATATGCCTTCTAGGTATATCATTACTCTTTCCGAAAGGAAAATTGAAAGTCCAAATGATCGATTTGCTTTTAGTTTTATTCTACTTGCATTCAAAAATCAGCTAACAGCACAGAAATGTTCAATAGCGTAAAATAGATAATTTCCATCCTCAATTATCTTTATAAGGTAACCGGTGTAATGAGAACACTGAGTAAAAGGCACCGCTACACATGAGGCAACTAAGCTTGACAAATACCAATAACAACTGTTTTGATTCTTGGGTTATTACATGTGAAAACACCCATTTCGAGAAAAAGTTGCGTATGTGTGTTGCATCAGACAAGGATTTTTTCAAACTTTTACCATAGATATACATGGCAGTAAAAAACATAAATCTTTATTATTCACATATTTTGACCAATATTAAATGAGATACAGGAATTTAAAATTTGGTAAATTTTACAAAATGGCGGTCATCTTGGATTTGCTAACTTTGTATAAATGGCTATAACTAATAGTTCAAATTTAGTAAATTTGGAACCAAATGAAAGCCATATATTTCAGGAGTGTATATGAACTACAAAACAATGGTATTTTGCATTTTAGAGGATTTTTTTACATGTAAAGTGAAAAAATTCCTTTTAAAAATAGTCGACTTTAAAGGGCTATAGAAAAAATGAACCCCTCTTTTTTTCTGAAACTTTGTGGAAGTATTAACTAGTGTTGAATAAAAGCTATTTTAATGATAGCATATGTATTTCAAAACGGTGGTCATCTTACAGTGCAAAAATGACCATAGTCAATTGAATGGTCAAATTTGAATTTTTATGAAGTATTAATACAAAGCAGGCTCACATTAAATGTAAAAATATCAATATGCAACAAACAATTACAGTTCTATGTAATTTTAAAATTATTTTATAACATGGTGTTTCTGGAAAAGTATCATTGAAGAAAAATTGTTTTTTATTTATTTAAATTATTTTTAAAAATGCTTTACAAAATATAATACTTTTCATAATTTTCTTTCAATATTTTTGCTAAATATACTTACATTTATTCTGAGGGTACATTGTTTCAAATCTCCAGGGAAATTTTTATAATTCTCAGTTTCTTAACTCCTAATTATTACAAAAGTACTTATAATAGCCCCAAATATATAACACTAATTTCCATTATTATACATAAGTAAATACAGGCTCAATATAATACAAAATATATTAGAGTAGATATTACTGAAATATTTTAAGCTGATCCAATAATTTTTAGGAACTTCGTAGGAAATGTAATCATGTCCAAAAGTTAAGCATAATTGCTGTTTATGTGAATATTTCAGAAAATCCACATCGGACTGGAAGGAAACTCCGTATGCGGGTATAATAGGGTTATAGAAGAAAATGCAAAACAAGAATAATGACTTTAGTTAAACAGAATGATTAAAACAATGTGATGCTGAAGTTCAATACGATGTGTGGAAACCTCTGGTAGCCACGCATGCTGCACAGCGATTTCCCATACTTTCGATGAGGGTATGGATGAGTTGCGTGCTCAAAGAGTTCCAAGCCTCACAGAGAGCAGTTTTCAATTCCGGAACGGAGCTTGGTGGGTGGCGGAGGGCTGTAATATGTCTCCCGAGCATATCCCACACATGCTCTATAGAATTCAGATCAGGAGAGTTGGCAGGCCACTGCATGAGGTGGATATCTTCACTTCGAAGGAAGGCAACGATCAGGGCTACAAGGTGAGGAGGCGCGTTATCATCCATGGATATGAAACCAGGTCCGACAGCACATGCAAAAACAGGCGAACGATAGGCTCAAGGACTTAGGTCGACTTAGTCAAGGTCGACCTGGTACTAGTCGTCGGGTAACATCTCCAGTGGTTTGAAACCTCTGCGACAGTCTGGAGAACACACTGAGGCACATTCAGAATTCAAGACGCTTCGGTTTGGGATCAACCGGATTTCAACATTCCAATAATTCGTCCCTTCACAAACATGTCCAGTTGACATCTTTGTGACATCTTTCGTACTTAATGATTGTTAACAACGCTCCGTACCACAGCAATTGCGAAATTTCTGTCTAAATTGGCCATGGCGCACGCTCGAGGCTGTTTTATACTCGCTCCGACGTGCGCCGGTGCTTTGCGCATGTCGACGTCGGTTGAACATTTTTGCATATGCACAATATTTTACCTTCGTCCCACGATTCTCCACAAGTGATTTTGAATCATTATATCCATATTTACTCCGATTTTTTCGCATTTTACGAATTATGCTTAACTTTTGGACATGAGTGTACTTTAATATGACAAAATAAAGTTAAAATTTCTGGGCTCAGGAATTTTTTAAAAACATATATGTCATTAAAGATTAAAGAACTGTAAACATGTATTGATCACATCGAGAAGTTTTTAAAAGACAAAATTGAGCAAAAGTAAAAAAAGGCCACCACATTAATGTTAATGAGAAAGTTAAAAGCATTATTTTTAAGATTCAATTTGTCTTGAAGGTTTGAAATAATAGTTCAATTAATTGATTTTCATCAGAAGCAACATGATAGTTCTTCCTGTTGTAGTTATGGGAGAAGATACGATTTTTTTATGTATTCATAAGGAATCTAACATGTATCTCAAGGCTCTGGCTATAGACAGGATGTACTGGTTCATGAGGAAGCACGCATAAATATAATTTTATAATCATATTGTAATTATTGTAATCAAATTTGTAACTGCAATGTTGCTAATTTGATGGTTTTCTCCAATCTTATGGTAGTAACAAATGTTGTTGAGGAACCTAAAACTTTAGAAACCTATATCTGACTTTTGTTTATTCTATATGTGATGTTTTCGTTCCTGCTATTGCATTTGACATTGGTACCTATCTGCTAATTGATTGTTAGAAATTCAAATTTTCGATTTCGCAACGAAAAAGTATCTATTTCTTTTAAGGACTCTTGTAAAGTTGTATAACCAAAAGTATCTAACATCGCACCTTTGCATGGAAACTTAAGGCTTCCTTTGGTGGCCATACGCTTTATGGTGCCATCAATACCGTCACAAGCTCCTTTTCCATGACAAGAGGCAAAAAAATGCCCACTTGGCTTTTACACCATGACCTTTTTTATGACAAAAATTAATATTTTTAAAATTGATATTTTGTATTGGTCTGAGTTCCCATCAATGAAATACTTAAAGTATTTTAATTAGAGGAACTTGTGAAGTGCCATGCACGAAATTGTCACTTATAACACAGAAATATTTCACATGAACAAGATTCTTATTATAAACTATAAAAGGATGAACAATGCCTGCTCGTTTTTCCAATGAATGTTTTCAATAGCATCTTGTATAATGCAGGTATAATTTTCAGATAAGTCTGCCATGGTGACAGCAGTATCCAGACTCAATTCATCTTTTTTTTTTTAAGTAATGGAGTTGAGATTTTGTAAAAAAAGTTAAGAGCACATAAAACAATGAATTTTTTAAGCAAATTATCAATAAAAATATGTAATATTTTACTAACAAAAGTGAGTCCTAAGCATGAATGTAATTTTTTAACAGAAATATTGTAATTAAATGTTGTAAAACGCGCTGCATTTTGTAAAGTATTTTTAAAAAATAATTTAGATAAATAAAAAATCTTCAATGATACTTTTCCATAGACACCATGTTATAAAATAATTTGAAAATTACATAGGACTGTATTTGGTTGTTGTATATTGATATTTTTACATTTAATGTGAGCCTGCTTTGTGTATTAATACTTCATAAAAATTCAAATTTGACCATTGGCATTGACTATGGTCATTTTTGCACTGTAAGATGACCACCGTTTTGAAATACATGTGCCATCATTAAAATAGCTTTTGTTCGAAAAACAAAAATTTTACCTATCTGAATTTTTCTCAGATTCAAGTAGATATGTTAGTTAATACTACAAAGTTTCAGAAAAAATAAGAGGGTTCGTTTTTTCTATAGTCCTTTAAAATCGACTATTTTTGGGTGATTTTTCCCTTTACATGTAAAAAAAGTCCTCTAAAACGTAAAATACCATTGCTTTGTTTATATACACTCCTGAAATAAACGGCTTCCATTTGGTACCAAATTTACTAAATTTGAACTATTAGTTCTCAAGTTAGAACCATTTATACAAAGTTGGAACATCGAAGATGCCCACCATTTGGTAAAATTGACCAAATTTTAAATTCCCGTATCTCAGCTAATATTGGACAAAATATTTAAATAATTGAAATTTGTGGGTTTCACTGGTATGGTATATCTGTGGTAAAAAATTTGAAAAAATCCATGACTATGGTGCAACACCCACCAGGTGTCCCTATATGGAATGAGGCCGCGGAAGCCCGGTTGGAAGAGTAACGGACTAACAACCGGAGGGTTGCGAGTTCGAATCCAACCAAAGACCGTTGTGTACAAAGGGGACTGGTGCAAGTTAAAACTGTGGAGGCCTCAAATGTCCTCACGTTGGCGTGGTGTGGAAGTTTGGAGAGTGGGGTGGCAGTTCATGTTTGACCTCGTCATCTGACCGTGGTTCAAAATTATGTGTTGTTGTTATCGGATCCTTCCCTTCGGATTTGATCCCGGATCGTCGCCAATAGCCCGTAGTGTTGCTCCAGTGCGACGTTAATTGAAATACCTATGTACCTACCTACCCATATGGAACGACCGTCTTGCATATTAATTTGGAGTTCATTGATTAATAAACAACTGCTTTGAAAACATATTTTTGTTTTATTTATAAATTTTACAATAATAGTAGTTTTCAGTTTTTCAAACGCAATTTCAAGGAAACAGGTAACAACGCTTGAGGAGTTTACGAAAGATCCTTGACTGTGAACAATAGCAATTATTGTGGAATGTTCTTAAAATTAGTCGGAAAACAGCCTGACGTTATAGTTAACTCGGAACACGCCATTCGAATTGTGTACGTTTATTTGCGGTTAAGGTTGCTCTGGAAATAGTGAGTAAGTATTACTCACTGGAAAACTATTTTAAAATTACAAGGTTTCTGCTTCGAAATTGGATATTGCGTCACCATTGGACTGTCTTCTAACAATAGGACAGACAATTTTTGTCGCTTTTGCACATTTACAATTTTAATTTCAGGTAATTTAAAGTTTCGTATTTGCAGTTTAACTATTGGCTGCAAAATTTTATTTGAAAGTAATTCTAAAGGATAAACACGAGGGTACGCAGTCAACTTTCTAAGGGCCGTTTCACACCAACAAAAAATCCGGGTCAATTTAAATTCGGTAGAAATTGACTAATGTAGATTCGCGTGAGTTGAAGCAGAAAGCTCCGGATTCAGGTAGTGTAAAAGATTTTGAGACGAACAGAATATTCGTTAGTTTCAACTAAATTCAGATTGATTCGGACTGAGCCGGATTCTGTTGGTGTGAAGCGGCAACAATTTACATCCGAAACTACACCACGATCTAATACTTGAGGAGTAAAGCTAAGATTGTTATGATTTTGCATATTTTTGGCAATGCTTGGAACATTATTCAAGGGTTTACAAATGTTATAAAATAGGTTGTTTTTAATGAAGTTTATTCAACTTTTCCATTCGTCGTTGTTTCGAAAACAAAAATATCTAAATACGCTAAAAGATTATATTGAAAATTAGCAGTTACAATCGAAAACCATGACGGATACTTTGTAGTTTTACTATATGCTCTCAACACCACAAGGTATATCTTCTATTTACGATTAACTCGTTGATCATTTGGAAATTGCTCAGCACTTAGACACTGTAATAGATTTGTGCAAAAATACTGTAGAGTCCCTAAATTAATGGCATCACAACCAAACGCTCGATATTTGCCAGCACTTTTCTCTCCATAGTGTTTGAATTATATGTCTAACCTTATCACTTTGCCTTTTATCTGTTTCTTATGATTATAAATTATTATAATCGAGGCTGTAAGAAGTTACTGAGAAGATTAGCTAGGTCTTACCAGATTGTAAAGGGTTAGATGGAACTGAACTATCCTTAAAGCAGTCTCTTCAAGTGGTTCATATCATAAAAATGATAATAATAATCGAAGTTTTCATCAATTTATCAAAAGCATCATATAGATTTTTTCTGTATCTTTTTCCTCTGTGAAAAGTAATGTCTGTGCCTTGATAAGATCGGTCATTCTCAGGTACGGTCTGGCTATGTGGAAGCTGTGAAAAAATTCCACATGGGCCGGTATATATGAGGGCTGTCAAAAGATTTTCAAAATTTATAATTTTTCTGATCAATGAACACATGAAAATAGGTTCTCTTTAAGTCAATTACCCTCCGGTATACATTGCTAAATCAAATTAGAAATATTTTTTTATTACTTTAAGAAACTATCACGTAGGCTAAACACAAAAATCTACAAAATGTAAAATTTTTCTAATCACTAAAAAATAAATAAATGAATAAGTAAAAAGGCGACGTAGTCCAAGATTTATACAATAGAGTATAGGGTTAATGTTCCATTAACCTTGGGTGTTACTTATCTATTAATTCTATCTTACCTTTCTATTAATTCTATCCAGCCCCTACGATCTTTCATAAATAATCAAACAATTATACCTCAGTTTAAAAAACTAAAACTTCTCGCGGGCTAGGATATATTAGATACAGAGATGAAACCTTGATCAAACTAGTCGTAAAATCTAAGGACTATAAAAACCAACAAATCCGTCATCTGTTGAGAATTTTCTCACCATTGATTGAATTTTCTCACCATTTTGATTTCAAACAAACGAAAGTGTTCCAATTTCCGAGATCTATTCACGGGTTAAACATTATTAGCAGTTTTATTTATTTCTGCATTATCTAACATAATAGCACTTCCCCTTCCTTACACGTGGCCTGGAAAGACTTGATTAAAAATCTAATGGTGGCCAACACTATTCTGGATAGTATATTTAAATTTTTTTGTTTATGTTTGTAATGACGATAGCGGATATTTTGCTCCACTGGAATAGCTATTGACCACTTTTTTATCTGATTTGATCTTTATTAGTCATATTCTGAACTTTTAAATTTCCCTAAGGATATATTACTTCAAAAACCTCAGTGACTGTCCAATCAGAAAACAATAGGAAGCGAGAAAATGGATGGTCTGGTTCTTCTATGGGTACCATCTATTATTTCTATCCACTCGTCTAAAGTTGAATATTGGCTGCGGTAGCCCAGTTGGAAGAGCAACGGATTAGCAAAAGGAGGTTTGCGAGTTCGAAACTAGGTCCAGCCAAAGACCGTCGTGTACACGGGGGCTGGTACACGTTAAATCTGTCGTGGCCTAAAATGTCCGTTGGCGTGGTGCGGTAGTTTGGAGAGTGAGGTGCAAGCTCAGGTGTTGTTCTCGTCATCTGACCGTGATTCAAAATTACGAGGCGTTGTTCTTGGATCTTTCCCTTCGGGATTTGTTGCTCCATTGCGAAATTAATTAACAACCTACTACCTACCTAAAGCTGAAACCAGTGAAAATTAATCTGATGAAGCACAGATTAAAAACTTTAAATGCATTATATTAATTAATAATTAGAATGACGACAAACAATTAAACATGGTTATAAATTGCACGGTAGGCATTGAGTTTTATGACACAAGAACCATGTTTTGTCAAGCTGCGCCAAACACAAGTCAACGTCAAGTAATGGACGAAAACACACAATGAAAATTTTACTGACACAGAAGAGAGAAATGCACCCAGGGAGACATCGACCTGCGCCGCCATCAACTCACAGGTTGCTAGCGCAGTGGACAAACTCACTAAACCACGTGGCTGTATAAATTAAAAGAAAATAAATAAATAATTTACTTAAAAATTTATGTGGATAAATTTTAAAACATGGTCTGCTAAAAAATTTCTACATTGTCCACCTTTATTCAACACTTCGTTAATATTGATCGAAAACAAATATTTCGGGTCTCTCGACATATAGTTATAATCTGTGATAGGGGTTGCAAATGACCACCATTCTCACTATTGATAAATTGGCGACGGAAATTACCATTTCCGGTTTTTACCAGTTTTAAGTTCCAGTTTTTTCTGTTAGCACATTTTCGAAATGATAGAAATTGTTGTTCTAGTGAAGGGAATAGGACGTAATTTCTTTTTCAGATGTAAATAGTTGTGCAAAATTTTCTACGCAATTAATTTTCTTCCAAAAATTCGTTTTTAATAGGGAAGCAACTAGTTTTTACTAGAATGATAAATTAAACTAGGGGTCCCTATACGTATTCAGCGGAGAGACACATTTGGATATTGAGAGAAGCATACCACTACTAGTACACGAATCCATTTACAACTGCCGTCGTGTAAATTAATCCCTGAATATGATCTTAAAAATAAAGCTTAGAAAACCGGTAATGATAATTCTCACCAGTCTCCAAAATGAGTTAAAGTCGGTAATTATTACCCAATTCTTAAACCCAAGTCTGGGGTGTAGTAGTTTTGTCCATTCATAAAGCAGTTACGTTTTCAAATCTCGTTCCAAAATTTTGACGAGAAATGTTTTATCTAAATGGTTGCAAAATTTTATAATGTGGAAAATTGATGCATGTCACAGTTTAACTAAAGCTCTGATTTCACTTTAACCTGGTAAGTAATAACTGATTTAGATTGTGCAAACAACAATTTCTCATCTAATTTGAGCACGGTCGTTTTTAGGTGAGAAAAAAAAACACTCAAAAGAACATAGTTACTCTATTTTCTCGAAATAGACATCGTAATCTTAGAACAGAAACACATTAACAAACAAACAAAAAAAAAGCTGTTTAAACATTAACCATAAGTTTAGGTTAAAAAATAAAAGTTGTAAGTACAAAACACATTTGTTTCTTTTAAACATATTACAACTTCATAACATATTTTTCATCTTGAAAACAAGCATTTGGTGTCTCCGAAAAAATGTCAGTTAATGCTTCTGCTCTGTCGACGATATCTTTAAATCAGTTATTTGCTAATGATTACTCCAAATTGTTTTTGTGTATTTGGCTTAGAAGCTGTTCGCATAATCCGCTTATAGCAAGGCTTTTTCCTGGAGAATTTTGTAAAGGGAAATTTTTTTGCTTGAGTTCCTTTAAAGCAATTACTATTTTTATTTTAGTCCGGATTATTGGTCTAAAATATCACGAATTGGGAGTAGAAGTTCTCTGTGGAAGAGTAAAGTAAACTGGTTTTATGTGATAATAGTTCCATCTCAACGTAAAGGAGCTTCTTAATTCTAAAGATTAAATATTACTTTAAATATGCATTATTCCAAATATCGAAATTATACGGCCTAGAGCAGAAAATATTAAACTCGATATCAGATGAGTCTTTATATTGGATGAGCTCCAGAACCGCATTACCGCTCCTTAGATGATCATCAACTGGGAAATGCTACAACGTGTGTGGGCCGACTTGACTACTGCATTAGACGTGTGTCGTGCAACCAGAAGAGCATTTGTATTATTTGACCCTAAAACTGGATAAAACATTTGTGTTACAATGATCCTAAAACTGGACAATTTCTAGTTCTTTTCAAATGGTACACATCGTTTTATGTGTAATACTTTGCAAAATACAGTATTTTGAAAACCGATGAATCATTTGTAATTGCACTATAGAGACTCTCAGACGTGTCCTGTAGTTCTTTCACTGCATAAAAGACTAAAACTATATGTCAGTGGACCATCAGTCCTTAATACTAATGATTCGGCTTTCCAGGCCAAAATGATTGGAATGGAATCATACACGGTAAGAATAGGTCGTTGATATGAGAAATACCAATTCCTCCTTAATACTCACGTTGAAGGCGTAATTGTCGTCCAAATTGCAACGCAGCTGCCACACTATGGTATGGACATCGACGGACACATCAATTACCTGCGCGATTATCTTGTAAGTGCCTGTCTCCTGTCACATCAGCCGCTCTGTGATGGGATTTAGAGGTGAGTCTAGCGAAATGTGTCACCAGCGGGCTTGTGTCTGGCTCATCCTTGGCACACCTGATAAACTCCATATCAACACTCTGCTGCCCCAAGCCATTCTTCCCAGGTGTCACATCAGTTGCTGTGTAATTCTTTATCCATGGATTAGTGCTGCACGGCAATGTCGGGTGCGCTACAAGTTATTGGTTGCGGTTCCGAAGCCGCTTTAGTCAATTTTGCAGCTTTCCGCGCCCACTTCTCCGAAACGTGCAGCTCACGCTTTCGCTCATACGGTATCTTGTCTGGTGTCTTTCGAATTTCAGAGGCTTCTGCTTGCTCTCTGAGTGCAGATCGTCGGTTGCAATAGTACTTTGCGTCGTGTTTCTTGGGCATCTTTGAAAATTTTAAATTGATGATCCACCGTCGGGCCCCTTACCTTGGTCTAAAGTTAGGCCCTCCCCAGCGCGATATCTGTCTGATAGAGCGTTTCTCTAGCTACGAACTGAGGTGCTGACGTCAACGTTATGGCAAGTGGTTGATGTGGCGGCATCTAAAAAGACGCACGGCAACTCAATAACGAGCCAAATGTGAGACATTTTCTCGACGTTTCCAGCTACCTCAGGCTTAACCGACAGCAACCGTTCATATTTCGTTTGATGAGTTCTTTCCTCTATCAACGATATATGCACAATCTCTGCATGTCTTTTCATTTGCGAGCAGTTACGGCGAGAAGGGGTTGCATTCTTTCGTGACGCTCAATTCAAAACTTACTATCTATGTAAAAATCGATGTCTATAAGATGGTTTTTCTTTTTTGCTTTACACTTTACATTGTTTAAATCTAAATACCATGATTTGCACCTGATACTTCCAGGTATCTGGTTTCACTCGAACCAATTTCATTCCTTCACTATTTTAGGACAGATTTTCAATGGATTTCCCAATTTTTAATAACGTAAAAAATATGTAATTTTCCCAGATCGCCTCATAAAGGTAAGGATAGAATACAAATATTTAAACTGTGGTCAGATTTTAAGCCGTTTTCGGGGGATATTTTATATACCAACCAGACCGTTGTATGCAAAGCACTACGCTTTGGATTACTGTCATGGTAAATCAAAATCTGTATTTTCATTCAGATTTACCATAAAAAATTACAAATTTATTTTGCAAAGATCAAAATATATGTATCGAACCATAGTATTAACACAATAAATTCAAGTATACCTACTTCAACTACCCCCTACCCACACACCCAACTGTCCGCCCACCCTCCTAGATCAGTACATAGTTTGTTAAGAATTAAACACTTCAGCGGACACTGACGAACTCGAATTTGAGCTTCCTTGGCTCAATTTTTTCTTGATTGTATAAAATGCCAAGAACATTAATTCAGTGTTGAAGATTGATCTTTAGCACCATCATTGAAAATCACTTTGATTTGAAGGAAGCTCAAATCTCACTTTATTCAAATAAATATTCTTCAAACGACATATTTGATATTTTTCTAATACTAAAAATTTTAGCAACGTGCAATCGAACCCAAGGATTTCAATAATAGACTCGTGGAGGTCCTCAGACTACCAGCTAAAAGTAGAGTTAACTCTACATGAAATACTTTGACATCCTTTTTAAATGCAACGATTAAGAATATTTTTAAAATGTTTATTTCTAATACATCTGTATAAATATTACATGAAGCATATAACAGTTCTCTGTGCTATACAAATGTTATTGTTTTGAAGGGAATGGTGATTTATAAGGAACATACCGCCAATCACTCAGAATCACTGTCATTCTATATTTTGTAATATGGTGCGACCTTATAACAGGCTAATTAAACACTTCTCAGAACAGTATACTGGAAATCTCATTCACGGTTGACTTAAGCTTAACAAAGAAATTCAGAATGTTAATAATGTTGTTTACATTGAAACTCTTATATTTTGGTATTTGTGTTTTTATTAGGAAGGTATACTTTGGAATATAGATGTAGAATGTTAAAGTGTTGAATTTCGATAGACTGAGTAAAATCGAAGTATGGTTTTATTTGAATAATTTTACTTAATTGTAATTCGAAATTACTACAAACTTTATAACAGAAAGAGCTGGAAGATACTTTTGTACTCATTGTCCCATAAAAATCATGTATTTTGTGGGTAAAAAGTCATATTGCAATCTATAGAAATGATGTTGCTGATCAGAAGGCAAAGAATCATTAGAAAGACACACATTGGTGTTATTGGAAAAGCTAACTCTTAGAATTAAAAATAGCATTAGAAAGGAATTAAACAGAACATTAAAATCGCTGGAATAATAGAAAGGACATCTCAAAAATCAACAGTATAAATTATACAGATTTTCTACATAAACTAATAACATCACATGGAGGCACATGCAGCGTCAGTAAAGAATGTGTTAAACAAATTCTGCACGAACTACTGAAGATTTTACTAGAAATGAGTGGATAGTTTTGCCCATTTTATAATATATTTCTCCTTTCTGAAGACAGACAGAATCAGTTTGTTACCAGTCTGAAATATTTAAGCAAAATATAGGTTGAAAGTCTAATATATTTCTTAATAGCACAAGAAATTGGATTTTCTGTAGGAATTACTTCGTTCATTTATTTGTTCTGAACAAGTATTATAGCGTTTTGAACCAGTTTTAAAGGTACGAGGCACTACTGAAAGTGCAATAAATTGTTCGGAAAAAACGGAAGTGTTCAATGAATTGTTTCGCAGTTGCATTTAACAACCTCACAACTTGACAGCAATATCATATTTTATTTGGAATTAAGAACCATCTGCGGGACTGCTGCCACTACTTCTAACTTCATTTGTACCAGGCAACGCAATTATGTTTTATTTTCCTTTGTCCTCAATAATAGACCATTCAGTTTTTCATGTGCAGACCAGAAAGGAATGAAAAAAATACAACACAAGATTTAAATCTCGAATGGTAGTAGCGCGTATGTAAAATAATGTTCGTCCTGATGCCATTCAAGGGAACTTAATAGAATCTGGAACTCAAGGCCATAGAATATTTTATGACTCGTCGTTTAAGTGATAACAACGATGGGATTATTAAATGAGTTGGAAAATATCAAAACAGGTTGGGATGCTTTTTTTTCATTTTCGAGCCATCATCTCAGAAAAGAAACCGAAAAGGTAGATGTAACAAAATTCGAAAAATTAGTCTTGATATTTTGTCCTGTTTTAACTCAAGGTCAATAGTTGAACAGAAAGCTGAAGGATAACAATTAAAGGCTTAAATACATTAACCAACATTATCAATGTCAAAAATTGGCTTCAATCATTTTAATCTCGAAGGTAAATTAGAACTATTTTATTTTCGTTTTCCCAACAGTTACTGATGTTTGTGGGTCACGTTATATTCTAAAGAGTTTTAGTTAATCTAATGTCTGGTCTTTCTTTCATTATATCCTGTCTCCAGTCAACGAAAAGCAGGAGACATCCCCCACAAAAATATTGTTTTGATTCTATACCATTTTTGTCATCTTCTAGTAACATTAATTGATTGACATCTTGGAGTTAGGGCAGACATTTTTGAAACAAAATTTGTGATTTTAGCACAATCGGATTTTGGGACAGGCTGATGAACAGGTGCAATGTTCGAGCTTTATAGGTGACGCCATCCAAGGGTGGCTACGTTTGACGTTTTGTGAATTGATCTAGTTAATTTTAATTAACCAGTTAAGTAACCGGTATAGCTGGCTCCTACGGTGTTAATAGCGCATAATTTTAAATAAATCAGAACAGAGTACATTAAAAATACAGAGTTCATGACGTTTCCCCACTCTAATTTTGTGAATTACTTGATAATATTTTATTAGTTACTAGTCGAATGAATACAAACGTAGATTTCATGTACTTTAATTTAAATATTTAGTTTGAATTCGAGGAAAGATTAGTTTCTCTCAAGAATGCGTTATCATTTTCTTAAGCGAATGTAAGATTTTGAAGATTGATGTTAAATTTCATATTTTGTTCTTTAAATTATATCGAAGTATAATCTCTAACCATTCATCCAATAACTTTAATAAAACACGAGAAAACAATTCTCAATTTTGTATGAAATCCAGTATAAGGATATTGTTGTGTTTGTGCTATGTGAGGTTAAAATATAGAAGCTTTAGAATAACTTTAGAAGTTGGCCTGGAACAAGATGACGGGTAACATTTTCCTTCTGGAAAGTATTTTATAGCAAGCGAAAGAACATGAATTTCTGACAATTTTGATGCTTATATTCATATTCTTATCACTCCCTTCAATGATCCTGATTGCTGTCACAACGTTGTAACAGTTCAGCCATTTGTTTTGTCGAAAACGCCTGAACTAGCTCATCAAAGAAAGACTCTTCGTCTCCACGATTTCAAGTTCTTCACTGATGAAGATTGGAGAATTTCATTCATGGCCCGATGATATCCTCAAATCCAACAGATCTCGACTTGTCAACACGTCATGAAATGGAAATCTCGTGTTAAGGATCAAAATCTTGTGAATCAGAAACTTAAAGCCAAATATTCCTCTAAACCCATTCTAAAGAGACAGTTTGACATCTGCCCCCGCATTTCAAATTGTGTCAGTACCTTTTTATATTAGAAGCCAAATCTAAAAGATGTTTCACATAAATCTTTAATGTTTTTTAAAATTACGCCGTTGCGAAAGTGTGTAGGCCGCTTAAGTCGAGAGGTTGTATACGTTATAATAATATGTTGTCAAACGAAAAACTATTCTGTGTTTGTTCCGCTTTTCTTTGCTTTTTATCCATTTTCTATTTCAAAAAATATCTGAGACTGCTAGTATCTATTTGCTAGTGATATAGTGGAAGAATTGTACAGTCGGTCAAAAAGTATTCAAGCACTTTTGGTTATTCCCGTACCAGGAGTCACAAACTAAAAATATCATTGTAACTGAAACTAGTATCTACTATAAATAAATGCGCATTTCATTTGCTTATTTGCTTAAGGGTCCTTTTTCATAAAAATTTCAGACTCAATTTTTTAAAGGATAAACCCTATTTTGGATAGCCGATTTTGATTTTTAGATAAAATAGTCAGAATTCATATAAAATACTTTTATTTTAGTCAGATCTGTGATAGCATATGTATTTAATTTAATGATAGCATATATAGATCCGTTTTAACATTTTTACGTAATGAGAGCAGTATAGCTGTTTGACCGACTGAACATGCCATTCAAGTCGAAGAAACTTGAGAATCGAGAGCAAATTAGGTTAGGTTTGTCACTCCACGGTCACTTGTCATCTGACTATGGTTCAAAATTACGTGGTGTTGTCCTCGGATCTTTCCCTTCGGGATTGATTCCGGACCATCGCCAGCGCCGCAGTAGCCCGGTTGGAAGAGAAACGGATTACAAACCGGAGGGTTGCGAGTTCGAATCCAACCAAACAGTCGTGTACAAGGGGGACTGGTGCACGTCGTGGCTTCAAATGCCCTCACGTTGGCGTGGTGTGGAAGTTTGGAGAGTGGGGTGCCAGCTCAGGTGTGACCTCGTCATCTGACCGTGGTTCAAAATTACGTGGTGTTGTCCTCGGTTCTTTCCTTTCGGGTTTAATCCCGGACCGTCGCCAATAGCCCGAAGAGCTCCAGTGCGACGTCAATTAAAATACCTACCAACCAAACTGTCGCCAATAGCCCGTTGTGTTGCTCCAGTGCGACGATAATTAACTACCAACCAACTACTCCACGGTCATCGTTTTTTTCTAAAAAGGACTAATTAGAACGAGACCTAAGGATTAAATGAGAGCAGATTAGAGGAAAAATATGGTTAAAACATACGTGACTTATATTTAACATGTCAAATAACTGAGACGAACCCCCAATAGTTTTTCTCTCCTATATTTCTGGCAATTATACACAAAAATGTATATTTAGCGTAACTTTGATATTGGAAGTCTTTTAATGACATTAAAAAGGATGTTGCTATTTCAAATTTTGAAAATAATACCTAAGTCAGTGATGTGTGTATTTATTTACCGTAAGTATTATTCCAAGTCTAATGACACTTTTTGTTTGACTGTGTGGGAGTCCCAAGGGACGCGAATAACAAAAGATGTTCGGATATTTTTTTGACACTATTTGTCATTCATCGACCTTTTTTTTAAATAAGAAAATTTGTTACATCTATTCTTATCAAAGATGAGTTTACTTTAAACAAGTTCAACATTGAATGATTGGTTCACCCCACTGGCTTCGCTCTTATAAAACAAATAATATTCGTTTCGCTGCCTAGGAACTCCTATATAACATCTTTTTTATTTCAATTTTCTTCATGAAGCCCTACCCTTTTCTTACGAATAGTTTATTGATCCTTAACTTATATGTTATCACAAGGAATTTTTATAGCATCCATTTTTCCCTTTTCGTCTCTTGCCTTTCTATTTCTGATCTCGCCAAAAGCCCTAGTGTGAGATATAGGTGGTTTTACGGCTTCTTTAGGAGTCCTAGGCTTTGAAAATGGGTTGAACCTTTTTCTTGACAATTACACATTTCTTTTCTGATGTAATGTCGTTATTTTCTTGTAATCTCGTGCGAGTAATGAGATTCCGATGGCGTTATCTGAAAGATTGGACTAGAATTTTTAATCCAATTATGTCTGTTTTGTGTTTGATTTATCTCACTCTTATTAACGTCTGCCAGTTTGAAAACTGAGGTTCAACAGTAGTTTCCGAAAAAGCAAAATGGAACTTGGGGTCATAATCCAATTATTTTTTCGCAAAAATCGGGATTCCTCACATTTTTCAGGTCAAATGAAAACTTATACATTTTAATGTTACATACCTTTCAAGCTTCAAATCTTTGAAATGATAAAGAATTATTGACTTATTGAAAGTATTACTTTTGAAAAGCATCAGTGAAGCGTTAGGATACATAAACTAAATGCAACATCTGAGAAAATCCATAAAAAGAAACTGAATCTGAGATGTAGTTGTTATACACATTTTAAGCTCCAAATGTTTGGAATGATTAATTTTCAAAAGAATTGTTACCTGATTTTAATTATTACTTTTTAATGGTATAAGGCGTTAGGATACATAAACTAACTGCAACATCTAAAAAAGTTCATAAAAAGAAAGTGAACCTGACATTTAGTTGTTAAATACTTTTTACGCTTCAAATGCTTGGAATGGTTAATTTTTGAAAGAATTTCTAACTAGCTTTAAATGTTCGGAATAACAACAGTAATGCTTTAGGGTACATAAACTAACGGCAACATCTGAAAAAAAAATCCATAAAAGGAAAATAAACCTGAGATTTAGTAGTTATATACTTTTTAACTTTAAAATGTTTTAAATGCTTTTTTTAAAGAAAATACTGAACCGATTTTAACTGTTTCTTTTAGTAGGATTAGAAAATTGTTAGGACACAAATTAAATGTGATATCTGAGAAAATCCATAACAAGAAAGTGGACCTGAAATTTAAAAAAGCTAGACTTCAAAAAGAAAATTAAAAAAAAAAAGAATTTCTTCTATAAAATTGATCATGAGAATTCTGCATTTGGAACTTAGGCTTGTGAATTTGCTTTATCAATTTAAAGAAGAATTTCATAAAAAGGATATAAAAATTTTCATTTTTGTTACTTTAAAATGTATAGATTTTTTACTTTCAGAAATAAAAGCAAGACCTCTCAGACATAAACAAACTTTCCCCAGGAAAGGGACAACTAAAA
This sequence comes from Meta bourneti, assembly GCA_933210815.1. Classification (NCBI taxonomy): domain Eukaryota; kingdom Metazoa; phylum Arthropoda; class Arachnida; order Araneae; family Tetragnathidae; genus Meta; species Meta bourneti. Next base: position 53,899,528 of record OW119928.1, read on the forward strand.
ATGAAGATTTTCTTTCTTTTAATTGCTTATAACTTCAATTATTTAAGAAACCATTCTTTTAATCTCGCAAATCATGGAAATCTAATCAGAAAATAGGCTAAAATTTTAAAATAATAATACGAATTATAGAAATTTGAAATTGAAAATAAAGTAGCTTAAAGATTTCCAATCTTCTTTCGACTCTCCTGTAAAATTTACTTTATGAGCTGCTTCACATTTTGCGAGGTGCAACATATAGCTTAAATATTATTGAATAAATAATGGTAGAGAACACAATTTATAATAATTTTTAATGATGTGTAAATAAGCATCTTGTAAAGTAAACAGGTTTCATCGTCGAGGAAGGAAATGCAAAAAGATTCCACGGCTTTCGCCAAATTCAACAATAATTCTGATAATGTCATAAACGTTGGTAGAAAAGGTGGAAAAAGCTCCAGTGAGGTAATAACTGCCAGATTAGGTTTGATTTTAACATAATCTAATGAAGAATACAATTTTCGTTTGGTTTTCGTACTGACAGTTCATGGAATGATTAAATTCAAATTTGTGATATCTTCATTTAAAAATGCGACAGTGAAATGATAGAAAATCGGAGGCAAAGTATTAAAACAGATTAATCTATTTGAATAATTAAACATATCAGTTTATGAAAAAAAGTTCAAAGAGACCATGCAGCCATAGATAATTCTCTTAGTATCCATAAAAAGCGTGCAACGTCCATTTTTATTACACCGATAACTCCAAAGAGAGACAGATATCGGAGAACATTACATTAGCTGTGAAATATCTGTCCTATCTATTAAATGTCACGTTGTGTTTGATGAAACATTGTATAAATTTACTTCTTTCCGCCCATCTTCAAAATGGGGATAACAAATTATCTCATCAATTTATGTATGAAGGAAAAGGGAAAGACATCGGGGAAATGGGGAATCTTCAATTTAGATCATTGCAGCATTTTACTCCCCCAAATGCAATAATAAACTCAGAATAAATTATTTAATACTTATTTATTTATTCAATGACACCTCAAGTAGAATACTGTTACAGCATTGTTTCTCAGAATGGGCGCTGAAGGAAACTTGGCTTTAAGGGAAATAGGGAGGGGGTGTTGAGTAGCAAGTGTTAGCAATAAGATGCTAAAAAATTGTCACGTAAAATTTTTTTAAGCACACCCTTATCCACTTGAACCTACACACTCACTGCTGTGATGCATTGTCATTGGTTCAACTAAAAAGAGGAATAGGCTATACCTAGTTGAAGGTGGAGATTTAAGGATGCTACTGATGAAAATAGAGCTTAGTAGAGACACAAATTGTAAGCACACCAGAATCATACTTCTCATTAGCGATAATTTTTAGTTTTGTTGATATAATTGATATTAATTACTATAATATGAAAAATCTAGTGTGTTTATATCTCCAATTTATTTTTATTTCATTTTAATGAATTGCTTTATAATTTAGCTTCAAGTTGTTTATTTCGAAATAGGCTTTCTGAAATTCTAGAATTTCATACAAGCAGCTAAATAAACATTTTGGTAAAATTCACAAATTATAGGCACACGGCTATAGTTAAAATTTATTATTAGTTTAGATAGTTTTCCAGAGGGGGCGCCGAAAAAAGTGTCTTTGGAAATGAGGCGTTGAGCCAAAAAAAGTTTGGGAAATTGATTTATATCATTGTGGCATTTAACTCCTCGAAATGCTACAATACACACAATAAATTATTGGACTTTTATTTTATTTACTAGCTGAATTACCCGGCGTTGCTTCGGTTGAAATGGTTAAATGTTGCTTGAAAAGTGAATTAGAATAATCACTTTTCTTTCACAGAAAAGTGCAATAATTTGAGTTGTACGGAAAATACGTTTTAACTTTTTCATAGCTTCTACAATATACTTCGGACGCAAATATATACATTTAATTCCTGAATATATTGCAATATGTAAAAGATTAAGACATAAATACAAACAGAAACGAAATTCCGACGAAAAAATGAAGAATTCTAAAAAACGAAAGATGCGCAAAGTGTCGAATTTCGACTGCCTGAGTGTATTCTGAAATAGAGCAATTCGAAAAAAGACATTTGAAAAATATTTATAAAGACGATAATGATTTATGAAATTTAGTAATACTCAAATATGACTACAACATTTCGCTGTGGTAACTCAAATACACAAACACGGGATTCTAAATCAAATTTATAAAATAATAAAACATTAATTCTGGTTTGCCAAATCTAAAATAACAAAATTACGTTTTTATGATTAATGAGTTGAAGTTTTTCGTGTTCCATTACAAAATGTAAATTATGAAAAATTAAATATTTTAAATATCTTTTTTTTATCAATCAAATATTCACAATATTCGTGTAAAAATATAAAACTAATCATAGAAATAAAATAATAATAACGAAGTTTAATTAAATAATGCACATTACACCTGTCAATAAATTAAATATTTTAAATATCTTTTTTTTTATCAATCAAATATTCACAATATTCGTGTAAAAATATAAAACTCATCATAGAAATAAAATAATAATAACGAAGTTTAATTAAATAATGCACATTACACCTGTCAAATAAAGTAGGAAATACTTATACAATCAATTAAAAATTAGATTTAGTAATGCTCAAACATGACCGAAACATAGCTTTTCCTAGGTATTTATCCCAATCATTTATTAGACAGGAAAATGAATCAAATCAATCTATAGTGTAAAATCAAAGTAATTACATTAACAGGTTTTTAAAAGTATAAGGACGCACATCATGAAGTAAAATATTTTACAAATTCACTGTAATATAAATGTAACACAAAACTTGATTATACACAATATTTTTAGTTTTACCTCCAGGAGCAAGAATAACAAAATGCACATTATACCTGTCAAATAGAGTAGACGCTTTTATGATCAACGAGTTTTTCGTTTGTGCTTTTTCGAATAACGGTGCTTGGGTTAGAAATAAATGTAATCGGTGTTGACAAATTAAACTGAATAGATAAATTTTTTTCAAAAAGCAGAAGGTCGATTTTACACAATTTTTCAGAAAGAAAATCACTGCTTTCAACGGAGGATTCACATGTATCTATTCCGGACATTTTAAAATAAGTTACACGCCTTACCTAAAAAGCTTATGGAACAGAATTCTACAAATCATTACGTATTCAATAAATTATTTAAGGAAAGTTGGTCGAAATATACACCAACTTTCCTTGAAAATAATCCTTGAACTCCTGAAAACCTTTCCTTGAATTTCTTTGCAAAAATAAATATTTTAAAACATTCTTTCTTCATCAATAACATATCTATAATTTATTTACATCATGGGAAGAACTAAAAAGTCAGTTCAAACATAAATATTGTAATTTAATTTGTTTCGGAAAAAATAATTTTTCGATCAACACTGGTAAAGCAACCAAAGCAATCAATCTATGCTCAATGTTATTTCTATGGCGATTTCGAATAGTTTTTAGCCCCTAGGGCCAATAGAACGGGGGTTAAGAGTTAGCCTATGCTGACCGCAGTGTTCTAAAGTATAAGTGTACCAAATTTGGTGTGGATTGGTTAAACGGTGTAGATTTGTATAGAAAATATACATATACATACACACATCCTATTTTATATATATATACATTAAGGATTAATTATATTTATTTAAGGACACCACAGATAGAGAATTCAATTACAGAATCACTGATATACAGAAAACAGGTGTAGGTAAAGATAACACATTTGTAAAACATTCAAACATTTCTGAACAATTTTAACGTATTACGAAATAGATCAAAATGATAAGAATAACTATTAAAAAGTATTATACGATAAAAAGAAATTTTAAATAAAACTTCGAATCTTAAAGTGCTAGTATTGGTATAAAATTTGAATAATGGATAGTAAGATATAGAGTCACATAATTCAAAGGTTTAAAGAAAAAAAGCTGAACATGAAATATTCCTGTGTTTTTCGAAAGAAATAAGGTAAAACGAATCACGTGTGATTCTCGTAAAAAATGGTAAATACATTATATTAAAGGAGCAAAAATATCCTCTATAAAAACTTAAGATTTATTTTGATATTAAACTATTGAAAAGCTATGATTTATCAGAAACTGTCCTTTAATAGTTTTTAACTGGTACTCAAAAAATCTTAAAATCCTTTGAAACTAAGTAAAAATTTAAGTTTTCTTCAGACATTTTTAGAATATTTATATGAAATTCAGTCAGAATTATTTTATCAATTTAAAGACATTGCCTAAACTCGGTGCATCTTCGTAATAATAATTTAAGGAGGCAAAGACACGTTTAGAAAAGGCAGAGATAAAAAACAACGAGTTACGCAGGTTTTGAATGTCATTTGAAGATTTCACCAGTGATTCTGCCATTCAGATTGATTAATTAATTGGTTATTTATAAAATTTTAAATTTATACTCCACTAATTTTTTTAATGCTTAGCAAATTTCTAAATTCTAAACCTGCTTTCGACAACTTAATGGTAAAAACATCTTTTAAACGAACCAGACAAGTTCCTCAAAGTCCATTCTAAATTCCTAGTTCTAAAACACCTTGTTTTGTTCAAATTCCTATCAAACATTAAAAAAAGAGAAACATTTATGCATTTATGTATGTGGGAGGGGGTTCACATAAAACAAGAAGACCTATGAGAGGATCTTTCAGTGAAGCTACGTGTAGATGGTGATAGCGTTGATAGTGGTGGTAGTACAGCGAAACGTGTTTCGTGTACATATTCCGAACGTGACTTGTTTTTTGGAATAAGATTTCAGCACTTCAAAGCTAAAAATTTCAAGGATTGAATTTCGAATTGATATATGATAGTTGGTCACCAATTAAATTAAACGCTGAACGTCACCAAAACGACGATAAACTAAGTTTTAAGGTAACTCTGATATGTTTCATGCGAGAGCATTTGGTTAGCGGAAGTAAAATTTTCGCTTACCTTCTGATTTGTTTACACTGAAAATCCCCCCTCATGAAATAATTTTCCAGTCCTTAGTTCAAAAAATTGAACTAAAAATAGTTTAAAATCCCTTGCTACTATTCCCATAAAATCAAAGTTGGAAAATCGCGAGGAAGTCAAATTTTCTCAATTTTTCGCATTGGAGAGTTTTTGTCTTCTTTTCCCTCACCAATTACATATCTAACAGGCCACAATAGAGAAATACCGTTATTTACAAGAAACAGAACAAATACTCCATCTTTCCATTTCTATGGCTGGTCGATTTTATGTGCCCGAATTTAGCTTTCAGACACGCGATATTTACTTATTTTGATCTTTTTTCGGCCATTTTCTTGCTTCTTCCTCCAGTTCCCAGTACGCAGAACATGATGAATGGAAGAATTGGGATTCTCTTTGAAATTTTATACGTTCGATGTTACTTAGAGCGTAGAGAAACATGCATGCGAGTTTCCAACGTTATGCGTTCTTTGATCTTCGAGTAACAGTTACGGTTACGGTAGTTTTAGGTGATTTCCAAGAAAGGGAAATTCGAAAACTAACGTTTTCTTCGGAGTTCCGCATTTCCTTTTCGTTTCTTTTCTTTTCGAGGAATCTTCTTTTTAGCGTTTCTGCTCCAGAAATAATACCGTTGTTTAAGGAAGTTGCTCTTTATGTCTTCCGGAGGTGAAATTTCCGGGCAAAATATTCTAAATTAAAACACCCGCCGAAACTGTATTCGGATGGAACCAACTTATCGCTTGCGGAACACCTAACATAATATCTTTGTGAAACACAGTCAAGTGAAAACCGGATACCAGAGCGAAACTGATTAATGTAGTTGGTTAACTTGTTCTCTCAATTTTATTATTCTTTCTCGAGTTTAATGGTTTCGAATACAGCAGGTGAACTCTAAATATTTTTACTAATATTTCGAACATTTTTTCAGATTTATGGTGAAATAAAGTGAACTTATTTCTGGTTTAGTGACATCGAAAATGATGAACTTGGATTTCTTCGGAACTTAAAATGACCTGTTTAAGCATAGGAAAAATCAAGATGTTACTGAGAAACTGATATTTTTTATACAGTGAACCTCTTTGTACATAAAACGCTAAAAGAGAGGATTGCATGATTAAAAAACAACAAATAATTACATTTTGCAAAAATAAATGTACTTTATTCTCACTCTTACTTTTTAGAATAATTTCACATAATTGGCCTTGATATGTATTTACTATTTAAATACACGTTAACATCAAATTTAAGTGGTACTTATATACTTATTAAATATACAGTGAGTAAAAAAAGTTTTCGTACGCACTTACTATTTGAAATAAACTGCTTTATTATTTGCAGAATATAAATATTGAAGAAATAAAAATGGAAAAACCGATGAGAATAATTGCATGGACAGTTTCTATTGAATTTAAACAAAAATATTAATATAATTTAACCCATAATTCACAATAACACAAAAATGTTGTAAATATAAAGCAAAAGTCTCCGCACGGTGAAAAATATTTCATTAAATGTTATTTTCCCCTCATGTTTCATCATTTAATGGCCAGTTGAACCTGATTTTGCTTTAATGACCTCTCTCAGAGGTTTAGGCATGACTCCCACATGTTTTTTTTAGTAGTTTCTGGTGTAATTTTGTTCCAGATGTCCAGAATGGCACTTTTCAGGTTATCGTTGCTGCTGGTATCATAATTTTTCAGTTCACAAACCGATTTCTTCTCATAAGTATTCCATGGGGTTTAAATCAGGAGACTGGTGGTGTGTGAAGTTACTGCTACGTATGGTAAAGGCATCATTCTTTACAGAACGTTGCAGTGTTTTGAATCGTTGTCCTGGTGGAAGATAAATGATCTACCAAGAGACAGTTTCGTAGCACTAGCAAGGACATTTTGTTTCAAAATGTCTAGATACACACAGCTATCCATGTTACCTTCAACAAAACATAAATTATACACACCAGAAAAACTCATGCAACCCCATACCTTTACATTTCCTCCGCCGTGTTTTTCAGTTCTACATAAGGTTTTTTGTTTGCATTTGATGTTTTGGTTTTCTCTATGCCATAACTCGTCCATCTGAATCATAGAGACAAATTTTGATTCATCCCTGAAAAGTACAGAATTCCAGAAAGTTAAGGGCTTACATGCTTTTTTGCAAACTCAAGACGCTTTCTTCTGTTAAGTTTGCTAATGAATGTCATCTTACGTGCAACATGCCTATTGTCGCCACATTTTTATTACTTTTTATACAGTCTGAGGTTATATTTCAAGATTGTAATCAGTTTTCAACAAGGATGCAAGTTGTGGTGCACTAATTCGTGGATTATCGCGAACTTTTCGCAGAATATTCCTGGTGTATATGGCTCAATTTCTGAGGCCTTTTCGATCGGTTCCTATTTTCCAGTTTCTACCTAATCATATATTTCAATGATTTTTACCGTAGATTTAAATTTGTTTGCCATTTCGCCAATATTTCCCCTCATTGATAAACCGTCATTTCTCAACTTTATCACCAACACGCGAATAACTTTCGGAATTCCCATTTCAGGCGATCCACTGGTATAAAAATCATTTGAAATAATTATTTACACTATACTGAAGTTTTTTTCATTCGATAGTTATAATAATTTAATGCGGGATAGCTGGACTTTAACGTTCTAATCAATTTTCATAGTGAGTACGGAAACTTTTTTTGCCTTTCATTTTGTGTTTCTCACAAAGTTGTAATTAATTATTTTTATTTGTGAAAATTAAGGAATTTTGGTTACGAACACATTCTCTTATATGAAATAAGTTTCTTGTGCAGTTTCTGAATCTTTGGTGAGATTTTTTAGAAATTATAATAATTTATAGCCGTTTTCGTTTCCGTACGGAAACTTTTTTATCCACTGTATTTTAAATGTTCTTTTATTCATTCCTATTCAGAGGTAGGCATTTCAAATGAAAATATACTCCTCAAAAAAGTGTCACCTGAAAATGTTTTAAAAAATAATTGCCTTAGATGGTCAAAAGCTTGACTTGCCGAGAAACATTCCTTTATGGCTGCCTGACGTCAGATTTCTTTTTTCGTTGTACTAAATTTATTAATCATGTTCACTCGACTTACATCAAACTATTAGCTATTGAAATTCAATATAGAAAACGTTTTTGACTCGCATGAAAACATAAGCATCTAGTCAATTAAGCACAATGGAATTATCTTCTTCATACCTAAGAAGTCTAGTCTAATTCGGTATTAAATATAAATAATCAATTTTAATATCATATTTACACTAATAACTAATTTATTATGCTTTCTGAAAGTCACATTTAAACTTATCTCATTTCTACGTAAATCTAATTTAAAATAAGTTGAAATAAAATTTTCTTTATGGATTCCCTTTGTGATCATACTGTCTTCAAAACTTATTGATTTCAGGTATCAAAAACCAGATAGCACGGTTTGCTTTTGCGTTTCACTTTCCAACAATTCAACCATCATTATTTGCATGAAACATCTTTAGAACTGTAGGATTTATTCCTAATTTTGTTCGAATGTTTTCCAAAAAGTGAGATAAGAAAGCGATAATAAGTCAAATAAAGATACCAGGTCTCTTTCTTGGCATTGACCCTTGGAGAGCAGTGCACTCAAAAGATACTACTGACAAAACATTCTCACAAGAATTTCGTAGGTAAGATAAAAGTTACGCCATAAATATGTGTTAACTGAGACAAGAATTTTCACAAACATTGAAAATTGTCGCTATGCAAGTGACGGTAAACAGATGTTAATTCTACACATTTTTAACATTCTATCTTTATTTTTGTGCGTTTTGAGTATCTTTGCAGCTTTGGCTTTAGCTGGATAAGCTTTGGTCATAAACACAAAAGGCTACTGTTCGCGTTTCAAATTCTCTTGTTTTTCTTCCTCTTATTGATTGATGATAGTGACGTCGAAGCATCTATCAATCAGAGTACAGTACTGGAATAAGAAAAACTAATAGACATTTTGCTTCGAATCATTAAATTATGGTATTGTCTTAAACGATAATTTACCTTATTTTCAAGAGATGATATTCTGTAAGAATGTGGCAACAGTCCAGATTTTGTTGTTCGGAAGGGTCAACGCGTTTTTATTGAATAAGATTTGTTTTAAAATGCTGTAGTTGTTCTTCAACAAAATATATGGGAATTTAGTGAGATGTCTAAACAGAATTGTACAAACTACAAAATCATAATGTAGTGCAGTTCTGATAAGAAGGCAGATGACCTTGGGGGAGTCCGTTTCAAGAAAGGTGGTGACTAGTGAGTTCAGCAGAGGAAAGGACTGTCATACACAAAATCACGCATGGCGACCACCATAGGTGATTACTCGTTTCGCCATGTCGTAATCACTGCTGTCGCTTGTAGAACCGAATGATTGGAAACAGAAACGAGGGAAAAGATGGCAAATGTGGGAACTCATTGTTTACTTTCGACTTGTCACCCCCTGTTGAACAAATAGACTCGCTCAAAACCACGTGACTTGAATGGCGACTCGTCACAATACAAATCTGAATAGGAAAAATGAAGTACAACTGACAAGACTTCGCATTGGCCATACCCATTTTACACGTAGATACTTATTGATCGGAGAACCTGCTCCGTTATGTTCAACTTGCCATTGTGATTTTACTGTTCGACACATTTTGACTGAATGTAGAGCTTTTAATAACCATAGACAAATCCGAATTGGAATTTCAAATCCAACCCTAAAAGACATTTTGGGAAATCCTCACTATAAAAATTTGTTTTGTTTTTATTCATCCTTGACATGTGAATTTTATTTAGATTTTATACATTGACCAGTTTCAATTCAAAATTGTAAATGGATAAATTCTACATCAGTCTTTACTTTGTCTAGAATTTTTTTGCCTTGTGTCTTTAGCAGCTTTGTGCCATAAAAACCCAATCAACCAACCTAAGTTCTAAATCGCCACTTTTGGCTTGCTGATTCATTGGTGACAGAGGATTATTAAAACAGCAAATCCATCTCGATGAAATCAACAAATGATTCCACTACAATTGTAGGAATTTCACAGTATAATACGTCCATTTTCATACTAAACGGTTAAAGGTGCATAAAATTAGTACATTAGCACTAATTTTTAGTACATTTTTTGTAAATTAGTACTAACGAAACCATTTTGTACATTACAACTGATATTGCTCTTAATGCTTTTCAGTGAAACTCTGATGTTTTTAATAGACATTTATTGGCTTTATTGCTCATTTTAAATCATTAAAAGTATTCAAGTATTAGAGTTGAAATAAAATTGAAAAGTATTTTCAAATATGAAAAATACAAATTATGCATTGAACAAGGACTATAGGGGAAAGACTATTGGGTCGCAGGTTACTGCACTTTTCTATTTGTTTTTGTCAGAGAGCTTTTTTATAAAGATGCCTAAATCCGATGAAGCATATTTTTAGGTTGACAAATTATAACGCAACCAGCAGACTCGAGCATAGCATCTGCGTTAGTTTCTTAATTGCTCATATCTATTAATGGCAGTGTCTTACTCATATTTCATACCTTATTTAAATCCATTTACAAGGAATATATGCAACGATATGAGCATTTCAGACCTTCGAATGAAGTAAAATTAATCAAAAATATAAAGTAACCTTTCTTGAACTTCTTATTAGTCTTACTTATCCTTACTTCCAAAAAAGTGCACGGCCAAAAGTGCACACCTCAGTCATGTCATAACAATTAGCTTCTGAACGTCCACTTCAATTGACTCCCATTCACCAAGGCGATTCGATATTTTTTGACATCAAAACCTATTTTCCCGTTCGATCACATTTTCTTTTCTACGCTGATTTCTATCTTCCAGATTTCTCATTGCACTCTGTAATCAGACTGCTGGAGAATTTTATTAGAGCAGCTACACTGCTGGCCACCGTAAATGCAACACCCTGAAGGAAGCATGCAAATAATATGAAATTCACAACATGCATTAGCGGAGGTGAGATATGCAAATGATTAGAATTTCAGCGCAGACGCACATCACGCGCGCCTGTGGCGCCACTTCAAAGCGCTATTTAAGGCTTGGAGATTTCGACCATTTCAAGTACGGCAATTGTGTTTTTATTGTGGTTTTTTCATAAAAACGATCAATTATGCCTCGTAGAAAACAGCGATCATCTTTTGATCAAGTACCCGAGTTCGACAGAGGAAGGATAGGGGCCTACCGAGATTGTGGATTATCTTTCTGGGAAATCGGTAGTCGTGTTGGACGAAACCAAACAACTGTAATGCGGATATGTGATCGTTGGATGCAGGAGGGTACGACGGACCGACGTGTTCGATCGCATCCACCTCAGTGCACCACTTCAAGTGATGACAGGCATATTGTGCGTATGGCAGTGACGGATCGCTCAGCCACATCACGAACCATAGCACAGCACATTCAGTCTGTACCGCATCATCCAGTGTCTGCGCGTACCATTCGACGCCGTTTACAGCAGAGTGGTCTGTCCGCAAGACGTCCATTGCTTCGTCTACCCTTGACGCAGAACCACAGACGTTTCCGCCGCCAATGGTGCGATGAAAGAAGGATGTGGACGGCAGAATGGAATGAAATTGTCTTTACTGACGAGTCACGCTTCTGTCTGCAACACCACGATGGTCGGATTCGAGTCTGGAGACACCGTGGAGAGAGGATGCTGAACAGCTGCGTTATGCACCGCCACACTGGTCCTGCACCGGGTATTATGGTATGGGGCGGTATTGGATATCACTCTCGCACTCCTCTTGTACGCATTGCCGGTACTTTAAACAGCCAGCGCTACATCTCCGAGGTGTTGGAGCCAGTTGTCCTTCCTTACCTTCAGGGCTTGCCCACAGCCATATTTCAACAGGATAATGCGCGACCATACGTGGCACGCATTGTCCAAGGGTTCTTCGTCAATCGCCAGATTGAATTGCTTCCCTGGCCAGCTCGCTCTCCGGATCTTTCGCCGATAGAAAACATGTGGTCCATGGTTGCTCAACGATTGACCCAGAATACATCCCCAGCTGCCACACCAGATCAACTTTGGCAACGTGTGGAAGCTGCTTGGTCTGCTGTACCCCAAGAACACATCCAAAGTCTCTTTGAATCAATGCCGAGGCGTGTGGCAGCGGTGATCTCCAACAATGGCAGCTACTCTGGCTACTGATTTTGGCAGGAACCACACTTCACAGAAGTCTATAAATTTAATCATTTGATACTTGGTCAACATGTTATCTACAAAATAAATTTTGTTGTGATATCTCTTGTCTTCCTTGGTGTTGCAATTTGGGTGGCCAGCAGTGTAGTTCTTCCGTAATTTTAGGACTATATACAGCTCTGTAACTAAAATCAAGCATATTTAAACCAAGCAACAAAATCCCGTCGTGGTTGATTTTTCATTGTTTATATCAGTTTGTTGCCAATCGTCAATATATCAATACAGTAGATTTCTGTATCACGTACGGTAATGAAATATATACAAATATTTTTGTTTAAATGCCTTGAACATGCATAATAAAAATTTTTCGTTCATCTTTCTCAACAACCGTAGAACAGTTTCTTTCCTTCGTACACTTGCTTAGTTGGTTTTGACAAATAAAAAAAATCTTCCAAATCTTGATGAATATAGAATAGAAAACATTTTAAAGTAGGAAACGAAGCAAACCTTTCGACATTTACTAATTTCTTGTCTTTGTTACAAGACAACACCTTTACAATGACTTGAGCTACATCGCTGTTATAAAATAGACACTTTCATATAATAACTATTACACAATAACTATTTTCTTATTGAATCACCAATGTATAACCACGTAAAAATTTTAAAATAATACAGTAAAGAAAAAAGAATAGACAGATGTAGACAGATGTGCTTATAATATTCTCTTTAACAGTTTGGCAACATAGGAACAGAAAATCGTGATAAAAATTAATAATTTTTATCACGCTTATTTATCACACTTATAATTACCCCATTAACAAATTCCAAGAATCGTTTCGTACCGGGATTTTTCTGGAAACATCTATTAATTCCTTGCTCTTATTTCCTTTTTGTTTCCACGTAGCAAAAGAATATCAATGAAGATAAATATTTAATTTTGAAACTAAGAAAATTGAAATATTAATAAAAATCGTTTGCAAAATGTATCAATTGTATACTTTTCCAAGAATAAATACCACGTCTGATAAAATGAAAATCAGAATTTTTGCTTTTGAATAAATATCGTTTGGTAAAATATATTCCTGGTATTTTTACAATTATATTATGAGAGGCAATTTCTGTTAAACTAAATGTACAGTGGGTCACAAACGTATTCGTCCACCTCACGAATTTTGCTATTTTCATGAATTTAAAAGGATGTCGTAAAAATTATTATTTAAAATTTTACCACACTTAAGTTCTGTCTTTCTATTATAGCCTCCCATCAAATTAATTGAATAATTAAGCTTTTGCTAAAAATAATTAAAATGTAAAGTAACCCATGAAATCAGTCACAAAAGTCTTCGGCCACCTGTCATAAAAAGTACATATGCTAAACGAAAACGTGAAAATCAATGTCCATAAGAGTTTTTTGCATTTTTTCTTACACATTTGATTGTTTTAAGTGTAAATATTATTTGCACCAAGTAATTGGTCAACCAATTAGGAACCAATTTCATTCTATTCTGCTTGAAGATAGATTTTCAATGGATTTCACTATTTTATGACAAAAGACATGATTTCTTTAAATTTCGTGATAAAGGTAAGAATAAGATACAAATCTCTAAGCTGACGTCAGATTTTAGATAGCTTAGATCTTTAAAAACCAATCATACCTCTGTATGAAACCTGAGTTTTGGATTATTGTCATGGTGGATCAAAAACCACATTTTTTTTTCAAATTTACCATAAAAATTTCAAATTTTGTTAAAAAAGATCATTGTATGCATATTGAACTTTATTACTATTAAAAATAAATTCAATTGTATTTACTCCGGCTACCAATACACACACAGATCATTATAGAATATGTTCTGAATTTTGAAAGTGGTCGATTTGTACATAAAACATCAGAACTACTTAAAATATGACATCGGTTTGAAGATTTATATCCTACCATTACCTTAATGAAAAAATCTGAAGAAATCGCAGTTTTCAAATAGTAAAATAATGAAATTCATCGAAAATTTATCTTTAAGCAGAAATGAATGAAAGTGGTTCCAATTTGACCAACTACTAGGTGCAAATGATGATATTTAGACTTAAAATAATTTAAGGTGTAAGAAAAATTTAATAAGGCAAAGAAACATTTTATGGGCATTATTTTCACGTTTTTGTTTAACATTTGTACTTTTTACGGTAGGTGGCCAAATACTTTTGTGCGTTTGATTTTATGTGGGTTACGTTACATTTTAACTGTTTTTAGCAAAATTTTAATTATCATTTTATTTTGATGGAAGGCGAAAATAGATGGAGTTTTATTGTGATAAATTTTAAATCGTAATTTTTATGTACATGTTTATAAAATTCATGAAAATAATATGAGATATGGACGAATACTTTTGTGATCTGCTGTAGATGGCAGTAGTATTGGTGCAGTGAAACGTGTTTCCTGTACGCATTCCGAATGTGACATCACTTGGCTCGTTTTTTAATACGATTTCGGCACTTCGGCAAATAAAATTCCAAAGAATGAATTCCGAATTGAAATATGAAGGTTGATTGTTCAACGCCAATTATATATATTTTTTTATTGAACAAAAGCAAACTCCCCGTGCACCACAGAAGTACAACACGGGGCTTACAGAAGTAAGTTGATTTAACAAAGAAACGATAAAAGAGAGAAAAGATCATCCTCCCCGGTTATCACGGCCCACGAACTCAAGGTCCCTAAGAAGTCTTTGTTCCCTCAACTATCGAATGGCACAAAGTGGTTTGGCTAGCTTTGATAATATACAAATTATTAGACCGATCTCGATGCCTATTTTTCGTAGCGTTAAACTTTCCGTGGTAACTTAATACTGGTCTGATTTTAAAGACGTTTCACGTCAAAGGTAGACTAATATCAACTGAAAACGATAACAATTATGAAACTAGCCATATCAATTTGCAGTCAGCTATGTACCCTTTTCCGAAAAACCCTTTCGAATGTTTCGACAGAATTCTCCCTGAGAAATTATATACCTCTTTAAGAGATAGGAAAAGAGAAAAAAATTTCTAACGTGGTGAGAGATAAATTCGAGAATTATCTACAGTAATGGCTTTCTTAAGATACTCAAAAAAGCCAACCACAGTTTTTATTTTGGGGTATCCTCGATATATGTCATGCGAGAGCATTTGGGTAGCGGAAGTAAAATCTTCGTGTATGGTTTGGCTTTTATTTGCACTGAAAATCCTTGTCATAAAGAGAACATGTACAAATTAAAACAAAAAAAACTATAAAAGCAGAATATTCTTCCATCCGTGCTTGTACTATGGTAAAAAGTGTGTGATTTGGATCAATATTATTACAGTTTATCCACATTTTATTTCCTTTATCAGATTATTTTTTCTTGACTTTTTGACTTGGTGAACCACACACACAAAAAAATAATATGCCGATAAGCATGCGGCCCGCAGGTCTCAGTTGGCCAGTCTTGTTCTAGATTCTTGTAATTGAAAGTAAAAGAAGAGCAAAACTTTTAAGCTGATGATAAATGATAACAATCAGACATCCGATTCCCTTTACTCGATAAGACTATTTAACAGTACCACTCTCACTCTCACAATACTCATTTATCATCGCTCCAGTAATTAGATTACTCTTTTGCGTGACATAATGACAATTTACATTTGCGTAGCATCTCTCAGAGACACGCACTAGTAATGGTAAGAACTGATTTCATTTCATTGCAACTCTTTTGAATTAGGAGAGAAATGGTTTTACATTTTTGGAACCTGGAAATCTGAGACATTGATAATTAACTTATACTTACTTGAAGAAAATGCACAAAACGATAGTGGTTTCGATTTGACAAGATATACGAATAACATTCATCTTTGAGGAAGTATTAACATTTAATCAATAATGTTAATATTTACTGATATCAACAATTAACTTGATGGAAATATACTAAGTACCAGGATAGATGACATGCCTATATGAGTTTAGATGACGGAACTTCATTAAATTAAAATTGTCTATTATAATTACTAATGTTTGTATTCAATGTTGGTCAAACCAAACGAACATTGAAATTCAGGTTACAAGAGAGAACACACATCCGCCCATCAAAAATAAAAAAAATCAGCAAATCCGTCATCCTCAATACTGTTGGGAATTTTCTCACAAGTTTGATTTGAAACAAGCGAAAGTGGTTCAATCTCCGTGATCTATTTTCGAGTTAAACATTAAATAAGTCTTATCTATTTTTATACGTTAGCTAGCACACTAGTGAATGATACTAGTGCTTCCCTGCCTTTACACGTGGCCTGAAAAGACTTAGTTAAAGAAGCAAATGTGGCAACCCATTCTAGGAAACACATTTAAATTCGGGTTTTTCGTTTATTTCTGTCCTGGTGATAATGGATGTTTTCCTCCATTGAAATGGCTATTGACCATATTTCCACCTGTTTTAGTCTTTATTAGTCATATTTTGAAGTTTTTAAATTTAATACTCAATGTTTACTTGTACACACACACAAATGCAATTTTTCTTTTCTTTCCATACTTGTACAGATTTATTATAAATGCAATGAAGATTTGTAATTTTACACTTAAAAACGCATTGCACTTCAAGATACAAAAAGCATTTCACATTTCCTGGTCTCAGTGCTATGATATTGATGACCTTCCTTTTTCAAATAAAGTCACTGTTTCGGACGTGACAATCACTGAACGCTCCAAATCTCTTCAGTGTCCAAAATATTCCAAGCCATTACAAAGAGCCAGGCTCCTCTTTATGTTATTACCAAGAACAGTTGAGCCATTTCAAGCCTCAACTAAAAGTCGTTAACCACATGTAAACCACTACTTAAGACAGGGGACCTGCATGGCCAAATATGGCCCTTGCGCCATAAAACCCCAAAACCAACCAACCAAGACAGCGGACCACATCTAAGACGATACTTTTGTGATTTTTCCTTGATTGTTCGAATTAATTTTTCGTATCTTTTATTAAAAACAGAAAATGAAAAGGATGAAAATGCAACGAAATAAATAAATCGGATCGAAATTAACGAATTAATACAAACAAATAATATAACACTATTTTCTTTTGGGTAGGTAGTTGATTTAACGTTGCACTGCAGCAGTACAACGGGCTATTGGCGACGGTCCGGGATGAATCCCGAAGTGAAGGATCCGAGGATAACATCTCGCAATTTTAAACTACGGTCAGATGACGAGATGATCACCTGAGCTTGTTTTCTGTTAGAAAAAATGGTATAAATGAAATTAAAATACTTCTAATAATTAAAACACTTGCAAGTTGAACCAGTGGTGTCAAATTGGGACTGTGTTATGGTGGATTTATGACTGTCCATTTTCATTGGAATCGGTTTCTGCTTTAAAACTGAAAAAAAATTTCATTGGATTATCAGAGAACTTTATTGGACATCGTGCATGAATAATTGAATTTTGAAATCAACGTTGGGGAAGGGGCTAAAGTTTGGTTCGTCGCTTAGTGATCAGTCTTTCGTGCGCTATTCTGTTCATTGTAACGAAACATCTAATATATAATTGTTGCCCTTAACCCTGACTGACTCAACCTTGTGGACCGAAAGGAGAAACCGAAACAAAGGATTACCGTGAAAATTGGTGGCTAATCAAGTGACAGCAAGTAAAAACTCGTTACCCTAAAATAGAATTAAATTCTGCCCCTTTTGTTATTAAGCTACTTCGTTACAAAAATTCTAAACAGTTCTGAAAAAAATATTTGGAAGGAGGAAACCCAAAGATCGATTTTCCGGTGAAATTAAAAACAATAAACGTCATTAACAAATTACGGAAAGCGAATAGGAAAACCTTAAATTGACAAATATGAAGATTTAAATACAAAAATAGAATGGCTTGGCGATATTGCAGTAACCCTTTTGTTGTGACAGGCTGTCTGTTTCTCTGAACGTACTGTAATAATAACCCCTTGGATTAATAAAGACTGCGAGTTCTAAGGTGCTCAAGCAAGGAGGACGGGTCGACATTTCCTAAACAGCGACAGAAATGAATTCATAAACACTTCGCTTTGCTGTCTCTAAATTCTAGTAACATGAAACTATTAACGTGAAGAAATGTATTTCTTTCTTCATTTTCTCGAAGCCCTAAGGCAAAATAAGCATATTTAAATGTTTTTAACCCTTTGTTAAAATAACTTTTTAGGGAAAAATGTATAAGTGAAGACCTATTATCCCACGTATATTGGTACAAAATAAAAATGTACTACTTTTAGTTCTTCAAGGGCCACGGTGGCCCAGTTGGAAGCGTAACGGACTAGCAACCGGAGGATTGCGAGTTCGAATCCAACCAAAAGACCGTCGTGTACAAAGTCCCTCTTTGTACACGATGGTCTTGGGTTTGATTCGAACTCGCAACCCTCTGGTTGCTAGTTCGTTACTCTTCCAACCGGGCTACCGCGGTCCCCTCTCTTTGTCAAGAATTTAACTTGTGCGTGTATGTTCATTACTTAACGTTGTCTATCTTGTGCTTCGGGCAGTTTGGCCAAATATGGCTCTTGCACCATATAAGAACTCAAGAACCCAATCAACTAACCAACCGTCTTTAAACCACTCTAAGCTGTTCATTTCTAGGTCGAGCTCCCAGGTTTGAGAACTCATTATTTACTAAACGTCATTGTATTTACCAGACGTATAAACCCCAAAATGTTCAGATTGTGCACTACCTTTCCAACACTGGATTGTTGTCTCGCACATTCTTTTTTCTCTCTTCCGACTTTAATTTGAACGGAGGCCGGACGTCTCCTGGTGTAGAAACAATATATTTTCAAATTGGTAATACTAAGATAAATGTCCTACCCCAATGATCCGGATGAGAAGCAATCCTCATGACCGTCGAACTATCTGAAACTTAAGATCCTTTTAAAAAGTTCGTTGAAATACAATAGAGATGATTTTCAGAATTTTAAAAATTCTATATTTGAACAAAAGAACATAATTACACGGACGCACAAGAAAAACACTATGTTCACACAGAATCATCATCGAATGATTCTCTTTTTCTTCGTTCTGTGCAGACCCGCATATCCGATACTTAAGGCTTCGCTACACCATGGTCTGCTATTCATAATTTATGTTCATAAGGTCGTTATATTATGCCTCAATAAATGAACTTTTTAAAGTCTAAACCACGAGGCCAATAACTGTTTCGTTTTGATACGATATGTATGCATGGGATGTTATCCTTTTCGAGGTCTTCTAAATTAGGAGAGCAGTCCATCCACTCCGACTAATGAAAGTCACTACGGATATTGGGAAAGTCCCCAAGGAGTTCTTGCAGTGAGGTCCCAACAAGCGCAAACAGGACTCGCCTTCCACAGGATATGAAAACTAAATTTAGGCATCATCAACCAGCTATGGAGACATGGCAGGTTTTCAATAGGATTTTGCTCAGTGCTAGTGGATCCCTGAATTATCCTAGAAGACAGTAAAAGAACTTTAGTTTACTTAGTGTCATATTTCCTTTCTCTTTCAGGCATAGACGTGAAATATAAGTAGATTGAGCATTGCTATTGAGAAGAGATTCGAAAAGTGTGACCAACAACTAGTTGTCACGTGACTACCCTGTGGAAAAATTGACTTGGTTGGCCGATTTGGCATCTCATCACCTCGTTTGGGGATAACATATCATGAGGATAGCAGGATGGATGTGTGAATGCGCATCTCAATAGAGTTGCGACAAAAATGGTGAAATCGTCAGTCTACTACTATGTCGAAAGGACCAATCAGATGATGAATCGATAGATGGGAATCTTCTTCCTTTCCGTGGACCAATGAAATTATGAATGTCTGTTTCCATCCGGCAGATGAAAGTAGCCGAAGGGTCATGTTACTAATAGTTTTGATCACATTATCATGGGCACATAAAAAGGTTACCATTGCTCAGTCCACTTTTATATTTCTTCTATGCTTTTAGGTCCATTCAGATCTTTCTAAATCGGGTGCAGAAGTAGGATGTCGGTATTTTTCGCAGGGGTCGGGTAGAGCTTTTCTCAAATTTCATCCTTCCAGTTTAGTCTTGAGTGGTGAGAAACCAGACGTCCCACCGACCTCGAACGAGTTAACATCAAAATATATCGGAGGTGCTCGGACCCATTCCCTGAAAACGTCCCTGACCAATTGGTCAGAATTTCATTTTCTACCTGAGTTAGCAATATCCTTAGCGTCTAAGAGTCTTAAGCTTCTTTGTTCCGTTCTTTCATTTCTTTTCTTAGGAACCCTTAACGAGATTTCCTTCCCATTCACCTCACCTCGTGATTTATTGCCTCTAATCCTCACAGCTTTGTGAACGCTTTTTTTTATTTCTAACCATTCCAACACACTTCGTGTCCATTGAAGCAATAACTTATGTTTCGAACTATAAATTCTCCCCGAGTTATAGTTTTCAGTTTCACGGACGGAATGGTATTACTTTGCTTTTGACAATCCCTGCATGCATCGATTTGAGAGTTCCCCTTGTTTTTATTTAACCATTTGTATGCTTCGATGGATTCAGTTGAGAGGCGTCATTATATTACTATATCAATTTCATTCAGGATAATGAAGGGTTTCCATTATTTCCTGTTGTTACTCAAAGGATATGGAAGTTAGTCCCCCATAGGATGGAAAGACACTAGTACAATGGTACCGGGAACAGGGGTTGAGTTAACCCAGGAAATGTAGAATTTGTTTTGTACTGTGCAGTCTGTTTATAAAAGCTATAAATCTGTTCATTGTATATTTATGTACCTCTGGCGCATAGGGGACACTTTTTTCTTAATAAAAAATAAATACAAAAATAAAACTCTTCAAGAGAGCAGTATAAAGTTTTTTCTACTTCTCCCTCAATTACTCAATTATATTTAAAGAGGCAGGTTTTATGTGTTGAGACTGGCCATAGTGTTGTATACCAAACGAAAGAACCAAAAACGTTAGACATAATCATTGCAGAAAGTATATTTTCGAAAAAAATTAATCGAGTTTTACATGAATTCCGAGATAGCAGACATGCATTTAGTAAGGGGCTGCCAATGGAAAAGGAAGAGCTGCTAAAAAATTGTACTGTGAACGCTTCTCCAACACGCGAATGTCGAATCGCTAAATATTTTAGTGTTTGCACCACCATCTGTGGGAAAGTCGATTTTTTCATGTCATCAGGCAAGATATGGGTCAGCCGAGAAGTTCGAGTACTCCAGAAATAGAAGACGTTCTACGCAATGTTGAAAGAAATCCGCCTAAGCCTTAATGGCATCACATGAGTTTCACTATGAGCATCACATACGTTTCTATTGGCAGTTAGACGCATGTCAACCACCTTGGGATTCATGTAAGGCTTCATCAGTGGGCGAAATCCGCCTTACGAATGACGATATAAAAAGAACGATTTGCAAACGTGCCAAGCAGTGTCCTCTAGCACCTACGCTCAATAGATACAGATATGATTATTTGATATGGAATGTTTATTTTTGGTGCATCCTTTGGTGAATAGAGGCATGTGCTGATGTTAGTTGCAGGAAAACTAAAAGCTGCAGCAGTTAAGTTTAAGATAAACAAGTTATCAATAAATCCCAGGTTCTTCAATTTCAGTGGAAAAATTTTCTTTATAATTACTTTCTTACTGATTGTTCACACTAACATTTGCAACAGAGATGTTATTTAGGCGCTCTGTGTCTGATCTTTTCAACACCATTCAAGAATATTATTCTTTTCAGTATATTTCCACAATGAAATATTTATTCTAAAAAATGCTTAGAAAACAATGATGACAAATTGTAGAACCTCTTATGTCCCGTTATGGCTGCCAGGCTACTCCAGGGCCCGGTACCGGGCCGCGGCCCAGCGTTTAAGAAATGCTGTTCTGTAGGATAGGCTTATCCTTATACCACTTCTGTAAATAGGACGCATCTAAATTTCTCGATATTCGACCTTTACTGTGTACGTCAATAAAATCATAAACCCCATTTTAAGAGCATAAGTAAAAGATGAACGACGAAATAAAACTAAAATCGAGTTATACTTTCAGTTATCCATTCAGGGCTCCACATAGGTCAACGGTACAATGGTACCAGGGGCTTAATTCTACGGATGAGGATTGGATTGTAAAATGTTTGCACTATAACTTGCAATGTGTCTTCCAAGTTTAAAATTTACAAGCATTCATTGCATGTATAATAGATCTGTCAAGTGTACAAAAAAAAAGAAAAACATTTCCATTTGTGCAAATCATTGATAACTTCGAATACACATTTTTGATTTCAGGATGGGCCTGTTATCTAAACTCGTACTGGAACAAAGTAGCACTGTGACATGTCGTCTAATCTGGTACTGAAGATGTGCTGGTCTTATTTATTCATTGTATATTTAATTATTCATACATAAAAATGATTCCTATAAAAAGATTGAAAAGGGTACCATATTTAATCAATAAACATTTTTACAAATTTTCTTTCTTATTGTCAGATTAAGGAAGGCGTTCTGATCACTATATCACCCCGCCCCATCCAGTGGAGGATCATCCACTAGGTGAGAGTCTAGGATGTTTTTGGTATAGAAGGGCCTCAAGATGGAAAAATATTTTGTCAAATTTCCACATAAATCTATTTTAGAATTAATTATGTACTGTTATTTAAAAATAAGTAATCGTTAAAATATTATTGTTTTGTAGTTTGTTTAGTTTTATTAATTTATCCTACAATTCTTCAATAAAATTATCAAAATTGTCTGAACCTGAGATTAATTATGATTATAGATATCTACCCCTCTATTTGTACTTCAAGTTATCAATATTTGATTTGCACAAATGCAAATATTTTTCTTTGATCAGCAACTAAGCACACACCTCCTTTGACAAAGGCACTGTAATCAATCGTAATTTGGTAGAAATTTAGAAGTTATTCTCTTCTCCAAAATATAATTGCGTTTAAACGTCGATTTTATCTTCATCTCAAAAATGTTTCTTATAACTTGTCAATTCTTGATTATAGGAGCGGTATATATTAAATGTTTGTCAAATGTGTAGAAATTATTAAATGCGTTCTTTGTGAAAATAAAACATTCATTCGTCCAAAGTAATGAGTATAATTTTTGTCTTTTTTACTCTTCCTCACTTTAAATAAATAAATTACCATTGAAGCAGATTCCAGAATTTTATAAACTACAAGAAAAAACCCATATCCATTATGTTGTCTCATGACCGTGGTTTCCACATATCTGTTTAAAAGTCGATTTAATTTCATCACCTCAAAAATTAAACTTAATTCTTGCCAATTTTTATTACAGGAGCAAACTGTGCAGAGATGAATAAATACGTTCTTTGCGGAAAATAAAACATTCATTTTTGGCCGGAGTAATGAGTTTAATTCTTGTCTTTTACTTCCTCATTCTTGCATTTATAACTTTATCACTGACTTCAGTCTGTAAGCTACGAGCAAAAAAAAATCCTATATCCATCCCACAAATGCGTTTAAATGTCGATTTATTTTCATCTCAAAAGTGACATTTTTAATTCTTGCCACTTTTCTATTATTGCCCCACCAGTGACCGAGCAGCTAAAAGCGTCGCTCTTAAGAAACTGGTAGACTGAAGCTTGGTTACGAGTTCGAATCTCGTATGAGCGCCGAAATCGAGTTGGCTGCTTGAAGTTTCCTTATTTCTTCAAGATGATACATAAATGCGACCCAGCTTCCCCAAAGTTCTCCAGGGGAGGCAATAACCCCTCCCCAGTTCAGGGTGGGTGTGATGTGGCAACACCTTATGGGTGTCCTGGGTTAACACTGAGACTACTACGTTCTTGCCAACGGAATGCTTGAAGTCCATAAGCTGACATTGGAGAAAAAACTTTTCCATGGAGCGTTGTACATTAAATGTTTGTTGAAAGTTCGTATAATTATGAAATGAAAAAATAAAACTTCCACTTTCCCTAAGAAAAATAAGCGTCTTCTTTATCTTTCACTAAGGCCGTTATCCTTTCAATAATAACTTCACCA
This sequence comes from Meta bourneti, assembly GCA_933210815.1. NCBI lineage: Eukaryota > Metazoa > Arthropoda > Arachnida > Araneae > Tetragnathidae > Meta > Meta bourneti. The sequence continues at coordinate 53,923,680 of OW119928.1, forward strand.
CTGGAGCAGACACCACCCTGTTTTTAAATGTCCAGGGAAAATTAAAAACCTCACATACATCAAATTTGACTCACCACGTGGTTTCCACGAATTTATTTTCTCACACTTCAAATCCAACAAAACGAAACGCAACACTTGCACCTCTTTCAATTTAAAAGGTTACTATTTGGACAGAGATATTTATCTTCCTCGTGATAAAAAAATATTTGCATTTGGAGGATGTGAAAAAACACAATAGTGCCTACAGACTATGTGCACACGAAAAAACTTTTCCCCCCAAGGCGACATTTAGTCATTAGTTGCTCACCGCTACTTGGATCCTCCCCCATCGAATGACAAAGGAGAAACCAGGGAGTATAAAAAAGGAGCTTCACATTTATTCCAGAAGAAAGGAGGGAAGACCCAGTACATTTCTTGTCTGTCTCTTACCTGTTCGCAGTAGCGCCCCCTTCGCTCTCAGAGGCGACAAGGCCTTGGAACATCCGCTTCACTTTTCGGTGGGGTTGCCAGAAGAGAATGATTATCGCTCTCGCCTGGCTTCTGTTTGGATTTAGAGGGTATCTTTTCTTCAGCAACACAGCGAGTTCGATCTCACCGTGCACCCAACAAACACCATCGCACACTCCCGTGTCTGGTGTCGTGAGACACTGCATCAGTTTAAATTAGTGTGATTAGGTAGGTATCTTAATAAACGTCACACTGAAGCAATACAACGGGCTATTGGTGACGGTCCGGGATCAAGGAAAAGATTCGCGCGAGTACAACACCACGTAATTTTGAATCACGGCTAGATGACGAGGCAACACTTGAGCTAGAGTGGGATTAGGATGAACAAAGCATGTCACCGAGGTTTCTATTCAGAACGTTAGGTTTTCGCATATCAATTACATCTATACAGTAATTACACCTAAACATCATACTATCATGCTGCATCATCATACAACCTCATATTACATCTATACACTGTATACAACAAGCAAAAAAAGTCAATCTCTTGGGATTATCGAGTCCTGATGAGTCTAGATGAATCTCACCATGCCAATAATTTTGACCCTCGAGCCCTTGTTACAAGCAATGTTTCTGACCCACGTGATTTTAAGGTGATCGGCAGATGTTTTCATATTCATGATGAAACAATGATGTAAGAGGTAGATTATGGTGTTAGTGCAGAGGTGTGCCGATTTCATCACAGGAGCGATTTTTCGAAATGATTTTAAAAAATATCTTTAGGTAAGATGGAAATGGGCATTGTCCTGTGAAGAAGAGTGTCTCCTCTCTGGTCCAAGTCTCAACGTGCCTCCAAAGATTAGCGAACCATGATCATTTTCGATGTTTCGTAGTGGCGAATGTCTGAAGCTGTTGAAATGTGTATATATATATATCGTGTATATATGTATACATTCCAACAGGGCCGTTCCTGAAATATAAGCTGTTCCTGTTCCATGTACAAACCATAGCAAATCATTACCTCTACTCAGTCGTTGTACGAGTCTTCTATTCTTCACTAATGAGAATTGCTTTCAATGCTTTCTGGCTATTGACGCATATGACGAAACTGCAATTTTCTCTGGTATAGCTTACTTCATCATGCACTCAGCAAAATCATATTGGGAAGGATTCAAACCAAGTGGGCTTTCTCCATCTTTGATGATTTTTCAAATATCTAAACAACCAAATATGCCGATTCATAAGTATCTCGTATTTACAATTGCAAAAAGAACTTACAATCGAACCTACAAAGAACGAATAAGTATGAAATTAATGATATCGGAAAATTTAATTCCTGGACGTTGTTCATTTAAAGCTACTGGCATACTTCGCCTGTCTTTTAACAGTCCCTATTTCTTGACTATGTGAAAGTACACGCCCAAAACACCGTTCAGGAGCGGTCCCGCTTCTGTGTACATTTGTCCCAGTATGTCCATTTACTTGATGGAAAAATATTTTTTGGCGCAGTTAAGCCAGATCTGGCCATAAAAAACAACCAACTATTGGCGTCAACTTGGAGAAATTATTAGGTTCCAGTGGTAGATCAATCACTAGGTGCACACTTAGGATATTTAGTCTTTTATCGAGCGATCACAAAAAATATAATATTTAAAGTACAGTGGTGTAGCCAAGGGAGGGAGATAGGGGCAGCAACCCTGAGTTCCAATGTCTAAAGGAGCGATAATTCAAAAATATCTATTTAACCGATTTGTAGTTTTCCATGAATTTTTTTAAAAATAATTTTAAGAGCAATTTTACCCTTGTTATAGAAGTATATTCCAATACTGTGCGTGTGAAGTGAATGCTTTCATGTACACCATCTTCGGATACAAGTCAATCCTTCCTTAAAAGTCAATCCTTCCTCTCCTCCTTTTGCTAGTTTTTATGCAAATTCATTAAAAATTACAACTAAAAAAAATTTATATTGGAAACAGTAATTTTATCAGAGCATACTAATTAATATATTTTTAACAGTAATTATTTTAGTAATATACCTTATCATCTTTCCAAATAGTAAATTTCTTTCGAACAGAGCCTTAATCGCTCCAGGTCTGAAAAAGTCTAACTTCGCCTCTGTAAAAGTAATAGTTTCATATAATTTCCAGCAAAATAGAATATTTTTTTAACTGTGCTCTGAGTTGGTTCGCTATAAATCCAGGCTACAAATGCCTTTTCCACATCTTTGAGACATTTCTCCTAATAAAATCAAGCACTGAATGACTACTCTTTCTGTTTTCTCCCCATCGTATTTTGTTACTACAAAAGAAGGATCAATTGTTGTCCCTGGACAAAATATATTAGTAGCGTTTTATTATATGGTCAGCAGATTTGAGAATAAGGACAATCGGCCTCAAAATTAACTACTCTGGAATTCAAAATGACACGATTCGTCACTGAAAGGTTCAAGTAAAACCCTGTAAATGTACGAATATGTGTGTGTTATTTTGTTTATACGTTTCAATGCCCATATTATCTGTAATATTTATAGGTCGTGTTTAGGAGGGTGGGCTCCAACCTTTTCAGCATTTGAGAAATTGGCGTCCTTGTCACTCGAATAAGTGGCCATTGAGTCAAGTCGTAATACCCTGTATCCACCCATTTTATCCGTTGTTTGTAATATTAATCCATAAATTTTAAGGAATAGGCGAAGAAGTTCGGTGCTTTGGGAGTGGGAGTCCGTATGTTTGATATAGTGGCCATTCGACCTATTGAGTCAGATCATAATACGGAAATTTGTCTACCCATCTTCTATGTACATTGGTTACACTTACCTACATGCTTCTTTAGTGGTGTGCCAGCTGAAGTGTTGACCTCGTCATCCGACCGCGGTTCAAAATTACAAGGTCTCTTCGGATCTTTGCCTTCAGGATTGATCCCGGACCATCGCCAATAGTACGTCGTGTTTGTTGCTCCAGTGCAATGTTTTTTGCACCTATCTACCTATGTTTTATTGGTGGGAGATACCTCTATAATATTATCAAAGGATGAAAATGATGCGACAAGAAACCAAATCCAATTTCAATCTGACTTAAAATTCAATTGAAGCTAATCGATTAATTTTAAATCCGTTTAAGCCTTTTGGGAGGGATGTTTGCCTTCTAAGCTCTTCTGAAATGATTAATTCTAGTGTATAAAGTCTAGTATATATTTTACGCTTTATAGTTTTAGAAATAAATATATATTTTCCCACAGCTTATGAATTTCGGAGTACTAGCAAAATTTGGGTACATTTGTCATTTTTTAATACAAAAAAGCTAATATCAAGCCGTTACATATGGGATATCTCAATCGGACCAGAGATGTCCCATGCGTAGCGGTTTGATATTAGTTCTTTTTGTATAGAAAAGAATGACAGTTTTACCCAAAAAATTGGTATAAACTTACTTGGAGAGAAAATAGTTTAAGTTCAGAAAAGTTTTTGAATTAATAAAGAATAATAAAAGATACAAACATTTTCATGACTAAAAACCGTGTATGGTTGTCTCATACCTGACACTGGAATGCCCCCAATGCTCTTTTACCAAAAATTTATTGGACTAACGTCTTAAACTTGAAAGAATGGACTATTATTTAATGCTGTTTACTTGAGACCATCATGTTTTTAACCGTTGCAATTTCAAAGAATAATCCGCATAAAAATTTATTTTGTTAAATAAAATAAGGAGAAATATAAAACAATGACCCCAAACCCAAAAGTGTTCTGGAAATACGAACGGAAGCATAAAAAATGCAATTCTCATCAAATCCGCTCCCAAAGCAACATTTTGAAATTGAAATATACATAAATTCGATCGCATCGGGTTAAGTAATATCGTTGGTGGTCTTAACTAGTGGTGACAAAAGTTTTGACCAATCATTTGAAAAACTGTACTTGAAGGATTGTTCTTTATCGAAAAGATAAAGTGTCTCTTTCTTGACGTACTCATCGGGAATTCAAAGCAAATAAGTCAATGTTTGATGTAGATAAGGACTACATTTGACAAGATGACCAAACTAATTTCGACATTCACGTGATAAATGCAGTTGCGGCAACTGTGGGAAACAGGAGTGGCCTTAGGAATTGAAGGGCCCGATTCAACCCCTGAGGTTACCTAAACTGTCGAATTGTAATGGAATTCTATAACCACATTTACATCAACTGCTTCGTTTATCGTTTTGAGGAAAATTATTTTAATTACTCCTGATTAAATTGGCTTCTTAGTTCTAATATAATTAAGTGCAGGCCTCAATTAATGTTCAAGATTTTAGATGAGGCCACCGCCCTATTCTTTTGAGCTGCCCATATAAACCTCACTTTTCCCTCATCAACACATTGAAGTTATTCACTCAAGATTCGAAGTTTTAAAGTATAGTACTCCTACTAAAACTGCACGGCCACAAGTATGGTCCTTACGCCACAAAACCCCAACACCAATCAACCTACTAAAACACGCAATCGTGAATAGGATATCTGGTATTTCTGTGAAAAACTTAAAGAACATTCTTCTTTATTCGATGACTAAATTTTATTGACGATTTATTTTCATTTTTAAAGAATCTCCAATCGAACCCATAAATACTGAAAGAAAACCACGAACATGCCGTCTGCTGTGTGAAGGTACGCAGGTAGAACTTAATCGCATTGGAGCAACACAAGATGATATTAGCGACGATCCGGGATTCCCGAAGGGAAAGATCCCAGGCCTTACATTTCGCAACAAAAAACCTAACTTTTCCCTCCCTTAAATTTGCCGATCAAGGCTACAGCCTACTTACCTTATTTAGAAATGCAGCTCTGAAGACAAAAGAAACGATACAAAGGATTGAACAAGAAAAAACGAACGCATTCAAAATGATGCAATGCACATGAAGAAATACGTTCGGAGCACATAGTCACCAAATGGTACTTTTTGTGTCCAATAACAGAGATCATATTTGGCAATTGGAACAGAAAAATCAAAATTCACTGCAAATTGTATTAGATATTTGAAAACAAATTAACTATTTTCTCAGATTAAGTTTACGAAACGATTTTGTATATCGGTTGTCGCAGCTTGGTGATAGCCGCAGAGGTGTCTCAAAGCAATCACTTAGCTTCACAATGCATCTTGACGATATCCCAAACAGGTTTTTATTGTTTATGAAGGGCGTAGGCCGTTATCGGGATATTCTCGTGACCTTGACCATTTCATTAACCTTAATTTTTTGTGAATATCTAACAGTGACTTCAACAATGGAACGTTTACTTCTTAAAACGTCGCATTTATAGTTCCATGTTATTAAAACTTTCTCTCCTTCGCAGACTCGCTCCATCGTCTAAGATAGCGATTTTCAAACGGTGTGCCGCGACAAGTTAATGTGCCACAAGGGAACGACACTGTTGTGCTTTGAGGATGGTGGAACGATTTAAATTGTGATTTGTTTCATTTCAACGGTTTAGTTTTGAATTTTTGACAAGTGCTTTCACAACAATTTCAAGTAGTATACATATAAATAAGTTAAGTATTATTTGTTATTACAAATTACAAGTAAATTGTTTAAAAACTTTTTAAAAAGCTACTTTGGAGCACAAAGGGTAGCTATTATTATTTTTTGTAAATCATTCAAAAATTATACCTTTTTGTTGGTTTGGTAAAAGATGTAATATATATTTTTTTCTACCGCAGAATTTTAGAAATTAGTTTATATGGGTTGGATTGATTGGAGTTTTAAGGCGTAAGGGCTATATTTGGCCATACTACGCCAGACACAGGACATACAATATCAAGTAAAAGACATACACACACAATGCAACTTTTACTGACACAGGAGACAGAAATACACCCAGAGAGGAATCACACCTGAAAGGAATCGAACCTGCGCCGCCTACAACTCACAGGTTAAAGAGGAGTGGGCATACCCACTGAGCCACAACGGCCCCATTAGTTTATATGACTGTGGATAAAAATCGATGAGTCTAAGATGATCGATTCTTTATAACGCAATAATATGCAAATATTGGGTCCATCAAAAATTCTGGTTGGTTGGGTTTTATGACGCAAGGGCAATATTTGGCCATGCTGCGAAAACGTAAAACAGACAACGTCAAGTAAGACATACATACGCAAAGAAAGTTTTACCGACACAGAAGAGAGGAAATACACACAGGGAGAAATCGAACCTGCGTCGCCTACGACTCGCAAGTTTCTAGCGTAGTGGGCAAACCCACTGAGCCACGACGACCCCTAAAAATTTCGGATTTGTTCTGTTAATATAGTAAGAGTGCTCACCGCTTTACAATATCATTTCTGCTCGAGCAAATTTGGTTTTATAAAGCGGCTAATTTTTATATCTGGTTATTCTAAATGTTGATTTTTTAAGAAATCAAGCACAGTAGAACCTTGTTTATCCGAGGTTCGTATTGCATTCGTATTCGAACCATATTCCGTATGGTTCGTTCAAAAAATGAACCATACGGAAACTAGAAAAGATAGCGGTGTTTAATTTTAAAATAAATTACCAATCTTCGTTAATTATGAAATTCAAAATTTACTATAAATGACAAATTGATTTATAAACAAATAAATTACAGCATAAAATTCAGCATACCTAAATCTAGCTTTCTTATTACTGTCCAATTGTAGTTTGTTAGGTAGATATACGTAGATGAAACCCAAACTAGTCAATAATTAAAAAACTTCAAAATATGACTAATGAAGATTAAAACAGGTGACAAATCACCAGCTATTTCGGTGGAGAAATAGGACACATCGCCATAAGGACAAAACGCATTTCTTGCATTTTACTTATACTCTTACTTCTGTTCTTATGATGGTGACCGCTTTGCTTCCACTGAAGTAGTAGCTATTGACAATTTTTCACTTGTTTTAATCTTTGAGTCATATTTTGTCGTTCTTAAACTTTTGACTGTTTTTGTTAGTCTGTATTTTTCGATAGTATTCTTAAAAGAGCAAAACCGACTAATTTCTTGAGTACGTTATCTGAGTGTTCTAAGAACATGCGAAGCTCGTAGGGCGTTGACGATAATAATTTTTGAATCTTCGGATTTATCTCTGTGACGTGATCTCTCACCACGTCACTTTTCTTTCCCGCTTCCTAAAGTTACTAATCATTAAGCTAGCAATGACTATTGAACTAAATATTTAGCCGAGTAGTCAGAGGGGAAAGAACATATTTTTGGCCTTGATCTTTATCACTCTTATTATACGTTGTCACTGAAATTTTTTTATTTTTATAAGCGACTGTGTTAATTTTATTAACCGACGATTTTAAAATGCATTGCATTGATTTGAATCGTTTCTGGGTAATGGCAGCACTGGAGAACAAAACGGGCTGTTGGGATGTCCGACAGTAGCCCTCTTTGGGACTTATTAACAGGGACTGTCCGGGATCAATTCCGAAGGGAAAGATAGGACAACACCACGTAATTTTAAACCACGGTCAGATGACTAGGTCAACATCTGAGCTTGATTGATTATATTAACCGGTGATTTGATTAACGGTGGACATGGTGCTGCTTATTTCTGTTCTGGAAATGATATGGTTCATAGTAAAAATGTTAACTCGTCACTGAAAATGTTTGATTTTTAAAATCGACAGTGTTGATTTTATTAACCGCGATTTTGCAATGCATTGCATTGATTTGAATCGTTCCTGCAATTTGATTGTATTAAGCGGTTGATTTTACTTTTGGCCGACAGGGTGCTTCTTATTTCTGTTCCGGAAATTATATGGTTCACAGAAGAAACGTTAATTCTAAACATAAAAAAATTATAGTGATTAACAAAAGATACATAGAATAAAACGAAGTGGGAACAGATGAACGATAGTTTCTTTCTTGGTTACATATAATTTAAATTAAACAATTACTTTGGATGAAAAAATGTATCAAAGCAATATAAATCATAATCACGATTGTAGCTTCAATTTATAATAACAACAACGGTCTATTATTTATATAAACATATTCTTAAAAGTCGAACATACTTGGAAAAACTATTTTACATAGAAGCACGCAGTTCAAGCATTTAAAAAACTAATTTCTTTTAGGAAATATTGCATTAATATATTTAAAATGTCTTGAAACTGATCAAAATTCTTGTAAATAACAATTCAATTAAAAAATATGGTCTTTTAAAAGTGAATACTGAACGAATCAGTTGTGTTTTGAAAAAAGATTGAAAAGATTACTAAAACAAGAAGTTTATTAGAAATTATATAATATTTATTTGTTATAAGAAGTTGTAAATAAGTGACTTAAAATAAATTTTTGTGAGGTTCGAGATGAAAAATGTACCACAGTGTTCGAAATAAAAAATATTTTCTCAAATGTTAGCCAGTTTTGAAAGACTTCGGAACAATGATATGAACCATTCAATGACAAATTTTTGGGTTTATTCTACCAAAGACAACTTCATTTGAGTTTTTGCGAAGTCTTCAAGCAATTCGATTCTAAACCCTTAGATTTTCACAAGACTATTAAGTCTTCTGAAAACCTAAGGGTTAAAAACAAGAAATTTCCTTAAAAACAAGAAAGTTGCTTTGAATAAACTCATATTAAATATATCGTTTTGCCACCAACTTGCCGAAATTTTTTAGTTATGGTCACTTGTAAATATTCCATTAAGATAAAACACTATAGGATAACAAGTTATTAATAACAAGGACATATTCAGGGGATAAGCCCATGAGGCCTAAAATTTCTATTTCAATAAAAATGTTTATAATCACACAGATAAAAACGCATCATGATGAGTATGCTGAAAGAAAACGAAAAAATCAGTAAGCTTTATGGGTAATTCAATGGGAAAGGAACCATTCCCAGAGTTTTTCTGAACACTATTATGACAAAGAATATACTTTTCCTATAAAAAATTCATGCTATAATATTATTAAACCATTATTGTAAACAAAACTTATTAATAATTCATATTAACACTGGTTAAAGTCCATAAAAAGTGCTACATATAAATCCTCAAAACATATCTATTACACATCTTATGGTATAGAGAATAATTGTTCAAACTATAAATTAAATAATTCTTCAAGCAATGTAAAACGAAGAGGGTGAAGGTTGTACGTTATAAAAATTAACTCTGTTAAGAATGGCAACAATAAGTTCAGAAATATTCATCTGAGAATTATTTACCTGCTTTCATGCTCGTTCCCAAAGCAGTATACTTCCAAGAAATAAATATAACACAGAAAGGACTTCGATAAAACTGGATACTATAAAGTATCCTTCAGTCGGAAAAGGTTGGGCACAGCTGTTCCGTTTGATTATTCTGTTGCAATCTCTCCTTTATTTATGAGTCTAAATTCGCTCACTGCAATCGTATTCCCCAGATCGTTGATATCATCCAGTCTCTTGCTTTTCCTACTGTTCACTTTAAGAGGATAGATACCAAGAAAAATATTTTCCCATCTCTTGACTTCGTTTGGAAACAGCTCAGCCTCAATTTGAGCATCATTCACCCTCTTCGAATACGTTTTCATTTCACTCGAAAACGTGATTTCCTTTCGCATTCCTGCATTTTATCGCTGAATTGATCTCGTAGTGCAAGCAGGGTATAGTTCTTGTGATAAGTAAGGCATAATCAAAAATATTTCAACGGTAGACACGTTTCTATAGTTGAATATAGACCATAATAGATCCTGAGTACAGTGGGAGGCTTCACTCCTATATCCAGGGGGTTGTAGGGGTCTTATACATCCATGAGCTTCAGCCACCCTGAAACTAATAAAATATTTCAATTTATTACAGGATCAATTGGTATTTGGAGGGTGTGTGGAATGGAAGTTTGGAGAGTGGTGCCAGCTCAGGTGTTGTCCTCGTCATCTGACGGTGGTTCAAAATTACGATGTATAAATCTTTCCCTTTGGGATTGATCCTGGACCAGTGAGACTTACGTTTCTATTTTAATGTCCCTGATTTTCATCGCAAAAAGCCAGTCACAGCCGACTCTTCCAGCCTTAAATTGTTTCTTACTATGATTGGTTTATGATGTTTTTCATGTGCAATAAGTACCTTCAGTGCAGACTCCTTCTTCCCCCACTTCCCGATTTTAATTGAGGCTAGCATCCACTCCAGATAATATGCGCAGTAGGTCCTTCTGATCTATTTTTCTCTCCTTAATTTCCCACTCCTGTAAAAAAAATTGTCTATGGTCTAAGAGAGCGTTTGGATAATCCATAGTGAGGTGCCAAGATTGGGCGTAATCGCTTCTTTGGGATAAATTTATCTTTTTAACTCAGGGCTAAAAATTATCTGAATTGTCTTTTTGGTAAAGTAACAAGGCGAATGAAATTGACTTATAAGATGGTATAAAGGTAAGAATAAAATTTTTTGCTTTCGATCGAATCTCGGTACAGAGCGGCTTCGACGAGAAGGCAAGTCAACTTTGGATCAGTCGATTTTTGAATAGGTGCGAAAACTCGTTAGAAGGCTGCCATACAAAAAAAACATACATTTCGATCGCCGTGGATGTATTCCCTTCCAAGCTTGCTAACACTGCTATCGATTTAGGCACAGAACGAAAACTTAAAACCAGAATCCTCGATAAAGAGGCCGTAGAAGCGATGTATTTAGTTTATCACCAATCCCCTAGGTTCGTTCAAAACAACGTGATTGAACTGCCAACTCGCTGGAGCCGGACTACATTCACAGTTAGCAATGTTATGCTACGCTACTGAATTTTACCCATTGCTTTTTCCAATGTTTTTAAAAATTATTAATAGTCTAGCTTTATTGGAAATTTGGTGTTTCTCAAAAAGGGACACCTTGACAGCAATGCCACACTTTTCTCTCTCACCCTTTTTGGTATGTCCCTATTACACAGAAAAAGTTTTTCAAATAATGGTTGTTCCTTTTGTAAACGAGGAAGTTTCAGAAAATATTTTTAAGTAACAAACATGACTTATTTCTAAAAAGTTAATGTCATAACATCGAAGCTTAAAAAAGGCAAAATATGCAATTGTATGGCCAATAAACATAAATATTTCAATCGTAATGCGTAAAAGCATGGCTATTTTGAGTTCATTACGCAAATAAATTACATCATCGGCTTACAGTAAGCACTCTCACATTTTTTCGGAGACACTAAGCGCTTATTTTCATGATTATGAGAACTATTTTATCATACTATAATCTGTTTGTGATATACTACACTATTAAAAATAGCTTGTAAATTTTATTTTTTGACCAATAAACGAATAGTTAGTCTTTAAGCAACTATACAGTAAAAAAGTCAGTTTCTGCTCTAAGCCGATGATGTGAGTTGATAAACATATCTTGATCTCAGTTATTAATTTTAAAAGTCCTATAAAGAAACAAGAACTAAAATGTCTCTGAACGTCTTTTGTTAATCAAGAAAGAGAAAATACATTTTTCTCTTTCTTGATTAACAAAAAACAAGTTTATTCTTCAGTGGTGATAAAAATGAATGAAAAGAAATACAGGAGATAGGAGAACGAGCTACACAATAATGTCAAGGCCAGAAAGAGACAATGTTATTTATTAGTGCTATATACTAAGTAGGCTCCGATTTCTATAGGGCCAATTTCTAAATAGGCTGAATAAATTTCAGTATACAGTTTAAAATTAAAGGACAACGAAATTTGGTATATGCTTCCATGAAAAATTCGACAAATACTTTTAAATATTACTTTAAGATATCTTATATAGCAGAAAATTTCTCTGTAGCAGCAAATACTTTCTGACTCGGAACTTTGGAGTCATGAATCTTGCACAGCTTCTGTCTGGAAAGTGTAGGTCGACGCAACTGTTTTCAGCTCGCTGCGTCGTTCACTTAGAACCATAAGAGTAAAATTTAATACAGAACATTACGCAAGAAGAGAAATTTTTTCCCCCGAATTTTTCCAAATTTTAATTTTGTTGATATGGGTATGCTGAACTTCCATGGGCACTACTTCGTTGCAGTGTCTATCTGAGTAAATCTTCAAATGCAAACTGAGGAATAGGAACTCATGGCTTTCACAAAGAGAAAAACAGATCTCGTGCATGTACATCTGCTTGACCTCCAAGTATATTCGATGAGATATCTCGTCCAACAAGACCTGACCAATTTTGCTAATGACGAGATATCTGGTCGTAAAGATATTACCGATTTTTTATAATGAGATCAACATCTGGCCAGTTTTCTTCTAATGACGAGATATATCGTCCATCAGAATCTAGTCAGTTTGCTAATGACGAGATACCTCATCGAGACAACCACCACGAGGGCCAAAAGTTGCATGAGACATTTGCAACTCTCGGAAATGCGTTAGGTGACAGCCTCCGCCGAATATTTCCACAAGAGAAAGGTTAGCTTGCGTGAAGCCACGTAGCTGCAGTAAACAACGAGATCATTAAATATGCGTCTTCTCTGAGGGGAATTACCATTTATATTAAATTCGAGACTTTTTTGGGAATGAAATAAGTTTGCTATGTGTGGAAACTTAGATGGTAGAACGTTCTGGGAATGCTTATTCCATTTCTGATACAGCCAATTAGGTGATGCGAAAGACTATCATTGTCCATTCTCAAGAAAGCAGGAATACGTATTTCTATAGGATGGAGTATATCTAAAAGTGAAATAGAAAGTCACAGGCAGGGTCCCACCAGCTGATGGGGCTATGAGAAAGCTTTGGTCCTTAAAAAATATCATTTTTTTAGATGTCGTATGGGAATGTATTTGACATTTTCCCCTTTATATTCCCCTACATTTATTCGCTATTTCCCCCATTTTCCCCTACAGATATTATTCGCTATTTTTATTACCATTTATATAAAAGTGTCCTATTATTTATTTTAAATAGACAAAATAAAATATACATTTAACACATGTTTTATATTCTTCATTAGTAAGAGGGGTCGAGGCCACACTTTCTGTCTTCAATATAGCATCGGCACCTCTTGGAATAGTCACTTTAAGATAAGAATATGATAGTTAGGTAGGTAGTTGGATTTATATCACACTGGAGCAACACAACGGGCTATTGGCGAAGGTCCGCGATCAATCCCAAAGGGAAAGATCCGAGGACAACACCTCGTAATTTTGAACCACGGTCAGATGACGAGTCAACACCTGAGCTGGCGCATCACTCTTCAAACTTCCACACCACGCCACCGTGAGGACATTTTAGATCATGACAGATTTAACGTGCAACAGCCCCCACGTACACGACGGTTTTGGTTGGATAAGTTTCGAACTCGCAACCCTCCTATTCCTAATCTGCCACTCTATCAACTTGGCTACCATGGCCTGTGATGAAAAGTAATAGGGATACTACGACGCTATTAAGATGCCATATAATATTGACAATACAGTAGTTCTTGTAATCTAGCTTTCACTTTACATTTATTAGATATAATTTTATTGCTACTGGAAGAATTACCCTGATTTTCTCGAGTTGAATTAATTTGATGTGAAATGAACTTCGAATTGAAAGGTACATAAATCTGTCCTAGGCATAATTATAGTTTTTGTTGGATGGGGCAATTTTTTTTAGGGAAAGACCTAATTCGGTAGATGGCGTGATGTACCCCCTTTCTATTCCTCTAACATAAATTTCCCAACATATCCAGTTTCAACGCATAGTTTTTACTTCATATTCTACAATGTAATGTACAGTCGCGCAAAAAAAAACGAACCACCCCTCTTCATTCGAGCAATTTTAATAGTAGAGCAAATTCAAAGATGGCATTCAACAGGGAATAACATCTTATATAAATTCATATGCATAAAATTTGCATAAAGGGCCGTTTTCATATTAAATTGAGCACTAACTTCATAATTTCCAATAGCAACCCCCCATTTTGTTACAATATTTCGAATCTATATCAGGGTGAATCCATTCAAATTCAGGCAAAAATAAAATGTTCGCCTCACCACCTTCGATTTTTAAAATTTAGTATATGGTGGTCAGTGGCGTATGTTAAACTATGCCATGTTTATTTTTACAAAATATTTTTTTCATGAAAATAAAACCTTTTAAAAGGCGGTCAAAAATATTCAATTTTATTTTTAAAGAATCTCGCGTCGCACTTAAAATTTCGCTACGCTTAAACTATTAGAGATAAATTTGTTTTTTGCTAGTGATACTTAAGTATACTGTTCGTAATAATAAGTTAAAATATCTTTTAAAATTAGATCCATTTTTTAACAATTTGGAACGAAACTTGCTAGAGTTTGGTTAAGATTTAATAAAAAGTCATCTTTAAAATTTTTAATACTTTTTGTATAAGTTCATTAGAATGTTGTTAATGTAGTACCCTATATAGCTAATGCAGTTTCTCAAAGATTGATTTTAAGAACCTTCAACGTAAGATATCGAAATTTCAACCGCTAACGAGAGCTCAACGAGCGGGGACAACGGTACTCCTCCACTGGTAAGTAAACGCTCGAATCTCCCCAACCAACAGCTCAAGCACCTTTTTCGATGAGATATTTAACATGATTCATTATATATATATATCAATAAAGTGTATGGAACTAAGATGATTTTTGATGATCCTATAATTCCACTGTTGATATTTTTAAAAAAGAAATCAGCCGAACTCTACTTCTGATTATTTCCCGGGAAATGTTTTGCATATTGCTTCAGGGCTTATGCAAATTTTCACTTTGTTATAATATAGTACCTGTTGCACAAAATTATAAAATAAAGTTACAAGATACTATTCTGAGGGCTCTAGGAGTGTTGATTATTTCTATTCTACAAGCAGCTGCTTTTTTATGAACCCAGCTGCTCACATGGGGAAGATTATTTATATAGTGAAAAAGTAGCTTTTAAAATGTATGAATCATCATTACCTTTGATTAAACCTATACATTTTAAATCGCTTAGTATATAATACTGATTTACTCTTAATTCATTCTTGGATTTGGGTATAATTTATTCTAGGATTTTTTTGTGAAATTAATCTCTCAAACAAATCAATATATTAAGTTAAAAGCAATTTCATGGTTCCAGAAGAGACAAATAAATTTAATTATGTCTTTTTATGGAGGAAGGCACATGAAAATTTTCTGGCAACACCAAAAAATAGTTTTTAAATAACTAACAAGTTCAATCTTGTTGAAAGTTTTACAATGGTGCTCTCATATGACAAAGTCGGCCTCGTGTTATACACAAAAATCCGATCTCCTAGTATTGTGACATGAGAGTGCAACTTTTCAAGAATCGAGGATGATTGCGCAAGTAAGTTTATTTACTTATGAAGCTGTATTTAGTTATGAATTGCATTCGTGAGAAGTTCAACATTGAAATAGTTATTTAATGAAATATCCGTTGAATGCTTTCTTGGAGTTTTATGTGGCAGAAAGGATAGATTAAACACTTTCGTCGAATTTAACGAATATCTCAATTTATTTTAATTGATATTTTATTTAACGTAACTAATATTCAAATTAGCAACTTTTCTTATGGTTTAAATAAATATTTATATCATTATTTTATCTGCTATGTTTAAATATTACTGAGCTTCGACATTTTTCTTATCTATGCAATTTAGAACTGTTTTATGAGGATTTTAGGGTACTACGTTTTGTGCTACTGGTTTCAATACTGTTCAAATGTTTTAATATAGTTATTAATATTTTAAATAAGTAGTTTTTCCCTCTCTGACCCTTTTTATCAAAACAATTACAGTGTATTTTTTAAAATTTGGTTTTGAAGTGAGATGAACATCAAAATTATGATGTGTTTGTGAAATTCTATGTGCGCGTTCTGTGTATGTTTAATATATAATTTTGTGATAGATCATTTATTAAAATTAAGGAAATACTGTAAATTAATACTTATATTATTCGTTTAACGTTGGTGTCTGTATTTGGTTAAAAAGTTATTTTTAACCAAATACAGAAAGCGTAGTTCCACTGGTAGAAAGGGAATCCCGATTTAATTTAGGGATTTTGAAAACCTTTTCGTCCTTTTATAGGGAATGTGACATACGCTTAGGGATTTTTCGTACTTCGAAAGGGAATTTGACGGAATTTCATTATTTTCTGACGCGTCGGGTTTTCCGATCAGGGTCATTCCACAAAATAATTTATTTAAGCTTAACTATTCAAAAACTGCAAAAAGTTCTCACACTCTGATAGCAAATTTATATAGGAACTTAGAAAAAAGATAATCAGATTTTTAAAAGATGGCCTTTTTGAGAAAAATGAATTTAAAATTGATCAAATTGAAAAATTCATATTTCCAATACTATTTAGGTACCACTAATGAAATTAGTATAGCTCTAAAGTCTTACAATTGTTTTGAAAGAAATAAAATTGGATTATCTTAAATACTTTAGGAGATATGCGATTTTTAACTAGGTGATGTACGCTAAGAAAAATAAATTTTAATTTGTGACATCACTTTCATAGCCCTGTATCTCGAAGAAATTGTTTTTTCGAGATTATAAAAAATATGTTGATTCCAGTTGGCCCAAACTGTAGGTACCTGTATGCAAAATATCATTTGATTCGAAGATGGTGAGGCGGCAAACAGCCTTCCTGGATTTGAACGGATTCGCCCATCATAATTTAACTTCAGATACCAAGTTGTATGTCATTCATGAGTACAGAAAGTTTGGAGCTCCTAATGTTAAATCAGTTTCCCAGACTTTTATGGATATCTTCCTAAATAATTTTCCTATAGCGCTGATATTTTGTAGCATGTTTGTATTAAGGTACCCAAACAAAACATAAATGCATAATGTTTTAGTTTTTAAATAATTTTTAGTTTGCAATATTTATTATTAAATTAATATTCGAAAAAATTATGAATAGGAACCTTGATATATTTTGACAGCAATCGATTTAGAAAGACTTAATATTATAAAAAACTTCAGCATTTTCCTCTGGATAGTTTCTGTGCCACACTTAAATTTTCATCTCTACGGTGATTTTAAGGGGCATCCAAAAGGTGAAAGAAATTATGAAAAACCTGAGGAATTGTGTAAATTTTTGAAAAATATTTGGAAATATCGTTTATGTAATCTAACGGACATTGCCTTATACCGGTCATGTGTGGTACAGCTGAACAATGATAAATATAATTGTAGAGATAGGCAAAACTATGTTTTTACGATAAAAGTCTTAACGGTTATTGCTAAATTGAGATAACAGTTATTATAAACTGTTATTATTAAAAGCATATTTAATAGTTACTAAAAATAACAGTCAGTGAAATAAGTTTAACAACTATCATTAACTGTTAAAAATTGAAGTTGGAGGTGAAATTAAACAGTAAATATTGATTATCATTCTTTCCAAATTTCATGTCCATCAAGATCTGGACAATTTTGCTAATGACGAGATACACTGAATATCTACTGATACTCGTAAAGATAGTAAATTCATGAAATTTCATATTTAGACTAATTTGACGATGTAGAATCTGATTAAGGCATCAAAACATGGTATTTCCATTGGAAATATTGTTGTTTATGCAAAATTTGATATGAAGACGGCCCCTTATTCAATGTTTTTGCATTTGAATTTGTAGAGGACTTTATTCTCTATTGAATGATATCTTTGAATTTGCTCTACTATGAATAGCAGTTGAAATAAAGAGGGATGGTTCGTTTATTCCGTGACTGTACATGGACTTGCTGTTAATATAGCGTAGGAACAGCAAAATGAAAAAACTCACAATTGATATAAAAGTTTAAAAACGTTCATTTCAATTTAAAGAGTATTATAATTAAAAAATATTGTAATTTTTTAAAGCAGATAAAAACTACAAATGTGGCAAGCGGGCTTGGTTTCATTATAGCAAAGTCATCAACTGGCTACTACAAGGGAGATTTTGTTATCCTCCTAGGTAGGTATTTTATTTAACGTCGAAACTGGAGCAATACAACGGGGTATTGGCGACGGTCCGGGATCAATCCCCAAGGGAAAGATCCGAGGACAACACCACATAATTTTGAACCACGGTCAGATGACGAGGTCACACCTGAGCTGACACCCCACTCTCCAAACTCCCCCACCATGCCAACGTGAGGACATTTGAGGCCACGGCAGATTTAACATGCATCAGAACCCTTTGTACACGACGGTCTTTGGTTGGATTTGAACTCGCAATTATCCTCTTAGAAAACCGTTTATAAAGGGAAATATTTTAATATTAAATGTACACACGGGCGGTCCTCACATTCTTTCTTCAGAAGTACTGCTCAATTATTAGTTTTAAAAAGCCCTAAGCTCAGAGGGGAGAGCAATTGCTCTATCCTGCAAGACATTTTAAAAAGGCGAGCCTTAAAATTTGCCGTGTGCTTGTGTCTTGAAAATTGGTTCCTAACACTAGGGTTACTGGAAGGTTCGAATAAATGATGAAAATTTTTTTCTTCAAACTTACTTGATCGTGTATTTATCAATCTTTGAGAGGGTTTTTCAAGACGGCTAAATATAGGGGGTGACAGTGTTTTGATAATCATGTAACTTACGGCACAACTTGACATGTTACTCGAGTGCGATTTCGACATGTCGGTTGTTAAAAATTAACGCCAAGTGTCGCCTAAACGGTGATAAATCAAATTAGTTCTTAACTGGAAGTATATCTTCTTCGATAGTTATACACTGGAAAACCTGCATATGAAAGTGAAAGAAACTGAAAATACTTTCGTTTTCATTCTTAGAAAGAGAAGGAAATAAGTGAGATTACGAAAATCATGTGTTATAAAAGCTATTTTATCAATTCCTGTATACCATTTGTTAAAAATACAATGTTGGGAAAGTTGGACTGCATACTTCACTATTACTGAAAGTTTCGTGCGATTAGAGCGTCTTCTCTGATCTTAGTATTATCTTCAAATAATGCTAACTATCGTCAGCTGTGAACAGAGCCGGTTTGGCTTCCAACATTTACAGTAACCCCGAGGTTCCCGTGTTATCTATCCTCCCTTCCATTTTACCCTTGCCTACCCTTCTGTTTGTTGTCGTGTGTTTGACGCAGCTTGGTCAAATATGGCCCCTGCACCATAAAACCCCAAACCAACCAACGTTTACAGTAAAAAATTTTCACATAACCCATTCTTTTAAATTATTTTTAATTCATTTTGTAAAAAAATCAACGAAAACACGTAATTAACATTTATTTTTAATTATGAATTTAAAATAAACGTTCATGTAGTTTTTATCAGATACAATCGGTAAGGGTTTCTAAGTTGATGTAATTTACTTTATATTAGATTAAGGATAATAGGCCACATAAGATCCAAGAAGGGCATGATGATTAATCCAGTAGATGGACTGGATAAAACCAATAGATGAGACAAATCCGGCCGTTTACTCCATACTTACTGTGCGTGATGAAAAAATACAATTAAAAATTATGTAGATTTTTGCGAGATATCGTTGTTTAGATCAGCTACGTGATGTGGGTTGGGTTTTGATGGCGCAAGGCCATATTTAGCCAACTGCACCAAACACGACTGACTTCAAATAATGGACATACACATGCTAGGAAAGTTTTACTGAAACAGAGAAATACAGAGAGAAATCGGACATGCACCGTCGCAGGTTACTAGTGCAATGGGCAAACCCACTGAGTCAAGGCGACCCCCATTAGCTGCTTTGAAAAATCTAATTTTGTTTAATTTAGCAGCTGTTCTATATTATGCAGAACCCTCATATTTGTAATAAATGATATCCATAAAGTAAGAAAAATGAAACAAAATTAAGAACAAAGACCACTTAGTGAAAAAATACAAGTTGTTACGTGTAGGAGCAAAAATGTGTTAACATTTTTAGATGTGTTCCCCTTCGCTGACATTAAATTTCGTTGATAATTCTCATTTAAAGAAAGCCTCCAATGTAGCCCATAAGCACTGAAAACTCGCTTTGTGTGAATTAAACGTCTCGTTGAACAAAAACTAAGGACATAAATAATAACAAATATTTTCCTTTCAGAATGGGGCTTCATTTGAGGGAATCGGCTTGAGGCCACCCTCGTGCAAAATCAACAGAGATAAAGAAAGAATGATAGTTGAAACCAGAACAAAGGATTTCGCTCCCGTTTGGCGCAAAAGCGTTGGCGACAAAGAGGCGTTTTAGCTCCGGTAACCCTGCGGCATCTATAGCAGCTATAGCAGAAAGCTTCATCCGCTACGCGATCACAGCACATGTTAGCGTTCGGCGCGATCCAACGTGCCTGATTCCATTCCATGGAAAAATCTTATGTGAGTGTCTCACGCGATACCAATTATTTTCTGTCACGGGGGTGAGTGCACTTTTCTCAAGTGTCCCGAAACGCTGAAAACAAAACTGACAACCCGACTTCACAGAACACATTCGGAAATCGTCTGCATTGTTTGTGTTCGAAGGTGCGCTTTTTCTCGGAAGCAACAGCGTGCGGCAATTAACTCACCGGAAGTGGGGGAGGGTGAATAGAAGTTTCCATTGGGATCGGTGTTGGTAGTGATTCGAGAGCGAAATTCGAATGCCCCGAGCGCCGGTGTTGCGTTTTGTGACACAGAAGAATATTTTGGAAAGATATGGGGCAACCAGGTAAAGTTCAGACGACACTGCTCACCCCCGTGGATGTGGTAAAAGCGGAGTGGCTGTCCAAGGGGAGTAATCGCAACCCCGATATGCTTGCTATCAAACCGCCGAGACCTAAAATAGTGGAGTTAGCAAAAGACCTACCTGAATACATCATAGATCCGGGAACTAAAACCACATACTTGAAAGGAAAATTCCTTGGCAAGGTAAGAGTTCTTTTTTATCTTAGGTCACCATTCATTGACATATTCGTTAAAACTGAACAGTTTATGACGAATATATACATGAATAATTTAGCACAGTATCTATAAATGCCCCGATATAGTTGAAAAAAGGCACACAGAATAATTAAGATTCAATGTAATATAACCACAGTATCAAAAACCAGATCGCATATTCTTGAGAAAACTGACAACTCAAAAAAATTTATTTCACCATGAGAAACAAGATTAAAAATCTTCGTATAATTTCTTCTGCTTTTAACCCTGATCGCTGGATGTGTGTTGTATCCTAAATGTTTTTCATGGCGTAGAAGTTTAGAGAATGGGGTGCCAGCGCTCAGGTGTTGACCTCTCATCTCACCGTGGTTCAGAATTCGGAGGTGTCCTGGGATCTTTCCCTTGGGGATTGATCAAATACCGTCGCCAATAGACCGTTGTGTTGCTCCAGTGCGACGTTAATTAACTACCTGCCACTAAATGTTTATTTTTAAAAGATTCTAGAAGGTCAGGTGAAAAATGAAACGATCTGTAGTGGATACTATTAATGATACAAAATAATAGACTATTCGAAGCCTGTAGAATGCGTTTATAAGAATTTCCATTATAAACAAGACAAATCCACTTACAAAATCGTAGATATCGCCACTATCTAAGATAGCAATATTTACATATCTTAGAAAACTGCATTCGAACACGCATTTATTCTAATCCACTCACCAGTAACACTAATTGTATTTTCTTCACTTTCACTAAAAGTAGATTTGACTACTTCTGAATGAAAATTTACGTTTATTAAAAAGTGTGCTAGCAGTTTCTTTGATTTTCATGATTTGTTCGAGTTTAATAGTTGATTGAAAACAAAATTTGTTTTGAGTTGTCACTTCTCGGGGTGTGATGTTGATAAATAATTATGTAATAACGAAATAGTTTTCATAAAATCCCAATAACAGTATTATGTAAACAATATCTTTGTTGGTCATTTTGCTGTCAGACATTTTGACGATTACAGCTGAACCGATTTTTGTGTTTTGGTAACCTCGGTGTTTACAATGTAAGAAAACTAAGTAAACTCGATTGCGCTTGATCTTCCAATTCGAATGTTTTGATCCGATAAGTGTATTAAGTTTAATAGCTCTACAATTATTTGTAATTTAATTGAGACGAATTCCAGACGAATTTAAAAACAAATTGCATTTACAGCTAATTTTAAGTTTTTGCATGGAGATTGCTTCTCTCTGATGCTATAGAAAAATGAGTGCTGATTATGCTTTAAATGTGTTGTATATTTATTCATAGCTTAATTATATTCGCTTGATCTCCATTTGAAAATTTTAAAATTCTTACATCTTTATTATACACGACCCTTCGTGCATGATAAAATAACTAAGAGCGACGCACTAAAACTATTACCTGAGCATTCAACAAATTGGTAATACCATAATCTACCGATCCTTTGCATTCTTTCGAACTGAATTCATACATCGCTTCTACTGTTTTTAGTATTAACAGTCACCATCTGTCAATAGAGCATCCAAAAACTGGAAAGTTTCCGCTTCAGTAACTTTTTTATCTGAAATTTTCGCGTGGATAAAGATAACTCGAACTTCACATGTGTCACAGAAGCTGGATCTTCACTGAAAGAAAATGATTAAATATAGTTAGGGTATATTAATGGGATAATTTACATACGAAGGTCATTTGATGTTGTATTACCCTTCAAACAGCTGCTGTATAAAAACCTGATCCTTGAATGTGTCGTATCCTAAATGTTTATATTTTTAAAAAAGTTGGAGGTGTAAAAAATGAAACGACCTGGTAATAGATTATTATGCTCCAAAATAAATGTAACGCATGTTAAGTATTGCACAATATTTCGATTCTTTGTGAATTCTAACTAAAATTCACATAAAGCTATGAAATTTGTGTTTATTTTGTAGTGAATTAAGAAAACTGTCGGATACTTAATTCACTTTATATTTTCGATTATTCGTTGCTATCGATAATGAACAAACTTGAATGAAACAATTTTGTTTCGATGAGCAACTTGATCTGTCTTGGGGACTATTTAGTGCACAAGAGATGGGTTTACGGTTTGTAAAAGTGAAATGGGAATATCAATTTTGGATGAAGACGACATCACAGACCGTATCGTATCCTGTTTAGTTCTGTATTCACAACAAAACAATGCCAACACGCAACCTTTTCTCGAAATTATTGTGTACAGGTACCGATTAGTTTAATATTGATTCAAAACTAAAAAAAAACCGTCGGTATTCAAATGAATCATTCAAACCGGCGAGTACTGAAAAAGCAGGATGTTTTTGTTCTCAAACTTCGAATTCCGATAGTGACGAAACCACGCTCTGCTAGATTCACGTTTAGGTGCCGCAAAAGCTGACAGTAGAGCGACAAACCAAACCGATCGTAGCGCAGGGAAGGGGTTTTGGGATCCCACCCTCCCAATAGATATCACAGCAAATCTCTTAAACGCCAAATCGCATGATGGATTTCAAAGCTTGTCCGTATCAATATAAGCTGAAGATTAGACTAGAAAAGTTGATTCAAATCAAATTTTTCCTCAGCTAAATCACGAATTTTTACGAATTTATTTCAATTCGTTTCAATGACGTTGATTTTTCATGTGCAAAAATAACACACCGTCAAGGTTTACACTCAGGGAGTTGTCATCCTGTTATTAGAGATAAACCATTTAGTGAAAGTGAAAAAATCACTCAAAAATGAGACAAAGCACAATACACGATAAAAGAAACAAGGTAGGAAGTTAATTAACGTCGCACTGGAGCAACACATCGGGCCTTTGGCGACGGTCCGGGATCAATCTCGAATGGAACGATCAAGGACAACGCCTCGTAATTTTAAACCACGGTCAGATGACGAAAAGAACACCTGAGCTGGCACCCCACTCTTCAAACTTCCACACTACGCCAACGTGAGGACATTTGAGGCCACGACAGATTTAACGTGTACCAACCACCGTGTACACAGCGGTATTTGGATCTACCTAGTTTCGAACTCGCAACCCTCCTGTTGCTTATCCGTTGCTCTTCCAACTGGGCTACCGCGGTCCCAATAAAAGGTACAAAACAGGAGTAAAGACAAACCATTCAATCAATATAAAAAGTAAAAGAATTAATTATTAATTTTTTTATTAAAGGCTAATTAATCTGATTAATGAATTATTGATAATAAACGTTTAATTAGTTTCGGTATAGTTGCGATTGTCTGGATGCTACGATATTTAAATTCTTGAATTAATTATATGCCCCTGGATAGAGTAGATTTACGAATTAAAATATTTTCCTGTAAAAACAAGGTTTTGATTTCATGAATAGCTTGTCTCAGACATGTCGTTATAAGGAAGATTATAGACGGCGTTTTGAGTCGAGTTACATACAAAATAAAGCCGGTCATTTTTATATATTTCGTTCTGTTAAGTATGATCATTCTTTCAAGAATCATGACCAGAATACTTTTCTTGGGAACTTTTCACTAGTAGCGGCTCCAATGATTCGTGAATTGTGAAATGAAAGGTGCTAAATTGAGATGGGCTGTTATTCCAATAGCAGTTTAAATTAGTGTTAATACAAAATAAGTTAACTGATATTGAAAATAGTAAGTTATTGATAAATGTTATTGGAATAGCAGTGAAGCAATTTAAATCACATTTTTAATTAAAAAGTTGAAATTCAGAAAACACATTTGTTAAAAAAATTAGTTGTCATACAGAATTTGAAATCACCTAATTTTCTTTCCAATAGTTAATAACTTAAAATTAAGCGTTAATCTCAATTTCTTCAAGTGGGCCGTCTTGGCTCAGTGGGTATATCCACTGCGCTAGCAACCTTCGAGTTGTAGGGGGCCGCGGTGGCCCGGTTGGAAGAGTAACGGACTTGCAACCGAAGGGTTGCGAGTTCGAATCCAGCCAAACACCGTCGTGTACAAAGGGGGCTGGTGCACGTTAAATCTGTCGTGACCTCAAATGTCCTCACGTTGGCGTGGTGTGGATGTTTGGAGAGTGGGATGCCAGCTCAGGTGTTGCCTCGTCATCTGACCGTGGTTCAAAATTACGTGGTGTTGTCCTCGGATCTTTCCCTTTGGGATTGATCCCGGACCGTCACCAATAGCCCGTTGTGTTGCTCCAGTGTGACGTTTATTGAAATACCCCCCCCCCCCCTTCGAGTTGTAGGTGGCGCAGGTTCGATTCCTGCCAGGTCATTTCTCCCTGGGTGTATTTCTCTCTTCTGTGACAGAAAAACTTTCATTGTCTGTCTATTGCTTGATAATATATGTCTGGCGCAGCTTGACCAAACATGGCCCTTGCGCCAATAAACCCAACAAACCAAACCAATTTCTCCAAGTAAAAAGCGGTAATATTTAGTTGCTAGCTGTTAGTGTCGGCTTCTAACCGAAAACTAAAATGCTAATATTATCAGTTAATTATAGCTTACCGCAAATCAGCAATAACCATTATCGTAAAATAACACTTACCCATCTCTAATGCTGATGTCATTTGGAAGGGAATCTGATGGGCATGTCCGGACACATCCGAACTAAAATACTCACGCAGCGAATGTAGCCTTGAACTTCAAAATGAACCATGACGTATCTCCCCTTCTTAACCTTTGACCCTGTAATAGGTCTGATGTATCTTCCCCTCACGGACTTACCTTTCCTCCGGTTTACCTGAAGGATTTACGCGAAAGGTAGGTAGTTTTCTTGACATTTCCTGGCATTCACATGCTGCTTTTCAGTTGGAGTTTTCTTACAAATTGGGGTCCAATGGAAGGATACTTATTTTCTACTTGTGACATATCAAATGGATTATCATTCTTTGGGGTCGTATTCAGTGCTTTTATTTGAAAAGAAAAGTTCCTGGAATTTTCGTGAGTACAGTTATGGCATCATTCCTTGATCGTCTTATCTGACTCATTGATGACTCATCTTCAAGTACCCTCTTCGAATGGTTTCATTTCTAAGTTTTTGAACACTTATTTCAATTGCAGGATTCATTCATTGTAGGGATGCATAGACCACGGGCCACACGCGGCCCTCCGTTGATTTGCTAGCGGCCCGCCTCACCATTGTGTTATTTTAATGTTAACAAGTTACCCGATAGGTAATTTTTAAGTTCAATGCAAAACTTCAAGACTATGTATTGAAAAGATTGATTACGATAGCAGCTTTCAAGGATTGTTTTTTTGATTTTCAAAAGTAAAACCGTTTCTAGATTTATTTATCAACCTTTTGCCTGAAAATGATCACAAATCAGTATATTTTGAACTCATCGACATGCAAAACGATGAGAACTTGCGAAATAAATTTAACGAAGACAATTTATTAGATTTTTATCGTTGTGTCGGAGATAAAAAGAATTATAAATCGTTGCTAGATAAAAGCATTAAAATGCTTAAACCTTTTTGGGGCAGTATATATCTGAACAAAGCTTATTAAAGCTTAACAATATATGATAAATATAAATAAAATAAATAATATATGATAGATAACTTTCATGGGTTTTTGGGGTGTCATAAGTCAAGTCAATGAATATATATGGCCCTTTGTCTTAAAAAGTCTGCATTCCTGATTTATTGTGAAATTTTCTAGATGTGTAATTTCTGTTTTTTCTTGTGTTATTTCTTTTATAATGCGTTAGCGCAACTTGTCCAGTTTGAGATTTTGTGCCACACAAACCAAACATTCAATCCAATCAATTATGAGGATTCTCTATTTTTTATCATATTTTTTCAAATCGATCCTGTAGGATGTTTTTGATTGTTAATTGACAGTCGGGATTGATCCCGGATAGCCCGTTGTGTTGTTCCAGTGTGCCGTTAATTTACTACCTACCTGTGTAGAAACACGTTGTGTTCCAGTGCGACAACAATTAAGTAAATAAATAAGTCGCCAACCGGTAAAGTTCTGTAAGATATCGTGCTTACAAGCTTCAAGCCAATCCCTCTTTTTTAAGTTTTTGAGGTACAGTTGCTGAAGTTTCAGTCGAAGGTCACGCTGCTGCATTAAGCGGGCGCTGTCTTTCTCTGCTGGTGCGAGTGGGTGATGCACTTGTCATAAAAGAATCATTATCCTAAGAGGGAACAGCTCATAATGTAAGGATGTGGAAAGGTGAAACAACAGCCCATTTGTAGGTAAACGATGTGCGGAAAAACTGCTTGATACAACACCTGCCGTGCGCCTTCCTATATCACCTGCTCTCTCGTGGCTTGGGTGTTCGTTGCCGTGTATATGGAAAAAGGAAGTGACCCTTACTCTCTACTGAAGAGATCCACACGTGTTTTATGATGGGAAATTTCGATACCGTAGTTGGGTGGGTAGAATTTTTATATCAGTTTCAAAAATCCGATTGGCATGAATGCCGTATCACGGATCCATTCAACTTTTACAACATCGACGTAAATAAGGTTTTATTTCGGAGGAGGCTCAAAATTGAAAATGAAATTTACATTTTTAGCTGTTGTCAGAGCAGCTTTTTGACTTAGCAAGCGGTTTATTAACAGAACATGCAAACAAACTTTACAGTGCTGTTCCGGTGTGAAGGCACATAACCTTGGAGAAGTCCGTTTGTACAAATGTGGTTAAACTTGCCAGGGGAAATGGCTGTCATGCACAAAATCGTATATGGAGTTGGCGAAACAAATGATTATCTATGGTGATCGTCATACATGATTTTGAGTATAGCAGACCCTTCAACTGCGAGCTTAACCACCTGTGTACAAATGGACTCTGAAGTCATGTGCCTTCTCACCGGAACCTATATCTCTTCCTGCGCCAAACGATTAACGCGGATCCAGAAACATCACTAGAGACGACAATTATTGGAAATTGTATTTCCTTTTTATCTGCCCACTAATCCAATGAATAGATTCGTTCAAAATCACGTGACTCAAATGCCAACTTGCGTAACATTAAAAACCTGCCTGCTTTGAAAACTACGTATAATAATATAAGAATATTGAAAGACAGATGAATTGTTACAAGGATAATTCTCTAAAACAGAATTAATGCAGCCAAGAAAACCCATCCCTAACATTAAAAAAAATGCCATTTACAAAGAATAGTTAATCTTGCATTAAAAACACACCGGGAAATACATAATTATTCCTCAAACATTTGGGGTGACCGCCGTGGTTCAGGGGATTTGCCCTGCAACCTGGGAGTTGTAGGTAAAGCAGGTTCAGTCCCTTCCTCCTTTCTTCTCTGCATTTCTATTCTGTGTCAGTGAAGCTTTCTTTGTGTGTGTGTAAGTCCATTTGTTGACATTTTTTGTGTCGCTTGACCAAATATTGCACTCGTCTCCGCCATAAAACCTAAAAAAACCATTATCAAATATTCCTGGAAACAATTAGTCCTCCAACATCAGGTTAGAATGTCTGAATATCCTACCGTTGATGGGGAAAAAAGCGACCCAATTCGTAAACTCATTTCATTCAGCGAACATTCGCGAATGAACTTTAAATAAAAATAGTTAATTTTATTTCCGAAAATTTCGCTGGAGGGTAGGAGCGTTAGATTCATTCGTGAAGGTTACAGAAGACAGAAATAATATGTCTTTGAAATTCGATTATATTTAGTTACACCACTTTTCTGCCAACTGAGCGATATCTACTACTGAAAGGAATTCTGTATTTTCTGCCATGTACTTTGTTCAAATTTTTAACGGATGAGGATTTATAAAAAAACTTTTCCATTCATGTGTGGGTATATTGTAATCATTATCAAATCATTAAGCTACATTGAAAAGGTGTCGAATAAGCTGAGCGTGACTGATTTTATAGAAATAAAAATAAACATTGCAGATAACTCAATTTAGAAGTAGTCATTTTATGTTGAGTTTGTTTCTTCAATTCATCATTTGATAGATTCGGGAATTCGAAAGATAAAAATTCTCTTGCGCATTGTGTTGTTTCTACAAGGGTTCCCACTTTGAAAAAGGAATTTTATTTTCCCATTCCAGGGCCTGGAAAGTCCTTGAAAAATACCATAAACTCCTTTACTCCTTAAAAAGTTTGAATTTTACCTGCACTTTATTTAGTACAAACTTTGCTCAACTTATACTTTTCCGGGTCGAATATTTTTTGCTTACCTTTCTTTTTTCCTCTTTGCATACTGCTAGTTGATTTAGCTAAATTTATTTGAGCAATGAATAAGAACTAAAATTTATGCTTCTTTACATTGTGTTGTTATCATGTTACACTGTTTGAGTTCTGTTGGGTAGTTATTTAAAAGGAAACTTTTATAAAAAATCTTTTAGGGATTGAACTATTTAATTTAAAAGTATTTTCACATACCGTTCTAATTTCGGATTTTCTAGCATATATTTCGATCAGTCTTGAAAATACATGGTCGTCGTTCTCGTGTCAATTTCAGTCTTGAAAATGGTCGTTCTCGTGTCAGTTCCATCCTGTCTTAAAAATAAATGGTCGCCATTAGCAAATTGAGGTCCTTGAACATTATTCAGGAGTTCTTGAAAAATATTTGAATATCTTTTTTTTATACATAAAAGAGTGGGAGACCTGTATTCTGACCTCACTGTCTTTCGGTTTTATTCTTCACCCTACGGTTATTTTTTGCTTCATGGGTGGTAATTAGATCGGAACATACGACTCAAAGGATTCCAAACCACAACTTAAAGGATTCCAAACCACAACTTATATCCATACGAAGACTGGGATTCGAACCGAACCCGTTGAACCAAGGGCCAGAGCCCTAACCACTCTTCTACCAGTCGGACTGTCAATAGGATTCGACACTGATCTACAGAAAGATCCATTAGATAGATCCTCAAATGACGTATCAAATTAAGTTTTCAACAAACCTAACGAACGTCCTAAAAAATGCCCGAACCCGCGTTTATTAGATTATGAATAAATTACGCCGTGGTCCCACTTGGCTTCATCGAACCAATTTGTCCCAAACTCGATTATTCCAGATTTCGGAGCCCGTGACAGCATTTTAGTTTATTAGATAAGAACGAAAGGCCATTATTACCCATTAATTTCCTTCGGTCCGTCGCGCGCGATTGCCGACAGTTCAAAATTCTTTCTCTTGTCTCTGGCCCCGCGGCTGCGATCGCTGAAATCATTGTCTCCAGACCAGAGAACTTGCATTAAAACTCCGTGGCGTGTGAAAGTGTTGTCTGTTGATTGGATAGTTGATCAAAGGGGATGGCGATCAAATATCCTACGGGAGAGTCCTTCGCCTCCTGAACTGCATTGGACGGATTGCAGTGAAGGTGAGAGGGATTTGAGCGCTCGGCTAGTCAAATAAAATTGAAAACTAGGCTATTCCCCTCTTTTTAGTTAAATGTTTTGAGTAAAATGAACTATTAATTGATAGGATGCTGGAAAAATGTTTATTTTCATTTAAATAAGAATGTCCGTTTTTGATGTGCTCATATATTCCTTTATGAATAAAATACATTCTAACATCAGTACGCCCTTTCGTGCCTAGTAGGGGGTCAACGTAGATCTATGAGTTTGTCCACTGCACTAGCAACCTGCGAATTGTAGGCGACATAAGTATTCCTCCCTGTATGCATTTCACCCTTCTGTGCCAGTAAAGCTTTCGTTGTTTGTATAGATCCATTTACTTGAAGTTTGGCGCAGCTTGACCAAATATGGCCTTGTGCCATAAAACCCAACCAATCCGGGCCTAGTGTCGGGAGAAGCTGTAAATGCCGCCGCGATTCAGAATGTCGCATATCGCATTGCATTAGTATATATTATATAATACTATCTTATACTACGTATAGAACATGCATATTAAAAGTAAATCTCAGGATTATCAAGTCCTGGTGAGGAATTTCATCATGCTTATAATTTTGGCCCTCGTGCCCTTGTTAGCAGCAATTTCCTGGGTCACGCAATTTTAAGGTGGTCGGCAGTTGTTTTCATATGCCATGATGCCGTAAGGAGTAGACTGATGTAGTGCAGATTTGTGCGAATTTCATCACACGAGCAGTTGTCCGAATTTATATTTTAAATAGCTTTAGGCGGTATAGGAAAATGAACCATGTCCTGTGGTGGAGTCTTAGATCTCAGACTCTGGTACCATGGTACCGGCCATCTCGTATGTAAGAACCCTGTTTAGGCTATTCAAGCAAATATGGAATCCAGGCCAATTTTTTTTATTGATATCTAAAGTTTATTGTTATCGCCTCTACAACAAAGCTAATTATACCACTTGCGTATGTTCCCCCATATTGTAAAGCCTAATTACATTTTTAATTTCGATTTTCTATCAGCTCTACAACCGGTTGATATATCAGATTCACAAAAACAATTAATTTTTCCTAATGTTATTAATTGTAGGTATTATACATTTTCTAGAGAAATTAACAGAATATTTTTATGTGGTTATGCAACTGTAAAGGTTTGATCCACAGACATTTACGAATTTTGAAGGTGTTCTTTTTTAAATGAAAGGTTCATTCAGCATAATTAACATTTTCATCAAGCCGGCCCAGTCAAATAAGCCCCGTGTAGAAAGACCTACAATGTCAAACTGCCGGCACTGTGCGTGCTGCAAAACCTTTCTAATTTCATGAAATGATCGTAATTAAAATATTTAATGTGCGACCGTTTCCTGTTCATTTTGTTATTCGAATTCGGACCATTTATTGCATTCATGACGGAAAGAACCCACCACTCAGCATTGTAAAATATTAAAAATACGAAATTCTATCAAAAGAATTCATTTTAATTACGTTGAACTTAATGAAATCATTTCGCGATGACTACGAGAAATTCATTCAAGTTAATTGCAGTTATTACTATAAGCCATGATTTCGTCTCGAATATCACGTAAAGCGAATCTGGCTTTGGGATTAAGGTCTATTTTAGGTGTAACAAAGAACAGATGGGCCAGTCTCTGCAAATTGACTCTGAAGCGTAATGAAGCAAACTTATTTCAAGGGAAAAGTTGGATTTGGGGCAGTGTTTGAAACTTATGGTCGTCAGTCGTATTTTTCACCTCTAAATTTTATTTTCACGACCGAGGTTTTAGATCCATTCATCGATTTAGACGTCTAAGTTTTCAGAATATTTCTTTTGTTGCAAATTCGACTAATCAACAGTTTATTATTCAAACAATCTACTCTATCCGTAAACACGATAATCTACTGTAAATGCCAGACAATGACCCAAAAGAAAAATCCTTAAAAGAAAAAGGGTCCCAAATTACAAATAATCATCCAGGTCCTAGTCATTGATTACACAACGTCTTTATACACCTACGTAAACAAAGCTTGTTTTGAAATTGCGTCCAAGTATTTTTCATTTGAGGAAAAACGTTTAGGTGCTGTAGGACAACAGTTTTGGGTACTCTTTTTTAAGGGGTTGTAAACATTTATCACTAATTCATTTTTAAATAACATCGAACCTTTCTATTTATGTATTTAGCATTACAATTAATAAACAAAATTAAAAACATTCGAAAACCTCTAAAACTACACTTTAGATAAAGTCCCAAACAAGGACAAAGCGACGAGAACAAATAAACCAAGTTAGCAAAAAGGTAGTTCTTAAATAATTAGTTCTACTTAAACAGAGTATCACACTGGTATTTGCAGTTCCAAACAAGCAGCTCTTAATGGTTAATGGTGTCGGCCCCGATGCGGCCTCTTTGGTGGACCTGAATATAGCGCCTCCCATGTTGGAGGACTCGAACACTAAAACTTTTCTGTCGCCACAATGCCATCGACGCTTGACTTTCCGCACCTAATTTCTAATCCTGGTCTAGGGTAAAAACGATTTCCCTAAAGAAGAATATCACAACCCCACTAAGAATATTCTTAAAATAAGATATATCACGTAAACGTAGAGTGTGTGGGTACCCTTGAATATCTAGGAACTACGTCACATTTAAACTTATTTGCTTTGTCCCCATTTAAGTGCTTTTGAAATGTAAACCTTTATCGCGATCTTGTGTACTACACTCTTCCTGAAATAGCTGGAGGCCGTGATCTATTGAAAACCTAAGCTGAATACCCACGAATTCGTTCAATCCACAGAATGGCTTCTCTGAACAGGCTAGTGCTTTCTGGAGGGGTTTACATTTATCAGATACAACTCCCATGAGGATTGAAAGGCATCGACAAATGTTTAACTACGAGAGTATATCGATGGAGCAGCGAGAATCCCTCTGGAGCATTAAATGAATACCGAGCTCAATGGTTGTGAATTGAATGTTGGATGGAATTCAGTCTTTTCCAGGAATGCCTCGCACTTGTATGACCTCCCTAACAGCACCCATTCATGCATTATGTGCTTGTCGAGGGTTTTTTGTTAGAAGCAGAACCAAGTAATCAGTAGAATCATCGCAGGGCAGTTTTTCCAGCCAATTGGGTTTCTTTGGAATTTTATCCATTTGATTCTCGGAATGGCTTCTGTGGAGTCTTATCTACTGTAGAATCTATGGTTTACTAGAGATGGTTTCTCTCTTTACTTTATATATATCCAGAAAAACAAACTTGTGATGTGTATCCAATTTCAAGAACTTTAACGCATTCATATTTTGTAAGTGAAGTTATTTGCATATTTTTATTTTCCACGAGGCGTTTTTACTGTAGTCTAAGGAAACTTATGCCAGTTGAAAAATATTTAAACAGTCGCTTCGACTTTTTCCTCTGAGCGCTTATGGCTTGGTGGGTTTACCCACTGGGCGCTTGCAATCTGCGAGAAGTAGGCTGCTCAGGTTTGATTTCTGTTACATACCGGGGTGTATTTTTCTGCGTCAGATTAAATCTTTGTGTGTATGTTAATTTACTGAACGTTGTCTGTGTTTGAAGCAGCTTGGCCAAATATGGGCCCTTGCACCCTAAAACACAACCAACCACAAGACTTCTCACGAGAGGATGCGAACTTGGGATCGCCGAATCGTAAAATACTTATTTAATCTAGAATAGTACTCCACTAGAGGAATACAAATGCAAAGGGGCATGATGCAACCCCCAGCCGATATATAGGCAAGTCGATATATATAGCATATATAGCATATATAGCATAGATATATAGCATAGTCGATATATAGGCAAGTGAAAATACACTTGCCTATATATCGACTATGTTTATACGAATTTCGAAGGTTCGATTCCTGTCAGGTGCATTGTTCCTCCTTGGGTGTATTTCTTTCTTCTGTGTCAGTAAAACTTTCATGTGTGTGTTTATTACTTGATATTTATGTCTTGTGTCTGGCGCAGCTTGGCCAAATATGGCCCTGCGCCATACAACCCCAAACAATCAACCCAATACTTTCTCGAATTTTTTAAAATCACTTTTTGATCCCAGTATCAAAATTACCATTGATCAGAATCCGTCTTGCTGGTTGCCCATTCATCCAATGCACAGCGCACCCGAAGAAAAATGGCCTAATTCCCTACTTGTGAACTTGCAGAAAAAAGCATAATCGAAATGTTTTTTCTGACTGAACTCTAAGATTAGTCGGCTTATTGTTTTCATTCGGCGCAAATTATTGGGCAATGTCTATGCACGCCGACTGCACGAGATGAGAATATTTACAAGGAAGTAATTTATTCCAGTTATTTAATGGACGTTGTAGGTCAAATATGTGCGGAAAGCTATGCATCAAATGCCTTGTAACTGGGTTGGGCAATTTCTTTACATTGATTTTTGCTTCGTTCATTGATAATTGCTGTAAGTTGGAAACAATTATAAAACTTTAGAGCAAACTGGAAAAAGGATTCAGGATCGGTAGATTGATTGTATGAATCTCGGGGTATATTACAAACTTGATGCGCTGAAAGCTGTACATCAAACACCACGCAAATGGGTTGGGCATTTTCTTTACATTGATTTTTTCTGCATTTATTGATAATTGCTGTAAGTTGGAAATAATTAAACTCTGGAAACTGAAAAGAGGATTAAGGGACGATAGATTGAATGAATCTTTCTATTGTGTAAAACAGAAATGATGCGCAGAAAGCTGTTCAACAAATGCCATGCAAATGGTTGTGTATTTTTGTTTTCGTCTTAACATTGATTTTTTTTCTACGTTCATTGATAATTGTTGAGTTGGGGGGGGGAGGGGGACAATAACTAAACTTAAGTGCAAACTGAAAATAAGGATTCAGAACCGATAGATTGAATATGAATCTCTTGTGTATTACAAAAATATCTTCATTTCTTTATTTTAATTTAATAATATACAAGAAATGTGCTTAATATTACACCAAATGATGGTTCGAACTGGCTTAAGGATTGGTTTATTCCTCTACGGCTAGTTTCAATAGTTTAACCCTCTGATCAACGGGAGATTTCAGAGTATTGCAATATGTATTTTCCTCCACAACTCATACAGAGTCTAAATAAGGGCATCTATTGGTTGAAAGAATCCTAGAAACGATTCTATTGGTCAAAGTCAAAATTGTTTAGACGTCATGCAGGGAAGACTGAAGCTGCAGAATGGATGTATGTGTGTGAACTTTTCTGACGGTTAAGCAATACGACTTGATTGTTACTAAATGTAAGAAGTTGGGTTATTTTACTAAAATTGTGCAAACTGTCTCCAATGGTCTATTCAGATTGTATTTTATCAAATTTGAAACTTCTGGTTAATTGCGTAAATTTTTTATCTCAATTTATGTTAGGACCCTATCTGATTGTTCACGTACTCTAGGATGGGCCAGAAGGATCTTGTCACTTGGGCCGCACATTCTATAAGAGGGAGTACAAATTTACATTTTTGGAAAACTTTTAATTTAGCCATTTTCATTTAAAAAAATTTCTTAATTTTAAAAATGGAGCTGACCCGGGCCTTCTCTTGACCTTTGTGTCGCAAATTGGCCTATAGCGACGAACCAAACCGTGCAGTTTAGGACAACGTGAACACAAAATAATAAAACCAATAAATGTTCACGTTTAAGAGTTAATTATGAACTTAATATTACCTCAAAGATATCTAGGCTTTCTAATTTATTGAAAAATGCAAGTTGTCCCTTGGAATTGTACATAGACTTCAAACTATCTAAAAATAACCCTTTGTTATGAAAATTTTAAATCAATGCTGTATGTGTTGAGAGATTAATATTTCCAATATTTTAATTTTACCATGATCAGGGTTGTCACGGACTTTAAAAACCCCAAGGCCTGATTTTTAAATTTAATTTTTAAGAGCCTTTAAAAAGCCTTAATTTTTACACTGCATATTTTATTTCGCATTCAAAAATCAAGGCCAATGGTATTCATCCAAGGTCAAGTGTCACAAATCGATGGCATATTTATAGATTAGCTGAAAATTAATGTTTTTAAAACTGGGTTCGTGAAATCCAAACAACACGTAAAATGTAGCATTAAAAGAAAAAATAATTAAAAAGCCTTGAAAGACCCTAACTTTTGTTTGAAGTTGTGAATCCTGACAAGCAATTTGGCAAGAATCTGCCTCCTAATTTTTTAGCCTTCACTTGAATCGAAGGGCAGCCGTAACCCAGTTAGAAGAGCAACGGATTAGCAACCGGAGGGTTGCGAGTTCGAAATTCCGTCCAGCCCAAAACCTTCGTATACACGAGCTGGTGCACGTTAAATCTGTCGTTGCCTCAAATGTACATAGACTTGGCGTGGAGTGGAAGTTTGGAGAGTGGGGTGTTTGCTCAGGTGTTGACCTCGGTCATCTGACCGCGGTTCGAAATTACGAGGCGTCGTCCTTGGTTTTTTTTCCCTTAGGGATTGATCCTGGACAGTCGCCAATAGTCCATTGTGTTGCTCTAGTGCGACGTTAATTAACTGCCTACCGCCTGAATCGGAATAAACATTTTAATAAAATAATAACGAATAGGTCATTTGAAATCATTTTTCCGATGTATATTTATGTTCTATGTATTATTTACCCAGTATTCTGTTTTACTATTTTATCTTTACTAATCTTACTGCGCTCCATTTATTTGGAAGAAATATTTCCAGGCCTGGGTTTATACATTTTCTGTGGATTGTCACAAATAGCGCAGCGAAGACTCAAATGTACTGGAGAACCATATAAATGTTTGTGGAGATGGAATACTCTTGGGAGTTTAGTGTATTTTTATGTGTCGTGTACATCTTATGGACGTGAGGGATTTTGAATTGGATGGAAAACGTTGGGAAAAGATTTTCCTTCAAATCCACTCTAATGGAACAACGGAATAAAAAGAAATTCCATTAAATACAATGCGCAAAAGTATTTTTCTAAAGGTATCTAGGTGATTTTAAATACGTGTAGGGGCTTTCAACTCTAGTTTTCTGTATGTCTTGAGAGTTATTTTATGTAGTAATAATTTTTTAAAGGAATGAGGGGGGGGGGGCAAAAAAACGATTAGACAATTTGAGTAATTTTTAATTTTTTGGTTAGTGATTTTTTTTTCTTTCCAATGATTTGCGGATGTATTACTTTTGTTATGTTAAGAACTTTTTCCGATATACCACTTAATTCAGAAATCTAATGAAACTCAACGCACTATAACGTCTTGCGTTTTTGTACGTTATACAATCGGATGCACTTTATAATAGCTCAAGGTTTGCATGAAGTAAACAATCCATAGCTAATAGTTTATTTTAAAAATTCTATATAGTTATAGTTAAATTTCCTATATATTCGTATATATTTCTATTATAGTTAAATTTCCTCCTTTTCCACGATAAACGCAGCTTAGCCAAATATAGCCCTTATACCATCAAAACCAAACGATCCCCACAAATTTTGCAAAGTTTCAGATTTCCGGACACAAAATTTTCGCCATTTTAATTTCCACATTTTAAAACTTATCTGCAAAAAGCATACCAAAACTTTTTATCCAATGAGATAAAAGTAATTTAAACTTTTCATTGCTTTACATCCAAATCTAAAAATACCATCACTCGCCATTTCAAAACCTAAAGTGTATTTTCCAATCCGTGAAATAAAATTGACATTTTCCCAGAAAATGTCGAAAAAATGTCATAGAGAAGACTTCACACTTCGAACGGGACATCTTCGAACAAAATAAAATTCCCATAACCGAAACGAAGGAATTGCATCTCTGCAGTCAAAATAAACTCCTGCGCCCCAAGTCTAGCCAATGGAGCTCGATTTCGATGATCGATCGAACGAGTGGGTGTTCGATTCGATCGTTCGATTGGAGTGGCGGAGGAACAAAGGAAAAGGAAAGTTTCCCGATATTTGAACCTGTTAGAACGGAGGGCAGGAACAAAATATAAGACGAGAATAAATTAAGTCTGAAATCCTGGGAAACGAATCGGGCTTTCCGTTCCTGGAATCCGGAGGATTTAATCCTGTTCCTGGAATTGAAGCGCCAGGCATTTCCAGAAATTCATCCACCCTCCCGCTTCTCTGTTGAGGAAACATTGTGATAGTGTTTTGTTCTTAAAATTGTTATTATCAACAAGGTTCGATTGTGTTAGGTTATTTCACGAATTCTGTATTTGTACGGCTAACGCCTGGCATGATACGTTGTGCTAAAATAATTTTATTCTGGCTTATATCTTTTATCTTGAATGAAATGTAAACTTGACTTGTTTTGTCTAGTTTAGAATGCTTAAGTTTAAAATATATCTGAGATGATATAAAATTCCAAGACCTATCTGGGGGTTACGTGAGCGCCATGTAAAATGTGTTATTAGTGTAACATGCATCTGGATACATTTTTTATAAATTACGCTTAGTAAGATATTACTATCATTAAATGCAGTAATTGTGAATTCTGTAAATTCGTATTCTCATACACATGAAGTAAATATTCAAGAAACGATAGAACCATGAAAAACTAATGTACTTGTATACAAGTGTATACAATATCACGCATTTTCCAGAATTACCAAACGAATAAACAATGCCTTTACTGCATGAGCAATTGAAAAAGGTATCACATTTTCTATACCGATTGCACGCAACTACCTAAACATGTCCGTGTGTCAGGGGACGGCTATAGGGGCCCAAGCGCCTGCCTCTCTCTTTTATCATAATTGCCCTTTGGTTTGTCTTGATCATAAAATGTGAAAAAATCACATGCTTTACGAAGCCTCTAGTCGTTTTTGTTGTAGTGTTCAATATGCATCATAGACTTTTTTTATAGTCTTGAACAAGTGTAAGTTCTTTGTGGGTTGGAACTGCAATATTTCACAATAAGTACCGTCTTTAATACCCTGATATACTTTGACTTTTATTCCGCCTACTTAGTACAGTGGTAATAAGGTTTGCCTGCCATCCAGTAGGTTCGAATCCCGGGTTGTAATTGAACCTTGCGCCATAAAACCTCAACCAGTCAATCCGGTTTGCAAGCGCATGGATGTTGGTTATTGTCCCGAATCCATGAGTACCGGCAACTCACCCAGTGAGTGCTAGGGATGTTACTACTAATAATGATTTAACAGTAACAGTTCTAACTGTGACTGCTATCAAAGAATATCTAATTCTAAACTGTGATTGTGATTCTAAACTGACTGAATCTGATTGGGGAAGCTGATTTTTGTGATTTTAGACATTTTGTTGCACACATCGTAAGTACCCTACGACTAAGTTGTTAACGTCGCGGCTTACAACGCTAAAAGATTACCACCGATGAGGCCTACCAAATCACTTATACTCAGTAGCAATTTTCACTGTGCCACCGAATCACCAATACTAGTCACAGCCACAATCACCGATAGAGGTTAAATGATATCGACTGATATTACTTACCCCTCAATCACTGCTACCGAATCAGTCTCAGTATCGGGGTTAAACGATATCAGCTGATATCAGTTTGTCCTCAATCACTGCTACCGAATCACAGATATTCTCAATCGCTGCTACCAAATCACTGTTATCAGCTGATAATTCACTAACAGGTAAGAACTGTGATTCAAAAGTGTCAGTGATTAAGTAGCAATTCCGTGATTCGCTTAACATCTCTTGTGAGTGCTCCCTCACAAAAACCGTCTGTTCATCCTTTGTAGGGCCGAAGAGATCAGGGATCGGGCATTCCAAAATAAAACTATTTAAAAAGCAGCTTTTAGCTAGAATTTCTTTAGGAAACAGTTTACATATTTGTGAAATGTTTATTGGAAAAATTGATACAAATTCCAGGTTTTATATTTGATGGCCTATAACTGATTATATATGGAGTGTGAACTCAAACTAATTAGACTGCCTTTCTCCTCCAAAAATGAAACCACCATTTTTCCATTTCAGCCCCTAAACAGCTCCACATTAACAAAACAAAAACATTGTTAGCAAGTGCGATTATCCCCTTTTCTCTGAACAGATTGATGCAAAACATCCTGCATTACACTTTGGCAACAAGGAATTTCAAATTAGGTAGATAAATCTTGGTGAAAAGGTGTTTAATCAGTCATTTCAAGAAAACTGTTGGCCCATATAACGCCAAGACAATTAGGCAATCATCTGATGTGGGATTTGAGATTGAAGCTTGAAGTATTTCTCGTGCATTACGAAAATTTCAAAAATTTTCATGCTCTTGAATGGAGACCAAGGGGACAGTATTGGGTCATGTCTGAAATAAACAAGGATATCACGGACTCGAATCCTAAGTTCTCGGTATCCGAGCAAATATCCTCGCATCAATTGACACAGGCGTTAATTGCCGCGCATCCTTTTGACGTCACCAGTTATGGGATCAAATTATGGGTATAATTACCATGGTGAACGAAGATACAAAATGTCTTTCCGTCTGGGACATACCGATTCTGAATTTCTAAACGACATTCTTTTGACGTTTTAAATGTTCCTTAAACGGGGAAGTCACGCACTCGTTGTTCGAAGAGGCCTGACTAATCCCGACAGGTATGGCGGGCAGGACGAACGGACAAGTGTGTCACGGACGGTTTGAGAGTCAGGCGTTGAATTTATTACTTAGGGAGATAGAAAAATCTTAAAAATGTGTTTCGTTGGTTGGAGTCAAGAGGGAGAGATGGGGCCTTTTTATGTTGCATGAAAGAATTGTTTAGTCTTGGAGAAAAAATGTACTAACATTTTACTCTTTCTTAGAAGTCTTGTCGATTTCAATAAATTGTCCATTGAAAAAGAAAGTATCGCATCAAAACTCAATTAAAAAACGAAATGTCAATTAAAGATTTAAGTTGAATTAATCGTGGCATTGGTGTTGAGTTGAAAATGCCGTGACGGCTAAGTTGTCGAGAGTGGTTAGCGTTCTAGCGTATTGTCACTCCTAACTTAATGACAGTTCCCTTCCTACGACAGGGGCCAATGTAGTTCAGTGGATTTGCCTGCTGCGCTATCAACCTGCGAGTTGTAGGCTCCGCAGGATACCCAAGCGATCTTTCTCTACTCCTTTTTTTCATAATTACTTGACATTGTCTTGTATTTGGCGTAGCTTGGCCAAATATGGCCCTTGCGCCATAAAACCCAA
Source organism: Meta bourneti (assembly GCA_933210815.1). Lineage (NCBI taxonomy): Eukaryota > Metazoa > Arthropoda > Arachnida > Araneae > Tetragnathidae > Meta > Meta bourneti. Next base: position 53,965,262 of record OW119928.1, read on the forward strand.
AACCAACCAACACTCTTCTGTGTCTGTAAAGCTTTCTTTGTGTGTCCATTATTTGACGTTTGGCGAAATTTGACAAGATATGGCTCTTGTGCCATAAAAACCCAATCAACCCTTACGACAAGATCGTTAAGCGAGGATTAACGGTTTTTATTTATTCTGAATAAAGAAAAGGTTTTCTCACCGGTGTTGACGGTGTCGCCATCTAGTCTATTTTAAGGACTGTCCAGAACTTCGGCGCTGCTGAGTAATCACAACAGAAAATAACAGGTGCAGAGTGAGCAAGGCGCACCGATCACCAACAGAAGAAGAACGAGAACACTCCGATTTATCGAGTTCAACGCCGCCTGCATTTGCGGGTGTCGGCTGCCAGATTGGCAAATCTGCTGTACCGGGGTACATGTGAAATCCTCCATTTGATTACATTGTATCCGGGGTCGGCCTTGATATCGTCTCCGGTTTTGTCGGCGTGTGAGAAAACGGCTTAATAAAAGGGATTCCCAGCGCTGAAGAGCTGGTCGCAAGTCTGAGCGGTCGTTACACAAGTGAGTCCTTAAGTGAGCAGTACTTGTACTAAGGGTTTTTGGTTCGATTTCTGATCTTCATAATGGTCCGGAATCTTCTTTAAGTCTTAGGGGTCCTTTAGTCCCCGTGCAACAGAACTTTAACTTAGACACATACCTAACCTTGAGTAGAAAACATATTACATTAACTTTAGTTTGTAAAAGTAGTCACTTGTCAAAAGTTTTACTAAATAATTAAAGACTGGCTTGATTTTATGTGATAAAAGGCGACTCTTAACTGGAATGGTGTCTGCTTCGGAGCTTGAATAATCCGGTCTTGCACATATAAAGATAGGTTGGTCACACCAAAGCTATGAGCTATGAAACATGTAGCAGGAAATAAGATTTACCTTGACTGGTTACAACTGTTAGTAACTGCATGGCTAGTCGTAACCAGTGTTTCGGGGTGCCATGGTAGGACATTCATGACGATTCGAGACTTCATTGAGCATTTTTTCGCTGGGGGTGCTGATCTAAGTTTGATCCCGGGATGAGATAAAATAATCATTACTTATTTTACGTTCTTTATGACACGAATAACTATTTTAAAATGTTCTAGTGTCTGCTACTAGTCTGCCACGAGAACTCCAGATAGAAAGTCTCTAGACCCTCGCCTCTTCGACTCACCAAACGGTTTGGAGTCATTAGAGTGATAGAAAGTCTGTTCCTGTCTGCCGTAAAAACGAGACTCGGCCCATTCTATCCAGGGGTTCTTAAAGCATTTTAGTTTGTAACATTGCCGCACTTGGCAACAATTGGCTCTCCAGAAGTTTTGTGAGTTGAGAGGATATCATCCACCGTCGCAAAAACACCTACCGCCAAATTCGTCGAAACCACCAAACTTCGCCAGAACCAAGACTCGAGCAGCTCTTGTAGACAGTAATTTATTTTTTGAATTTGTTCATTCTATTTTGCTTATGATACAAAAATATACAAATCGCAAAACACCAAGAAGTTGTATTTATAATAAAACTTTAAGACTAGCAAATGTATATTTTACTGTGTATTGATAAATCGCCTATAAATCCCAATAGGTATCAAGTATTAGAGTGCTGGTCTTAGTTAATGATATACATTTTATTTTTATAAATCCTTAAATAAATCTTGAGCATCTACCTTTCTATGTAGTTATATTTTCAGAATCCATTTAAAATCGATATAATCGACTGTTTAAACTTTTAGTGGTTCTTTTGAAAAAGTTCTGTTCATGCCTGTAGAAAAAAGAAAATAACCTTTGGAGAATTTTTATTCGGAACGAACCTTTTACTCTGTCTATATTTGTTTGGATTCCCAAAAGGCTGGCAATTTTCTTTTCTTTGACAGCTTCTGTTCGCCTTTGCTTTTGTTTATGATGCTTGTAAAGGCTCCCTTGATTGCCTTTCCAGTTGCTTCCGGAAGACAAAAATGTATAAAAAGACTTGCCGTTGGTTAAACAGATTTCGTTGCATTCAGAAGCTATATTTCTTTTCTACTTCCATCAAAACTGAAAGAAAATGTGATGTTATAGACGTTCTACGAATCCAAGTCAGGCAACTTTTATTGACGTTAACTGAAGCATATTGTCCTTGTCACTCACCTTGATATCCGGAAGTAAACCAACGACGAAGTATTTTTATGGTATGAATGTACTTAACTTTTTTATACATCAAACAGATGTAAATTTATACTGAATAGCTCCTTGGAATATTCGAGCGTGTTCAAATTTATACGTTTTGTCTGAAACTTCAATTGTTAAAAAAGCCACATAGCTTTAGATCTATCATATCTTTTTAGGACATCCATTTTATTTCAAACGCTGATACTCGCGTTTGATGTCATCGCACGTCTGATGTTAATTTAAAATGAAATTCACTAGCACGATACTGAAACTTTATTACGTTAGTAAAAATCGAATAACAATCTATTCAAACCACCCCATTCATCTCAATGTAGAGAACGTTTGATTTGGAATTTTATAGTTCTGAGTATCTAATAATTTGCCATTGCACAAAATTTCAAATAAACCTCAATGTTTTCTCGCATGTGACCTATATAACCTTTCTTGATAAATTTCACTTTATATATAGCCAATTTCCCAATTCGAAGACAACCTTGTTAAGTTATTGGGCGAAAGTCAATATGAAAGTTGGACAACCTAAAAAGTCTAGACGAACGAGAATGTACTCAAAATTATGAGGATTAACATTGAGACCGAGTTTCTAAATTTACGACTTTGTATCCTGTTTCTGAAATTTGTCAAGTGTCTCATTGGGAGTTCCGAGAGACGCTTGAATTGATCTCTAATTGGGTCATGTATGAATCGGAAATCATTGCAACGTGTTCGTTTTGGTTCCCGTTTCAAAAATGACCAAACTGCAGTTATTTTCGGATTGCTACATTGTTCCTATCTGGTACTATTCCATTTGCCTTCAATGAAACGAAGCCTCTTTTGTATCTTGCGCCATAAAACCAAAACCAACCAATGAAATAAAGGGTTGTAAAAACGAACTGGAAACGTGATAAGATGCTATAGCTGACTGATCTTCCCGATTCGTGGAAAATGGCCGTATTTGAGCTGAGATAAGTAGCATTATATCGTCACCTGGGAAAATTTGTTGCTGAAACATGTGAAAAGTATATATCACTTAAACCTACGTCTATTATGCTACAGAAAGTGAAAAAGAACTTGCGTATCTCACTTGGATATAAATTACACGCGAGTCTTAAGACTCCCAAGATCTCCAACTCAGGAAGGGAAACAAGCTAATACAATGAGTCATATATGAGAGGATAAGCTAGAAGCCTGAGCTGCAAAGAGAGAAATCCCAATTCGATCCTTATAGGTCCTAGACAGTTAAAAAGAATCAGGAACAGGAATTGCGATGGGGTTTTTTCTCCAATAGAAATTATATTGAAAATCTACCAATACATTTTGATGATATACTATCTCGTTAAAAGGCTCAATAACTCAGTTTACAAAGACTACAACCTTCATTTATTCAAAACCTAAGGCAGGGGACTTCACTGGGAAAGTCTTGACGAAACATGTGAAAAGTACACATCACTTACCTAAACTACATTTCATACCCTGAAGGAACTATTACTGAGACTTAAAAGAATAACACCAGTACACGAGCCTGTGTCTTGAGACTCCTAAGATCCAACTCGGAAAGGGAAACAAGTTGATCCAATGAGAAGACCGTTCATGGGAGGATGTGAGATGTAGACGCCTGAGCTCCATAGAGGGAAATCCCAATTCGATCTTCATGGGTCCTAAGTGACCATTAATTACGTAGCCTAGACAGAACAGAATGAGACGAATTAAGAACAGGAATTGAGATCAGTAGCGTAACATTGATTACTGGGGGTGCCGAGATTGGATCGACAGCAAGAAAAAATGCTTTGCTGTGGAGAACCTCATTAGTTAGCTCCATTTGCCGTTATTTCTTTTCCGCAAAGACAATAAAATACAAATAATTTTTACCCCAAAGTTAAAAAGCCCCAAACAGGCACAATTGTTCCCAATCCTGGTAATTATGTGTGGAATGATAGACCATGCGCAAAAACCGACTATCTGGACTGAATGCTGGTCTCAGTAGGGAGCATGATGTAGGGTAGAAGAATCTGCTGAAGGTATCCATTGATGACGAATACCATTAATCAATCATTAATAAACCATTTGAGGCTGAAGGGATGGGGCATCAGCTCTCCCTGGTTGGCTTTTAGAGGTGAAGATCAAGGATGTTAAAATAGAAACTGACTTCTCACAGATTTGAGTTTTAAAAAAATCGTTGTTTTTCAGGTTTTATTGATTTTGATTGTTTTGCCGCCGAATTTTAATTTTTTATTAGGGGACGCCGGATGCTACACAACTGATTGAAACGTTTTCCCCTCAGGTTGATTGGTTCATTGAATTTTAATGGCGAAAGGGACAGATATTGGCCAATCCGTACCAAGCATAACAGAAACCAATATCTATTTGTGAAACTAATAATTTTAATATTAAAATGAATTTAAAATTACAATGAGAAAGGGAGAAAAAGTAGGACAGGCGGGAGTAAAACTGAAGAGGTAAACAGATCGCTAGGTTGTGATGCCCGTGTTTACTTCAATAAAGTAAACCCCTTCGGGGGATTTTTCCTTCAAGAGAATTTGTTGAAAATCTACATTTTGAGGATTCAACTATTGTCGAAAAGTCTAACTCAGTTCAAAACGTGAGATTTCGTTTATTCAAAAAGAAAAGGAACGAGGAAAAACAAAATAAATCAATGTGGGACCGAATTTCTCATGCTGGGGGATAAAATAATAGTCGTAAAATGTTAGCTACCTTTGACCGTAACGGACTCGGTAAACGTCCACTGGCAACAGGCTACCGCGCATGCATGACTTTCTCGCTAAAATTAACTCACTGGGAGAGGCCAGAGTGGAAATAATTGAATGTGAAGATGTCCCTTCTTTGTATTTAACTGTTCGCTCTAGTTATTTGTCGTCCAGGGTCGCTGGATGAAGTGTTGCTCTTCGCTTTGTTTGCTCTTCTCTTTGCCAAAGTGTGTCAGCGTGATTTATGGTTTGTCTTTGCCTAATGTGAGGTAATTATATGTGCGTACCGGAAGCTGGTGGAATTGGACTGACAGATTCTGGCTAATCCCCAGGATTTTTGTTTAGTGGTGCCTATGTTTGTGTAGATAATAAAAGATAAGTGGATTATAAATTCGAAAGGGACGTTAACTGTGGATCGCCGTTACAAACTCCATCCATTGTTTGCTGTTTTGTTAAGTGGGGTCCTTTGTAACTGTGTCGTGATAATCTATCGCGTTTCCATTCTAAATTAACTTGCAATTTAATCTGAATCTTCAGACGTTCCAAGTAATTCGCGTGAGGATCTCCACGTGACGTTTTCCAGGACATCGAATGAAATAGAATTTATGAATTATGGGGAACCGTTAATGTCGACAAGTGGCGAGTTTCCTATGTTTATATTACAAGCTAGAAATTAGAGAAATGTAATGAGTGGGCAACTTTAGTTCGATTTGGAAGTACTTAAAAAGGTACTTGAAGCAGTATTTCCTATTAATATCTGCTCACGTAGAATTTATTACCAAAGTTAACAAATTTTAAGGGAACCAGGCAAACTAAATACAGCATGCAGAAACGTGCAATATAATACAAAAAGTAGATCTGTCTCTTCAAACAGTTTTTGTTACTAAACCGCAAGAAGTTCTTGCTATCATACACATAATTTGTGTAGTAATCTTAAAATTGATTGTTTTCTATTTTGAAAAAAGTTGCTTTCCCATATTTTTAAATCTTGATAATAGCCTAACTTGGTATATATTTTTCTTGTTCTAAATGAATTTAATTGTATTTATTTACAGAATAAATTTAAAGGCTTGTTACTTCTTGAGGAATTATCTCTTACCTTGATTTTGACCATTAAACGGTGAAGTATTGTTTAAGAAAGTTTAGCACAACTAATTTAGATTACCGAAAAGCAATTTTTCGTTAGTACGGTTTATATTTAGTCAAGAATCCATCATTTGCACGTACCCTAAACAAATGCAAGTGCAATCTAATCAGTTTAAAAGCAAGCCAGGCAAGCAATTGAGCAAGCATGTGCGAGGTCATGACCCCGCTTGATCAACGATATCTGGAAAACCGACGTGACTGCAGTTTCAGTTTGTTAGGTCCAATTTCGCTCATTGTTAGATGATCATTAAGGATATCCATGCTTTAATGTATGATCTCATTCCTTTAACTTGGGGTAATTGCTTATCTTTCTGCTTGAAATTCATTGACATTAGGGGTCCATAAATTGACTGAAGGATCCGGCCCACTGATATGTTGACAAAATGACAAAAAATATGTTAAAGAGCAAATACTTATGTTTCGGGAACTTACAGGTCTCAACGTACATACTGCATAACGGGCCGATTCAAGGCAAAAGAAAAATCGAATTTATAATTTTAGAACCCTATTTTGCATGTAGTTATGACTGAAAATAAGTTGTACGGTACATAAAGAAATTTCCATCACAGCATTTTACAATGTTAAAAACGTGATTACAATGTTCCTCAGTTTTGCGTTTATATGTGTAATGTAGATTATAATGTATATGTTACGGTTCATGTGATCAATGGGTTTATATTAATAATAACCCGGGGCCGTCGTGGCTCAGTGGGTCTCTGCCCTAGCAACCTTCGAATTGTAGGCGGCGCAGGTTCGATTCCTGTCAGGTGCATTCCTCTCTGGGTGTATTTCTCTCTTCTGTGTCAGTAAAAATTTTCATTGCGTGTGTATGTCTATTACTTGATATTATATATATTGTATATCTTGTGTCTGGCGCAGCATGGCCAAATATGGCCCTTGAGCCATAAAACCCCAAATCAACCAACCATTAATAATTCCTGGCTAATATTAATAACTAAATAAAAAGGTTAAAGTGAATAATTTATAAGTATTTATCGCATGAACCGGTGATTATTAAATTCAGCAGGCTTCATTGGTAATTATTAATATGCACCGGTGAATGTAATTAGTATGCGCTATTAATCACATTGTCCAAAAGAGACGCGGTTATTATTAATACTAACTGGATTTATTACATGAACCGTAACATATATATATCTTTTTCGATCTGGCCCGCGTAGTACTGTGAATATCGTAATGTGTTCTACCGCCTCAGTAAGTTTGGGTTCCACTGATTTACACTGTCTCCAGACGTAACAGGCGAAACTTACTCATCGGTAAAGATAAGCACCTATGTGCTTTCATCTAACTTTTTTATCAGAATTCCGCACAATTTGCCACTTTGCACTTCGTCCTCTCTGTTTCAGTCACCTCTACCTGCATCCTGGCGCGTCAATTAAATGCATGTTCCTATTCCCAGCCAAACACCGAAGATAAGACCTGTTTGAACAAACGGCGATAATGGATATCTTCGATAGGGATTGTCTTATGACAGGTTTGGTAAATCATTAAAAAAATTACTCCCCAGAACCCCGTTCCGTTTTTAAGCGCCCTTATCTAAAGGAAGCTCAGGTTTTCGCTTCTGATGCTTTTTCTTGTCGGTGGTTGTAAATAAAAACTTTTTCTGATACGGGAGCGATTGTGTTTTATGTTAGTGATAAATTGTTGCTTAAAAAAAGATTGCGTGGGATTGACAATGGGCATTACGGAAGCTCTATTCCACCCTTTCGGAATATTGAAAAGAAAACCCATTGAGATATTAAATGACCTGGATTTCAGGGGAACTCTCGATTCTACAATCAGATTTCTACAGCTTAAGGGGGTAAACGATAAATCTAAGCACAGACGAAGCTGGATTTTTTTTGAAACCTGGAGCAAAGGCTGAGGCTGACCTGTCCAAAACAAAATTAACGTTTTTAAAATGAAAATAATGGATAAAACATACTCATTCGAATCATAAAAAAAAGTTTTCAATATAAATTTTTGACAATTAATTATAAACTAAATATAAAAACAAGCAAAAGGCCACGCTTTATGGGTCTTATGAACGGAAGTAAGAAAAGGTACCCCTGTGTCTCTTATTTTACGCTCACCAGACGTTTGTGAGAAGACAATTTAATATTGCTCTTATCTTTTTTCTGAGTAGCAATGATTTCAGGGAGTGAATGAAAAAGGGAATCGACTTTAGCATTGTAATCTGATGAGAGCAAGATAGCACATTCACTTCACATGTTTACCACACAATAATTTAAGCAGTTAAAATCTTTCAAAAACAACCGTTAATGTCGATTTCTATAAGTTCATAATAACCATTAAATTTTGTTGCTACCTTAGTGTTAACAGTTAAATTGTTTTCTTAGCTATTAATTATAACTGTTATTGTAAATTAGAAATAACACTTAACCCAATTGCCGTAAAATAAGTCTTGATCATCTAGTTTCTGTAGTAGCAATACGACCCATGTGACCATCTGTACTATCTCCATGCGTAATATTCGTCCCTCATGTTTAGGGGAGGCCGGGACCTCATCTAAATATTTTTTTTGGGGGGTGGGGGGGGCAAAGTGTTTGTGGCCCTTAGTTGGTTTACCTGATAAAAAGCAAACCTGGTTGGTTTACCTGATAATATGGAAGTGGTTTGACTGCAAGCTTTGAATTTCTTCTTCAATACAATTCAAAACGTGGTTAAGTGTCGGCTATGGACGGGTTATCGCCAGAATAATAAAAGCTTCGATGTTCCTCTATTCATCCTATCTGCAATCCATCCATTCCAATGGTCTTCTCCCCTCCCACCTCACCAAAGAAAATGACTTCACCCTTTCTTTTTTGTCGAAAGCACCGTTCGACCTTCTTCGTCTTCTGTCCTCTGGATATGCAGTTATTTATATAGTAGGAGGAATAAAGAACGGCAAACAATCGCTTTTTAACTAATTCGCCATTTCGGATGGGGGCCCGGCGGCAGTAAGTTTACATCCAAATTCCAGTTATTTTCCGCCTCTGCCGTCACGCACCGCTGCAGCAACAGCTCCGGGGCCCTTTTGCAAGAAAATGGTCTTTTCTCATATCCGCCTTCTTTCCTTGTTTGGAGACGCCATCGCATTTTAGGAGAATTTTCAAGGGTTCGACATTCGAACAATGAAGTTGAACTGTTCCTCATCGTCTGCCACCGAGGTCGCTGCCACTTTCAATTTCGGAATTGGGCCTCCTTTATGGGTGCTGATCGTTTCTTTGTTTCCCCAACCCGCAGCGATTGAATGCTTTCGTATCAGATTCTATTTATAAGAAGGGAAGAGAAAAGTTCATTTTATGGGGTGACAACAGGACACCTCCCCCTCCTCTTTAGTGTCAAGGCTTGTTTGCGGAAAGTGCATCGATGCAGTTGATGTGGATCAAAATAGGAAGCCCAGTTTTGTCACAATGCGGAGTCATTTTCGTTGCTCACTACCTTATTCTAAAGTACTTCTTTTTGCAAAGGCACTTAGACAATCTATTAACCTCCATGTGTCACGTAGTCGCTAGTTTGCGTCACGTGGTGTGTCCATGTGTCACGTAGTCGCCATGTGGCACATGAAGTTGGAGCATAGAACAAAACGAAAAAGTCTTAAACAGTTTCAGCTGCTTTAAAAGTTCTCTACCCTTCCAATAGTTTGCATGGACTCATTCCCCTGATAATACCAAACATTCTAGTGGTCACAGTCCAAAATCAACCATCCCTCTGCACAGGACTAATTTTTTGCTGCCATTGATGCAATACCGATGTAAGTGTTTGGCCAATTTGGTTTTATTCTAAGCTAGATCGTATAGGCTACAGCATATAGGCGGAAAATTTAATTACCATGTTAATCTATCAAACATGGAGAAAATACTTTTTCATATTCACTACCTTACTTTCCATTGGACAAGATACCTCCTGTGGCAAATGGTGATCGAATTTGTAGCCGGCTTAGAACTTCAGAAATTGCATGGCAAAGTTTAGAATGTATGCACACTCAAATTTCATCAAAATTTTTTCTCTGTTTAAACTAAACTATTAACTAAAAAGTTTCAATTTTCACTTGCGGTCACCGTAGGTTTTCCCACTGCTTTAGCAACCTGCGAGTTAAAGGCGGTGCAAGTGCGATCCCTTCCCGGGCGTATTTCTCTTCTGTGTCAAAACTTTCTATGTGTGTGTACAAGTACTTGACATTGTTTTGTGTGTTTGGCTGGGCTTGGTCAGATATGTCCATTACGCCATAAAACTCGACCAAACCTATTTCCACATTCGATAGTTTGACATGATATCGACGATATGTCCTGAGAATGTTTGAAAATTTCCTGAATTCCATTATGTAAAGAGTGTTTCGTACCTTGACTTACCTAGAAGAAATGGCCTAATGGATTCAATTGCATGGTATATTCCAGCTCCTTTTTTACGTTGAAACGTATGTCCCATGTATTACTTTGGGGCATCCGTTCTAACACGTTGAATGCGGTTGAGTTGGTTGGTTGCTTTCTGGTTTTATGGCGCAAGGGCCATATTTGGCCAAGCAGTGCCAAACACAAGGCGGACAACACAATAAGGGAGAAAGAAAAAGAAAGGTAGATGAGAGTGAAGATCACTCGGGTACTTCGGAATGCGGTTGGGACGCAGTTTTATTGGTTTGAAGCAAATTTGACACTTAGAAAAAATGAAACGTCACACCTGTTCTCAGATCTCAATAATATACATTGAAACAACGAGCATAGTTCTAACTAAAAATAACTGCCTTGATGGCGACGTACTTATCCATCTCAAATTGTTTATATCTTAGACTAATGATGTACTTTTAAAAATCACTTTTTGAATTTCAGAATATTGGTATGCTTGAACGTATTGGCTCTACTAAATTACGACAAAAGTTAGTTTATTTGTGGTTAGCTGTTAAAAAAATATTTTGAATTTTGATTCTATTAATGCCTGGATAGCTTCTAAGGATCCTTATTTCTGAACCAACGGCTAATTCAAGTGTAGTGTTGTGGATACCCTTTGTATTGTTGACTTTAAAAATTGTTTCATTAGAATTACCCAGAACTCAAATTCACCCTTTCAAGGTCGTAAAAATAAGGTTAAAGCTTGCAAGGCAAAATATGAAAAAGACAATATAAGTACACTGAACTGATTTTACCAGAATGATGAGACGACCTGGAGTACATCTAAGCAATATTTATTTTTTTGTCTAGTTTACTAGTAGTACCTCGAGCTGAAAATCGACAAAATATGATGGCGCACTATTATATTTGTGGATTAGTTTCAGATTTTTTAGTGCTGATCTTTTGATAGATTAATTGGAAGTTACTGTTTGACAACTTATACACATCACGAATGAGGTAAATTTTTTTCTGTGAAGTTTAGTCTGACAGTATTCAACACCTGCACTGAATATCATGAGACACGAGAAGGATAATAGAGAACTACTGCTTTTACAGGGCAGGACTTATTCTTTTCGTGTGTAGGCTCTAACTTGAAATCCGCTTCCCACTAAAGTTTATACGGGAAGTTTCGAAACACCCTGTATATATATACTTGGGTATTCAATTTACGGAAGTGTTCGACCAATCTTGTTTTGCAAAGTTGAGGCATTAACTTCCCATTTCGAAACATAATTCGCATTAAATCATGAAAAATAGTATCTCCTCCAGTCTGAAATCAGATCCGATCATAGCTGCGGTCAAGCGTGAAGTTCCGGACAGTGGCTTGAATTTTAAAAGCCCCGTCGAACCAACCAGGAGTTCGTTGCCCATGGTTGAGCTTCGTTGTTTAGCTCGATAGGAACCACGGCTGTATTCGTCAACCGTAACCTTGCCCATGTTGCCAATTCGTTACTGTACAATGGCCGGAAGCGGGACGCACCCATTGGGTCCTCCACCCCATCCTATTTACTTGCCGTTGCGTTTTTAAACACTCTACCCCTCCGTGCTGAAAAACGTCGTTGGTTTGTTTTCTGTCGCGAATTGTTTTAGTCATGCATCAATTCGTTGAACATTTCTTGAGTCAGCGTTAAAATTTTGTTTGTCCCAAGTCGTATTGTGGAATGTCTTCTAGGAGATGATGCATAGAGCTTGAGGTGTCAGTTCTCAAGATGCGTGACTCCTTTTGTGTTTTAATTCAAGCCAACACCTACAACCTGTTGCGTTTACATTTCGAACTTTTTTGTCAAAATTTATTTGCTGTCCCCTTTAAATGGGGTTTTTGCTATAAGCTGTTAGAATAAGTCATTAAATTCGTATTGTTCGACTCTGGCGAGTTGGCATTTGAGTCACGTGGATTTGAACTTGTTAAATAAGGGACCAGGTTAGACGTAAACAATGCTTTCCCACGGTTGGCGAGGGCCGTCGTGGCTCACTTGGTTTGTACCCATTGCTCTAGCAAACTGCGAGTTGTAAGCGAAGCGTAGGTTCAAATCCTGTAACTTACCCTGGGAGTATTTCTCTTCTCTGTCAGTAAAACTTTCCTTGTGTGTAAGTTCATTATTTGACGTTGTTTACCTTGCGTTTGACGCAACTTGGCCAAATATATGGCCCTTGAGCCATAAAACCCAACCAAACCACAGTTGGCATCTTTACCGTGATTTCTAGTTACGGATCTATCCAACGATGCCAGGAGCCAAAACAGTGACGAATTAAGTAATCACTTATTGTGGTCACTACGTGACTTTGCGTATAGCAGCTTTTTCGCCTAGAGAGGCAACCACCTTTCTACTAATGGATTTCCTCACGATTCAAATATATTTTGTTTTCCTTTAAAAACAAATTAAGAAGGTGGCTTTGTTGCTTCATAGTTGATTGAGGATTCCTGGAAGTGCTCGTCTCATGCGATGTCCTTATTGGAATCGGATGCCTCACATTTCCTTGCTAGTCAAGAAGGCAATACTTTAGGGTTAACGATTGGTAATATGCCGAATATTAAAGTATCTGATGTCTTACAACGCTTGAAAGCAGTATACTCAATCAACTGTTGGTCGGGGAGAATGTCAACCGTCTACTCGCAAGGAACTTGGTGATACAGTCATCTTAACCAACACGATAGTATAGACTATTAAGGAATTTTCTAATAAACTAGCCTTAAATTCTTTATCGCATTTATCATATCTAACTTATATAAAGATTCTGATAAAATTGTTTATTTTTTCATGTCAACCTCACTACACAAATTACTAATAGACATCCTGTTCCTAACTGGTCATGGTCTTTCCTGCAATATCTATCGTCTCCACACTAACTTGGCGACGTAGATCATTGCCTACTTGAGTGTGTGTAAGTGAATTAACAAATACCACTTAACTAAACTATCACGTTCAGACAAAATCTGATGACTAAGACGTTAGCACAAATCTAACTTCAACATTAAAACAGCCAAGATATTTCTTCTAAATGGACATAATCAACTAAGTGCAGCTATCATGTAATCTCTTCCTTTTCTTGTAAATAACCATTGATATTCAGTGCCAATGGTGTTCGGTGATCTGTATTTAGAGGTGGTCTCTGTATTTTTCCTTGAATAAAGCTGTTCTTCAGTTTAAATTAAGTTGGGTCAGGACATACTGGCTCATGTAAATGCAATGGTTCTTTTCCCCTCCTCCACTTGTGATAATTTAAACCTTTTTGGTTAGACAGGGTGAGGGGTGCATGTATGAATCCTTAATAAAATGGATTTTGATTAAAAACATTGCTCACCAAAGCTTAACTTGGATTGACCTATTCAAATCAAAATCTAAGCAACTATTGTTTCAAAGAGATAACAATCTATTCGTACATCTAATTATGTACTTTTGCTTATGTATAGATGAAGATTCAATATCAGCTGATAGATAGCAATCCTTGCGACGTTTCATTAATTGAATGAATCATTTGTATACTAGAACTGATATCTTGTTTCGGAATTTCGTCATTATGAATAGTAGTAATTCAATATGTATAAATGATTTATGTATCTCGTAACTTGAATTCCTTTGTTTCGGAGTCCTCCTTTGTTTATTTACTCATTAGTGCAGTTCTATTGCAGATGAAAAATAAGTATAAAAATAAGTACCTCCTTGATGTTTAGATTGATTTCAGTTAGGAGAGAAATATAATGTAAAATTACATTTAAGTTCAGTAATAAATCGCGTGTGATGAAACGTAGCCTAATTCTAATTTTCAATTACCATCTTAAGGTACTCTTATCTTGATTAAAGTATTGCATTATTTTGCATTTTTATTGATTTCACTTATATATCAACACGAGTATTTGCTTACTTTTTCTGTGATCAATGTGTATTTAGCTATTTATGTATTTAGAACGTTATAAATATTTAGAATGCTAACAAAAAAATTTTTTAAATTACTTTTATCTTCCGTTTGGTTAGATTTCTGATTCTGCTATCGATTGAAGTTTTGAGATAGCAGGGATGAAAAATAGATTATAGAATAAATATTCAAAAAACGACTATTTCATGAAATAAGACATATGTACATAACTTATGAATTCAAACTAAATATTAAAGATCGAGTAAAACGCTCATCGCATTTTACTACGCATGAAATGACATCACACAATTATGTTACTTATTCCTTAAGGTCTAGCTAAACAGCTTTACCAAGTCCATGAGTCCAAAAAGTTCCAACACCAGATCAGGACTTAGAGATCCTTCCTTGCCAGTCAGAAAATGACTTGGAGAGGCTTGTTCAACTTTATAGTTTAGGCAGGTTGGAAAAGCCTTGTGTTCCTGAAGATACGAACGAAGGATACTTGAAGGAACCGGATACGTTCACTCACAAGTCGAGAAAGGGAGTCTGATATTTTCTGTCATCGATATATTTCAGCGATGCTCCAGGGTGGTCTGGTATCAAATATGAGTTGTCGGGACTCCAAATTTGATTATTTGAACTCTTTACGGCGAATAACTTGATAAGTTAGAGGGCAAGGTGCGTGAAAAGGCTCGGCAGTGACCTTTTTGGCAAGACTATCCTGAAACTTAACTGTTTACAGTAGATTACATATTGACTAAAAATAAAAAGTTAGGAATTTCACTTTTTCATGCAGCGCACTTTAACCAGAATAAAATGATTCAAAGACCAACAGTTTTCCCATATAAAAATTTAAATTACGATAAGAAAATATTGAAAAATGATTGCCATTAATCATATTTTAATATTTTTTATAGGGCTGTGGGTTGTAATCGCCATGAGAAAGTCGTATCTCCACAAGTGGATGGGGGAAATACCTTTCTGCAAAATTGTTGGAAAAATAAGTGCATTGTCTTCCAAACTTAAGTCAGTTTCCAAACAAGTCAAAAGCTTTACAACTTCGCAATCTCGAAAGACGAACTCCTTTGATCCTCGGCCAACTAGAAAAAAACCCGCATAAATTCACAAATCCCGCAACCATTGTATTCATCAGTCCACTTCATCGCCCCCAAAAACCTCTCCGAGATGAAACGGGAAGTTTCTGAACCGGCCAGATATTCGGGGCACGTCTGCGACAAACAGATCTCCAGAAGAAAGATTACTGAAACCGAAACTGGGAGCAAAAACACAAGAAAAAAGAAACAAACTCTCTTTCAGAAAGGGAGAATGGAGATAAAAGAGTAACTATCTCTCACCCTGATCTTTATTGATCTTGCTTTGCAACACACGAGACCCAGAATCGGACAATGGTCAGAACTTGGTCAGAGAGACAACAAAGAAAGAAATAGAGAGTGACCAGCACGCAATGTCAGACAACCTGTGCCTTCCGAAACAAAAACCCCGGCCATTTTTCCCACAGTTATAGTCAATCATGTGTCATTTGTGGCCTTTCCAGGATATAATCTCGTTTAATTACTTTCATTACAATTATTCCTATTCGGGAGCCTCTGGATAGATAAGATCGGTTCCTGATCCGATGGATATCATTATGGGAAAATTTACCAATGATTCA
The DNA here is from genome assembly GCA_933210815.1 of Meta bourneti. NCBI lineage: Eukaryota > Metazoa > Arthropoda > Arachnida > Araneae > Tetragnathidae > Meta > Meta bourneti. The sequence goes on from OW119928.1 coordinate 53,981,182, forward strand.
ACAAGTTTTGTCTTTGATTGCGTCGTCTAAATAATGAAACAACTGTATCAATGTGGGACACGTTATTAGAGATGGAACGATTGACTCTAATTCTCTTGAAGAGAATCACACGATGGATTCGATGATGGAAAGTTCACGTTTCCTTGATGACAAAGCGTAATGTGTTTGTCAGGAAGGATGGTGGCCTAGAAAAGTCAGTTTTTAAATGCTATTGTATACTTTCTACTTGATCATTTGTTTCCGCAAACACGCTGTTTTAAACGAATTAGCAATTACTCCTTCCTTGTGTTAAAATTGGAGTGAATTGTAGGCTTTTACGCAAATTACGAAGTTTGCGCAATAAACACTGTCGTTTGGTTAAATTACTTTATACAAACTAGACTAATAGTATTACTCGTCAATGGTCTTTTATGGAGGAAATTTGGAAAACTAGCTAGGAAATTGTTTTTCTGTGTAGAAAGTAATTCTTTAATTCAGGATAACCTTGTTAGGAAATTTATAAAACATCACACATCTTTTGTATCTTACCTGTCAATTCGTAATTTTGAATATTTTTATACTGTAACATAGTTACATCGTTAATTATCGCGTTTTTATTATCCCGATGAATTTGGTTTTGCAAACAGCAGACAGAATCTCAATCTGTTTCTTTAGAATCCTGATTTCAAGTGTCTTGTTTCTAGCAGTTATAAAATGAATTGGTAAAAAAAGATTTAAGTCTTGAAAATGGACGAGAAAGAATTTATTTCAAAATTATTTTTCCTTATTTAGTATTTTAAAAGGTTTCGCCCTCGATTTTGTGATTGTTGTTTTTCACAACTTAAAATATAAAAATGCTTATTTGTACCCTTTAATTTCTAATAAGCAGGTTTTTCACTACCTTCGTTGGCCTGGTAGCCGACTGGTTAGCGTTCTGGCCCTTGGTTCTACAGGCTCTGGTTCATTTCTCGATCTTAGCATGGATATTCGCAGTGGTTTTGAATTCACTTCAAGCCGTAGGTCTCGATCTAATTAGCACTCGTGTAGCATTAAATGAGGGATAAACTAAACCAAACCACGGCCCTCGTCAGTTATAAAGCTCCCCGAAGAATTTCATTGCTTAGCCAGATATGATTAGCTCGATCTAATTAGCACTCGTGTAGCACTAAATGAGGGATAAACTAAACCAAACTACGGGCCTCGTCAGTTATAAAGCTCCCCGAAGAATTTCATTGCTTAGCCAGATATGATTAGCTCGATCTAATTAGCACTCGTGTAGCACTAAATGAGGGATAAACTAAACCAAACTACGGGCCTCGTCAGTTATAAAGCTCCCCGAAGAATTTCATTGCTTAGCCAGATATGATTAGCTCGATCTAATTAGCACTCGTGTAGCACTAAATGAGGGATAAACTAAACCAAACTACGGGCCTCGTCAGTTATAAAACTCCCCGAAGAATTTCATTGCTTAGCCAGATATGATTAGCTCGATCTAATTAGCACTCGTGTAGCACTAAATGAGGGATAAACTAAACCAAACTACGGGCCTCGTCAGTTATAAAGCTCCCCGAAGAATTTCATTGCTTAGCCAGATATGATTAGCTCGATCTAATTAGCACTCGTGTAGCACTAAATGAGGGATAAACTAAACCAAACTACGGGCCTCGTCAGTTATAAAGCTCCCCGAAGAATTTCATTACTTAGCCAGATATGACATGTGCTATGAAAGAAACTATTTCACCCCTTGGAATTTCTTTCTTTTTCTGGTCTCCTAAGACGCGTCCGTCGTTTATCGAGAGGGTACTGTATGTATACGGTCCCAAAAATATGTTTGTCCACACGAAGTCCTGGAGTATCGAAAAAAATTTCCACTGGTTAAATACCAGATGGATTACTCAAAGCTTTTCGCACTAATCACATCTCATATTTCACGGAATTAGTACAATGACCTTTTGTAAAATAATTTAGAATTGTAATTTTTTTGTCTGGTTGAACTATTCTTCCTTGTATCATAAATTGCTTAAGAACAGCATACGAACTGTTTTCTTCAGCATGTATTTAGATGTTACCTCTTATCACATTCAAATATCTTTTTAAACATACTGTTTTTTTCAAAAGTGACTTAACTTATTTCGGTTTGTTCAATGAAATCGATGAATTTCTATCAATATCTTTTATAAGAGTTTATTGTGCTTATTCGTCATGATACTACATAAAATGTGGTTCATATCACTTACATACGTATATAAATTCGTTTTATTTGTGTATAATGGGATGTGTTTGCCGCTCGACTGTCATTCTTTACTAAAATGAGGGCTAATTAGACCAGGACCACTTAGTATAGAATGAAAAAGTTTTTGGCATGGATTTTAGTTATGTTTAAAACTTGAGGAAAATAATTGTTCCTAATATAAAACTAATCTATTCTATCTTTAGATGTTCTTAATGTTTTAAAACCAATTAAAAATGATTTGTTTAATCTACTTTTAATAACTTTCTTTTTGCTGTCAGACAATCTTTATTTCCATTTAGATAATTATAAAGAATAAATACGAGCTTCGAGTTAACCAAAAACACCATGCCATCGCCAATTGACGATATATTACCTTCGTCAATCTACGATAATTATGGAATATGTTTACTCCTCATGGGCCATTTGGTAAAGAAAAGTTTAATTGCCAATTTGGCGCGGGGCCGGTACCATATTCTTGTTTTACGGAGCTGTTTCCTCAAAATAGAAATCGTATATTCTGCTCTTTCAACTTTCAGAAATGTGCCTTGAACTGTGTAATTTGAAAAGCTTATCAATACAGAAACGTGTTATTTATGTATCTTAGAGGCATAGTGTCATTATACCCGTGTTTCGAAGTTAGTCCTTTTACCAATTAGTAGATGACCGATATGCTTTATATCAATAACACTGCACACTTCCTAACAGTTGCACACTTATATTCCGACCCGTATTGTGGTCCCAATTATGGAGGACAATTTATCATCTTAAAAGGTCATTCTGAAAGCTTTGCTTACCAGTCATTCACCTTCGCTTGCATAGCGAAAGCGAAATCCCAATAGAACTCCCTTCTAGAGTCAAGTTAATCACAATGATTGGCTTTGAGAGTTGCGTTATTTTGTATAGAAAGAAGCCTTGAGGGCAAAAACTTACGACACGACTATTCTTGAATGACAGAATCCAGTTGGGTTTCCTTGTGATTTTGGAATGCTAACTTAATGAAGGCGGAACGAGGGTGATCCGCTGATTAGGCAAGGAATAATAATCCGGAAATACGTCATTTCGCATTTTGAATGAGAAATTCGTCGTGGCTGGGAGTTGTATAAACTGTTGGCCTTGCCTGCATAATTTTCCATCTCATTCAAATTCTGAGTCTGTCATTTGGCTGTCTCGCTGCTCGTGACTCAAGCGGTTAAGGAATTGAAATAATTGTTTCTTCGCACACACCTCAATGACGGGCAGTAATACCTTTAAACAATGTATGAGAGGCATTTCTGTCAAGCTAGATGCATGTGGCGGTAGTGTTTCTGCCGCGGAACGTGTTTCAAGTACTTATTCCGAAAGTCGCTTGTTTTTTTATACTATTTCATCACTTCGCCAAAATTTCCAAAGAATAAATTCCGAATTGACATAATAGTTTAGTCAACGACAATTGCATTATACGTCAAATGCTAACAAAACAGCGATAATCTGCATTTTAGGTAACTTCGATATGTATCATACGAGAACATTTGAATAGTAGTAATAAAATCCTCGCATTTTGTTTAGTTTGTTTACACTTTCAAACTCAAAAATAACGCTCTTGTTTTCATCAATCGTGTAAAATAAGAGGAAAGCAATGTTTTGTAAGTTGTCATTTCTTATTTTCAGTAGTTTTTAAAATCAGCATAGGATTTATCCAATTTAAATACTCCCCAGAGTTTTAAATAATGCAAATTAGTAAGTGAAATTTAGATAAAATTATTAAACTAAATAAATTTCGAACAATGCAAAATAGCACGTCTACATATGCCGTCTAACAGGTATATTGGAAAGCGTTTGTTTGCCATTCAGTGGGACTCAGGTTCGATTTGTAAGCTCATGGAAGTTGGTAATTGTCTTTGTTAGGAGTAACGGCTCTTACCCACTGTGTGATCCTTCACAAATAGTCGTCAGTTCGCCCCTTGTAGGGCCGAAATCGTCAGTGGTCGGGTATTATCCAATCTTCCCTGTGTCACGGGTTCGATTCCTCTATGGGGATATTTCTCTCTTCTGGGTCAATAAAACTTTCCTTGTGTATGCATGTCCATTTCCTTGACTTTGCTTGGCGCAGCTTGACCAAATATGGACTTTGCGCAACAAATCAAAACCAACCAGACCTGTATCATAGGGAAAGGTTGCAGTACATAAATCAGTTTAATTCACTTGTGAATGATGCTGATTTCGAACTTAAATCCCCTCAGCTTGTCCGCTATAGGACATTGCGCCATAAAAAACCCAAACCACCACCATCAAACTTACACCCAACATGGAACCGCTGTCATAAACACCGCAAACATCTAGTGTGCCTTTTTGTTAAACAATCAGTTGCATCATTAACCCATTAAGGGCAGGAATTCAACCATGATGTTTATTTGAAAAATATTGATTGTTCCCATCTTCTAGTCTTTAGAAAGGTGCTGTATGAATTTTTGGAATTATTTTTTATATATTTTTTAATTATTTTATTTTTATTTTTTAACGCTTTGCATCTATTTTTATATTATAGTTAGAATACATAATAAATAATCTGCTGAGTAAAAGAATAATAACTTATTTACAATGGTTATGGTTTTAAAACCATATAAATATGCGTCCCAAAAAGAGGGCGTTGGCCGTTCATGGGTTAAAAATCTAAAGTCATGGTATTTATATCGTAGAATCCAATGATCGAATGCCATTAAGGACAGTTGAATTAAAATCATATTAATGTCATAAGACCAACATCCTATATTTACGAACTGCCAAGACCATTCCAGTTTCCGATCACACACTTCAAAGTTCATTTGAATTATGTCGCTCGCTCCAGCTTCCAAGACGGATTGCGCCATTACACGTTCTATTCAACCGTCTCTACAGTCTTTCTTCTAATTACATCGATCTCATTGAGATTGATGTGATGACGACATATCCCACAAAATGAATACTTAAATCGGAAACGCGACTGGGCAACCTCTTTGCAAGTCACGCACTGTCCTTTCCCTGTATGTCCCGCTGCACATCTTGGTCAAAACCATGCGTCTTGTAACACAGTTTTTTGAGTCACCCGGTCTGTTATGTCCGCAACACTGTGACTCTTTTTCGCTGGGTTTCCCATTGTGCTGTTTGTTTGCCTATTATCCGGATTTTTAGAACGCTTTGTGCTTGTGCGGGTCCGCGTGAATGTCCAGGTAATCCTCGGCGTATCCTGTGTGGGTTGTGGGTGGGCGACTTTGCCTTTGTGTCGCCAGCTTTTAAAAGCCAAATCCGACAGATTTTGCACCCATTAAGCAAATATGTCGTCGCAGTCATATTCGGGAGAAATCTGTCTTTTCGTTCGTGTTTCGGCCCCTTCCCTTGTCTATGTGAGGCTAATGTGCTTTATTTTTTTGTCCTAATCTAAACTACATGGAAATTGAACTTCGGTTGTTTTTTAAATGGATTCTTATCGGGTTGTCCTTTGCGTCCCACTTTAATTGTGATATGGCGCTGACATGTGTGTCCTTTTTATTTATGTCCTCACAGGATGTGACGAATGTGACCTGGGATCTCGAGTGATTACTTCAGTGGTTTTTTGTGAGTTATCATTTTTAATCCTAAGTTGCCGTCATTGTTTAGATGTTAACTGCGTTATTGCGCTAGATGTGAATCTGTTATTCAGAATATAAAGTAAACATTTTATGGAAATGGGTCTTTTGTGATGGACATTTTTCTGCGGTCATTTTTTGACTTTTCTTTTGAATTCTAAATTTTCAGTTACCGGTAGGTCAGTCATAACATCAAATAATGAGTAATGAAGACAATAAGATTGCTTATCCGCAAAAATGTTTATGCTAAAATGCTATTGCAAACGTGATCCCACACCCACATCTGCTGGACCATGAAGTCGTTTATGATCCGATTTATATTTTCGTCTACTGTTTTTAAAACTGCATTGTACCCTAAAAATCAGTCTAAAATTGTTTTCTAACAAATTGCAAATGTCTTATTCCTCGGTATATTTTGTGTAATATTTTGCTTTTATTCGTAGATCTTGTTTTTGTTATCGTAGGAATTGAGCGACGGAAAGAATTAGTTCATATGCAGGAAAGCAATCTGGTAATAAAAATCTTTACTTTGACAACAAGAAAAATAATAAAGATATCAGATCAAAAGCAACATATTAAGTAAAAAATATAGAAAAAATATTTAAACATTTTGTAATATTAGAAATCAATTTTATAGACTGATTTTTGGAGTATAATGCAAAATTTTTTTAAAAACAAAAGTGGGCAAACATCTATATCAGATCGTCATGGTCCAGCAGATGTGGGTACGTGAGATCACGTTTGCGATAGCATTTTAGCAAAATAAGTTTTACCAATAAGCAATCTTTACTTTGATAACCGTAGTTACTAATTAAATTGTTACAATTAATAAAACACACAATTGTAGCAGAACTCCCACGTGGAGGATGGCATTGGATTGAAATTTGGTTTATATGGTGCAAGGGTCCAAAAACGGGCAAGGTGCGACCACGGGAAGGTATTCGATATCAAGAAGATACCGTGCCTAGAAAGGGTTTTTGTACTGTAATAGGCAATCAGTTTTCTAATTTTAGAGCTCATACATTGCTGGTGTCATGAAATTCGCAGTTTATTCTGTCTGGAATTTCTAGTTTTTTCCCAATGCCCTGCCAATTAAACATTAGTCATCATGGCAAAAGGGCGGAATTGTGAACCATTTGGTGTTTTCCTGCACCACGGGGAGTGGATTCACATTCAAGGCACAATCCGTTTATAGAGAGGCCATATATTCACTCAAGACCGAACAAACATCCATGCCTTACCCTGGATTCGAACCAGGAACCTTTCGATCTATAAGCCAGCACCTGACCAAGAGACCGATTGTTCGGTAACATGTCTAGGTCAACGCAATTATTTTTAGCTCGCTGCGTCATTTCCTAAGAACCGTAGAAGTGAATTTAATGCAGAACATTTCGCAAGAGGCCAATTTTCATTCAAACTTGACAAAAACAAACTTTTTGACCAACACAAAACGTCAAAAGATGTCATGAGCCGAACAATCGGAAGAGGAAAGAACACAAACACATGAAGCAGACCAAAGCACAGTGTTCGCTGAAGCAACGAAACTTGAGAAAACAGCCACAACATGGTTTGTTTGAAACAGCTTGGCTTGTTTCGGTTGAAGCTAGGTTGTAAAACTAGTTTAAAAGAAAACTAAGCATAAGTGTGCTAATGCAAGTAAATTTGCTTCTGTGTAAGTTATTGAGCTCTTGGACTTACTTTTTAAATTTTAAGAGGATTCTGTCATCTAACTTGGCGATTGGGAACCATACTTTAGATGGGGTCTTGAAGTGTATAGAAAATTAATATATCTGACAGTTATATAAACTCGAATTCAATCTGCTACTATAATTAAAAGCAGTCTTCAAGCTGTTTTATTTCATTCTGAAACTGATACAGATATTCCCATTTTGCAGTCCCATTATGTCGAAACTTTTATTTGTACTCGGTACGGTATTTTGTATAAAAGCGATAGTTTGTGCAAGAATATGCAAAGATCGCAAATTCATCCAACTTAATTTAACGAAAGCATTTCCCTCTAACCGGATTCATGTGGGCAGAACTGCAAATCTCTGCACTCATGTTCCTCCAGTGCTCTTTCAATCCATGCACTCGAAATGTCCCTACAGAAACCATCAATGACATTCTCATTACAATGCAGAGTTGTTATGGAAACGAAAATCCCCTTTCAAAATTCATTTGTAATGCAGCAAGGTAGGTGGGTACTGTCTTTATGAAATAAACTTGCCATATAATTGAGATTCCTTTGTCAAATAATCTTTGAAAATGGTCTGGAGTGATTATTTTTTACAAAAATAAACACAATTCACATCTAATTCATAATATCCAAATAAACATCTTGTTTTAATTTAAGATGTTTCTAAAGAGAGCATTTTTTAAGATGTAAGTTGAGTAGTGAGAATCCTGTTTTAGATTGGCAACATAGGTTGCCATGCAACATATGCGCAACTACTTTAATCTAGATGGAAGAAATTTAAATTACGTTTTTGGTTTTAGTTCTTAGAAATCTTGTTCGTTAGCTGTTTTAATTCTAGTTCATTGAGATTCAGCAATAGCCAACTTCTTTCCAAAAGTTTAGCTTTAAGATTGCATTTTTCTCAGTGCACGAATCCTCATTACGCAAGATTCGTATAAATTTGTTTCCCTCATTTTGTTTCCAACTTTGAGTGCTTAAAGTTAACAGTAATTGGTAGAAATTAAACTGATTAAAACCTAAATGTTTTTCAGTTATTCTTTGGCTCTCTAATTGATTATAATAGTTGATTTCATCCACTGAAAAACATAGTATTAGGTTGATAAGAATTGAATGTAAATCGTCGAAAAGTCGTTGATTTATATAATCAAAACATTTTATATAGAACCTGAAAGAAGTTTTTAAAATCGTGTATAGGAACAAGTGTACATCTTGTCATTTTTCTGTAGGATGCTTCTGTTCAATCTCTTAAGGCCAGTGCACGTCAATAGAATCGGAATCCAGTAGAAACTGACTAACGTAGATTCGGGTGCATTGAAGCCGGAACGCTCCGGATTCAGGCAGAGAGAAAGGTTTTAAGACGAACAAGCTGTTTCCTGAATCTTTATTAGACAGTTTCTACTGGATTGAGATTGACCTGGTGATCCTTAACTTGCCTTTTAATTTTCTTATTGAACAGGATCCTGCAAGGATAATTTTTATCTGTTATATATTTTACTTTCGATTGCAAACGTTTTTACCCCTTTCGTTACGTAATTTTAAACTTATTTCGATGCACCTTAGACACAGTTGACTCTAATGCCAGGTTAACTTCAGCCTACCTACCTGAAAGGCTCATGGCCAGGCCCCTTTTCTACTTGGTTCAAAACTACCCTTTTGAAACGTCTTGATCACAGAATTTGAACAAATTACATGATTTTCAAAGTATATTTTTGTTTAGTGATATTTTTGTTTAAAAATCTTTTAAATATATTCCATAGAATTCCTTTATTCCCAGCTTTTCGATTCCTGTAACTTATTTTGGGTGTATTTCTTTCTTCTGTGTCAGTAAAACTTCCCTTGTGTGTATATATACATTACTTGACTGTTTTGGCGCATCATGACCAAATATGACCCTTGCGCCATAGAACCTACCCCCGTCCACCCTCAAAATCCACCACCCTTTATTTCCATTGGAACTCCTTCCCCTAAGGAGTAAATAGAAAAAAAGGTGTACGTTATTGTCATTGAATATTGTTTATCAATGTTACAAAGATCTATTATTTAATTCTCAGACCACAAATGCAATGAACAATTCCTAGAAAACAAAATATGTCTTACTTTGGAAGTAAAATTTTGCTGTTTATTGTACTAAAACGATAGAAGAATCTAAAAATTTTCAATTCGTTCCTGCTGTACTTTCTCATTCTCTTTTGCAATAATAATTCCTAAACAACGAGATGGCAAGTGACTTAGAATTTATGATGTTCCTTCCACGAAGCGAATTGAACGAATCTTACACGAAATTTCCCAGAATTACGATGCGGGAGCTTTCTCTGATGTATGAAATGGATCGACTCATTTGTCATTCCAGACAGGATTGAATCCAATGAGGTATTGTGGTGATTTGTGAAGCGTTGCCCCAAGTTCTGTGGAGAGCCAATTTCTAGTATTAAATGCTCCTTTTGTCTACCAGCTTTGTATTTATTATGAGTTTTAAGTATACAATATAAGCATACAAGTAATGTAAGTACACACTTGTCCAGAAATTAAATGACAAATGAATATTCCACAAGCTGTATGAGATAAAATAAGAACACCCACATGCCTCGTGATGATACTGGGGCTAAAGAAATGGAAATAGAATATTTAGGCGAACACATTGTAGGGTTAGTTATTGAGAAAGAAAACATTTTTTTGTCCTGTTTAAAGCAACCTAATAGGGAATGTGCTGGACTCAGACCCTAATGCAAGTCTCACAACGTGCAGATATGCTTTCTACAAGGTTTTTGCTAGTGTAATTCGACGATGCTGCAATGTGATGCTCGAAAGCATCCCAAGCATACTCTCTTGGATTGAGATCAGGTAACCTTGCTTGATGTGAATTCAGTATTATTTTTTGGATCCGTGTATATTTTACTTGAAAACGATGCGTTTCGAATAGTTTTTGGAAATTCTTTTCGCCCATTTTATTACAATGAAAAGAAATTATATATACTATATAACAAAGCACGATATTCAGTTAAACTTACTTTTAGTCTAAGTATAGTACAAACATTTAATAAAGATCCCGCCTTTTATTGTATACGAAAACAATTTTTGTTTCTTTTAGATGTTGGTTTTTACATCTAAATAAAACATTTTTATCTTTATGAAATGACGTACTTTCATCTTTTTATATTAACTTCTATTTGGGCGCACCGGCTCTTTTATATTACCGGCTCTTGTGCCATATACATATACCCAAACCATACCGTGCCGCCTTTTGTAAAACTTTTTTGTTTAGTAGACATTGCCATTATTCTTCGATTACTTTTCGGTAAAAAATATAATGGTTATTGGATAGAGTAAACTAGTGGCAATCAACTTAAATTTAGCAAGTTTTGACAGGATAACCAATTCCAAGCCTAATTTGATCTATGTTCAAGTCTAGAAATCCTGGTTTGTCAGGTATCGTTTTGTGTAATTAACCATCATGATTTGTAGTAGCAAAAAGAGAGAAGAGTCCGTGAAAATGAGCTGAGAGAATCAGAAGTTGCCGTCGCATTTTTTACCTTCGAAACAAACTAACCACCTTCCTATACCTAAGTTGCTATGAAAATACTAATTGACAATCAGAAAGTTCTCACTAACTCATATTCAAACAATTAAACGTAAATAGAAAAATCTACACAAAAACCTCCATAGAAAAGACATAATTTCTGCTATAAACAATGTGCTTATAAATCAGAATGACGTCTAATAATTCACCTCTTTTTAGTGGGATAAGCATCCTAATGTATTTAAGAGGATTGTAATGAATCTATTACGCTAACTGTTTTCTCCTCTTGTACGATACCAATCGCAAATTATCATCTTTTAATTAGATGTCAAGCTTCTTTACGAATCAATCAGCTTCCAAGTCATTATTCTCTGTAATTGATCTTATAAATGTATAATCAGCTTCTCGGGATTTGAACAATTAAATGAAATCTTTTTCTTCTGTTTTTTTTCTTTAAATGAATGTTCTAGTTTCGTGTGTTTTGTTTTTTGTATCTCTTGTACATTTAAGGATATTGACCTCAATGTTGTACATGGGCCATACGTTCGCTTTTCACAGAGATTGGTCAGAGTACCGCATTTGATTAATTATATTTTATCAGTTCATGGTATATAATTTACTAAAGAACTTGATTTATTGGCATTTTGATCGATTAATATGATGGAGTAATTGCTCCCATGAGACACGTGCCAGTTCTTGCGTTTCCATTGTGACATTGATATTTTTCGGGGCATGTTTTCTGGTGAAATTGTACTACCTATTTTGTAATAGTTCATGGCTCATAACTACTCTGACTCCTTATTTGAGCCGAATCGAAAATTTTGATATTGAATTTACGATAGAAAATAAATTGACTATTTCAAAGCTTGTTTCTTTACCCTTTGAAGGGCAGCACGTTAAAAAGTTTTTTAAAAGAATTGTGGATGTAGATTTATCTCTTTACAGAAATGCATTTTGTGCATCCATATAAAAGGGGATGAAGATTTATGTCCTTATAGAAATGCATTTTGCGCATCCCTATTTATGGATGAAGATTTATCTCCTTATATGAATGCATTATGCACAAACAAAAGTAGCTATGTTTAAGTTTTTAAGGAGTAGTGGCCCCTCATGTCTCACCATCCATCTTTCATCTTGAGCACTCCTTATGCATCAGAATATCAACGGAGAGAATAGTTATTTACCTTAATATACATAGTCTTAACAATTTCAATGAAGTGAGACGTCAGACGATCCACAGCCTATGAAAAGGTTTAGTATCAACAAATTAAGTCTAGTTATATACAAAATTTGGGCTGTTTAAATATTCTGTCTTGATATTCTGATGTCGAGGAATACTTTAGATTGACTTGGACATGGTCAATCCACCTCCGAAAAAATCAGAAATACTGCATTTTTATCAAGTGCAAAATGCATTCTTATAAGGCAGCGGTTTTCATCCTTTTTCATCTCATGGCACACATAAACTAAATACAAAATTCGGCGGCACACCTAAATATACATTACACTTTTTTCCAATTTAACAAAAAAAATTGTATAATTTTGATTGATTTACAAAAGAGAATAATAGTAATTATCTACCCTTTTTTGCTCCGAAGTGGATGTCTAAAGTCTTTTTAAAAATGTATTAAAAATAACACTCAAATTATTTTTTGTTTATTACTTGAAATTATTGCAAAAGTACTTGTCAAAAGATCACAAGTAAACCGTTGAAGTTGAAATGAAGTAAATTCCGTAATTTAAACCGTTTCACAATCCGTAAGGCACTCTGATATTCTTGCGGCACATAGGTTAAAAATCGCTGTTATAAGTGATATGTAGGATTTCCTTCGTGAAGTCACCCTAAATTGTTTTTAGTATAGTACCCTTCAAGGGTTAAAACAGGAATTTTGTTCGGCACGATATAATAGTATTTTTCTCTGCTCTACTAATTAGTATATATGTTTTATCATTGACTTTTGAGCATGTACTAAAGAAAAGGGTACCATTGTACAAATTTTATCTATACACAGGTGAATTCATCGCCAAAATGATTTCAATTCTAAAAACTTCCACTCGCGATTTAAATAGTTGCGTAAGGTAGAGTGCTCTTTTGGCTTCGCTATTGAATAGCTTTTGAGATGAAACGAGGTGGTAAAATTTTGTTGAATATACGAGGTTTGTCTAAAAAGTATCCGACCTTGAATTTTCCTGCTTACGGTAATGATGCTAGAGCGGCGCCACTGTGCACAATGGAAGAAGACAACTTAATGCGTATGCTTGAATTTTTTCTCCGTGTTCGAGTGTGTCAGTCGCTGCCTGCTGGCCGCTGAGTAAGGTGCTGTTATAAGTGTTCGTCGGATTTTTGATTTCTCTCAAAATGAATGAACGAGTTGAGCAAAGATACTGCATCAAATTTTGTCAAAAGCTTGGTGATTCTCAAAACGAAACAATTCGTAAGATTCAGCAAGTTTTTGGAGACGATGCTATGGGGGTAACACAAGTGAAGGAATGGTTTAACCGATTCAAAAATGGCCGCACATCGGTGGCAAGTGATCAGCGTCCTGGGAGGCCTCAAACCGCTCGGAATGCAGCCGTTGTTGAGAGGGTGGAAAATCTGGTAAAGGGAGATCGTCGTTTGACCGTACGAGAGATTGCCGAAGAGGTTGGGATCAGTAAAGATTCCGCACATGCAATTTTTCGTGATGATTTGAACATGCGCAGAGTGGCTGCAAAATTTGTGCCCAAGCTGCTGTCGGCACAACAAAAAGAACTCCGTATTGAGATTGCACAGGACCTTCTGGACACTACCAACACTGATCCTCAGTTTCTGAACACTGTGATTACTGGGGATGAGTCATGGGTATACGGGTACGACCCAGAAACAAAAGCACAGTCGTCGCAATGGAAGCATCCCTAGTCTCCAAGGCCGAGAAAAGCGCGACAGGTGCGAAGCAAAATCAAGGTGATGCTAACTGTGTTCTTTGATATCTGTGCAATTGTGCATCACGAATACGCACCGGAAGGACAAACAGTGACAAAAGAGTACTATCAACAAGTTCTACGCCGACTCAGAGATGCTGTTCGGCGCAAAAGACCACACCTCTGGACGACGAAAAACTGGCAGTTGCATCATGACAATGCTCCGGCTCATTTGTCACACCTGATCCAGACTTTCTTGGCGAAACACGGAATTCCAGTCGTCTCCCAACCTCCCTACTCTCCAGATATGGCTCCTTGCGACTTCTGGTTGTTTCCGAAATTGAAGATGCCGTTGAAAGGATCCCGTTTTGAGTAGATAATGCAGAACGCGACAACGGAGATGAACACCATTCCAAAAGAAGCCTTCCAGGAGTGTTTTCGGCAGTGGAAGGATCGGTGGGCTAAGTGTGTGAAGGCGCAAGGGGCCTACTTTGAAGGGGATTAGGGTCCCAATTTCCTCACTTAAGTAATATATTTTTCCTGGCCAAAGGTCGGATACTTTTTAGACAGCCCTCGTAAAGATACTTTCACATATCTTGTTATTCAAATAGGCTCTTGCTAATTTATCAACGACGAGAATTTGAACAATAGCCGGTAGATAGTAACTATAATTTGCCCTATGAAACAGTTGTTTACGAAAGATGATATCGTGTCTGTCAAAATGATGTATTAATACTATTTCGTTAAGGACAGCAAACGATACAATTTCACATTCTCAATATTGCGTGATCTCAATTAATACGCAGATTTTCGAAGCCTTTCTTTTTAAGATAAGTTTGTAGGAAGAGTTCTTGACACCATCTATTATTTACCCGTGCACACGCAACCAAAACGGGCGGAACTTGGTTAGGTCCCCTCTTGAGAAAGCGTCTGCAACGAATGAATTTGGTTGCGGTTTTCAACCCATTTCATGCCCTCTAACCGCAAGGTTCCAATTTCTGCTGCGGGCTATTTGAATAACCGAGTTTAGTTGTTTCAGGTAGGCGGTTTTCGACGAAAGGGCTTTTGTGTTCGTGTGGTTATTTTCATTGGGTAAAGACGGGGAGATGAAGATGAAAGCGTGTTTTGCGTGGGTTTAAGCGGTTCTTTTCTGCCCGTTTATCTCATTCTAGTATCTGAATCACTTTCATCTTCATAGTTCGTGTTTTCCCTCGAGTTTTGGTTTATTGTTTAGGTGTTTATTTATGTGAATCCGACGTTTCGAATTGTTCAATTTATACAGGATGATTAACATCTAATTAATAAATGTAGAGAATAGTTTGGCAGCCTCTGGAGCATTGAAAAATCTTCTTTTATGATCTAATTAAATTGCTTATCTTTTAGTTTTAGTTTCAAATGATATAATAAATCATTCTTTTACTAGAAATCATACATTATGGTGTGGAGAATCATGGTTCAGGCATGAAAAACTCTAAAATGATTTTGCCTTAGTTCCTAGATAGAATTTTACTTCCATTAATATTATAATATTGTTTGGAGCAGTTTCGCCAACTTTGGCCCTTGCGCCATAGAAACTAACCTTGTCTTAGTTCCTGAGTGGTCTATCCGCAAAGATTCCTCAATGGAAAGAGATAAATTCAAGTATTACTCATAATAAATTATTATATTCCCAATAAATTAGCGTCGCAATAGCCCGTTGTGTTGCTTCAATGCTACTTAAAAAAAATTCAACTATCTACTCCCAATAAATTAGCACAATAACATGAATATGAAAGATGACCTGTTGAATAATTTTAGGTTTGCCCTTGTGTTGTCAGAAATGATACATACGCATGAATCCATGAGTATTTTGCTCTTGATTGTAATTCAAAATTCGTTTCTCGCTATTTGAAATTCTAGTCTAATCTAGTTGAAGTTCTTCGGATGTAACAGTTATTACTGAAGAAGCCCTGCTTCTACAGAAAATAACCATCTTTCAACACCAGAAAAAAACCTTAATTTAAGAATTCTGACTGATGTTTGTCGAAATTTATCAAAATGAATTTTTTATTTCCTTCGAAACAATACCAGAAAAACGAAATTGAATCCCTCGCAGAAAATCCGTTACGATTGTCTACAGATTCTTTCTTATAAGGCTCTTACTAACAGTGCCATTTAGTGAGATTTGTTTCTTGGGGCTTAGGGTTACAATCACCGTTTATTGATGCTCTCGGTCCCAAATCGATGCCACCCGGAGAAACAATTACATTATCGGCTGAGCAAGTAGAAATTTATTCCTTCAACCTTCAAGATAAGATGGAACTATGCGGTAAACAAGACTGGTTGGTTGTATGGTTTTCTCTTCGAGACTTCGGCCTTGTCGACATAACCTTATTTCTTTTCCGTTTCAAAGACGACATGGCCATTCAAACGACGTAATACTGACCTTTTAGATTTTATTTTGTTTGCAGTTTGAATACATTTCCCAATGTATATATTTTTTTGGTTCTACCACATTCATTTATTTATTTGCTTTTGCTTTTCATGATGGGTTTATAAGATTGTAGTATCTTGTGAATATTTATGAAGGATGGGGAAAATGGGATTCTTTTTCTACTTATGGAGCAAATGTTGCAGATATCGCGTTGATGTTTCAAATAAATTCTCATACAAATTCGAAAAGGTTGATTGCTGTTTTCGAAGAGAAATTTTGAATTGCAAATGTAAAAAAATGATCTAATTTTTTTGTAATTAATGACACAATTTATTCGTTCACACTGTCATACAGATAAATGACAACAAATAAATTTGCGAATGGAAGAGAATATAAACATGTATTTAAAAATATAAAAACAGGAAAATATCTGGGTTATCGATTTCTATTGGAAATAAAATTTTATTACTCCTTTTTATCTCCACCTGGGAATATTTTGTAGAATTTGGCCTTGTAAGGTGTGAAATCGCAAAGCATTCTTCGTTCTGTCATATAATATAATGGTGTTTTCGTGGAGTATATGTCTGCATATTCTTCTGGCCTGAAATCCGTCTGATTGGTATGTCGGGGTTTGATGGCGCAAGGGCCATATTTGGCCAATCCGTCTGTTCGAAGATGCATCTGATATGACTCAATATCATCTATTGCACTATCAGAATGGAATATTTTTTCAGTACTTAAAGGCTCTTTCAGTTTGTCAATCAAATCGGATAAAATCCTGTACTAAAGCAACAGTTCTCTCCCTCTACTTTAAACCAGAAGTAGGAATTTTCGGTGTTTTACACATAAAACAGAGCACGCCCTTTAAAATATAAATCACAGGGCGTTTTTTGTAAGTACAGGTTTCCGCCTAAATAGGCGTTAGATAACATCTACTCTGAACTCTTCAATTATTCAAGACCTAAAAACTGCTAATAGACATACTTGTGGCCAAATGCATCGGCTTCCAATGGGTCAGCGGTTTTATTTAAAGGACTCTAATGATTAATAAAATACAAGAATGCTCAACTCCATAATTGAATGTAAGGTTTTAATTGCCTGATTAATCTATTATACAGTATTTACAGATGAATATAAAAGTAATCGATGTCGTTGGAAAATAGAACTCGAAGTAGGCTTCAAAATTAATCGAAATCAAGACTAGAATTCGATGTACACATGAGGGGTGGGCGTGGAACTCGAGGGTGAAACATCACACTAGACGTCACCGCATTCCAACTATTTCCACAATATTAAGGAGTTCTATTAATTTTTCTAATAGCATTAATATTCAGTTTATGTGCATAAACACATTTTACTTATAGTTTATTCAATTACTCACATATAAATTATGGGCGCGCGAACATTCCAAATCATTCATTCCGTTGGACATTTTGTTTAACCCTCTGATCATTGCGAGATTTCAGAGTTGTAGAATATTACTTTCCCCAACACACTGGATGACTAAATAACTACATCCATTGGTTGAGAGAATCCATGAATTCTTTCAATCTAGAAAGTTTCTATTCACCCTTTCCTTAGATTTGAATTCTTTGGAAAGATTCTATCGGTACTTTAGAATAAAATCATTGGAAAGATTCTATCGGTGCTTTCTTTAGACTAGAATCATTTGGAAAAATTCTATTGCTCCTTTCTCTCGAATAGAATCCTTTGCCGAATGGCTAGCGCTCTGATCCTTGGTTTAACAGAATCTGGGTTCGAATCCCGGTTTGGGCATGGACGTTCACAAACCGTAGACTACTGCGTATTTTATTCCTGTTCGGAATTCCAGTCTCGAAATGGATGTCAACAGTAATCCGGAATCCACTTAATTCCAGTTTACCGGTCTAATTAGCCCTCTTGTAGCAAGAAATGACCGTATAGCCAAAACCAAACCTTTTATGCGTTGATGGTATAATACAATTTATTTGTTACGCGTCAGCTTGCTGGTTAAGTAGTTAGCCTTTTGGTTGTCAATATAGCAGTATCTGGCTGTCCTGATTTGGAAATCCGATCTGGGTATAGGGCCCCATGTAAGGAGGGTTGCCGATACCATGCTACCCGGACTCGAGGGTTTGGGTGGCCAGGAATTGTGGGATTTTGTACTGAAATGCTCAATCTATTAAAAAAATTACGCATGTTTCATTGCATCTAGCTTGACAGAAAAAGCCTCATAACTTTGTAAGTTAAGCACCAAGTACTCGAATACAAATTCTTATTTTCTGTAGGGTCCGGATTAACGATGTGTAGGCATGAGTCCCCACGAGTGGTACAAAGATGACCGCAGAGCGACAAACCAAACCGATACATCGCTGCGCAGTAAAGCTTTCCGATTTTCAGAAACGCGCCCGGTCGTAGTTTTATTTACGACTTTAGTTTGCACACAAGTGCTGTCACGTTCTGAAATACGAGCCGAGAGTATTTCATCCCACAACTTCCTGAAAGTTACCGAACGTTGCATGACAGATGGTTAATTTGCGTCACCCATTAGATCCTGCGCTTCCATGTCTGAAAATGATCTCATCTCTCTAAAGGTGCGATCATCAGAGACGAGGCCATCGAGCACTCTTTACGCGGACAGCTGTTGATTCCCTTCGGTGTTTTGCTCTGAGTGTTTGGTTTTTATGTATCCCGAATCAGAGTCATCGGGTTCGCCAGCTGCATCTTCCGTCAGCTCTGCGTCACGTTCACGTGATGATTTTTGCCCGGCCATTTTCTAATCTTTCCCGAGTAATTTTAGATTCGCCGGAAATTATCGATTTTCAAGCTGTTGTGTGAGGGATTTACAGCTCTGTTCGTATTGTTTGCTTCTGTATTAGTCGGTAGAGTTGCGTCAACTGTTTTCTCTGACGCGTATAGCTCTACCGGGGTTCGAATTAATCCTTTTGTGTTCGACAGCTGCTCTCGTTGTTCTTTTCGGTTCCCTTTTTTTCTTTTGTCTTATTTCTTTTAGAATAATGGGATTTTTCCGTTGGTGCGGGCCCTTTCTTGATTGCCGTGTCTGGCGCAAAATGTAATGAGGGAATTGGTATCGCTGGCTTGTATTGAAAAGAGTTAGTTTGAAAAGGTGTTTGATTTGGGATGGAAACTATGCAGGGAAGTTTATAAATCTTATTGCGTGCTGGTTAATAAGACAGTGTCCAAATTTTATTGGGTTAATGGTTGTGTGTGTGGTAAAATGCTGTGTATAAAAGTATCTGATGTCCCAACCCTTGAAAGCAGTTAGAACGGTTTATCAACAGTTGGTTGGGTGGTCATGCTATTTCTTGTGCTTAATATTCGATACTGTATGCGTCGCATGTGACAACTCGTAATCTCCTGTAATTTGGAATTCATTAATCGCTGTAATTTGATATTCATCAATCACTGTTCTTTGAAACACATTAAAATTAAATTACTTTCAAGTTATGAGTAACAATTAAAAACTCAGTTCGTTTTGAGTGTAAACGTACACAAAACACCCGAGGACGAACAAAATACTTCACCGTTTTGCAGGTGTTTAGCTTTAATTTCTTCCGACACTAAATTATTCGTGTGGAATAATTAGAGCCTGACTTTGGGGGGCAATCATTTATAACACATGTATCTGGCATGTTTTCAGAAAAAATAAAGAATTAAAAAATGGTTACATTTATGGATAATTCTATGGAGTGGCATGGAAAATTGTATTCAAGTAACTTGCCAAGTTACGTCATTTTCGGGATGAAACAGGAAATGCGTGCTACCACAAAACGCAACGCCCTCTAAATTTAGTGTTTCGAAAAAACCCTCTCATCAGTTGAAGCTGTTTTAATATTCGGATGGGCCATGAAAAAACATTACAGAAAATACCAACCCGCAGTATGAAATATGTGAGAATTGCTGGTCTAAGAGTTGCTAGAAGCTTATAGAATCGTTGACGGCCAAATTAGGATTCCAAATACTTGCGGATAACTCATTCATAATGTGTGTGGATAATGTTCAATGGAAAGGAATACTCTAGGGATCACCTAGTAACGCTAGCAGGCATTTCGTGATTAAAACCATTGATATGGGAAGGGGTTTGAGAGTTTCGAGCAGGGAGTCATTAATTTGGAATTAAGTCATCCTTGTAATGGTATGATGGAATTAATACTGCTAATATTCTATCCCTTGAGTGCTTCTGGGTAACAGTGAATGAATTCCCTAATGCTATAGATTCGAAAACTCACGGAGTTGTGTAATATTTCTGTTTTGACTTGTTTCTACTTGAGATTAATATTTGATTCATGTTTTCATCTTTGTCAGTTTTCAAATGAATATGTTGCTTTTAATCAACCGAATTTGTTCGAAGCATTAATTTGGCTTACTTAAGTTTAAAGTATGAGTTATTTTTAATATATTCTTTTGCAAGCACTAAATCTACCGTTTGGCAACAATGCATCACAATCTTGTTCCAAGAGTACCATAATTCAAAGGTATTGCTTTTGAGTTGTTGGATGATATGAATGTTCCTTTAGTTCGTCTCTTGTAAAGATTCCTTAACTCAAATTGTAAAAATGCTTAATCTATGGTGAGTTAGTCTTGCACTCGGTGATTGCCTAAGGCTTTTCAAAAATTTTAAAATGCTCCTCCTGGAAACTTGATTTGTGGCACTCTTGCACTGGGGTGATATGGGATTTGTACCTTTCTATGTCTTTCGACAACTGTTGCTTTAACATATCATTTGCTCCCTTTACATGTCATATTTAATGTTAACTGAGAAAATTGCTTCAAGGTCAAATCGCGAACGCAGTAACAATGGATTCTCGTAGATCAAACAAACCTTGATTTTTGCTGAAAGTCGGGAACGATATTTTTCTTGTATCAAGGTTTTTTTTCGGGAAGAACAAACCTCATCTGGAACTTCGACGGGGATAACTTGAGTTTTTACTTCCCTTTGTTCTGTGAAATTAATCCTTATAAAATGATTCAACAAAGATCATCGCATGTCCGATATCAGACTTTTATTTATTTAATTGTTTCTTCAGAAAAGCATCCAATTGCAGAGAACGAAATATATGTGATCCAAAATACAAAAAAGACGTACACAAACAGTTAGATAAGAGATAAAACAACACTTCATTGAAACAGATTACTTATTGAATTGAAATCATTAAAAATGTATCAACTTCAGAGAAAGTTTAAAAAATCTATCTAGCAAAATTGTTACATACCTTATTTTTAAGGGTTTTACAAAAATAATTTAGTTCCTGGTGGTATAACTGAGGACATAAAAATCAATACAAGAAACTTAAAATGATGAATCAATTATATTATATAAGAAGTAAAAGTTGTTTTTGTTATGCCTTTTGAGCTTCAGAGTAATGTAACCGAAAGGATTTCACAATTCAGAATGTACACACATCTGAGAAGATTCATAATTTTTAAAATAAATATTTCCCTAAAAATTTACTCTGCATTCTTTTGTCATGAAACCCAGGCTACCAATCACCAGCAAGAGTGTTATGAGTTTCGCTTGCTTTCAGAAGTATATTAAAAAACTGACCGTAGAGCAATAAACCAGATGTATTTTGCCAGTGACGAAAAAATCATAATCGATTAGAAAGTTCAGGAATTTTGAGTTGAGACTCTGTTCAATGTGTACTGCAGTCTTCAGTTTATTGATCACTTCAATACTTCTCCATTAATAAAATTCGTTGTACATTTTGATAAAACCGCACATCGATCTTCCTCGAAATTGCGATGGAAGCAAAATATATTTTCCCAACACTGACGCTCCCCATTATATCCCAGCTCCATTAAAAACCTCCCGAAAGTTTCCGCTTTATTTCTTTCCATCCACGCTTCGCACCGCAATTTATTTTTATTTATCCCCCTTCGACGCTGCGAGACTTGCAACAGCCTCAACTCTTGTCCGAATTATCGGGAAAAGTCCTGGAGGAGGGGAGAAAATCAATTTTTTTAATATTTCCTGCAGCCAGACGCGGCGGCGCCTGGTCTACGTCCTTTTTTATTTGGGGAAAATGTCCCCTTCATCCCTGGGATTTCGTTCCCCGACCTCCCAGCAATTAAGCGATGAGTCTCAATCGTGAATCATTCACATCTTTTGAAAGGATGTTTTCCCTCTCGCACCCCTCGTGCTTGTGGGAGAATCACCTCCAGGCTTCCCACCTTGGTGGGATTGGATGTTCGAAGCATTCATAAATGTCATACGCCCTCACCTCCCCTTGCAATCTCGCTGGCGCCTGCTTGTATCTGCTCTGGTCTTTGTTCAACAAGGAGTCTGGTAGATTGGAATGTGTCTGTCTGGTTCTTTGGAGGTTCGTTTGAAAGAAGATGGATTTTATGTTAATACATGCTGATGTGAAATGTGTGGAGTGATGGTAATTCAATTACTCTCGATGTCAAATGTGGCTTCAGGCCTGCTACATAAGTAGAGGGGTCTCTAACATAATATTCACTGGATCCTTTAAAATTTCCTGTATAAACTTTAAGGCAAGCCACACATTGATCAGACCCGCGACAGACTTTTGTCAGGCATCCATTGTTCGACGCCTGACAAAGGTACGCATCCAACAATGATCATGCGTACTCCGCTTTTGTACAGAAAACACGGCGGTACTCGTGCGTATTTCAGCCTTTTTAACCCCTTAGGACTGAAGTTGGACCAATGTGTGGCTTGCCTAAGGGGAGGTAGGTACTCAAATTAAACGATTCATTCCGAGAACATGTCCGAAAGCGCCACCTGTATATTCTAGACGACGCTGTCAGGCAGCATAGTGGCTGGCCAGTTTATACGGCAATCCATGAGTCGAAGCTGGTAGACGTGCTTTACTGTTGGCCGCAGCTTTGAACACCAACTATGAAACTAAGCGTACAAATATCAAACTAAAATTCGGCCCAATACAAATGTTCAAAGTCTAGTTCTTGGGCGAGTTGGTATTTTAATTACATTGTTTTGAACAAGTCTGTTCATTAAAATTAGGGATCTGGTTAAACATAAACAATGCATTGCCTTAACTTAATGGCAGATTCAGGCTCTGGGTTTAACTTTCGGTGTCGGAAGAAACAGCAGTGATTGCTAGTTGGCGAAACAAACATTCGATTATGGCGATCACGGTACATGATTTTGTCCATGGTAGTCCTTTCCCCTTGTGAATTTTCTACTTTCTAGAAACGGACTTCGCAATATCAACTGCCTTCTCAGAGCCCCACTATACGCTCTAACACATCACGGTGGCCCTTGCGGACACATCCAATCTGAATACGGTTTAATTTTACGTTCCCTACTTCCCCTTGAAGTTAACTGAGGAAGTTCTGGAGTACCTTATATACGAATATGTCTTCAAATATACACAGCAGTAAATAAAATATGAACGGACGATTTATTCACGGGGATGGAAAAACACATTGTGGGTAAATTGTAGGATCAAAACTCTGGTTTGTTTTACATTTAATAACTTAAAGCCGATTTTACTACCAATTCTTTCGGATCATGCTGTCTAGACGATTTTTGTTAGTCTCAAATGCCCAGACGTCGTTTGAGAGATGCAAATGAGGTCTGATGTCTGGCAAAGGTTTACTCTTAAATTAAAATATTAAAGTATACTAGCAAGTTTTCAAAAATATTCAACGCAATTATTCATGTGGAATTTAAAATTCAGCTGGTATGGCCGTTTAACGAATTAATGTGTCAAATAAAGAAACTAAGGTCATCGATTACAAGTTTTTCAGTTGGTATGGCGAACAATTTTTATGAGCTACGGCTTTGATATTCCACATCGAATACAGCCAAAATTTTATCTGAGCATTCATGAGAACACATTCCCCGTCCGAAATTTCGTAGTCGTAACACTATCTGGATGTTAAATTATGTATGAGCTATAAAAGATAATGAATGCAACCGAAGAATTCTCGCGAAATTTAGCGCTCGGACGAGGTTTCGATGGCTTTTACGAGCCGCTTCTTCATTACTAAGCAATCAAAAAGAGCCGAAAAGTAATTCTGCGTAAAATATGGCGGCTGTAGGAGTTTTAGATGCCTGTAATAGGAGTGTCGATTTTAACTTCGGGAATAGCGCTTTGCGAATTTCAAACCATTTCGCTTTAAAAATAGGAAGGGAAAGTTGAGATATTCGAGAGAATAATTTTTCACTCATTTAAAACGAGGCCAACGTTTTGAGTTTGCGATATGGAACCAGCAGCGAAAACAGGATTTTATTTCTGAGGATCCCGAAATTGGAAGTGCATTTTTTAAAGCCCAAATGAAGTAAAATAAAAATACATTTTTTAAACGACTTATGAGAGGAATTTTCAGTTTAAAGAAACCAAAAGATCTGCGAAGATTTTACTTTTGCTGTCCAAATGCTTTCGCATGATACATATATCGTTAGTTATCTTAAAATACAGTTTATCGCCGTTTTGATGATGTTTGGTGTAAAATCTAATTGGCGTTGGCCAATCAACTATCATATATCAATTCGGAATTTATTTTTTGGATTTTTTATTGGCGAAGTGCTGAAATTGCATTCTAAAAACAAGCCAACTGACGTCACGTTCGGAATACGTATAGAAAACACGTATCGCTTCAGGAACATTATGTCACCTACATTTAATCATCGACCTTAAAATGAAATAGACGGAGCATGTGCCCGCAGCTTTATGTTATTTCTTCCTGTTGCTCAGTTTGAAGATCTGTCACGTGGTTGTGGGTAAAAGCAAGAATCGTAAATTATTGATTGATTAAAGTGATTATCCACCGTGGTTCAAAAACACTAGTCTGATTCGACAGCCAATCGGCGAAGGCGATTCGTGAGTCCACGTGATTTACCCTTCAGAGATCTTACGACAGCGTCTCCGCCTACATGGTCCGTCTATTTCATTAGAAGATCTATGCAATTAGCTTGACAGGAAATGGCTCCCCTCACTGATTGTATTATCAGATCTTTCCCTTCGGTATTGATCCCGGACTGCTGCCAATAGCCCGTTGTGTGTGCAACACAACGGGCTATTGGCGATGCACAACAGGCACTGCGATGGCACGGGGGCGATGCAACACAACGGGCACTGCGATGTAAATTCAACAATCTACCTACAGGTCGTATTAAGTTAAATATCCAAATTTTGTTTCGATGAATTCGCTTTACGTTTTCATCACTTTTAAACCTCTTTTGTGCCGTCTTTTTGTCAGTGCCGGGAGAAAATAAATTTCAGAATTATATATTTGTTAGTTATTTTTTATTAGATTTATTATTAATTAATTTATTTCAAGATAGTAAAAGCCTTTTACGGATTCCAAGTTCACACGGGCCTTAACCTTCATATTCCCTTAAAAAAATTTAAACCCAATTTTTAAAAGAACACTGCATATTTTATGTCGCCCGAAGTCATCAAAAATCGATGGCATAAGACTAATAGGTTAGCTAAAAATTAATGTTTTATAAAAGTGGGTCCGTTAGACCCATCTTACAGTTTTCAAGCAAATTTCCAGAATCTGAACAATTAGAAGAGAACTTGGGAAATTTGAACCAGCACAAACTTGAGGTGAAATGTCCTACTTCAATCCTTGATGGTGAAATTCTGAAATGTTTTAATTTCGGATTCGGGATATGAATCAAATACTATGGCTGTGTTTTAAAAAGCCAAACCCTGTGCACAAGCGTTCTGAGGACACAATGAAAACATTTAATTTGGATAGAAATTGGTCATTTAATATTTTTCTGGTCTAAATGGAGATTGATCGTTATTGTATGCATGACAGCACAGAAAATTTCGTTATGAACATATTTAGATGCTCTGATTCGACTTATGAGACGAGGTCGTTGGAGCCATATAGGTAATTGGAGTTTATGATTAATAAGTCCGCACATTTTTCTTGCGCACTTAATTAAACAACACTTTAAATGCAGCCTATTGAGAATTCAATAGAGCACAAACCACTAGTTTGGAGAAGGCTAACAAGTGTCATTTCTAACTAATTACCGATCCTTTAATACGATTCTGCAATGTAAACGAAAATAATTAATTTTTTTGTGAAAGGCATGCTTTTAGTTTCCTTTCAACGACAATATTAGACAACATAAATAATGATTCCTCAGATGAATAGTGAGACCTTAGTCACTGGTAGTAAAATTTAAAACATGACCTGAAGATTACAAACATGTGAAATATGGTCAATAGCTGTTTCGGGGAAGCAAAACGTCCACCTCCATCAGAACAGAAGTAAGCAACGAGAGGAAAACACGATTAAATCTAGAATAATGTTGCCACAATTCGCTTTTCTAATTGATCCAGGCCGCTTGTAAGGGCAGGGAAGCACTAGTATCATCCAGTAGTGTGTTAGATAACGTAATAGGTAAGGCTTATAATGTTTAACTCGGAATAGATCTCGGAGTTTGGACCACTTTCTCTAGTTAGAAATCAAACTGGTGAGAAAATTCTCAACTGTCACTCCCACATCGCTCGATCATTTTTCACATGTTTTTAATCTTTAATTGTCATATTTTGAAGTTTTAAATGTTTGCTATAATGATTCCTTCACTTCGTGCACCAAATATTGTATCTGACATTCCCTGTTTTGTTTATATCAGCATTTACATGTGGAAAATCTCTCAAATCTAATTTGTTATTCATATCAATTGGCTGCTTATTAAAATGACTACACGCACACTACATGGGTCATTTTGCATTGACTCTGGAGGATTACCATATGCCCTGTATCCAATCTCACGTTTGCATCAAGGAAAAAGATTGTCTCTTGTCTGGAAGAGTCCTTTTCTGGTGCAAATTCTTTTATGTTCAGCCATGCTTCAGTGCTGGACTGCAAAGTTGTGCGCAATGCGTTTCTTGATTTGCTTATCAGATGCGTCTGGTCTAGCGCTTGTAAGAGATGTCGTGTCTTTCTGCTCCCTTTAGCATTCCGTGACCTGAGAGGAGTCCCTGTCGCATCATTTTCACGGTGTTTAAACTTTCCGTGAGATGCGTGGTTTTTTGGTTTGCTTAATGGTTGGCTTAGGAGACGGTGAGATAAGGTGGCGTGAGTTTGTGATAAAGGTTGTTTTACTGATTCGCCGCGTTAAAGATCTGGATAACATGCTGGTCTTGGTTTCTAAACTCGGTGTCGGCGCCTACCAGTCCGGATGAATGATTGCGAAAAAACCGAAATTACCCCTTTTTAGTCTTGTATCAAACTTGCATACTCGGGTATACCATCTATCCTCAAGTTTCTTTATTGTTGTTACTAATCCCTTGATCAAGGTGAAACCTTGACCGAGTCCAAAAGGCCATGTTTTTCAAGTCGCACGGAGACAAGTTCCTGTTCATCCAAAATCTGTCGGCTCTCAAGGGAACATCTTTTGATGTGTATTAGCATCACAACCCCAAGGTACCGAGTGATCTGTCCTGTTTTACCCTCGAATTACCGTTCTGCTTTTTGCTTTCTTTCCCTCCTTTGTTGTGTTTGGCGTAGCTTGGCCAAATATGGCTCTAGCGCCATAAAATTTTAGCCCAGCCAACCAAAATCTGTCCCACAGAGACACGGATACAATCCAAAATATGGGAGTGTTGCTGAGGTTGTGACTTCCTTAATTCATCTAACAAAAGTCATACATCTTGTGTGATCTCTTCCAAGTCTTGCAAAAGCAGTCTGTTGCAGTCTTGAACTTTTAAAGGGTCGTGGTAGCCCGGTTGGAAGAGTAACGGATTAGCAACCGGAAGGTTGCGAGTTTGGAACTCGATCCAGAACCAAAGACCGTGGGGAGGGATGCACGTTAAATCTGTCGTGGCCTCAAATGAACTCATGTTGGTATGTAGGAGTTTGGAGTGGTGTGCCAGCTCAGATGTTCTCGTCAGCTGATCGTGATTCAAAATTACGAGGTGTCCTCGGATCTTTCCTTTGAAGATTGATCCCAGACCGTTGCCAGTAGCCCATTGTGTTGCTCCAGTGCGACGTTAATTTGACTACCTACCTTGAACCTTTAAAATGCAACGACAGTACAGAGGGCTTTGCTTGGGATACCAAGAATGTGAGGGAGGAATAGAGCATGTTTTGTGGGTTTTTTATTTGTACAAGTAAATTGATTTATTGCTTATGTCTAGTGATGCTGGGTCGTAGCGCTCATTTCATATCTTATTTAAATCTATTTGTAAAAACTATGAACATTACAAAGCATACCTTTAAAAAAAGCGTACACTGCGTATACTTGGGAGGTACACAATACGTTCCCCCTAATAGAATGAAAAAATAGATTACTTTTATCATCACCTTATGTACACCTATAAAGATTTCTGGGGTTCCTAAGATCCTTTTTACGAGGCGAAAGTTTCATAATTAACTAGAATATTGATTTAATATAATGTATGGACCTGAAAATACTGGCAGTTCGGTGGGTTGGCCCAGTGAGATAGAAACCTGCAAGTTGCTATATCAATATCAAAAATTAAATATAATTAAATGCAATATCAAAAAGTAAATGTAAATTAGCATGCACTACTTTTCCACATGATACTATGTGGAAAAGTACAAAATAATTCGAACGTTAATCTTTTTGTATAAAAATCTAAAAAAAATCACCGCAACACAGAAATAGACAGGGTAATGAAAAACAGATAATCTAACCCATTTACGTTTTACTTGCTCACTTAAAACTTACAATGATTTAGTGAAAAATGCAACTCGACTAATGAAAAGTAAACTATCGAGTGTATAAGGTTTTGAAGGATTTGTCTTTCACTTTCAAACCTTAATTGAAGCTCTTTAGAGAGAACTTTTAAATTATAAGAGGCTTACGTTTTAGTCAAGGACGGTTTCGAGACAAGAAAAAGACTGAACAAGAGAACCTGTCCAAACAAATCATCTTGTACGGATTACAAAAATCTCAGTTTAAATTTTCATGTTTCATCAGCAATGGAATTAAGTTCATCTCATCATGTTTTCTTAATCCTAAATACAAAGTCAACAAAGGAAATGAGGAAAAACAAAGACGAAAGCGCTATTTCACTAATGGGAAAACTAAAAGTGATAGCTTCTCAAGCTAAATCTAAAACTTTGATGTCTCAATATGAATTTTTAATTGTAATTTTGCTCCTAACGTTTTCAGCTCAATTAAATTTTATAAATCTTGATGAGAATAATTGTTTTTCTTGAGATAGATTGAAAATTTCATTATTAACTAGAATATTAATTTAATGTAATGTATGGACCTGGAAATAGGGGTGGTTCGGTGGATTTGCCCACTGAGATAGAAACTGCAAGTTGTAGGCAGCGCAGTTTCGATTCCTCCGTGGGTTTACTTCTCTTTTCTGTATCAGTAAAGCTTTCCTTGTTTGTGTATCACCCTTCACATAACATTGCTTGGTTCAGCTTAGTCAAATATGGCCCTAGCGCCATAAAACCCAACCAACCTGAAAATATGGGATTTGTAGTCACTCTTCGGGCTTTTTTTAATACACGAGAACTAATTAAACCGGCGCCTTTGGCTTCTATTCAATTCCGAACCGCTGCAAAAATTCATACCCAGACTAATTCGAACTCGGAACCTGTTAAATCATTGCTCAGAGCTCTAACTAGTTGGCTACCAAACTGGCCTTATTATGGATAGTCTAGATTTTAGTGCATCGGGACAGTAAATTTCTTCATACATTACGTCACCAACGTTAAGCTCGAGCTTAAAATAATTACATTAAGTTTTTACTCTGCAAGTCGTTTCGACGAGATTTCTCGTCCAAGAACTGAAGGTCAGTTTTACTAATTACGAGATACATCATCCAAACGAAACGGTCCTATTCTCCAAGGGGAAAGAAGATCCAAGTAGAAAAACTAATTGTTCCTTGCCTAGGAGCTGGTGACAGTTTGGAACAGGTTTTTGCACCAGAGGCTGGCTACCACAGGGCATGTTTAGAAGTGAAGATAAACCACTAGGAGGGTTAACTCTCTAAAAATTTCATTTAATTCTAGTTTCTAATTTTATTCCCTAATGTACAGGCGTTTTGATATGTCCAGAATTACTTTCCTCATTTGTTGCGGCTATTTTACTGTTTGATATTGAATCATTAGTTATTTACGAAGGGATAATTAAACCCTTGTGCATGAAATATTGTATTGAAAATGTGCAGCATTAAATAGTGGTCATCCCAAACGTAATGTGGTTTTTTGGATGAAGTTTCTAAAATAGCGAACAAAAGTAACTCATTCAACTTTAACATAAGAAAGAACCACTATTATTTTCCAACTTGTTCTTATGAATCGAGCTCTACATCATGTTCCAAATTTAAAAAAATTCCGCTAAGGTGGTTTTTGAAGGATTCGAAAAAAAGACAGCAATCTGATGGTGGCAGATCAGGAGAATATGCTGGAGAGTCATAATTTCCCATTCAAATTATCTTAATTTTTTCAGCATTCCTCGTGCCGTGTGAGGTCGTCATGATGGTAAAACAATCCCTTTTTGTTACCTGACATGTTTTTAATAATTTGCCTTAACCTTCTCATTTATTTGCAGCGTACTCTAGAGATGGTTTTTAGGATGCAGTTCATAACATATATAACGTTTGATACCGATGATAATATTCATTTTTTCTTATATATTCACGTGTGTGAAACTAAACCGACACACAATTACTTAAAACACCTAGCAAATTCCAATAAAACATGCACATGGTACGATTATGCAATGACTAAAACATTGCATCACTTAGTTTGACCAATTAGAAAAACCGCATTACTTATGGGATGGCCCAATATTTACTAAATAATTAAGAACACCTATTCACAAAATTGTTTAAAACGCCAAAGACAGCAAATGTACCTTAAGGACACCATATTATTTTCAGTAGTGGAAATAATTGCTCTTATGTGGCTCAATTTAAAAGGTCTGCGTCTATGACCTTTCGTGGAATGCTTGTTAATTAAAGCACCATTCGCAGAACTTCGAGGTAATTAACTCAATTCATTGATTCGCCTCAGACTTCAAGTTCCGTCAAAGGAATTGTTATGCATCACTAATTAATTTTAAAGCGCTTAGAGTCTTTCCACCTCGCTTCTCAAGTTATTTCGAGAATTATCGATTTTTTAAGCTACATTTTGAAATAGAGGTTAGTTGGCCAAACTTTCTCAGCTTTTGTATTTATCCAGTTAATATTATTGGAAGGTATTTTGTTTAAAAATCTGAATACTAAAACAATCGTTTTAACATATAACTAAACTGTCACATACTGAAACTTATTTTAAACGTAAGGAATTATCATATACAGGAAACTAAAGTTAAACATTAAGAAACATTAAAAGGAATTGTCACATACAGGAGACTTATTTTGAACAAAAACGAATTGTCATGTACAGTTTGTTATTTTAAACACAAAAACAGATGGTTAGCGGTACGTGACTTTATTGTAATGTCGATGTCGTACAGTCGATGTACGTTTGTTATGAAATTTCGTAAAATCGGAGTTCTTCGGAGTAGGAATCCAAATATTATAGACCACATTTGAATTCCGTTTTTAACAAACTATTTTTATGAATTTTTTCCTCCGTCTTTTGAGGTTCATAAAAAGGGAGCAGTCAGAGAGTATATAAAATGTAATTATACTTTGGTGTTCTCGATAAAATTTCTTATAAGTATTTTAGTTTCACATTTGAAATAACAAAAACAAAATTGTACTTTAAAATTAAATCACTTAATTTCAAAAGATGGCATATCACAAGTTTTTAATTTTTTTCAGCTGCAAAGGATTTATACTTGGTCATGCATCTAATTATTAAATTGAATTGTGTATTGCAGAGAAAACTTTACATGGCATTCACTGTTATACATTTTAAAAAAAACGAAGACACCAATAATAAAATGGATAAAATTTTGAAAATATCGAATATCATCTTTCGAAAATAAAAATGTATCAACTATCGCATTGATTTTCAATAATTTTCAATGAAAAGGGAACATATTGATGGTGTTTTAGCAAAAGTCGTAACCCACATTTGCAAAATTTTACAGAAGCGAAAAAAGTTGTTGACCAGTTAAATTTGCTCGCTGCCATTAAATTGTATGGTTTTATATCCCCTCTTTTTAATCAATATTATTTTATCGATACCTCAATTTAAAAAATATACTTCTAAAAGAAAACTATAATTTTGTAAAAACGCAAATAGAGTCAGTGGTTTACGACCTTTTGCCAGAAAACCATCAGAACCATTTGTAAGATTTAGTAAGTTTTGACTTGAGCTAAATTAAAAAAATTTAGTATTCGACACAATTCAAATTTTTTGCTCTTATTTACTATCTCATTATTTCTTAGATTTAATATCAAACCAGTACACTCAATTTTTGCTTGATCTGTTTTCATTGAACACAGCAGAACTAAAAGATTGCTGAGATCTTTCTCATTGATAACACTAGAACAAGGGAATCGAGAACAAGATTTTTTTATCGACTCAAGATCTTTCAAGAATTCATCAGCAGCTACAAATTTGTGTATTCTTCCATATTTAGCGAATGTAAATCCCATTCCTGTTGCGGGGCCGCGGTGGCCCGGTTGGAAGAGTAACGGACTAGCAACCGAAGGGTTGCGAGTTCGAATCCAGCCAAACACCGTCGTGTACAAAGGGGGCTGGTGCACGTTAAATCTGTCGTGGCCTCAAATGTCCTCACGTTGGCGTGGTGTGGAAGTTTGGAGAGTGGGGTGCCAGCTCAGGTGTTGCCTCGTCATCTGACCATGGTTCAAAATTACGTGGTGTTGTCCTCGGATCTTTCCCTTTGGGATTGATCCCGGACCGTCACCAATAGCCCATTGTGTTGCTCCAGTGTGACGTTAATTGAAATACCCCCCCCCCATTCCTGTTGCGTTATGGAGGACTCCGTTTTGAATTATCTGTTTTTGTGTCCACTCCGCGATTTATTGAAGAGCTCTAATTATTAAACTAAAATTGTGTATTGCAAAAAAAAACTTTGCATCGCATTAATTGTTATGGCACTTTTTAGAAAAGCGAAGACCAAAAAATACTAAAATAGGAAACTGAAATGGAGTTTCCATGGTTTGCAATTATGGAATGTCTTGAAAATAGAAACGATTCAATTGTCATTGATTTTCAATATTCTGTGATAAAAGCAGACATGAAAGGTTTAAAAAATTTCGGCTCGTGCAAAATTAAAAAATTGTGTCTTCGCCAATATTCAAATTCCTGCGCTTATTTATTAACTCAATATTTGTCAGATTTAATGTTAAACTGGTACACTCAATTCTTGCTTCATCTTTTTTCCATCGCAACACAACAAAACTAAAAGATCGTCGAAACCTTTTTCCTCAGATTTAACAAAAGAATAGACTGGAATTTTTTTGTCGAGTCAAGTGCGAAGAGGATCGTTCAAGAATTCACCAGCAGCTGCAAATTTGTGTATTCGTCCATATTTAGCGAATGTAGTTCCCATGTAACGGGAGTCCTGTTGCATTATGGATGACTCCTCTTTGAATTTTCCGTTCTTGTATCCACACCGCGATTTATTGAAGAGCTTAAGATATTTCATATGCGTATTCAAATGAGATGCCGAGCATCGAAATGGATAAATTAAATAACGATCGGGCGTTTATTCTTTCTATTTTCGTGAGACTCAGTTTTTCTGACGGATTGAGCTTGGAAATTGGATTTCTCATTTCGGATTTTCTTAATTGAAAAAAATCGAATGCAGTAAAACGGTGAAGGTTGAAAGTTCAAATCTCTTTAGAAGTTTTGAAGTGAATAGTGTTCAGTACTCACAACTTACTCTCAACTTTTACAACTTTCGTAGTGTAAGAAAAGAAGTTGTGTCCTGGAGCAGGTTACGATGGTGAATAGTGTGGAAAAAGCGTTAGAACGCAACTTCTCCAAACATTGCGCATTTTTGTGGACAAGAAAAAGGGATATATCGAGGTTCGAAATAACCTTGTTTATTTGAAATAAAACTGCACAGATTATACATTAGATTATGCGTTTCTTATTTAAAATTATGTCAAACTACTAATTAAATAAAAAATAGATGGTAAAACCTTTTTAAATAATACGGTAGAATACAAGAAACAGAAATTCTTTCTGATCCTTATCTGAATTTTTCCTTGCAGATATTCTCAGTCAAAACTACTGATTGTTATGAAGGTCAATGGGATAACCACTACGATGTAGAAATGATAGGTGTGTAATCACATCCTGGCTTATTGGACCGAAATATTTTGTATATCTTATGAATAAATTCAATGCTGATATCATCTCATTTTTATGGTTTTCTCAAAATGACGAATAAAGTGGACGGTCTTTTCCGAAACTTAGTCAGGGTTCGATTATGTGGAGCCGCCGTGGCTCAGTGGGTTTGTCCACTGCGCTAGCAGCCTGCAAGTTATAGCGATGCAGGTTCGATTAATGTCAGATTAGCTTCCTCCCTGGGTGTTGTCCTACTTTTAGCTTTTACCCTCCCTCGTGGATTGCTTGACTTGTCTGTCTTGTGTTTGACCGAGACAGACAACGTCAAGTATGACCTTTGGTCCATAAAACCCAAAACAACCAACCAATCTCCCTGGGTGTATTTCTTCTGTGTTAGTAACAGCTTTCATTGTGTGTGTCCATTTACTTGACTTTGTTTGGCCCTGCTTGGCCAAATATGATCGTTGCGTCATAAGGCCCAACCAACCAGGATTGGTCTGTCTATCCTGGTACTCGTCCCGAAATGTAGTAGATGAGTGCCATGTTTGAGCAGGTGAAACAGTAGCCTTATGTTTTAACTTTACTTCTGTTTTACATTCAGACACTATTTTTGTGGAATAAATTAAAATACAACTATTGCTTGGTTGTCATTGCTTACATTTAAAAGAAATATCACTATTCCAAAAACTTCCTCCTTGTTACTTAAGTGATTCTGGTGGATGATGTACATGTATTGAGATAACTTCAATCACAAGAGATAATCGCTGGAGACGCCAGTCATTGTGTGTTTACCTATGGTATAGACTGTTATATCTCGTGTGACATCGGTTATCGTAACAAGTGGCCGTATCGTAAATTAACAAACATTTACTTTTGTTTTCTTGCCTATTATGCCTGCTGCTTAGAACAGGGGTCAGTAACAATTAGATTCTGCGGATCATTAAACGCACCTAGTTTCGTCTAATCGGTCGTGAATAACGGTGAGAAGACACGTTTGCATTAAAAACTACAGAATCGTATTAACAGAAAATTCTAAAGGAATTTATTTAAATATAGTGTTAGAACGGCGTGGAGCGTATCGGTGCCGTTTTCAGGTTGGACTCAGCTGTGCAAGCAAAACACCATCGAACATTGGAGCAAAGAGTACTTGTGGAATAGAATAAGGTCCATCTTCCCAAAAGATTCTTCCCCACAGTGCAATTGAGGTTGATGAAAAACCGTCATTTTTCATCAGATTGTCTATTAACGTATTCAATAATTTGGGAATATAATTGTGGGGATTGTTTAACGGATATCTCCACAGATTTCGATGTCCTCTAGTGACTAGTGCAAGTGTGGAAACGGCAGAGAGGACACAATCCATTTGCTCTTTGACTCTGGACATTGGACCAAGAATTCTTAAAAAAGAGTTGCAAAATTTTCCAATCCCAAGTCCCTTCGAACTTGGCTAGGTCAAATGAAACTTTAGTCACGTTTTGCAAATTTGTATACATTTCTATACATAATCATGCTTTGTTTCTTTGTTGTACTTTAAATCTGATTTTGCATTTTATTCTACTTAGGTACTAGACCCTGTGCTGGTACTCTGGTACACGGGGAGAAACTTTTGTTCATAAATAAATAAACATTTAACTATATTGTTTTTAGTATTCGGTCCTTTAGAGAAACCGAGTCGTGCAGATGCTGGCTACGGTCAATGGCCCAAGAATAAATTGGGCCGTATTGGTGAAAGAAAGCGCAAGGATTTTTCAAGACGATCATTTACCACATAACAAAACAAAACGCGATGTTAATTTTTATTGTACTACAATTTTAATGATAACAGTTGACAATGGAGTAAAAATGAATTTATAGTTACAGGTAGTTTTGGAACTCGGAATGGTTTCTATATCTAGTCATTCTTTTTTAAAACAAACAATTGCTTAAGACATTAGAATTATTATACAAACTTGGTATTTTCATTGAATCGGAAAGGGATGAATAATCTGCTCTGCACAAAAAATAAGTTCAAAGTGTTCTGGTACTCAAAACATTTTTTAAATATCTTAAAATCAACAAATTTTAAAAAAGGGAGAGGTTTTAGATCCGATTTCGTGGGAGTGATACACACTTTATTTAACACAAATTAACTTTGCTAGTTGAAAACATTTAAAGTTCCCAAAAGTGATGAAAGATGTAAGCTTCACAGTAAGGATAACAGGATTCTTTTCCTTTTGATAATCTGGCTGCACTGCTTTTACATAACATTGATGTTACACTATTATCCAATGATGAAAGGTATTTTTGTACCTCATTTTCTGTTTCAAAATCCTTTACTGCAATGGGAGAAATGGATGACCAGCAAAGAATTCAATTTGGAAGAAACCACCCCTAATAGCCTGTGCTTTAGTATCTTCCTGATATGGTTAATATACTTGAGCACCTATAAATATTTATACTGCTAGACATTCCCTCCAAATTGCTCGCGCTATCTTTCCCACCTGCGTTTCCCACAGCAAAAAATGTGAGTGGGAAAAGTATTTCTCCAATGTCACTATCAATCTCTTCTCATAAGACTAATATTTCGTACACCACCCAACACACCCTGAGGCCGAAATGAGTCACGTGACCAAACATCGCTGCCTCCATTTGTACGTTAAGCACGTGGTGGGAACTGCCACCTTCTCTGTCCCCCAAAACCGGATTGCTGTATTTTTTATTATTATAACTTTTGAATGAAGAACCTGAGATTCTTTCCTTTCCCTCTTCCCCACTGCCTCATTACTGAGAGGAGAGTGCATACGGCGTTTGAGGACGGGGAAAATATGCCAAAGCCAAGGCTGATGTTTCCTCTGACCTTTTGCTTTATTTGCTTCTTTTCAATATAGCCTACTGGTCCTTTTTTTCCTCTCGGTTCTCTGCCAGCGTTAATCGTTGTTACTTTATGTGGAACATAGCTGGGAGACATGGTTTGCCATTATTTCGGTGTTCCCTCGTCCCTCTTGGCTTGGCAGAGGAGTGCAGTGTTTTAGGGTCGAGTCTGGGTATGTAATAGAATTTGGAATGTAGGTCTGGGTTCAAATTTGTCTGTTGGGAGGTCTGAGCGGATCCCGAGGGCTTATTTTACCTGGGCTTACCGTAATTATTTTCGCATCAAACGGACGACTTGGAGTGTTCTCGACTTGCCTGAAGTAAAACGTGCAATTTATTTCAGTAGAAAAGTATTAAATACTTCTTTTTCGAATGCACGATAGAAATAAGAAATGGTAAAACCAAAGCAATGAGTTTTTCTTTTGTTAAAAATTTTAAGTTTGAAATTTGATCCCCCTCTCTCTACCCTGTGAACTCAAATTCAGCCATACTTCAGAAGGAAGTATCTCTAAGTTTGGACTTCTGGAGTTCATGATTGGTTCGATTCTTCCTTTATGTATTTTTCTCTTCCGTATCAGTAAAGCTTTCATTGTGTGCATTCACTTGACGTTGATTGATGCAGCTTGATCATATATGGCCCTTGATCCGTACTAACCAACCATCGAATTCATGATAGTTACATGCTGCGCATTTAAGTACTTGATAACTTATAAGAAAAGAAATCAGTATATGTTGAAAGGTAGTTTCTTTTTGTGCAATATTTTAACAATAGTTAACCCTGAAGACCAAATTTGGAGACTTGACTAGAACGGCAGAATTGATGTTCAATGCGAGGTTCATGAAATTTTATAAAGCTTGATTCAGAAATTTGCCACCCACTTTAAATTCCAATGTAGAAATTCTGCTTGGTTCAAGATTACCTTAGTTTTTCATGTTGATTATGTTTGAATTCTGTATCATAGGACACAAGATCTGAACCCCTTGAAGAAACCTTAACCCGACACAATGGGAATCTTAAAATTGGGGGGGGGGGAAACCTGATCTTGCATTTACTTGGGTTTACCATAACTATTTTCGTATCAAATGGTGAGGACCTAAGGATTTTCGTCTCTGAAAACTGCAATTTTCAGAATAATTTTGGCATTAATATTTCACTTTTTCGGAGAACACAAGATGAAGATGGAAGTTACTCATAAAAACAAGATGAATGCTGTACCTTTTGTTAAAAAATTGTTTTTGAAATTTAATTTCCACATGAAACTTAAATGAACATTAACATTAATTTATCAATCATGTCTTTTACTTGAATAACGGGTGATACTATTAAACGAAAACATGATTACTCAACAAGCAATTAGTGAGAATTCCAATCGGTTGAAGACGTACATAAGTTTAATTTTTGAATTTATTCTATTAGTTGTGCGGTAGCTAATCATTTTTGTGGCGATAGAATTGCATGTCTATTCTCTATGATGAATGGAGTCAATAAACATTTCTTTGCTTCAAATATCCTTTCCAGCCAGCTCAGAAATATTTTTGGTCGGAAAATCCTTGGGTTTACAATACCTTCATTTCAAATATGAATCCTTTATGGATTAATTTATTTGCATATACCTGATATTATTTCCGTTTATCTTATTAAATTCAGTTGCTGAAAAACTTATAAATGGAATGGAATTTATAAACGAGATACATTTGTTTGCGAAACCTTTCTATTTTTTGTTGTATAGCATATTCCTCGAGAAATTATCGAATTAAGTTTCTTGTGCCTGGTTGGAAACCGAAAACAAAAGTAAATAAATCCGTTTTTATTATCTTTTAGTTTTAGCTTCCTTTTTTGTGGCGTGGGTTTCGTTGCGTTTTCCTCCACGGGATTGTGCTGCTAAGCCTGAAGCTTATATTTTTGCCATCTCATCTGATATAATCGCAGGGATTAAGTTTTAAACGAGGGTTGGGTGGTGAAACTTTCATAATCTTCACGTTCTTCGGTTTGTTGGAGTATTAGTTCCAGATATCCTATCATGTAAATCTTCTCAAGTGAAGAAAATCGCAAGCCCCCAAAGCTGATTTCAGAAAAGTTTTTTTTCCTTTCGAGGTTTTCCCAAACAACACTGAGTATAATCCTTTACAACCGCAAGTTACATTCAACGAAGATAGCTAGTTATAGGTAAATAAATGGCATTATAAGATAATGGTTTATTTTCAAGTAAATTACCTACAATTTATGTCAAAGCATCACGAATACAATAATTACAACTAAAAAATTGAAGACGACTTTGAACCATTTTTAAAAACGTATGGAAACCAACTGGAAAAATGTTAAACATTTATTCTTTGTTTCTTCGAGGAACATTTATTTCACTGCTTGTCACATTTTAACTGTTTGTTTTGATTTTTAAAACTTGTTTTAAGTTTGCTTGGTTTGATTAGGGCAAACGTCCCATTCAAATCTTTTAACATTTTAAATTTCATTGATGTTTAAAAATCTATCTTTCATGTTTAATATAGGCACCATGTTGTCAAGTAACCTGTTTTAATCACCAATTTATTAATTTATTATTTTCACTTTTCTTGTTATTGATCACCGTGTTTAATCCCAGTATTGAGACATGTTGCCATGTTTTAACTTTACTAGATTTTACTC
The DNA here is from genome assembly GCA_933210815.1 of Meta bourneti. Taxonomy (NCBI): domain Eukaryota; kingdom Metazoa; phylum Arthropoda; class Arachnida; order Araneae; family Tetragnathidae; genus Meta; species Meta bourneti. The sequence continues at coordinate 54,021,155 of OW119928.1, forward strand.
AGATTTTTAACAAAGTTTCTTAGTTTTTGTCATTGCCGCAGCTTGACCAATTCTGACTTTTACTATACGAAAAGTACACAAACCATGTTAAAGACATTAGTTTTTGCTCCAAAATAGTCGTTTCGTGAAAAGAAAATGTGTATTTTATAGATAAATGTTTAAAAAACACTTTTAATTCAAATTCCTACCAAAAACTTTCGAGTTGCAGGCGGCGCAGGTTCGATTCCTGTCAGGTGCATTCCTGCATGGGTGTATTTCTCTCTTCTGTGTCAGTAAAGCTTCCATTGTGTCTAATACTTGATGTTGTATGCCTCGTGTCTGACACAGCATGACCAAATATGGCCCTTTCGCCGTAAAACCAATCAACCGACCAAAAACTAGACAAAATGAAAATGTTTACCGATACTGCATTTGGCTCAATTTTATGATTTCACTGACTTACTGAGACCAAAGGGACACTTCTATTGAACTATTAGTATAGCGATTTTCAACCGATGTGCCGCAAGAACGGCAGTGGTGTGACTTTGACAAGAGTATGCTCAAAAGACAAGAGTATGTTTAAAATTAATATAAAGTAATACTCGTATAAATAATTTTGCGTACTACTTTTAATTACAAAAATAAATTGATTCAAAAAGATAAAAAACACTTTGGATCAAAAGGGATAAATAATTAATATTTGCTTTCTTACATCAAGCAAAATTTTCCAATTTTTTGTCAGATCTGCAAAAATAGTATATTCTTTGGTGTACCGCACCTGCGAGTTGTAGGCGGTGCATGTTCGATTCCTCCCTTATATTTCTCTTGTGTCAGTAAAACGTTCTTTGTGTCTTGTTTTTGTTTTTGGCGCAACGGCCAAATATGACCCTTTCGCCATAAAACCAAACTAACCATCTTTGGCAGGATTTTAGTAATTAGTTTGTTTCACGATATTGAAAAGGTTGGAAATCGCTGACTTTGTTGAGACTGCGAAGTCTCTAAATTGAGATTCTGTCAATCCTAAAGATGTTTATGCATTAATGTACTATGACGGTTGCTGGAAAAGAGTTAAGAATCTCACAAAAGGTAATATATTTTCACAATAGAGCCATTTAATATTCTCTAATAAAATGTCACTTTTTTCCCTGGTGAATAATCTCCGACCTCAGATTTTTGCCTGGCGTGTTGCAATTCGTTGCTGTCATCCTACTCTCTTTTGTTTCAGAAGAAATAATTGCAAGCAGCTGGGTCTACTTTTTGTATTCCATTCCCATCGCTCGTTGGATATGCCGTAAAAGTCGGATTAGAACAGCTGCCGGCTTAAATTTCTTTTTCTGCCGCAAAATGAATGGCGTTTTTAGTTTTGATGTTTGCTATTTATCGTTTCGTTTCCGCTCATTCAGATTGGGTGCTTTTTCTACCACTCAAACGGTTGTGAATGTCGTAGCGTATTGCATGTGACGCTTATATTGATAAATTTATCTGTAAATCTAAACACGATTAAATAATCTATCCCTTGGGACAGAAGTTTTGAAGCTGTCGTTGCCCCATAGGGGTCATGGATCTTCCGGCTGAATGTTTGACTGCTCTTTGATAACCTCTGGTTTGCAAATAGTATTAGGTACTCCGTGGTAAAAAAAGAAAAATAATAAATCCTTTGCTCTGCTGAGAGTATTTTTATTTGACTGAAACTAATGTCGTTTTGGGATTGATATCGATCTGTACAAACCGTGATGAATAATGGTCTCATCGCCAGCCTTCAGAAATTGAAGAGGACTTGGAACAGATAAAGGGATGAAATATGGGGTGATGCTTCGATTGTGGTGAGGAAAGGAAATAAGTTACCATTCTGGGTGGAAATCATACTCACGTCTACGCTTCTGACTAATAAATATTGCATTTTACAAGAATTTTTTGCTTTTATTCACGAACGTTACTAGTTATTTACGTTTTTTAAATTATATATTACAATTTTTGAGGCAACTAATTGAAACACTATTTAATTTAAATGCGCAATAAATTTAAATACAATTTTATCGCAAAGGAGCCGATGTAGCTTTATCCATTTATTCTTCGGCTTCTGACAAAAGTAATATATTACAGGACAAATGAAAGCGACATCTCACCCTCGCTTCACATTAGAAGCAGCAGTTTATTTTGTAAATTTGGAAAATTGATCAAAACTCACTTTCAGTTATGTTTGTTATTCTTACGTCTCCAGTTTCAAATCTGTGCGTTGTATGTGGTGCAGCTTCGGTTCCTGGAACTTACCCTGGGTGTATTTCTCTTCTGTGTCGGAAAAATTTTCTTGTATGTGTTATGTCTATTACTTGACGTTGTTTGTCATCTGTTTGGGACAGCTTGGCCAAATATTGGTCCTTGCGTCATAAAGCTCAATCCAATCAACCAATTTAAAAAAAGTAACAACTTTTTAGTTACTTCATAATTGGTAAGCAGAAAAATCTTGAAGTTCACTGATTTATCATTAACTACCATATAACAAAAGCAAGACATTGCAAAACAAATGCAAATTCCTTTTTTTTTTGCTGCAACTAAAGCAAATTTTGAATATCGTGTGAGAAGAGGCAAATGACCTGAGGGATATATTTCTGTAAAGGTGTGATATTTCGTCAATGGCGATAGTCGAAGGTGTTTATTTCTTCTCCAACTCGTTATCACTTGCTATTCGCCTTCGGAAAAGACAAACTCGGAGTCAGAATCCGAGCAGACTCTAATCGTGGAAGCAGTTTATGTTTAACCTAGTGACGGATAGACTCGTTCAAAACGAAGTGACTCAAAAGACACCCCGCCAGAGACGGACTATATACGGTATTCCTAATTTAACTTGGCTGGTATACTGCTATTGGAGGGCCTCACAAATCATAATCTACCCGATCCCCTCAAAACATACCCGAGATCCTACACCTGGGCTTGATTCAGTTCGACCTGAAGCATACCTATAAGCGTAAGGTAAAACGATGCCAAGCAATCTAAAGTTTGTTTTCTGCTTCCTTCCCCTAAAGGAGAATTCGGCGATCCATCATCGTCGAACGAAATCATGTTGAAGGGAAGCATACCATGACGTCGTGGCCAGTTAGTTGAGTTTAATGGTACAAGGCCCGTATTTGGCCAGACAATGTCAAGTAATGGACTTGCACAAGGAAAGTTTTACTGACACAAGAGAGAAATACACCAGGAGCGAAATACACAACTCAGGTACCTAGCGCAGTGGGCACATTCACTGAGCCACGACGGCCCCATCTTCACAACCGGCTAGTGATGCCTAAATTTAATTTTCATATGCTGTGGAAAGACTCTTGTTTGTGCTTGTCGGGTACTGCGAGAACGAATTGGGGTTGGTTGAGATTTTATGGCACAAGGGGCCATACTTGGTCTAGCTGCTCCAAACACAATACAACAACAAGTAATTGTGAAAAGAAAGGAAAAGGAGGGAGAGGAGAATGATCATTTTGGGGGTCCTGGAGTCACGACCCCCGTGTTTATCGGAAGTAGTAAACCCTATGGGAAAAGATCCCTAGTGTACCTCGGGTTCTGAATGTCCCGGGGACTTTCTGATTATCCGTAGTGATTTTAATTAGCCGGCTAAGGGAGTAGACCCTTAATTAAGGAGCAACGTCATAATTCCATAGGCGATTTGCCGTTGGGATAGACCAAAAATGGAGCAACCATCAACTAAATTATCGAAATATGAAAAATAATGAATGATTTCCTCTGAAAGCAAAATTCCATCAATCACTGAAATTGTGATGTCTGTTGCTATGTTTATTTACTCCCCTTGGGTACGTGCAAGGTAAGGCTTCGGTGACGATTGGATGTATATGCTCATATCTCCAATCGAGTTGTCACGGTTCGAAGCTCCGGAAAAATTGTAGGTCCCTTCCTTTTCCGGTCATTCAATCGCTTGCCTTGCGTACACACAGTATACTCTAGACTGTCACCGAAAAGGTTAAAGAAGTAAAAACTTCAATAGATAGTTTCATGGAAGTAATCCTTCTTTCGCTAAAAAACGTTCTTAATACCTGTATTACACTTTATGGAAATTTCAGACAGATCGGAGAAGCTCGCTGCATGCTTTAGTCTGCTCTTATTTCAGATTTTCAGAATTGTTCCTCCGCAGTATGTCAATCGGTGGCTTTCAATCCTTTGGAAAAATGACCCCAATTTCGTGAATGCTGATGATCGTGACCGACTTCCCCTGAAACATTCATCATTTTAAATCGTGAATTTAAACACGTATCATGTACAAATTGAGGCACATCGTTAATCAAACTGAAAGGCATCGCACCTTCAGGAAAGTGATACAAAAAATATTTTACATGAGACTTGGAAGATTGAAAGTTTTTAAAGCAAAATTTATTTATAGTTTGAAATTGCAGAATTCGTTCATGTGTTTTTTAAAGTTCGTATGATATTAGCTGTTTGATTTCTTCGTTTGCTCGTTGATTTTTGCTCGTTTGTTGATTGGAATAATTGTCATTTCTCGAGGAAATGAGATTTTCAATTCTACGATAACTTCCGATTCCATATATTGTGCAGTTACTCGATAGCTACACTATATGGAATCGGTTTGCCATCTCTTGTGCACCGTTTATGAAAACCATCATTCTTTTAGTATTTATACACGGGCTTCTACATCTGCAGTGGAGGCCCCAGTATCAGGTTGGATGATTGACCCCTTATTAAACTAACCTACTGAGGAACGTTCTCGCATTTTCAGAAGAGTGCAGATCCCTGCTTGATTTCAAACTAGATTTGGTTTTGACCAATAGAAAGTTTCCTATGATTCTTTTAACCAATAGATGTGAGTTTTTAGTCATTAGATGTGTTATAAAGTAAAAGCAATGCTACTTTTCTCTGAAGTCTCAACACTCAGGCGTGGCCGTGGCTCTGGGCAAACCTGTAGGCGGCGCAGGTTCCATTCATCCCTGGGTATGTTTCTCTCTTCTGTGTCAGTAAAGCTTCCCTCGTATGTGAATGTCCATTTAGTGTTTCTGTTTGACGTAGCTTGAATAAATATGGCCCCTTGCACCTTAAAACCAAACCCAATCAATAAACCTAACATTTAAAGTTTTAAAACGCCAAGTACTGAATATGCCACCTTTCTGGTATCGTGGTTCTAGTGTTTGCCACCCAACCGAATCCCGAATTCGAGCTCATGGATGTTGGAGTGGTTGGTCGCTGTTAGCAACGGTGGCTCATAAATAACCCCCAGTTTACCCGTTCAAGTGGTCCCACTGGTCGAGCATTGAAAAAGTACCAATTATTTAACTTGCATATATGTATATTATACTTGTAAGCTTCAATATAAATATAATAAAGATATTTATAAATTTTCAACTTGTGAAACTTTTCTGTACTGTGCAGTCTGTTTTCTATTTCCCAGCCTCATGTTATAGTTCCGTGGTATCTGCAGCCTCCCATGTGAGGCCCTGATTCCTATAACACTTATCGCGATACTTTTAAATCCTCTCATCAGGGCATCTACGCCATTGCATTGATTTCTACGAATTTAGGATCAAAATATCCAATACGAGACTGAAAAGACAAATTCGTAAGGCGATTGATCTCAAGTCCATGCAGCTGTTGGTTCAGTGACCGCCGTAGTCTTAACACCACATAAAAATACACTCTTCCGTGTTTCTTCTGTTTTTCTTAGATATTCTTTTCCAACGAAAAGCGACGTGATCATCCATTGAATTTATTATTTATGTATTGCGTCGGTCTCGAGACACCGCATGCAATGAGTCTTCATCATTTCAGCTGGGTACTTTCTATCAAAGATAGTTTTTATCGGCTACAGAGTTTGGTATAGTAATTGTTAGTACGTAACGTATTTCTTAGTTTGATGATTGTCATAGCTTTGTATCATACCGTTGGTTCGTTTTGAATCGAGCCAACGGTATAGTTTTCTGACACATCAAGATCGACAGTATCAAGATCGTTGACAAATATTTTTACATTTTAGAAGCACAAGATAGGAAAGTAAGCGCTACGATGAGGGAATAATTCAGAAATAAGTATTTGTAATTTTGATGCAAGATATTGCATTTGGTTCTGGGCTTTATATAAATCCTATAACAAGAGGGACCAACCTTTTGGGTGTCATTGAGTGAAGAAAAATGTCTTGGGCCTCATAAAATATAAATAGAAAATATCCTTTATTTTGTTTCTTTTATCATAACATTAAAAAGTGGCAATAAACATAAAACTAGAGGGATATTTGACCATGTTTTTGTGAAACTAATACTTTAATGTCTGGTTTGGTTAAAGTGCTTGCAATTCTTAGTGAGTACTCAAGGTGCTCATCACAAAATATTGATCTAATTTTACTCATGTGCTTCATCCTTGGAAATAGTTATTCAGTAATGTACATACTAACAAAACGCGATATGAATTAGGCATGATTGAAGAGATATTTTTCTCTGGGAAGATTAATTAGCCTTCGAGTTATGAGAGAAAAATAGCGCTAAAAGTCACATAATGTTTACAATTTTGTGATCTTGTAGGGTCTCATTTTTCGCTGTTCATGACAACACCCCTGCCCTATAGCATAACCCAATAGTTTTAGTAGGAAAATATTTTCAAAATTTTCAATGCACTTTGAAGTGCACGACTAAGTTCACTTAGAGTGCATTTTTTGAATAGCACTCTATGTTGAGGTTTTATGATATGAACTGTTCGTCAATTACTGATTTGTCTAGCCATACTGAGGGCGAATGTAATTTTTAAAAGTTTTCGAAATTCAGTTAAATTTTTCAGAAATGTATTCACAATCTGATTACATTTATTAAATTTCAAAATGAAATGACAACACTACAAATTAAGATATTTTCACACTAAAACGAATCTTTGGAATCTAGTATAGGCTGTGAGGATTCATTGACAGACCCTCAATTATCCCTCCCAAAGGCAAACCCGCCGACAGGTCGTAAAAAAGCCGGACAATACATTTCCATCTCTCTGGCGCCAGACGGTCGGGACTTGGATCGAAGAGGACAAAAGGAGATTCGTTCCGTAAAAGAGCCCAGGTGTTTAGGAGTGCACCTGCCAGGTGATTAAGTCCACCTGCTAGGTAATCAAGCCACCTGCGCTAAGTAGCTGATCCCATTTTACGTCAGAGAGTCTCTACCGAATCAGCAACCTCAAAAATGAGCAAAGTAAAAACGAACCAATTAAAAGTAAGAACCAATCAAGAACGAACGAATCGGGAACCACCAGCGAACAAAGGCTGGGAGGTTTCAAAAGGAAAAGTAGGGAGTCGAATCGTCAGTTCTTGCCTGTGATCTCGTTCGAGAGGCTTAACTCAGCGACCCTTCGAGCGGTCACTCCTTTGGGAGAAAATACATTTTTTTGAAGACGGTTCTCTCAACCTGAGAGGACGCGTTCTTGTAGCCGGCGTAGGCTACCCATCTCGAGTCTTGTTTGTTTCCCGAGCTAACGTCTTAGCTCAGTGACCCTTTGAGCGGTCAACCCCATTAAGGAGCTCTTAATAATTTGGAAGACGGTTCTCTCACCCTGAGAGGACGCGTTCTTGTAGCCTGGCGTAGGCTGCCTATCTCGAGTTCCTGCTTATTTCTCGTTCGAGACTTGAACCAGCGACCCCAGCGGAGCCGTGCCTGTCTTGTGCCGATCCGACGACCCCAGCGGAGCCGTGCCTGTCTTGTGCCGATCCGACGACCCCAGCGGAGCCGTGCTGTCTTGTACTGACCCGACGACCCCAGTGGAGCCGATCCCTGATTGTGCCGAACCGACGACCTGCGGAGAGTTCGGTACCGACTTCTCGTCCGGCAGTGAACCTGCCTTGTCCTGTCGTCCAGTGAGGATCCAGTGCTGATCTGGTGAAATCGTCACCCGACGAGTAGAGTTTCATCTAGAGACTGTTGAGATACCTTTCTCCAACTCAGAGACTTTCGTACGTCCTGAGATTTCGACACCCTGTCGCATCCAGTTAGCAGAGGCGTGAAAGTGTCGTGTAAATAGATTCTAATTAGTCAAGACATTGTTTTAAATAAAATTATCGTTTGTTATTTAAGCTAGACTGTTCTCTGTAGATTTGAATCTACCACGCTACTCAGAGAATCACTACAGTCTACTTAAATTATTGGTGGCAGCAGGTGGGATTGTTAGCCATTAAATAAAAAATTGGCAACCACACCTTTTGCGTAGTAAGCCCACCCAGGATTTATTACGTGAGGACATCCAGTCCAGAGGCAAACTCAAGAAGAGTTGTGAAGTGAGAAAAAGCAGAACCATCCAGAACTGCTACAACGTGAAGGACATCCTGTCCAGTGTTGAAAAAGTGTTAGTGTGCCAGTGAAAGAAAAAAAAACGAACGCCCGTCTGACATCCCAACAGAGGCAGAGCAGAGACCTGTCGCAAAAGCAGAGCCAGTCGTCAGACAAGGTAAGCTTGGCATTTCTTTAGAGGCAATTTAATAGATTATTGTTTTAAATTGTTGAGAAAAAAAACTGTTGTGAAGAGTGTTTAAATTTTTAAATTGATTTAATTGTGGAATCCATTCTAAAGAAATTCTGATTACTAGTGTATGCAAATTCGCGGAAACGTTAGGATTTAATAATTGCAGTAAATTTGTAGTGAAGATTTGGAAATTGTCAGTTTAGCAATTGCTCGAATAAGTTCCAGGGCTGTGGATGATCTTGTACCTTTAGCACATAGTTAAATTAACTTAGATTGTGAAGTATCTACGCAATTGTGAACTACCTAGTCAAGTTGAATGAAATTTAGTGAACTTGTAGTAGAGATTATTATTGTGTATTATTTTAAGTAAAAATATTTTAATATTGCATGAGTCTGGAAAATAGTTAAGGCTTAGGAAATTGACTGCATTGTGTATTATTATTTTATGTGTGTATTGTTATTTGAAAATTGAAGTTCAGAATAGTTGGTGATTGAATTTTGTAATTGTGTCACTGGGAAAATTTAGTGTAGAACCATGGCGTTTTTAACTAAGCAGAAAAAGGTAGACTTGCAGAAATTAGCATACGAGTTTAATGTTGAGTTTGGTTCCGACGATCGAATCATCGATCTAGCAAGGAAAATACAGGGATGCAATGATTTTAGCGAGGAGAGCGCTAAAGATATGATAGTTAATATCATAGAAGAGAGGAAATTGGCCGAGGCTAGAGAAGAGAGGGAATTGGCTAAGGAAGAGGAAAAATTAGCTAAGGAAGAGGAAAAATTAGCTGCGGAAAGGGCTTTCGAACTAGAGAAGCTAAGATTACAACAATCGGGAGAAGTAAATAGTTTAAGTTCGTCTAGCCATGATAGCGGGAAACCGTCTAAAAACATTAAATCAGTCATGCAAAAGTTTGATGCTGACAAAATAGATATGGCCTTGTTCTTAACTCTTTTTGAACGCCAGAGTAGAAAATTAAAAATCGAGTATGACGAATTGGTCTCACAGCTGCTTAGTCTGTTGCCGATTGAAATCGCGGAGATTATTATTCGTGAACCCGAGGAATTGAGTGATGATTATGATCATGTAAAGTCCGTACTTCTCGCTAGATTCAAGCTTAGCGCAGAATCCTTTAGATGCAAATTTCAAACGCATCAGAGACAAAATGGCTCTTTATGGAAGGACATGATCTTCGAACTAAGAAGCTATCTAGAAGGGTGGCTTAGCGGAATCCAAGTTGAGGATTTTGATTCTCTTAAGAATCTGATGATCGCTGATCAAATGAAAAGAAGGGTACCGGCCGACATAAAGGACCACTTTATTGATCAATGGGGCGAGTTGACCGAACCGAGCGCATTGGCTGAGAAGCTAGACGCGTACGAGTCAACCCGTCGAGTCAAGAAACAGGTGTTCTCCAAACTACCGGAGAAAAGGGCTCTCGACCGCCCAAAACCTATTGAAAAGCCGAATCAGGGAAAGAAATTCGGGGGGGAGAAAAATCACGGAAAGGACTGGAGATCGGGAAGTAAGGGAACCAACACAGAATGGCGGACAAGGGAATTTGAGAAACGTAGTGGCCCCGTTTGTTTTAATTGTAACTTACCTGGTCATATACGCCCTCAATGCCCCGAGTTAAAGAAAGTAGCGGAACCCTTAAATAATCTTGCTACGAGCGCAAATTTTGCTCCCTCATTTGAGCCTTATTTAAGCAAGGCCAAAATAAATGATGTTGACATGGTATTGCTGCGTGATTCAGGAACAACCATTGACCTGGGACCCCTAGACTTGGTGAAACCTGAGGATTTTACAGGCGAGCACATTTGGGTTAAGCAACCTCTGGACAACCACTTCAAGTGCCTACCTTTGGCAAGAATTAAAATCGAAAGTCCAGAACTCGGCGTAATTAGAACTAAGGCAGCAATTGTAGGTAAATCCGTCGAAATGCGACATTACCTCTTAGGAAATTCCACCCAGGAATTAATTGAATCGCAGAGAGTAAAACCAGAACTGGTAAACGCGATTATGACTAGGAGTCAAACCAAACGTCTGAGCCCTGAACAGACTGTAGTTGAGGAAAACCAGACAGAAATAGATCCACTTGAGGTAACGGAACCTGAAAATGAACTAGAGGACGAAAATTTGGGGATAGAGTTACCACCCTTACAGGAAAATTCGGAAATCGAATTAGTAGGCATTCACGCTGAAACTTTTGCCAAGGAACAGCAGAATTGTCCCGAACTCAAATCTATTTGGGATAAGGTCAGGCAAAATAAAACGAGTGAGTTCGTGATTGAAAAAGAGCTACTCTTTAGGCAGTCTAAGGATCATCGAGGCGAAGAGCGGAGGCAGCTATTAATACCCGCTATATATAAAAATAAAATTTTAAGCCTTTGTCATGATGGGTTCGGATCCCACATGGGCAATACGAAAACTAAAGATAAGCTGTTGCGCTATTATTTCTGGCCCCAGTGTATTAAGGAGATCGAGGAATATGTGAAATCGTGCGATGCTTGTCAGAAAGTCGGGAAATCCTCGGAACAAAAGAGAGCGCCCCTTAAGTTAGTGCCCGTGATCACCGAAGTGTTCGCGAAGATGAATATAGACATTGTGGGTCCCTTGCCAATATCACCGAAAGGGAACAAATATCTCCTGACGGCTATTTGCCTTGCTTCCAAATACCCGGAAGCTATTCCTTTATCAGCAGTGAACTCAGAAACCGTCACTGATGCCTTGCTTGCTATCTTTAGTAGAATAGGTTTCCCCAAAGAACTACAACTGGACAATGCTACGTATTTCACTAGCAACCTCACAACTACCTTCTTTGAGAGGTTTGGGATTAAGGTGGTGCGTAGTTCGATCTATCATCCGCAAACGAACCCGGTGGAACGGTTCCACCGGACCCTAAAGAGACTTTTGAAAGCGATGTGCCTGGAGCTAAAAGAAAATTGGGAGGACGTACTTCCATCGGCTCTCTTGGCTTTGCGGAACGTAACCCACGCGTCAACCGGTTTTAGCCCCGCAGAGCTAATTTACGGGAAGAATTTGAGAATGCCCGAATCCATTTTATTTGACAAATGGTGCCAAAGTCCCCCATGTGAAGACATTGTCACGGAGTACGTATTCCAGTTGATAAATCGATTGCGACGGTGTCAACAGGTAGCCACCGCAACCGAAACGGACGCAAAAGTTAAAAGGAAGTCGTACTACGACAAAGGATCGGTGAAGCGCGAGTTTAAAGTAGGCGATCGCGTCTTAGTATTGTCATCTTGCCAACAAACAAAATTCGCCGTAAAATGGGTTGGTCCGGGAACTATAGAGAAACAGCTTTCGGAGACCAATTACGTTGTTAAGATGCCAGGGAAGGTAGAGAAGGTACGAGTGTACCACATTAACTTATTAAAGCCATACCACCAGCGGATGGAAAGCGTAAATGTTTTGATGAGCGAAGTATTCTCTCACGACACCGTAGAATCTGATTTGGATATTCAGTATCCTATCGCAGATCCGAATATTTTTGATTTCGGAGAGGTAGTGAAAAACAGTAAATTGGAAGAGCGATGCACGCAGGATCAAATCAATGAACTTGGGAAATTGTTAAAATCCCATAGGCAATTATTTTCAAATGATCCCGGTAGGACGAATCTTATCGAACATGATATCGATTTAATTAGTGACAAACCCATTAGATCGAAACCCTACCGCACCTCTCCTAGACAAACGGAAATCCTCAAGTCAGAAATTAAGAGGATGTTGGATTTAAAAATCATTGAGATCGGGGAGTCCGATTACACTTCCCCTATGATTTTAGTAGAGAGTCCAGGACGTGACCCTCGCCCTTGTGTCGATTATCGTCGATTAAATTCCATCATTAGGACGGAATATTATCCACTGCCTAATATGGACGAGCGAATCGAACAAGTGGCAGCCGCAAAATATATAACGGTCATAGATCTGACCAAGGGATATTGGCAGATACCCTTGAGTCTTAAGGCACAAAGATTGGCCGCTTTCGTGACTCCATTCGGGTCATATAGACCACTAGTTCTTCCGTTCGGACTAGTAAACGCGCCATATTGCTTCTCAAAATTCATGGCTCAACTCTTACAAGGGTTAGATGAATTTTGTGTACCCTACTTAGACGATGTAGCTATATTTTCGCAAACTTGGGAGGAACACATCAAACATCTCGATGTGGTTCTTAAGAAAATCACGTATGCGAAATTAACAATTAAACCTGCCAAATGCAAGTTCGCACAGAGCAGTGTCAAATATTTGGGACATATGGTAGGGAGTGGATGTAGAACTCCGACTGAGGCGAAAATCCAAGCGGTAGTTGATTTCCCCACACCCAGGAATAAAACACAGATCAGACAATTTTTAGGTTTGAGTGGATATTACGCCCGGTATATCCAAAATTATGCCATAATAGCCGAGCCATTAACGAGGGCATTAAAAGGAAAGAATAGAAGGGAGGAGGTAGAGTGGTCCACGGAATGCGACTCAGCTTTCCGAGAGCTGAAAACGAAACTCACTGAGAAGCCGGTGTTGTACGCCCCAGACTTCTCAAAGGAATTTATCCTCCAAACTGACGCTTCCAACCAAGGAATCGGGGTAATCATGGCACAAAAAGGGCCAGATAAAGTTGATCACCCGATATTATATTTAAGCCGGAAGTTTACCGACACAGAAAAGGAATTCTGCACTACCGAAAAAGAATGCGCAGGCATTATTTACGCAATTAAAAAGCTGCGGCATTACTTGGACGGACAACGCTTCACTATTGAAACGGACCACAATCCGTTAGTATTTTTAAAGAATAACTCCGGGAATAACCCGAGATTGATGAGGTGGGCGTTGGCTTTACAGCCCTTCAATTACCAGATCATCCATAGGGCTGGGAAGGACAACCAACATGCAGATTGTCTGAGCAGAATGCTGTCGGAAAATTAAATAATACCAAAAGTACCGATTTAAATTGTACATAAACCCCAGTATTTGATTGAACTTATGTGATAAAATATAATTGTATCACAAGAGTAGGATGTAAGAGTATTGTAAATAGTAGATGTAACTTGAAATTTAAGTGTTGAAATCATGTTAAAATTTTGTATATAAATTCTTAAAATTGTTGCCTCTAATGATGTGTCGAGTTGCCATGTCTAACCCTTGCCTTATAGATTTTGCCATACCACAAAATCTTTCTTAGGGGGGAGGGGTTGTGAGGATTCATTGACAGACCCTCAATTATCCCTCCCAAAGGCAAACCCGCCGACAGGTCGTAAAAAAGCCGGACAATACATTTCCATCTCTCTGGCGCCAGACGGTCGGGACTTGGATCGAAGAGGACAAAAGGAGATTCGTTCCGTAAAAGAGCCCAGGTGTTTAGGAGTGCACCTGCCAGGTGATTAAGTCCACCTGCTAGGTAATCAAGCCACCTGCGCTAAGTAGCTGATCCCATTTTACGTCAGAGAGTCTCTACCGAATCAGCAACCTCAAAAATGAGCAAAGTAAAAACGAACCAATTAAAAGTAAGAACCAATCAAGAACGAACGAATCGGGAACCACCAGCGAACAAAGGCTGGGAGGTTTCAAAAGGAAAAGTAGGGAGTCGAATCGTCAGTTCTTGCCTGTGATCTCGTTCGAGAGGCTTAACTCAGCGACCCTTCGAGCGGTCACTCCTTTGGGAGAAAATACATTTTTTTGAAGACGGTTCTCTCAACCTGAGAGGACGCGTTCTTGTAGCCGGCGTAGGCTACCCATCTCGAGTCTTGTTTGTTTCCCGAGCTAACGTCTTAGCTCAGTGACCCTTTGAGCGGTCAACCCCATTAAGGAGCTCTTAATAATTTGGAAGACGGTTCTCTCACCCTGAGAGGACGCGTTCTTGTAGCCTGGCGTAGGCTGCCTATCTCGAGTTCCTGCTTATTTCTCGTTCGAGACTTGAACCAGCGACCCCAGCGGAGCCGTGCCTGTCTTGTGCCGATCCGACGACCCCAGCGGAGCCGTGCTGTCTTGTACTGACCCGACGACCCCAGTGGAGCCGATCCCTGATTGTGCCGAACCGACGACCTGCGGAGAGTTCGGTACCGACTTCTCGTCCGGCAGTGAACCTGCCTTGTCCTGTCGTCCAGTGAGGATCCAGTGCTGATCTGGTGAAATCGTCACCCGACGAGTAGAGTTTCATCTAGAGACTGTTGAGATACCTTTCTCCAACTCAGAGACTTTCGTACGTCCTGAGATTTCGACACCCTGTCGCATCCAGTTAGCAGAGGCGTGAAAGTGTCGTGTAAATAGATTCTAATTAGTCAAGACATTGTTTTAAATAAAATTATCGTTTGTTATTTAAGCTAGACTGTTCTCTGTAGATTTGAATCTACCACGCTACTCAGAGAATCACTACAAGGCCTACATATCAGCACATCAATGGGATAATGATCAATGAAACTGTTGGAACAAACTCATTTTGAAAATTTAAATCTGGGCACGTTTTTATTTAATGCTTTGTTCAAGCTGCAGTTCACAGACAAGGACGCTTAAATGTATCATATTGTACCTCGTTTTTTCGTTTCCTTGTCATCTGTTCTCTTTATGTATTCGCACTCAACAGTTAACAAAGAAACTTTTCCTTCCAAGTGACCTTCGGTGTCACATCATCTTGTGAGGTATCCGTTTCCACAAAGCGTAGGTAGAGAATAAGAGTTAACTTATTTGTTTCACACCGCTTCAGCTTTCGAACTCTTTCAGCTAGTATTCAGATATTTTCTCGTGACATTATGATAAAAAATATCGCGGTTTCGGGAAATTTCGTTTATTGTATTGTTTGCTTTTCTTTATTACAGTGGGTTTGCGGAACACT
Organism: Meta bourneti; assembly: GCA_933210815.1. Lineage (NCBI taxonomy): Eukaryota > Metazoa > Arthropoda > Arachnida > Araneae > Tetragnathidae > Meta > Meta bourneti. The sequence goes on from OW119928.1 coordinate 54,036,424, forward strand.
TTTTTCTTTGAGAGTGTTGGAGACTGAAAAATTAGAATAGAACTCCGGGAAACACAGTAATAAGCCACAATGAAAATTCCGTAATGGGAAAAAATAAAAAAATAAATATTCAAGAGGATCAAAAGAAAATCTTGTTTAAATAAGTGCTTAATACTAAAAAGTTTAAGATAACATTTCTTGAATATTGGATAAATTATTATAGTTTTGTCCACCTAATTTTTAGCCGACCAATCGGCGCTGGCTTCTAGATCGAAAGCTTCCTGGTTCGAATCCGGAATAAGGCATGGATGCTTATCTCCGTCTGGAGTGAATGTGTGACCTCTATAAACGGACTGTCTTGAATGTATGATATGTATGTGAGGTGTAACGCGAACCCACTCCCGTTGTGACTAACGTTCAATTGTTCAATTGGCTGAGCATTGAAGGAAAATTATAATTTTGGAATTTTTTGAAACTTAAAAAATTGCTTGAAACTCATAATTTTTGTACTATTTATTCTTTTGGTGCTAAGATAAGTTGGGTGTTATTTAGTTTTGTTATTAAGTATATTAGAAATCTAGTGTTGCTTTTTGTACATTTTTTGTTCTATTTCATTGCATTTTTTAGCTTATAATTTTTCAGGAGGGAAATTTTTTAACTAAAAGTTTATAAAAGTATTCTGCTTGCTAAAAATTCTTTTGTGTGAAATTTTTGTGATTGAAAACCTTCGAGCTTGAAAGGGATCTCAAAAAAATTTCCTTCAAGACAATTATGTTTTTTGGTATTGTTAAAATTCATGGTAATGATGATTAAGGTAATTATTGTCCTCAGAATTTAATTATAATTGCATACTCAGTTAATTAGAGTATAAAAAGCAATTTGTAAAATGGATGTGGAGTCAAGTACATAAATTAGCAAAAAAGTCTCGTGAATTTTAATGAACCAGTACTCAGCTATGCGAAAGCCGTACTCAACACGAAAAAGGATACCCGTTCTTTGAATGCCCATTAGCATAAATTTATATAACTTTTGAAAACATTTCGAACCGTCGAAAAAGTTAAGAAGTTTTATTGATTTGTAGTCCTTTTTCTGTTAAGTATTAAAACTTTTGTGAAGCATACACTTTATAAAATTTACTACTTCTCAAGAATAGAAATTATTGCTACATATACCCTGCATTTTTAATCAAATGATTTGTGTGAATAACTGTTTTTAAATTTGCCTATACTATGAAAATGGGTCTTTTTTCTGTCCTTTTAAAATTGTTTAGTTACTAATAAACTTAATAAAATGGAAAGTACTGAAATCTTTAAGGGGACAATGTACTTTCAAAATAAACTTCTGCAGTTATCCGATTGTTATGAAATTTGAACAGACTGTTAATATTTTTGTACTAAAAGCCATATATCAAGTTTGGTCGAAAAATATTTAATTGTGCGGAAGTTATTACATAAATCGTGGTATTTTTCTGATAAATTAAGAAAAATTTATAGGTTTCATGCGCCTTAATTTTCCATGCATTGCCAAAATTTTAATTCGTATAATAGTTTGTATGCATATAAATCAAATTGATGTCATTTGGTAACTCTCACTCAATTGTAAAGTAACAATTTTGTACTGGAACACCTAAAATTTGGCGAAAAAGCACACGTTAAGCAACATTTCAAACGAAAATTTCAAAATTTGGAAGCATGATAAATTCCTCATTTGCACAGCAAATTGCAAAAAAGTATCCCAAAAAAATTTCAAGGAAATTAATTAAAACCTGATGCACAAGGAACATTTTGAAATCAGAATGTTAAAAAAATTGTAGGAGAAAATGCGTTTTTGTAGGTTTTATGTTGTCTGTAACACCGTCGAAAATTATCGTAATTAAAAATTTCTTTTTGCTATCCAGAGTTTTACATCAATTAATTTTTAACGCTAAAATTTAAAAAATTGATTTTTCAATCGATTTTGATGCTTTTGAAAGTCCACTGTTCCCCTTAATAAGAATGCAAATGTGAAAAGTTCCTACTTTATCTTTGACAAATTCTGCATGAATGAATGTCCAGTTCTTATTCAACTCAGTCTATTGCAACAGCTTTAATTGGCAACTTTTACTGACTGTATTCAAATTCGACTTCAGAAGTCATTGTTTTTTGTTATGCAACCTTCAGTTTTTGGAGTAGGATCCGCTAGACTTGCATGCTATTGAACACTACGTGGGTGTTCGGGTATTTTGAGCAATCCTTCATCCCCAGATTGCCTAATCATTTTGTTAACCACAATCGTCTGAGTGATGTAATAGCTATTAATAGTTTACGAGCGCTTGTCAATGTTTCTATTTTTCATCCTTTTCTATGATGATAATTCATGATTGATCATTCATGAAATGATTCGTATCGCCATTTACCTGCTCAGACCGGAAGGGCCGCATTGTTTTATTTTTGCGTTAGACGAATTTCGTCTTGTTTACAATTGAAGAATTGTTTTTATTTGCGTTCTTGAAAATTGGTGGTAATGAAAACGATGGTAGTTAACTCTCATTTTTATGAATCCCTCGAGGCAAGGGAAAGAGCTTATAAAACAGTTCGTTAAAAAGAACTATTGAACTTTTGAAAATACTTCAAAAAGGCAGTATCTCTAATAAGTCCTATAAGTATTTTCGTTATAAAATTATGCATACAATTAATAACCTATATATATTGCACTAACGCAACCTGGCACAGAAACCGTCATCCTTTGTATATTAACGAATGTAAACAAATGGATATAGACCATATACAATCACACACAATCGCTCATAATTTTGTCGATTCGTTTAAAGGTACTTGATTTGAGCCATGGAGCGAAAAATGCTGTTAAAAATACTCGAAAGAGCTGCTGCTCCAATGAAATTCATCAACCCTCTGATGACTGAAGGCAATGAGGAATCTGGAAGATAGAAATCAGCGCAGAAAAGAAAGTGTGAGCTAATGAGAAAATAAGTTTAGATGTTAAGATACCGAATCGCCTTTCAAGTAAATGGGGATGTAATTTAAGTGGACACCCAGAAGCTAATTGTGGTAACATGGCTGATGTGTGAACTTTTTGCCACGCACTATTGGAAATACGAATTAACCCCAATAAGAAGTATACGAAATGCTGTTAATATCTGACTGTTTTTATTTGGAGGTATGGAATGTGTGTATCAATGCTTATATCGATGAGAAACCGATTTAAATAAGACATGACAAGTGAGCAACGACATCGACATCAATTGATGCAAGTAGAAATTTCAGCGCAAATGTTATGTGCTCGGATCTTCTCTTAGTTAATAGAAATTATTAAACTAACTTAAGAAATGACTACTTGCTATTTTAACACAAAGCATAAAACTATTACTTATACATTAAAAATTCCAGACATCTTTAGTGAAGAAAAACATTTAAAAAGCCCTACATGTGTCACTATTGGAATAAATAAATTTTGTTAGTTTTGAAAATTCGTTTCAAAATTTTCAGAATATATTGCTCTGGGCGGGTAGGTTCCCATCACTCATCGTTACCATAGCAACTTGCATAATTTACCCATGATTGCTTGTAATAAGAGACCGTGTTTTTGTTGTGACCGAAAGCTCTTTTTTATTTCCTAAGATAATTCCTCCCCATTCGATTAATTCGTAAAAGAAATATTCCAATACCTTTTTTGTTCGGAAATGGAATAAAAATTTACGTTTGTTCTATATCTGGGAGGGACGATCACAGTTCGTGAAATCACGAGTTCGTTAAAAGCTTAATCTGCATAAATTGGTAGCAAATTAAAAATAATTCTTGAAAGATGAAATCAATAGCAATCAGTCTTCAATTAAATAAAGATTAATTTTCAATTAATAAACAGCAAAACATCTTAAGGTGATAGGTCTTTGCTGTTATGGTTGTTTTTATGTGTAAAGAATTTGATTTGTGATTAAAAGCATGTATATAGAATACAAGACTGCTTATTCACTTTGGTTCCTTTCTCGGTTATTTTTATTTCTTGAAAAAAAATTTTGAATTATTTTTAATCTACAGTTTACTTCCCGCATTGATTCGTACCGATTCTATTCCGGGTGACCCTTTCTGATCGTTTTCCAATTAAATTTATTTATTATTATTTGGCAATGAACTTTTTGATGATAAATTTAATCTGATTTTTAATTTGAACGTTGAACTGAACAGGATCCGGTCACTCACACGTATGGATTTGGAAAAAGGTCGAATTCACGCTTGTAGTTTTATAGAAACTGAATAATTTATTGAAAGACAGATCAACGGGTTCAAATTTCAAATAAAAATGAGAAATATAATACATTACAGCATTTTACGTTTTTTGCAAAAAATGAAAAACGTAATAGACTAAATTAAAAAAAAGAAATTTTAAATTTTGTTCTGTATTGGTATAAGAGTATTTTCAGTGTGGTCAAACAAACCAGACAAAATGGGAACATTTTACTTCCGCTGCTCTAATGCTCTCACACGGTGCATATCGGGGTTACCTTAAAATAAAGTTTATCGCCGTTTTCGCGACATTTGGCGGAAATTTACTTGGCGCTGACCAATCAACTATCATTTTTGGAATTTATTGTCGGAGTGCTGAAATCGTATTCGAAAACAAGCTGTGCCGCCAAGTCTGGGATACGTAGAATAAACACGTCCCGCCGCTGAAACACTATTGCCATTTGCATTTTGACAGAAAATGCCTCTCATAGTGAAAGTTTACCGAAATAGGTTTATCTACAAAAATGCGAATTGGTAAGTATAGCACAGAAATAGTTTAATCAAATGGGAGGTATACTAGAAAAATTAAAAGTTGTCCCAGTGCCGTTCAGATTTAAGTTATGCTTTCTGTATTACGCAGTTCCATCACTATCTTTTGCCAATAATACTTTTATATGCGAACAACCCTTACATTGTGCGCAAGGTGGTTGATCTGACTAAAAAGCTTGTTTGATATAATGCCCTTTGACTCGTCCATTGGTTCCTTTTATTTCTTTGAAAGAATTTAATTTGTGCCCGACTTAACCATCCGATTAGTGTAATGTTGCTTAATTAAGCAATATACTACGCTAATTGGAAATTCCCTTGCGAGATTTCTGATTAGTGAAGTATTGCTTTTACTCCACAACACACTTAATGGATAAATAATTACATCTACTGGTTGAAAGAATCCATGGATTTTTTAACCTTTTGAAAGATTCTCTTGTTTCTTTCCCCTTAGAATAGAATCCCCTTTGGAAATGTTCCATTGTTTCTTTTCTTGGAATAAGATTCTTTAGATTGTATTACTCACTTCCATAGCAAAGAATCCTTTGGAAATATTCTATTGTTCACTTCGTTGGAATAGAATCCCTTGGAAATATTCTATGCTGTTCACTTCGTTGGAATATAATCCTTTGGAAAGATTCTATTGGTCAAGAAGGTCCAAATTGGTTAGAAGTCATGCAATGCTACAGGTTGCAAGGTGAAATTATTTATTTGAACCTTTCAGAGGGTTAAAGCAGCGATCATAGATTAAAACAAAACGCGTCGCTTTGATAAATAGAACTATAGGAACTGGTTAAACGAGAAATTATTTTTGTTTCATCCTTTGGAAAAACACGACCATTGCGAAATATGAACCGTGTAATCCGGCCTTAAATCATAATCAGGACTTCAGAAGCATCATTATCCTCAAATTGCCTCTATGATTGAATGTGAGAGAAGTTTTATTTCGCGCAAACACTTTCTTGCCTATTTTTATTTTGTATATTCCTCTCATCTAATTCAAAATTTGCTTTTTGTTAGATTATGCTTTCATATCTTTGCTGTTTTATCAAAATCGCGATTGAATGTCAATCTCGATGTTTCGGCTTTCTCAAAGAAGCATACTCACGGCCCTTTTTTCTTAATACTTAACAGCCACATTTAATTTAGCAACGGAGTGTCAAAAACAATCCTGCAAAGTGATTTATCCCTGATGAAATTTATGACCAAATCTTTTTTACTTCATGCATTTTTATGATACGATTTGTGTTGATTCTCACAAACTGAAAAGGAGAAAAACATTACCGAATTTCACGATCGCGAGGATAAGGGTTTAAAGGGATATAACCTCAGAGTAAACTAATAAGTTAGAATTAACTATGACCATTTCGATTGCTATAAACTGACCGATAGCAAAGTTGACCATCTTGATGTGACCATGATAGTTGAGTTTGCTTTGTTTTAGTCCTATCGAAATAGGCAGTCTTTCATTGACGAATTAACCATTCTGAAATGTTCTGCTAATTTAAGGCTTCGATTAATTGTCGTGTTTATTAACGTAGTCTCCTCTTTATGTATCCTATTTAATACCTTCCTTATTCTATTCAACGTTTGTCCGATTGTGGAGATTGCGCCATAAAACCTTAACTAACCAACCATATTATTCAATATCAATAAAATAAAAGTATGAGAGCATTCTGCATTTTTAACCTTTCTTGTGGTATTTTTTAAACCTGAGAATAGCAAATTGTCGGCTTACGAGCGAAACACTGGCAAAATTTTCAGCTATGAGTTTTAGATTTTCTAGACCAGAATGATCTTGAGCCCAGTGAATCCGTCGTCATTTTTTGTTTGCATGAAGGTTGCATTTCTCCTTTCAAAACACAAATAAATGAATAAATGTACATTATTTATAATTTTATGAATAAGAGTTACTATAGCAGTACAAAATCATAACGGAAGTATTTTTCTCGGAATAATTGAATTGAGTAAATACGAAGTACATGATAAACAATTGTCAAAATTATAAAAATCACAATTTTCACGTTTCTTGAAAATTTAAATCCCCACCCCACGTTTTCTAAGAACTATGTGTTTAGACTTAGTGTTTCACTTGCAAGCCGACGAAATATAAAATAATCAGTCTAAATAAAAATTCAGTATAATGTATAGAATAATTCTCAAGTTTTCAACACAATTTGCAATCGAAGCGCCATTGTAAAATGCATCAGGAAGTATTTCTTAATCTTTTTACTGTACACATTTTATTTAGTGTTTCATAACGAAACAGTAGCGATTTCTTGAAACTTGCTGTTATAAAGTGCATAATTTAGCGTTGTATATAGTACATAATTTCATTGAAAATTTTAATAGTTCCAATACAATATTTTTAGAGTAAACATTCACTCAGGCACGTAAAATTACACTTCCTAATGTCTTCGTCAGAGAAGTAACTAGTATCAGTTTATTCAACAGATGCTAGGAAGATCTTGGAAGAGCCAATGCAATAAACTAATATTTCAAAGCCAAATGAATATGAGAGATTCGTAAATGTGTCTTCGCTGCCTGGGACTCAAGTCATTGGTATATGTGTATAATGAAACTCGAAAAAGAGCATCCAACAAGATAGAAAGTTAACAAATTCTATCTTCATATTTAATCTAAACTTTCTCTCTTCTCTTTCTAGTAGTTTATTAGAAATATATATTAGATGGAACCACCTCATTTCCTCAGATCTGGTTCCAAAGGAACGACAACATCCCGAATTTTCTAAACATCGTTCTTTTAATTAGGAAGACGCCAACACGGCATGCCTGTCCCTTCGCTCTTAATTAGATTTATGCTGCATTTAACTTTTCAATCTCAATATCAGATCCAAAGAGCTTATTCGAATCTGCTTTCTATGCTACTCGGCTTCTTAGCCGGAGGGCAGAACTCGATATGCCTTTGCTGCGGGCTTTGTTCCAAGAGAACAAAGACGACTTGTCGAGGTTCCTGTTATGAAAGTCAAAACGGTGTATTAATCGGAGTTTAATGATTAAGAGGACCCGTCTGAATTACGCACCACGAGACTTGCATCCGAGGTCGAATTAATTTAACATTTAATAGGACAAGTCGCAATAAGGGATTCGCCCTCTTCAGATTGTTTCGTTTCAGTTTCGCGTGCGTTTGATATCAGATTGCGAGACCTTTTTAGAACATACAGTCGTATTTCTAAATAGGCTGCAGTTTGAAGTTTCAAGCATGAGGGCGGCAAATTGATGTTTTCTTTTGTAGCCGAATAACAAATATGTTAAAAATAATTTTAAATCCTCATCTGAATTTGTTTTAAAATTAGTGGCAGATAGTGATGGTTCTCTGATCAATTGTTATTTTCATGGTAAGTTAAAATAGCTCCTGTGTAGGTATGCATGTTTTGTCTACTAGATTTAATCTTAATGGTCATTTACATCTGAACGAGAAAGACGAGTTTTTTTATAAAAAGTAACGATTTGCGGCAGGTCTGAAACAAAACAATTTGCGGCAAAGTAAATGATTCTATGACATTGAGTTCTAATGCGGAAGAAAAACTTTTATTCTTTTAGTTGACAATTCTTTCCTGTTTTCAAGAGCGGTATTGCTATCAACCACCATCCCAACGAGGATGGTATCCTAGTAGTAATTTGGGAGATCATTTGACCGATTGTCATCAAGATCTGATCAAAATCTAATAGTTGCGCGCACCATTACCTTTGTGATGACATTCAATATTTAGTCAACTCTTGCTGCAGACCTGGATGGTCTGACTATTACCCCACCCATTACAGAATCAAAACAACAATGACCTATTATGTCCAAATGGTATCTTCAAAACATTCCGTAAAATGTTGAGTCATTTCGCATTGGGTAAACTCATTCATATATCTTCCTCAATACGACTCAATTACCATCCGTTTCCTTTCGGGAGTTGTAGGTAATGAACCCGAGTCTGTCTTGGCAGTGCCTACATTTCAAAGCAGATATCGCCTCAATCTGCACAAGTCATGACCAGACCCTCCATTTACTCCAAGATATTTGTTTCAACTCTTTAAATACTGGAGGTTTAAATAAAAATGTTTAACTGGCATTATCTCAGCCTTGACATTCAACCTGCCGAGCCGACGTTACAAAGTGCGGCTCCCAATTCGATCAATCTCTGAGGGGCACCCAAAATATTGCAAAGGAAACATTTGAATTGAGTTATGCTTTTTGAAGTGTATTTATTGAGTGGTTTACAGCATACATTTTTAAAGTAAAAATAATCGTTCAAGTGTTTCGTTAAATAATTTAGGAATCAAATTATTAATAAATGAAGCTTTTCAAAATCCCATTCATGGCAGGACCCCTCGGACTGTGGGGTCCCATTCAGAAGAATATGCTTTGGACCAGCCCTGTCAACCTGTGTGCTCAACACAGTCAAGACTAACACTCAGCCTCAATGGAACCATCTAGTATGATGGCTTATATCCAGAAGCGAAGCTAGACTTTGGGGACCTAGGACAAATGAGGCTGATGTTGGCCTCTGTAAAACAAAATTTACTATTTAAAAAGATAAAGTGAATAGTTAAAGTAATTAGTGTGTAAAATGTACTAATTACTAAATATATTTTTATAAAATTACTGTTCCCGATATTAATTTTTGGTTACAATTTTTATTGAATACGCATGAAATCTAGTTAAAGGCAGATCTTCTATAATGGCTCCTGTTGATGGATCTCGCTCCCGGGATTCTCAAGCGATCTTTTTCTGCTTTCATCCCCACTACTCCCCGGAGAACTACTCCCCTATCCCTCTTTTTACTTGACGTTGTCTTGTTCGGAGCAGCTTAGCCAAATATGGCCCTAGCGAAATAAAACCTTACAATCAAACAATAACCAACCAGTTGATGGATTTCAAAAACGGAAGGACAGCGCCCTTTTTTTGTCTGTGTTCTCCAGATATTTGTGAGAAGAGAATTTTAGTGATTTGTCGATTCACTCTTAATAGAAATGCGAATGCAGTGGGCTACATGAAAAGTAATGCGTAGACAGATACATGAAAGGAAGGATTGACTTTTAAATGATGTATGGGCGAAGATGGAGTGCATGAAAGCATTCACTTCACCTGCACAGCAATGGAATATACCTGTGACAAGGATAAAATTGTGTAAAATTAAAAAACATTTTTTCAAGAAAACTAGGAACGCAGTATCCCGGTCGAAGGAGTAGCGGACTAGAAACCGGAGGGTTGCGAGTTCGAAACTCGATCCAAACAAAGATCGTCGTGTACATGAGAGCTGGTGCACGCTAAATATGTCGTGACCTTAAATGTCCTCATGTTTGCTTGGTGTGGAAGTTTGGAGAGTGGGGTGCCAACTCAGGTGTGACCGCGTCATCTGACAATGGTTCAAAACGAAGTGTTGTCCTCGGTTCTTCCCTTCGGGATTGATCCCGGACCGTAGCCAATGGCCTGCTGTGTTGTTCCATTGCGATGGTAATTCAACTACCAACCAACCAAGAAACACTACAAAATGTTAAAATAAATATTTTTGAAATGCCTCCCCTTTAGACATCGGCACTGGCGCTCCTGTAGCCCTCCTTTATCTACGCTACTGCCTGCACCACTCACTCCTGCTACGTCTGTGACTTTGATTTCTATTATGACATGTATATGAAGCAATTGTGAACAGTTTGGACAAAAGTTTGTACCACTTTAGACATTGGCGCTCGAGGCCGCCGCCCCGTAGTCCTCTACTACGCCACTGCTTGCAGCACTCACTTCTGCGACTTTGATTTCTGTTACTATGACATGTATATGAAGCAACTGGGAACTGAGTTTGCACAATAGTTTTCCAAAGTTGCCCTCGCTGTGTTGGGCAAATTCATTTGCGGTCCTTCTTCCTCAATAGCCATCGCGTTTTCCTTTCTGGGATTGCAGATATAATGAGCCCGAGTCGGTCTTGTTTGCACTGGCAGTGCCTCCATTCCAGACCGGGTGTCTTCTCAGTTCTGCAATACAATCGTGACCATTTGCGAGGGAATGACGAATCCTGTCGGAAGTCGTGGGATGACACCGCACACCTTCCTTAGTCCGGATGCATTAATGAGGAACTGCGATGCCCAACGGAACAAATGACGCAATCGATTAGTTCGGGGAAACGCCTTTACGCGAGAAACGGAACCCATTCGAATTCTTGACTTCATTGTGTTGAAGTCGCTCCGAGAATGTGACGTGCCGTGTGCGTTATCTTTCATCGTGGTCCTTGCAGATATTTGGCCTTGAATGCGGAAGTTTCGTGAATACTTTTGGAATGCGAATGACTCGATTTTGTAAGTTTCTAAATTTGAGTTTGGGGAGTGCGACGGTATAGAAAAATTACATGCGATGTGTTTAAATATATTATTCAGATTTGAAGCATCGAACTCGGTTTAAATTTTATGGAAAAACCCCATAACAGTAATTCTATAATATTGAAAGGGTTTATTATTCAATTAGAACGATATTTATTAATATTTATGAAACCGTTACTATCAATGCTTATTGTGTTTGTGATTTCCTTTCGTTGAAGGAATGATGACGTTGGTAGGGTGTGCTATTTATTACATTACATTTCGATTATCATAGTATTACTTGACATTGTATGTCTTATGTTTGGCCAAAAATGTGGCCCTTGCACCATAAAACCGAAAACCAACCAACTACCGATTATCATAGTTTGTGGAATTTTTTTATACACTTCCATTACAAATCAAATAAGGAACTCAGGTCTCATACATGGTGCATGTTCGCCTTTATATTTCACTAACGTACGGGGCTCAAAAGTCGACAGTATTGTATATTAACGAATGGCAACAAACGAATATAAACAATGTAAAATCAACCACTACGGGATTTTGCCGCTTGATTTAAATATACTTGATTTGGGCTACAGAGCTGCATAAAACTACTAAAACTACGAAAGAACTCGTCGCTCTAATGAAACTCTCCAGCCTTCTGGCAGAAGGCAATGAGAAATCTGAAGGATAGAAATCAGCTTAGGAATGAAAATGTAAGCAAACGTGAAAACAGATTTCGAGTTTAAAAATACCAGCTTATTGAATGTGATGCAATTAGAAGCTAATTGTTTTGACATGACTGAGGTGTACAGATTTTGCCATGCGTTTTTACTGGAAGTAAGAATAATGAAGGCCAGTGAGAAGTATACGAAATTCTACTTTATATTTGGTAAATTTTTTATTTCATTTGGAAGTAATGGAATGGGCATATCGATGCATATATATATTCATTGTAAAAGCATTTAAACATGGTATGAAATATGAGGAATGCCACTGCCAAAAATAGATATGAACAATTAAACTGTTGTGCAGAAGCGCTAGCGCGGGTCTGCTAGTTTGATATAATGAAACAGAAATTTTTATTTTTATTTATGGCAACAAAACAGCGGATCTAATCACCAGTGTGGAAAATAGAAAGCAAAACCTTTTAAAGTTTATTATAAGTAATGACGTTAATTTTGTCTTTTTATTATAAGAACAAAAATAATCTTAACGCTCGGTATTTTTAAATTACTTCTAATTTATTCATTCTTTGAAAGGGCGAACGTTTTAAATAGCCTTAATACATTTCCCCCTCTTAAAGAATGGCATAAAAGTAGAGTACGCCTTTTCAAATTTAGTTTTTTTATTTGGTTGCGCCGGGGTGCATTTTGATCATTAAATAGACCACTTCTTTAGATCTCCTATTTCCAAGAAAAGTAAACACTTTCAGTCTCTGGAAATTTAATAATACAACTAGTGTGCAGTATAAACGAATCGATTTCTCTCCCTGCATGAGGCTGTTAAAATAAATCTTCGGAGTGATAAATATCAAAGGAAAATAAATGGAAAGGGGTGAGATAGGGTTGTGCCCTGCCAAATATATAATTATTCATAATGTAGATGGTTTTTCTGTTGAATTCAAGGAGTTGTATATTTGAAGCTTTCTTTTCTAACTGCTTACTGGTACGCGTTTCCCTACACTCGAAACGAAGTGATGGAGTTTACCAACTAAGTAGATTTGCTTTTAGTCAATATCGCTGTTGGAAGAGACGGCATACACCATTCTTGTGCTCAGTGAAATGTTATTATTCTTATACAGTGAGTGATGTATTGGTGTAAGAGAGGAATGAGATTTGTTAAGGGAAATTCCAAAGAGATGGAATACTTTTTATCTTCAATTATAGTGCAATTGCAGTTGCTTTAATTCAAATTACTGGACCTTGCTGGCATAAACCCCAAACCATCCAACCTTTAATTAAAATTTAATCTCCTTCGGTTGGTCGAAATGAAATTAATTTCTGTGTACTAAACAAAAAGCTAACTTTGTTGATTCTTATGTAACGTAATTCGATGCGAACTCCTTTGTTATTACAGTAGAATCGTTATATAGTCTTGACATGTTTGAAGTTGGTAACTGAGTGGAATCCACCTTGGGGCTTACTCCTGTGGTCATCGAGGTTCATTGGACCATTAAATAGCGTATCCGCAAGTAAATTGCAACATCAATTCAACCAAATTCGATTGTGTACACTTTAGAAACAAATCGTGAGCACACGTAGAATACACTTGAATTGTTCGGAGCGTTTCGACAGCAGTTTTTGTGGTCAACACACAGGATCTCGCAGTAGACTCGCGTTGATGCATTAAGGTGTTCCCTAGTGTGTACTTTGCCTCGACGTGAGCATTTTCCTATCGTTCGGAAGATTCGACTGCGCGCTCACCGAACACTGGACTTGACTACTCAAGAGCACTCTCCGAATGCTAGGTTTGATTGTTCGAGAGCACTATGGACTCGACTGCTCGAGAGCACTCTGAACACTATGAGTCTGCCTAGCAGCCGTGTGATTATCATTATAGCTCTTGATTCAACCGACTCTGGCCAAGAAAGTTCGCTATGGTTCGGAATCCACTTTAAGCCGTTGATCCCTATCTAATCAGCCCTTGGTAGCAAAAAAACTAGAGCGACGAGACGAATCAAACTAAAATGGACATGGGATTCTGCTCGAGACGCGCCACAAGGCGACTGGACGTCTCAGTTCGCTGGTGAATACGCCACTACTGTAGACAAAGCAAATTAGCCTCATGTAGGCAACAATGAGTGTTTATTTCTTTTCAATTCATTCACAGCTCTACCTTTAACTTAAGATATCAAAGAAGTTACTGAATAAAAACAGTGTCAAAGAAGCATAGCATGTCTGATTTTTTTATAGAACAAAAATGTTCAACGAGAAGTCTAAAGAATGCATGTCGTGTCGGAAGAGTTTTTCTGTTCATTCTACAAATCACCTGGGTTCTCCTCTCCTCAAGGCGACGAGTTGAAAATGTGACGCTAGGCCAACGTCTCAATTTTATATTCCCGACGCTATTTCACGCTTCGATGGTTTTGCGCGCTCTTCAACAGAAAAGAAGTAAAACTTTTTGGCGCCTCTTGTTAGCCTTAATAATGCAGAACCTGTTTTTTCTGTCCTTTTTAAAAAACCGTTTCCTTTCCACAATGGAAAGTTTTTTACGAATGTTGGGCTGGAGAATTATATGGATGTATCTAAGTGAACACACGTACAATGCAAGCTATTTTACTCCAATCACTTTTCTGAATCGAGTTTTGAAAATAAATGTATTCCCTAATTGGTTATTTTCAAATCACATCTGAAGAATATCGATAAAGAAATGTCTTGGCTTTTTAAAGAAGCCTTTCCTGAGCTAATTTAGTTATGAATAACATCTTTTCCTTGTAATGTGATTGCTTGTTCTCTTGACTAATTGAATCTCATTTCGAAGAGAACATCTCTAAAAATTGCTGTGTTGCAAGCTGAGTTCTGCTTCACAGGACCTTTTCCCTTCAGGAAATTTCTCCGAAAAAGTGCATCAAAACTAATGTAAAATTTGAAAAACGAAATGTTTCTCATTCATTACAAATTATTTTGGAGAAAAATATAGAAAAATGAATTCAAAGAAAAAAAATCAAGAAAAAAATGCGAGAATGCATTACTATTATGCTAGACAGGGCAAAACTTTCACAATTTAGTTGTAATTCTAAGCTAGATTTTATAATGTTTATTTTTCTAATTTGATTCATGATATTCATTTCTTTAAACTTTAGTGAGGGAAAAATGGAAATTTAAATTGCAAATTAATATCGTGAGCTCTTTATGAAAAGTTTTATTTGTGAAACTAAAAATATTTGAATGATTTTAAATTACAGGAGTAACGATTTCTTAGATTCTCTTGCTTGCACGTACTTTATGCATTTGCATATGTCGGATTTAGCGACTAAACTTCATTAACTCTTCAATATAAGGACATTTCTCGCGAAAATGTTTAATTTTTTTGCTTTTGCAATCCAGTTACAATTTTTTAGCTCACAAAGATATTTAGTAAATGAGTAAAACTTAAAAATATGACTAATAAAGATTAAAAACTTGAAAAATCGTCAATGGTCATTTAAGTGGAGGAAAACATCCATCAGGATAGAAGAGAATCTTCTGACCTTTTCACTACCAGCTTGACTAAGGTTTCGTCTGTTTATCTACTGAAGATATTTATTCAAAACTCGCTACATACGTGAAGACTGCAAACCTTCAATTGCCTTGAAGATGTAAACAAATCCACATGGTTTGGAAATCGATTACATAGGACGCCGTATCTCCATTCTTTTATTTTTCTCGTCGGCCTGACCGCAATGCAGCATCAATTGACAGTGGCGGAAAAACACTGGGTACAAGCTCTGTCCAAGGTCAGTTTTGAATAAAGCTAACTATTCACGTGACCCGAACAAGAAGCGTTTTGTCTGTCTGGTGCCAACGAGGCTTTCCTCCGAAACAATAGCGGCACTGTCCACAAAAATTCAAATAACCTGCATTCAAAAATCACATTTTCCATTTGCTCGTTTCCTAACTGCATTCACGTTTCGAGCAACAGAAGGGAATCCCCCTCCAATGGCAGGTCTCCAACTAGCATAATATCATCGTAATCTTTGCATAACTTTCCCTGTTTAGATGCTATCTGGTAGACAAAACAAGCACTCGTATATGGTGGAAAATTGAGCTAATCGTTCTTGTGAGGGGAGAAGATTGCATTTCTTCGGTCCTTTCTAGTTTAAGGGACGTTTTTTCAAGTTCCACTACTTTTAATCTGGCCATTTATCTGGCACGTTTTGAAGGTCGAAGTAGTTTTCTTAGCTCATTGTACTATGTTTTTGGCAAATCAATAGCATTATCGGTATTTACCCATTTTTCCTGTTTACATCTTATTTCTTTTTTTTTTTTTAAGTTAAAATCCTGAAAGTTAGCATATGATATGCTAATAGAAGTAAGTATTTTTTGACATTCTACTTATATTTTTGCCGCCTTACATATTATTAATCAAACCGATTATATATGGACACTTTTTATTTGTGAAGTTAGGTTTCCTAGGAAGAAAAAGTAATTAAAAAAGAAATATCTCGGGGCATGAACATCAGGACTAAACTGGGCATGTAAAAGAACTAGATTCATAAGCATAGCCAGAAGGGCGAAATTCGTATCCACCCTCAGTTGCTATAACCCGAACACAATCCCCATATATCCTTGACCCTCATTAATTCTTTGGATATGTAACATAGAAAGACATTGGGCTATAATTCATGCAATTATCAATCATATTTAGGATTGACATTGCGATGTAATTTAATTTTTGTTATGTTTGATAAGTGTTCCTGTCATAAACTCAGCCATTCCAATTAATCGTTTATAGTAATGATTGTGTATGTGCAACTGTTAGTCACCGCTCTGTGAATTTCTAAATGTCAAAATCCATTTATTTATACTTGGGCTTGTCATCTGACGTGGTTCAAAATTATGAGGTGTATACTACTTTGCTCTGACTTGGTGGAACCACGATTCTGTGACAGCCTCAACATTGTATGTCAGGTTTGATTCCTCCCTGAGCGTATTTCTCTCTTCTGTGTCAGTAAAACTTTCCTTGCGTTTGCATGTCCATTACTTGACGTTGTCTGTTTTGTGTTTGGTGCAGCTTGGCCAAATGTGGCCCTTGTGCTGTAAAACACAAAAACAACCTTTTTCCCATATTTCTTTTGATTTTCGTTTTATGGCGTCAGGGCCATATTTGGTAATGCTGCGCCAAATGCAACAAAGACAACGTCAAGTAATGGACATACAGATACGAGGGAAGTTTTACTGACACAGTAGAGAAATAAACTAGGAGTAAACGAATCTGCACCGACTGCAACTCAGGTTGTTAACACAGCGGGCTTCCCTACTGAGCCACGACGACCCTCATAATTTTGAAGCCCCTCATTTGAATATTGCTGTCTCGGTGCTAATTGTAAACACCTTCCCCATGCTCTCTTTGTTTACACCCCCTTAGAGTTATCGTGAAGATAAGTTCTTTCTGGTCGTGACTATCATCATGCAAGGAGCTCTAAATCCAGCTGCTTGTAACGGGACAGATCTACGATTCGAGTAACAATTGCAAATAAATTTCCTTAATAAAATTATCTGGTTTAAATTTAGTTTTGTCTTTTAGAGTTGCATGTATACTTTGTACAAAATTGATAAACTAACTTTATCAATGAATTTCTCTTTAAATGATGATCTCTACTTATAAGCACATGGTTATCGAACTGATTCAAAATATTGTAAATTGAAGCTATGTCACATTTGCGATTTTGTAACACCATGGTGTCTCCTATTAAGTTCACGTCATTATAAATTCACTCCACGTAACCTTTTAAATGGTTTGACTCTCCCCTTCTTTTACTGTAGGAATTGAACTGCGTCAATTGAACTGAGGTGGCGTTTATTTATGCCTCGTTAACGCTTTAAATTACAGGAGATTAAAATCACTCGATGAATTAAGAATCGAACAGGATTTTGAACAATCGTGATACATGCGATGCGTGTTTATCTCTGCAGTTTTACGAACTTGTTGGGAATACTATTATACGAAGCTCTTCCCGTAAAGTTAAATGTAGATGGCGCTGGTGTTTATATGGTAGAACGTATTTCGAACGCGATGTCACTTAGCTTGTTTTTCGAATACAATTTCAGCACTTCCACAATAAAATATTCCAAAGAGTAAATTACGAATTGATGTATAAGTTGACTTATTAACTCCAATTAGATTAAATTGCAAACAGCGATTAAGAACATTTTAAGGTAACAATTAAATCAATCATGCTAGAGCATTTGGGTAGAAGCAAAATCTTCGCTTTCCGTCTGATTTGATTTTAAACTGAAAATCTATTTCATTCAATTTACCAGAGTCCACACACGTATTGAGCTGAGGACCACATTAGGATATTAAAAGTGCCACTTGGGCCAATCGAAAGAGACCTAAATTTTCTATACATATTATATATAGTTTATATAACGTTGGGAGGAATATTCTAAACAATGAACATTGCTTAGTCTGTTTTGTTTTCAGTTTAAGCTCAGGCGTTGTCTTGAATATGAATAATTTTTGTATGCTCAAATAATCCTTTTCACGTAAAAATAACAACCTTATCAATTTTCACCGTTTTGCTTCCAAGACCCGTGCCTAAACATCTTTTTAAAACAGCCACCTTTGTTTGCCTTCAACAGCTGGAAATTTTCGCTTTAAGTTTTCTATAAAATATCAATTCCTCGCTTACCTCTAGTCTTAAGATTCTTATTTCCCTTCGGGATTGATCCCGCACCGTCGCCAATACCCCGTTGTTCCAGTGCAACGTAAATTCACCAACCTACCTTAAGACTCTTATACGTTATGGGAATTTGTTTTTACCCCAAACTCTTTGTAGGAGTCGGTAAACCATGGTGGAGTTTTGTTTAGTGTAGCGTATGGGGAAAAGTGCTCTTGGGAATTTCTTCATCTCATCTACTGTGCTGTTTACTTCAGCCAAAAGTTATTTTCAATGTGTGTAGATTTTTTTCAACGGAAGCTCGTCTTTTACAAAGATGGAAATGTAAAAGAATAGTAAAAACGATGATATTTGCTTAGAGAACGGGGGAAAATTTGCAATCCCCACTTTATTTTCTCAGTTGCACATAAAAAAATACCCTCATTTCGCCACACTCCGTCTGTCGTTGTATGCTGCGTTAATTAACTACCCCCACTCCGTTTGTATGCCACCAATATGCTTCTTAAAATCTCCTGCATTGCTTTTCCGATACTCAAGGTCAAAATTACTGAAAAAACTAATAAATGGCCAGACTCAATTTTAAATGGGAAGAATTTTTTTTTGCATTTATCTTTTCTCATTAAAATTGAAATATATTTCCTCATTATATTTTCAATAACTGCGCAGAATGAATTCTTATTTTATCCTGAATTCCAACCAATCATGATAACGGTCACACAAACATAATTCGCTTTTGCTTCATAAAAAATGAGGGTTTTACAATTTTCATTTCCAATTATGTATTATCTGCATACACAATGTACTAACACGTGTCGAGAATTATTATCTCCTCGATGAAACAACAGCTATTGCGTCTTCCTCGTTCGTTTTTTAATCCACTTTTACAAGCCTGAGACCTTTCTTTTTCTCCACTCAAACGTTGTAAGTAAAGTCTTACTTCGATGAGCTAGCGCTTCGTTCCTTGCCTTGATGGTTCATTCTAAATGTTGTACCTTTTTATAGCGCGGTGGGCATGGCGCTGTGAAAGATTAGTTTCATTATTGTCCATATTCGAAAGGGATTATGTTTATGGGGTATCTGAAAGGAGAAGTGCGTTTCATGCTTCAAGGTCTGAAACCAATTTCCTTGAAATAAAATGGCGATCCATTCAGCCGGAGTTTTTGTCATTTCCCATCACTGCACAATTTGCATGGTAGGTTCGAAAGCGAGACTTAAGTGACTATTCAATGTTATAGTGTGGTTTTGTAGCTCTGGATGTTTCACAACTGCTGATGCTTTTGTTCGATAACGTGTTACAAAGAAGTTTTGAGTAAAAGTTCGCGATTTTCTTTTGGCATGTTATGTCGTAAGTTTTCTTTTGTTCTGCGATTTGAGAATTGTCTTTATTGTTCGTTTCCAATTGGTTGTCCATGAGGTTGGCTGAATACACCAGCGGCAGTTGTCGAATTTTCAAAAATTTCTTCTCGAGTGTCTTGCAACGACATTTCTCAACCTTACAATTGCGGCTTCCATATCCAATCGCCCTCTGTCACTAATTTATTTCAGTGTAAAAATTTTGAGTACTTGTTTGAAAGATTTATTTACAAGTATTACTATCACTTAAAATTTCTTCTATTGCACACAAATATTTGCAGTTCATAAATGTAGTATAATTTTACATGCAATCGGCGTTCGTTAAGGAACTCCTATTGTATTAACCCACACGATTTCATTAACTTTTTCCTCCCTTGGGGCTCGTAAAGCGAACTGTACTATAACATAGACTATATTTATAAAAACTAAACAGATTTAACAGAAAACTTTAGCGTTGTGACAATGGTTTTCTTACCAGTCATCAGTAAGGATAAAATAAATGTATCGTTAAACCAAGTTGTGCCATGTAGTTAAATCAAGACTTAAAGATAAATAATTATTTTTTGTGCAAATTACTGACAAGTCAAAAATTAAAAATTGCTGCTTAATTTAAAAGAAAACATGGTTATAAAAAACGTACTATACTTTAAAGTTAAAAGCATCTATATATCTTAAGTATCGTGTTGGTGGTAAGCTTAAGTTACCTTTCAAAAGTGGAAATATAATGTAACAAATTTATCTTTATCATTCATATTGTTTGTAATCTGCGTTTCTACAATGCAGTAATGTTTCACTGCTAAGATTAACTCGTTGCTAGGTAGCGAGACTTACAATTCCGTTTTACAACTAACTTTACTCAGTAGTTTTCTTACGATAAACACACTGGAGTCATAAGATATTTCTATTTTTTCGATGTTATCTATTCTCTACAAAAACAAGCAAAGAGGCCTTGTTTTTTGTTCCCTATAATAAAAAAGTAAGAAAACATTTCCAAGTGTGATAATGCGATACTTAACTAATCGGCTTAAAGCAATTTATCACCAAGGAATCCGAACATTTTTAATTAACATGTTTACAAATTTCTCTCGTGAGATCGTAAATATTTCATGGCATTTTTTCTGCATATTTTTAATGTTTACACCAAATACGATTCGAAAAACTTTTATTCTGCAGTTTAATTTAACCTGCTTTGCTTTTTAGTGTCAATATATTAACGAAATTACGACCAGAATAAATTGTTCCTATTTATATTCCGCGTTAAGATTTATTTTTATCGACACGGAAATTTTGTCGCATTTTTGTGTTATACTCTCACTTGGGTGAATAAAATATCCATAGTTTAATTTACCGGTGTAATAATGACTTCTATGAGAGGCACCTTTTGTCAAGCTAATGTTGGTGGCAGTAGTGTTTCTACGGTGAAACATGTTTCTTGTACGTATTTTGAATGTGATGTCGGGCCGCGGTAGCCCGGTTGGAAGAGTAACGGATTAGCAACCGGAGGATTACGAGTTCGAATCCGACCAAAGAAGTCGTGTGAAGGGGCTGTTGCATGCTAAATCTGCCGTGGCCTCAAATGTCCTCACGTGCGTGGTGTGGAAGTTTGGAGTGGGGGGGTCCCAGCTCAGGTGTTGCCTCGGTCCTCAGGTGTTGTCATCTGACCGTGGCTCAAAATTACGTGTTGTTGTTCTCGGATCTTTCCCTTTGGGATTGATTCCGGACCGTCGCCAATAGCCCATTGTGTTGCTCCAGTGCGACTTTAATTAAAATATCTACCTATTTGAATGTGATATCAGTTGGCTTGTTTTTTAATACGATTTCAGCACTTCACGAATAAAGATTCCAAAAATAAATTTCGAATAGAAAAAGAGTTGATTGGTTAACGCCGAGTAGAAGAAACGTCAAATGTTTCTAAAACGGAGATAAACCACATTTTAAGGAATGCTCGATATGTATCATGCGACAGTATTCGGAGAGAAGTAAAATCCTTGCACACCGTCTAGCTTGTTACGCTAAAAATAATTCTCAGTCTTTAGTTTTGAATTTGAATTCGCTGAATGGAAGGCAAGAAAAATGGTTTTGAAAGATCCCAAGATTGAAAAATTCCTGTTCAGAATTTAAATTTCCTTGCATACCTTTCAATAAAGTAAGTGAAGTGAAAAAGGGACGTTAGTTTCCTTAGCCGTTTAATCATTAGTAATCATTTGCGTTTATTTTTTTAGTGCGTTGTCATTTATGTTGAAAGACGTTTGATGAAATTGCTTACATTAAATCACCAGAACGCATGTAGAGCGGTAAACCAATCAATTCATGGATAATATGTAAAAACCAAGCAAACAAATTAGTTGAACTGGACTTGGATTGTTTAAAGAATATTTTTTATGGAATTTTTTCGAAAATTAATAGAAGTGGTTCATGTAGTTAATTGTAAATATTTAGTTTCTTATCTTTTGTTTTAGAGGCAATGTTTTGTTGTCCAGTGAGATTTGTTTGAAGAAAATAAATAAAACTATCCATATTGAAACAGTAAATATGCAAGTAATCGTAAACAAATGTAGATTAAATTACTTGGAGTCTCAAAATATAAGCAAATCAAAAGTAACGGTATCAAAGTGGGTCGGTATACTCTATGCGGCTACTTTCGTAATTGCACCCCTTATTGTCGTCCAGACGAATCGGAATTCCTATTTTCTCTATCTAAAATGTTTTCCTTATCCATCTATGGTGTAGAATAAGAACCCCGATTAAAAACAATTTGTACTAAATCGCAACCATTATTTATTCAATAATTAACCAGTTGAATGTATAAAATTATTACTTTCTACTTTGAAAATCCTGAGACGCGCTATATCATCAAAACAAACCATATTGTTCAGAAGACTTTAGTTTTTCTATTTAGTTCCGTATGTTTCACTCTTGGAAGTATTAAATTTGATACAAAATCTAACTAAAATTCATAAACAATTGTAACTTTTTAAAAATTGAAAGAAAAAGATTACTGATGTGAAAACCTGGGTTATTTGATTTCCCGCAATTCCACGAAAAGAAATTTGTTGTCTGCAATTCTGCTGCAAAATGCGGTCATAATGAAGTTTTCTATACGATCAAGGCAGATTGTTTGCAGTCGTAAGAACAGCCATAACCTTTAATTATTAAATAATGGATAATTATTAAATAATGGATAATTGTAGTATAAGAATAATGCTTAAAATGTTGTTCCCTATAAAGAATTGGGTGAATCCAACACAATTTCCGTACTCATAAGAATTCTACTTTTTAACCAGGAAATTTCGAAACATCTAGCGTCAACACACTCAATTTATTCAATACAGAATCGATGGAAATGAAAGAATCAATTGGAATTGAATCATACTATTAGAATAAGAAAAAAACAATGGATGAAAACAACAGAAACATTTCGAAACATTAATCATCTAATGTTGCTCCAAATGAAACCATTTGCAATAAATCAAGATCAATTAAATTAATTTAATTTCTGTCGCACTTACAAGCAACATTTGTTCTTACTTATGTTCTGTAAAGCTGAATGCAGACTGCGCTAATGTTTTGGTAATCTTTTTCGTAGCTTGGCATGCTACTCAAATGCATTTCAGCATGTCTCTTGTATTAAAAATTAACGCCAAACATCACCAAAATGCGACAAATAAAAATAGTTCTTTTCCAGAAGCTACAGCAGTTTGTTTACGTTTACTCTCTCTCTCTCTCTCTCTCTCTCTCTCTCTGAAAAACCGTCTCAAACTAAATCGATCTTACACAAAGAAAAACATCGTTTTATCAACTTTTTAACGTTTGCTTCCAAACAACATAAAATCCTAACTAATCAGTTTTTAGAAGATTAAATAAAGTGGAAATTATGTATATATGCCATCTGTTCTTCCTCGAAGAATGAACTTTACCAGCTGAAGCATCTGCGCTACCGGTACACAAAACTACTCGTAAGAGTAAAAACCTCCACATAAAACGAAAGATCGCATATTTGTTCGTTGTATAAATCCTTCCTGAGAGCTGGGCGTGTGGATGTTTTGATGACGGAAGGAATTTTGCAGAAATGTGTGGCGTATTCTCTCAAATGCCCGTTTGCGTGTGAAACTCACGTCGAAATATTCAGCGCCTTGAGGCGAAGTGAGAATTTTCATGTCGGTGGAACGACATAGCTACTGTAACGTGAAGACCCAGCTTGCGTGCCTGGAATAAATATGACAGTGTGTAAATCGGTTAGTTTTGCGGAGACGATAGCTGATACACAAATAATATTTAATAAATCAAATTTGATTCAGTATAAAGAATGCAGCTGGTTATGAAAGTAGACATTAGTGCTGCAGATAATTCGTTTATTATTTTGTTCAGTTGTCGCATCAACTTTCATATTAATGCTTTATTTTTTTCACCAGTGTTTCCTTGACGAGCAAAAAGGTTAACGTTCCTTTAGACTCAAGCCGAAACAAAATTTTCAAACTCAGGGAATTCCATACATCGAGAGGCTTTTTCTGCCAAGGTAAATAATGGTGGCAATGATGTTTGTACGGCGGAACGTGCTTCCGGCACATATTCTGAACGTGACATCACTTGGCTTGTTTTTCAAATACGATTTCAACATTTCGCCAACAAAAATTCCATAAAATTAACTCCGAATTAATGCATGATAGTTGATTAGTCAACAACGAAACATGGCCCAAACGGCGATAAACTACATTTTTAGGCAACCCCGATATATATTATGCGAGAGCATTTGATTGTACGGAGTATAATAAAGATTTTATTTTTACTTGACCAAAATGACAAACATTTTAGTTGATTTTCAATAAAAATATGAAAAATTAAAATAAGTACTAGCTACGTAGCGGAAGTAAAATCTCCGCTTTCCGTCTGGTTTGTTACACTGAATATTCCTCTCATTAAAATTATTTACATTGATTCATTTTATTTTTAGATATTTCAGATTGAATTTTCTTAATTTCTTTTCATCATAAATTATTTAGGAATTTGTCACATGCATTAGCGAGATAATATAACTAATGAATAATTTTTATCTTTTTCAGGGTGGCTTCGCTCGTGTTCACGAGTTGACAGATCTCACTACAAGCCAAGTGTATGCATGCAAGATAATTCCCAAAAGCAGGCTAACGAAACCTCACCAAAAAGAAAAGGTGAGTTCTTTCACGTTTTTGTTCCTTTTGTGAGCATACCTGTTTCACACTTACGCCAAACAACAATAAGATTAGTTGAAAAATAAAAATCTAGATGCATTCAATGGGAGGAAAAACCGTCAGAACTTCATGTATATATTAGAGAGATTTACAAAAATTTGACTGTATTTGGAAAAGAGACGTCAAAATTCATTTGTCTATATTATATTTTAAAATTGTCATCTGTCATTGCTGCCAATTGGCCGTAATACGTTATCTGGTTAGAGTACTCATTTAGAGATATATAGACTCGGATACGATGCCTAGATGCTAGTTCGATCCTCTCATGCACTAATGTCTGGCTGGTTGCTTGAATTTTCCCAGTTTCTTCAAGTCGTCTTGTACTTTCCTTGTGTGTGTCCATTACTTGACGTTGTCTGTCTTGTGTCTGGCGCAGTTCGGCCTAAAATAACCTTTGCACCATTAAACCCATCCAACCAATCAAGTAGACACGTAGAAGCATGCCAGCTTCTCCAAAGATCTACAGAAAGGTTTAGTAAGACGTATAAAGAACAGTGCAACACTTTTTCTACCCAAAAGTACTTTATGAAGAAAGATCGGTTTCACTGCTATGTATACCATTATATTGCAAATTAATTTTTGTAGTGTTGGCTAAGTTCACAACAATACTCTCCTACAGAATTTAGAAGTGGCTGAATTCGATGGAAGCTACCACAAGTTCACTGATTGCTATATGCGTGATACCGTGAAAGCTGTATTAAGATCACGGGTTGTCTGCGTATGTGTGGTCGTGCAGTAGATGATTGTGGCTATTCGACTGTCTTGTGTCGCCTTTAGCAACTGAGTGCGAGTTCAGGCCGACAGTTTTGAAATGAGGCTGAGCAGCAACTAATTGAGAAGCTTTGATAGGAATAGAAGCAGTGTCTTTATCACAGGGCTTCAGACAGTTGTGTAAGTGATTGGCTTCGCATTTTCCATTCAACTATTCACCGTGGGCCATCCATCAAAGTGTGTGTCGATTGTTTCGAGATCTATCAGGTATTTGTCAGAAGTGCCATCGAACTTGTTTTTGAAAGTGAGCATGCTCGTTATCACGTTTATCAGTAACCAATTTAGCAAGACATGTCAATGACAGTGCATCTTTGTCCATCAAAAATACTTCATGGTGGAGATGTTACACTGCTATATATACTACTGTCTTGTAAGTTCATTTTTGAAGTGTTGGCTAAGTTCTCCACAAAGGCATTTGAACACCATGTATTTCGAAAACTGTTAATATTCGAATAGAAAAATTTTAGGTCTAACCTACCTGGTGACACTAATCGAATTGAATTGATGACAAATTGGAGAAATGGCAATAGAGGGTTAGATTAGGCACATTCTGACCAAATTTGCTCAAACAGGTGAATCCAAATTGGGACCAGGTACCGGAGCGTGTGCCTGACTTTGTGTGTTTGGGATCGGTATAACCTATTGGCTGCTCCTTTCGTTTCTCGGGAGCCTCCTGGGGAAAGGTCCTGCGTTCGATTCCTCAAGCAGATTTTTGAAACATCCTCCTGTATATGCTCTTGCTTGGCGCATCTTGTCCAATACTGGATCTTGAGAAATAAAACCCAAATCAATCAACCAATCTCCTGTATATGCCAAGTCTTTGTATGTTAAACCCCTTAAGCTGGTAAATCTTTCAGATTCTCTAAAATTCAAATGAAAGATTCGGAATATCCAATGAAAGAACATTTATTCCTAAACCTTACCTGGCATATTTAAATACATCAGCCTTAACCTTTGAGAAGCCATGGAACACTAAATGTCTTATTGCCCCTGAAAAGGTCAAGATTAGAAAATCACTTGTTTTATGTTAACTCTACTCGTTTCGGCTACACGACGCGAATTTGTCTTTAGATATTCCCTGTCAAAACAACTTTTTGGTTCAGTATTATACGTTTATGGGGGTGAGTGACTTACGATGGAGGGAAGAAAGGTTAAAATACTGTGTAATATCACCCTGGCTTATATTTGTTCAAAATATTTTGTATACCAATGAATAAATGCAGTCCTGATATTTTCAAGTATTCTCGAAATGTCGAATAAAATTGACGGTCTTTTCCGAAACTTAAAACCAGTGTTCAACTGCATATGATTTCTTTCTGAATTACGGGCAAGAATGTTTAGAATTTTAGAATATTATGCAAATAGCATCAACCTCAAAACCGTTGGTTTGTAAAACCGCAATCGGCCTTTAGTAAGTTCTTTAACAGGGGAATAAACACACCAATTTGCGTTCCCTGACAGGCAGGCATATAAGCGCTTGTTTTAATCATAGCAGTCGGCCAACTCGTGCTGTGGAATAACAATGCATCCAAAATCATGTTTATTCAACTTTGTTAGGCGACACGCTTGCTTCCTTCTCTTTATTTCGCATGGACCGTTGAATGTGTCAGATTCTTAATGCACCAATAATTTTAATGGACCAAGAATACTTTCCGACGTTATTCGAAGGGAATATAGTTTGTCTGCATTTATATATTCCCGGGGGATCTTATTCCTACATAAAGAACAAATTTCAATGGGTTGTGGACTGTTACAATTAAGCTCCATCGATAAACTTTTGTGAATGGTTCATAAACCCCTTGTTCCAATGGCATACAAATTTTAAACTTGGTATACTGTTATGAAGTTTTGCAAGTACAAGATAAAAAAAAAGTAACGAGGCAATTGTTACAGGAAAAAATTAAAAATAACTTGATTTTCGTAGTTTCTAAAACTAAAAGGCTCTGAAAAAGCAATCATACCTTTTCTTAATCATAAACCTTGTTTATGATTAAGAAAAGTTACAGTCGCTCTAGCCTCTTGTCAAACTTTCTCAAATCCACAAGAACATTGCTTTTTTGTGTGTACGACCATTTACTTGAAGGGAAAACATAACGGTCAGATCTGGCTCTTGAGTCATACCAAAAAAACTCAATCAACTGCAAGAATTCTGATCAACAGGGCTCACGCCTGAAGGATTGGTTTGTTTCGTCTCTATGGTAACATTTTGGTATACGAGGGCTAATAAGAACGTCCTGAAGAGAGGAAGTTCGAACTGAAATGGGTCTTGAAAGCTGACGACAAGACGTTAGCATCTGGCGATTTATTCTCTGCACCTAAAATCGTATGTACTCTAATATTTTATATCGTACCTTTGAGCATTCACGATGCTATTTCGATAGATAGAGCCCAGATCTCCTATTTAATAAGACGTTTTACCATCACAATCGTCATCAAACAGATGCTTTACTTGGTATTATTTTGTTGGTTCTTCAGTGTTCGAAAAAAATTAATCCAGTTTCCATGTTTTTCTGTTCTGACTTCTGTTGAAGCAAAACCTGTCCGCTGGAGTAAGCGGAACACGAAATAGCTGACATGAAGAGTGTTAACTGAAAAGCATCGTTCAATGACATCGACTTCGATGTTTTATCTTGTGTTTGGCGCAGTTTGGCCGTGTTCTGGACCTTGCGCCAAAAAACTAAACAGATGAAGTCGCCCAGCTAATGCAAGATACCGATTTTTCCAACGGATTGGATCTTCGGACCACCTGCTGGTCTCACTTCTCGTCTATTGTAATTCTTCGAAAACCTCTAAAATTCATTACTTATGAAGGTCTCGAACTATGACTGCTCCAAGTATTTCCATTATTCTGTTAGGCAATTGAGCTGTCATATAGTCTATTATGTTATAAATTAACAGTGCTTACATGTGAATGTATGTGAGAATTTCAAGAAATAGACATAGGAAGCATCTGTTCTGTTTTCTTAAAGTTTCCATGAGTATAATGTAATGGAGAAGGTGCAGGATAAATTAGGTTGTAATTTTATTGAAAGACGATGCATTTGCATATCTGATGTCATTCGATGATATTTGAAAGTGCAGAGTTGGTTTTAGATGTGCGATGGTGACTACATAAAAAAGTATATGGTTTATAAGGTTCAAAGCGTCCCTTTATATTAGCAATAATTGAGAAAATCTGATTCAATTCCATTTGATTGGTAGTATTCTAGGCTCTTATATATCACTGCTACCGTTTGTTTTTCTGTATGTTTTAACTCATTTCTCAGAGTTCTCCACCTTTGAACCTCATCCAAATTAAATGACTCGTGGAAATTGCTGATGCGATACGGATATTATGGATGGTAATCTGAGTGAGAACACCACACTTCAATAAATATCGAAAAAGTCATGCTTTTTATCACATTGTTTTATGCGTCAAAAGTTTGGATTCGAGAGATGGCAAGAAAATAACTGGACACTACCTGCGCGGCGAATAACGGACCCTGCCTCATTCAGTAGTCATGGGTTATTGACTTTGATTCACTATATAAAGCTACTTCAACATTTACTCACTCGAATAGTTATTGAATACGCAAGTCAGTAATAAAAGTATTTAGTTGCGCTTCGGAAAAATTTGAGATCTGTAATTAGACTGGTCTTTCAATTTCTTGAACTCGGGATAGACATGTGGGAAACATCTATTCACACATGTCTCTAGTTTCCGTGAGGACAAGAATGAAAGAATAGGATAAAGTAGGTTATATTTTTATTGAACGATTATGTATTTGTATATCTAACGTCATTTGATATTTGAAAGTGAAGAGATGGGTTTAGGTGTGCTACGGGGGATGACTACATACAAAAGTGATGTTTTATTAGGTTCGAAGCTTCACTTTATATTAGCATTAATTGAGAATTTAAAGGGAAGTGAAACTATTATTAATTGAAAGACCTGCATCGAATGTTAGAAGCTTTTGAATATGATCGTTTACTCGTACTCGAGTGTTAGAATGAAATAACAGGTTTAGTGAAAGTAGAGAAGTGGATTGTGGGCACATCCCAGAATGTGAAAATCTGAAAAACTGTTTAAAAAGATTGAAAGATAGGGGTTCAAATGATGGAAGAGATAGTGCATTGATACGAAGCCCCATGTTGGAAAAAATCCATTCAACAAACTGAACAGGATAAAAGATTGCTCAAAAGATCTTACACCTAAATGAAAAGAAAAACGCAAGGGCATTTGACCTACATTTTGGAGCAAATTGAGGAAGATCCGCACTTCATAGAAAATGTCATTACAGACTGAAGCTTGGATTTTCCAACATGTTACTGATATAAATGTCCATGCACTGGAAAACACCGATATCCCCAGTACTAAAAAAGATAAGTAAATCGAACACAATATTTTTCGAATACTCAGCAAAACCTTTCACTACCAATAATTAGTATGCAATAACAGTTAGAGTAAAACAACTGGAACTCTGGAAGTATTAGGAGTTTATTAATGGTCGAGATCTCCGAGTATTTTAATATTTCTTTTTCGCCACATTACACATGACTAAATAACCACTCGATTGTTTAAAAGAATCATAGAAAATATTCTATGATTAAGGTCAAACTGGTTAGAAATCATAAGAACAAGATTACAGAAAGGATATTTACGTGTGAATCCCTCAGTGTTGAACAGATCTAGATTGATAACCCTAATCTGCGTCATTTGACGTGCTAGTGCATAGTCGTATTTTTTTGTAACACCCCTTGTGAGCGAGTAATTTTGTATCGTTTTTTTTTAAATTTTGTATCAATTTTAATTTAAAATTAGTTTCTTATATATTTGGCAGGGGCGTTTTCAGGGAAGGACACAGTAGACTCGAGTCCTTCCCAAAATATTTTTGATGTTAAAAGCAATCAAAAATACACGCTGAAGCTAGTTTAATATGCGTAAATCAAAGTTTAGTTTATCAAACTGATAAAATGTATCTTTGGCTTATAAGTGAAAAACTAAGTCAAGATTTTCAAGATGAGCTTTTAGCTTTTTGAGACCGGAAATGATGATTGTTAAACTGGTGAAGTCTAGTCATTTTTTTTCCTTTGCATAAAGATTAAATTTCTTGAGAAACTTTTCCTCTTCGTTTTCTCAGAACTGTTTGATTCTTTCACCTGCACTCCGACGACATAGACCTATCAGAATAATTGTCGAAAAAAATCATTTAACGCAATGCTTATTTTACATTGCGACAATAGGATCGAAATAGGGGACCATAGGAGATAACGGCCATCCACGAAATTATTTTCTGAATGCGAGCCTGATCTTCAGCACAAATCACGGACCTATATTATTTTACTTGAAAGGGTTAATTAAAGACATTGACATAAAACTTCTGGTTTTTTTAAACTTAGATTCCAAATTAGAATTGTGAAATCAATAAGCTGAGAGATCTTCGAAGGGAACCCTCTCCTGGTTTTCTTTGTCCTCTCGTCGTACCAAATTAAGGTTTACCTCCCTCTTCTCACTCTT
This sequence comes from Meta bourneti, assembly GCA_933210815.1. Classification (NCBI taxonomy): domain Eukaryota; kingdom Metazoa; phylum Arthropoda; class Arachnida; order Araneae; family Tetragnathidae; genus Meta; species Meta bourneti. Next base: position 54,067,650 of record OW119928.1, read on the forward strand.
GCCCAACCGAAAGCCCATTATTACCAGAAAAAGGCGACGCTTAGAGCGGAAACCTGATCCAATAAAGCTGTCGAGTTTCTGTGACGATGCAATTAATTTTCTTTCAGATCCTGCGGGAGATCGATCTACACCAGCAACTCCAGCACAAGAATATAGTCCGGTTCCACCATTTCTTCGAAGATGACTACAACGTCTATATCATCTTGGAAAATTGCTCCAGGAAGGTAAGTAATCTGTCAATTGCACTACCCTTTATGGTGTAGTAATTTTTGGGTGGCATGAGGTCTGGAGAGTGGTATTGTCACATCTTCCATCTTCTCACAGCCCTCAGGGTCACATCTCCTTTAGGTGTGCAGGGGCTTCACGGACCCGAGGGACTCGCGATCTCTTTTCACTGGATATACAAGCTATCTTTTCTGCTTTCATCCCACTGCTGTTCCAAATCGCTCTTTTTTCCCTTTCACGACATTTTTTACTTGACGTTGTCTTGTGTTTGGCGCAGCTTAGCCAAATATGGCCCTTGCACCATGAAACACCAAAGCAACCTCATAAAATTTTCGCATAAAATTTCAATTGAGAGAATTATGTCGAAAATAAACTGGGAGGTTCAGAAGTGACTTATTTTCATTATACTCTGAATTCTATATAGTTCACTGACGTACGTGGCACAAAAATCGACGTTATTACTGCGCGAAGCCTAGAAAATTCGCCATCCAGAAAACGGCAATTTCGAAAATCCTTCACTTTATTCGATATTTTGATGTATTTTTTATGATTACTTTATTTGTTGGCAGTTTTTAAACTATAACGAAGTAGATGGAACTAACCATCAGTCGGATGAAGATGAGCGATCGGTTGGTTGTTTTGAGTTTTATGGCACAGGGCCATATTTGGCCAAGCTACTCCAAACCCAAGACAGACAACAAAGAGCGATCGGAAGGTGTCATTATACTCGTGTATAACTTTAAAACTCGTACTAGGTATTAATTTCCAAACTAGAAAAACAAAACTACTATATCTGAGCCGGAAATTTTACAGCTTAAACAGGATTCGAGAATTCATGAGACCAACTATGTACTACTTAATTTATTTTAAATTTATGTCGCCAATTTTTCTTGTCACGTTACTTTTTGTAATTCGTAAAACGTTAATAAACATTTAGTTGCTCTTTCAGAGCGCTTGGCGTAGACGCGCTCGTTTCATTTTTCATATAAGTGACCTGTTATGTGTAATACGTGCTTTATGTAACGTCCCTTACGCAATCTGGTAGATTCAGAATTCCGGCACTCATCCTGTCGGGAAATTGGTATCCCACCGCTACCACCATTTAATGTCGGGAGATAGTTTGGTGATTCGAGTCGGTTCCTAATTCACCTTTGAGATGAAGACTAGTCACTTTTCAGGTGATCAGAGTGGCAGCAAGTTTGCATTAAAAATTAGATTAGCTTTTAGGTTGCACTCATGGAAAGGAACGTTTGTTAGAAAAATATATACATTATTAAAAAAAATTAAGGACGATGTAAAATATGATACACGCTTTTTTTACACTCAGTCTCTAATTCTAAATTCCAAATTAATTTTTTATCACATTCCATATCATGGTTACAGTCTGCTCGTGCATAATTAAAAATACATTTACTAACAGTATAGTTTGCATGTGCTTAATAAATATATCGAACACAGCGTTTATAAATACGTTAGAAGTAGTTAGTGCACGCGCGCAATAAAATTTAAATTCACGGATCACTTGCACTCGCTCGTATATCCGATCTCATGGATGCTGGGGGTTTGTGTGTGTGGCGTGGTAGCCCTGTTGGAAGAGTAGCGGATTAGCAACCGGAGAGTTGCGAGTTCGAAACTCGATCCAACCAAAGTCCGTCGCATACGTGGGGCTGGTGCACGTTAAATCTGTCGTGGTCTCAAATGTCCTCACGTTGGCGTGGTGTTGAAGTTTGGAGAGTCGGGTGCCAGCTCGAGTGTTGACGTAATCTCTGACCGTAGTTCAAAATTACGAGGTGCTGTTCGTGGATTTTTCCCATCGGGATTGATCCTGAACCGTCGAATAGCCCGTTGTGTTGCTTCAGTGCGACGTTAAACCAAGAACCTACTTACCCATGGATGTCAGATTTTCGAGGTTTTACTGTATTGGAGCATGGCAACAAACGTTTATGAACAAAAATCTGAGAATAATTCCAGCATGTTTGGGCAAAGCAGTCTAAGTCAAAAATTGTTCAAATTGAGATAAGGGGGGGGGGTATTTCAATTAACGTCACACTGGAGCAACACAATGGGCTATTGGTGACGGTCCGGGATCAATCCCAAAGGGAAAGATCCGAGGACAACACCACGTAATTTTGAACCATGGTCAGATGACGAGAAAAATTAAGATAAGTAAACGACGAGTAATTTGACCAAATGAAAGATAATTTGTCAACTGAATAAAATCAGATGTAAAGGCTGGTTGAAATGTGATTTTTTTTATTTATAATCTATGTAAAAAATGCATTCAATAAAAACTCCTGAAAAATTAGGTTTTTGACTTATACCGTTTTTGCCCTAACACGCTGGAATTGTCGGTTTTGCCGCTTTGTTCATATGTGGCTTGGTTTGAGTAATGGAACTGCAAAATATTAAAACTTAGAGCTTATTTTAATGACTTCAGTGTTCTGGTGAAAGGCAACGATGAATTAAAAAAATAAAAGGTAGAGATCGGGGTACACACAGAAAATGTAAGTAGTCACAAAATTCTTTGAATTTCAGGACGTTAAAAAACAGTGAATAGTCGGAAAAGTGAATGGGGTGCAATTAGGTGCACAATCAGGTATACAATTGTTAAAACGTGACTGATTTGTGCACATTTTCTCAGACTTCATGAATAACCAGGAATTTTTTTAAACACGACACAAAATGTACAAATTGCTGTTTTCTATTTTTGATCTATTTATTATGAAAATAATCCATTATAAATTATTAGATAATTAGAATATGAGTTGTAATAAACTGTTTACATGTGTATGAATTTAAATTTATTCCTCGAATGCTTATGTAACCTATTACTCTGACTTGCTACTTGGTTTGTCGTTTTCATAAGATTTACTGCTATGAATATTGTATTTAGTCATTATATATAATGTCAGTATCGTCTCCAAATTATGAGAAAATGTTTCATGATTTTTAATCCATTAACCATGGAAATTTTTTAAAGAAGCTTTACTAACAGAACAAACAAAATGATAACAATACAGACATACGTTATTGATTTTCATTGCTCTTTAAACTAAATCCAAAACTAACTTAGATAAGAGTAAATGTGCTTAAAGCAATATGGAGCCTTCAGCCAAAGTGCTTTGCACGGGTCGACTAGTTTTTCTAAATCGCTTAATTTTTGAGAAAATGGTAGAATTCTGATTATCTAACATGGAGATAAAACGGCTCTTTGTTTCATTTAAATGAACTATGAAACTTGTCTACATGTCTTTTGTAAGGATCGCTTTCATGCAAATTTGGTACATAATCTATTAAGTTGATGCAAAAGTTCGTCCCGCTTTTTTTTGACAAAAATTGAAGAAAAGTTTTATTTACTAAAACTTACATTAAATCAATATAGTATGTGCCGTTCTGTGTGATGACCTTTCACCATCTCTCCGGTAGCTGCATAATCCCGCGCTCATAGAAGTTCTGAGGTTTCTGGCTAAAGAACCGATCCAGGTGAAGAAACTTTCTGCCCACTTACGGGCACGTGGAATCGTTAACGGCACCCCTTACCATACACAACACATCTTTTGCGTCTGAGAAGCATTCTTGCCTTTCGGAAATGTCTAAAATGCTTCTTATTTTCTACCATTTTTAATGCTTAACTAAATTTAAAAAACACAACCAAATAACACAATTTTTCCCCCAAGTGTTCGCTGAAATTCCTTTCAAACAACATCAAAACTTTACACGTGTGAAGTAGATAACACTTCGGTTTTGTGATGCAATGCTATCTAGCGCCAAAAACGGAATGAACTTTTGCATCAACCCAATAGATTCACCACTTAATATTATATATTTAAATAACTTGTTTTTTATTTCAATGTTAAAAAGTGCTGTTATATGAATTAAATAAGTTGGTTGGCTTCAGGTTTTATGGCGCAAGGGCCATATTTGGCCAAGCTGCGCCAAACACTAGACAACGTCAAGTAAAAAATGTGAAAGGTAGAAAAAAAGGATCGGGGAATATAGTGGGATGAAAACAGAAAAAGATCGCTTTATTAAAGACAGTAAGCCCCATGGGAAATAATAAGATTACTATTCCTCGGGTCTGAAGCTCAAACACATATCTAAAGGACGTCTCCCTGAGGAGTGAATTAAGTGAGACAGTAGTAAACTTTTGCTGCTAAGTAGCATGACTTGAGCAGCAAAAATTTTCACAAAATGTTTGTACAACTTGGACTAGTTTTCCTACTTTTAAATATAAAGAATTGTTTGCTTTGTCGCTTTGGTGGTTATGTTTTGTTTCTGAATAAATTGTTAGTACTAATTGGTTGACTAATTTTTTTTAGATCCTTTAAAAAAGAATAAAACCAGAGACATTTTTAGAATCTGCTTATGCTGTTATGGAATCTGAAAAATGAGTAATCGCTTTCCAAGAATGATTGCAAATGCGGTTTGACTCAGCCGATGCGGTTTTCCCAGATTCCAAAGTATAACATTTCAAAACGTATCAGTAAATGAAATCTTTAAAATACTACTGTTTCTTTCCTCCATGAAAGAAGCCTTTCTTCTAAATTTCTAGAAATTCTGAGACGGCTAGTGTTTTGATTCCATTGAAATTGATGAATAAGTGACTGATAAACTTCAGAAAAGTTGATTGGAAGGTATCTTGTGTCATCGTTCCATTAGACACTAACATCCATTTCATCTAATTTCAATCCACTGATAATTAATATTACATTCATATTAATAAATGGATTTCATACCTCGAAATGAAATAAAATTATCAAAACATGTTATATAGCATTTCGTTTACTTTTATACTAGTGTTAATTCTGATTTCCATAAAATAGTTCAGCTAGTAGTCGTGGATTAACAACCGGAGGGTTTCTAGTTCGAAATTCGTTCCAACTAAAGATTGTCGTGTGAGCGGGGACTGATTCATGTTAAATCTGTCGTGGCCTCAAATGTCCACGTTGGCGTGGCGTGGCAGCTTGGAGAGTCGGGTGCTAGCTCACGTGTTGAACTCGTTATCTGACCGTGTTTGAAAATTACGAGTTGTTGCCTCGGATCTTTCCTTTCTAGTGACATTTTAGGGTTTAGTGTCTTTAGTAAACTCGGGGGTCGTGCTCCCTGGATATCCAAAAGATCTTTTTCTGTTTTCATCTTACTACTCATTATCTTACTACTAATTAACCAATCCTTCTTTTTTCCTTTGACGAACTTTTTCTTTGCCGTTGATTGTCTTGTCTTTGGTGCAGCTTGGCCAACTATGGCCATGGTCATTGCGCCCATAAAACCCAAAACCAACTAACTTATAGCCCTCTCTTGCTTCTCAATGCCCCTAATTCCCCAGAGGATCAGTATTACCCCTAATATTTCTTCAGCGCCCACAGGAGGGTGGTAGCGCTCAGTTAGGGAAATAAAGTTAATATGGTTCAAATTTTGGCATAATTGTTAACATTTTCGTCAACTCGATCTACGCCAAAAAGTAAATAATCCTTCGTTTCGTTCTGTCAAGACATTTGGAGAGTGGATTGGCAGCTCAGGTGTTCTCGTTATCTGACCCTGGTTCAAAATTACGAGGCGTTGTCCTTGATCTTTCCCTTCAGGATTGATCCCGAACCGTCGCCAATAGCCCGTTGTTTTGCTGCTGTGCTATGTTAACTAACTACCTGCCATCTGTCAAGACGAGAAATTTCTCCAGCTCAGATTCTTTCCGCTGTCGTGATTCACCCACCAATAAAAAAAGTCTCAAAAGGATTTGTTATTAAAACAAGACAACTAAAAAAGCATTGCGCAAAAACTCGATAAAAAAAACCAAAAGATTTCGATTAAATTTCTCAAATAACCTAAAATGCTCTACATTTTCCTAAAGTCAGGTGATAGCAAGCAATTTTCTGTCTGTACGACATTCTCTACGAAGTACTAACGTGTCATCAAAATGCGGGCCCTGATTACAAGTAAACAAGTGGACAAAATACATTTTTTCAATTATATTCTGCTTTTGTTTTGTCTATGAGCACCAATTTTTGTCTAACAAACAGCTCTCGTTTTGCTGGAGTTTTTTTATCATTCTCTCAGCATGAAGTATAGATGTTTTTCAGGTTTTTGTTTCAATCAACGCCCATTTAGATAATATTTCAGGCAAGAAATATAGTATGGAACATTATATGGACATTAAAAAATGCATTGAATCTAAAATAAAATAATTTTAGGGACAGAATATAAAGATTTCTAGGAATCTAACATCGTGAGAAGACTAACATTCAATTTTTTTCCTGTCACTTGTAAAGTTTCAAACTATCTGTTAGAACAGAAATACGAATTATATATCAGGGAAATAGATCCTATTCACTGTCGTAAACAATAGTTCTAAATTTCTTAAATAGAGAACGGTTGGCTATATCGTGTCGTGAAAACAAATATTACTTTATACACTACTGTTTGTGAAAATTTCAACACAATGAAAGAATAATCAGAAATAAATGAAATTTATTCCACGTATTACTTATAGTGGTTTAAATAAACGATCAAATTTACAGAACAATAAAACAAAAAATAATGCCAAAAATCAATATCCTGTGCAGCCGCCACGCGCAGCGATGAGAGCCTGTACACGACGTGGTATCGAATCATACAGATTCTGAATGTCATGCTGAGGAATGGCATTCCAGATGGCCTCTATCTGATGCCAAAGTTCAGCCGTACTCTTCCCGACGAGTGGCACGAGCGAGTCGCCGTCCGATGTAATCCCAGACATGCTCAATGGACGACATATCCGGGGAACGTGCAGGCCATGGAAGAAGCGGAACCTGTCGTGCACTGAAGGCTTGTACATTCCGAGCAACATGTGGACGGGCATTGTCTTGCTGAAATATAGCTCCGGGAATCGTTGCAGGAGGGGTAGGATCTCGGGCTTCACAACTTCCCTGATGTAGCGCCCGATGTTCAGGGTCCCCACAATTTGGAGTAGGCGGGATCGCCCAGATATTCAATAGCGCCCTAGACCATAACGCCAGGCGTTCGTCCAGTATGACGCTGAATAAGACACTCCGGGAGAAGGCGTTCACCTCTGTAGTGTCTGACGAGTACGCGTCCATCGTTATAGTCCAGATTGCAGTGGGACTCATCTGAGAAGACGACTTGTCAATCGGCACGCCATTGGCTGTGTTGGTGAGCCCATTGTAGCCGGAGGCGTCGGTGGTTCAGCGTCAATGGAATCCTGCGCAGGAGAATCCTTGCACGTAGCCGATGGCGCAGCAGATGTCGACGAACCGTGGGGGCAGACAATGATACCTGTAGACGTGCTCCAATGTTGTGCCAAAGCACGAGAGGACGTTGTATGGTCCGTCACCGCCATGCAGGTGTCTCGTCCCGTGGTGACGTCATATTGCGTGGCCCACTGCCGGGGTTCCGACTTGTCCGATTCTCCATGGTCCATCTCTTCCACACGACAAAATTGTGGCATTACGCCCCGTGCGAGTGGCGATTTCACGATACGAAAGTCCACCCTCACGTCCACCCACCCGAACGTGGCCGATTATGCGGCCCCGTTCGAACCGCTTTAGTTGCTCGTATGGCACTGCGTTTTTGGCGAGGCATATTGACTTCTAATCAATCATTTACAGCAGTCAAACGACGATACACACATTTTAACGCACCTTTACAGTGCTTTTTATACACGGCTCACTTGGAAGTTTAGAGGGTGTTTCTCGGCCCACACATGCGTGATCGCTTTGTAATTCTAATCATTTGTATATCCTAATCTGTTTTGCATTTCCTGCAAGTTTCGTTTAATTTGCATGATTTCTTCATGGTGTTGCAATTTTCACAAAAGTAGTGTACCAACCAATTCTCTGATATCGAATCGATTGGGGTTAACATTCTGGGCCTCTTCCTCAAACTTTGTTCGAGCTTGGATTTTCGTATAGGTTCGTAATAGAGATAAACCAACCTCAAACCCCATTTTGTGTCATTAGTGAATAAAGTGGTTGATCTTTGGGTTAGGCAAATGGGATGAAATTTGCATTGCAACCAAGTTTACCGAAAATGTTAAGGAACGCCATATAAATACAAAAATTCTCACTAAAATATACAACAAATAATCTCCTAACAGCAAAAATTCAGGGAATAGTTTCTATTTAAACAATTGCAGTATCTTACTGTAATAGATTGTGTCAAATCCGGGAACAAGGTAGCATTGTATTTATATTTTGTGATCCTTTGTCCTTTTGCAAGAGGAAATTATAACCGTGCATGATTGTTCAATTCATGTTACTCTTTATGAGTCAAGGAATACATCTCACCTTTTGTTCAAATAAATTCATTTGGATCTTTTGTTAGTAAAACAAGTAGATCCATGAATGAGATAAACGTGAATAGAAGATATTGTCTCTTAATTAATATTCCACCTGTCTCGTATGGGACTATCAGATTTCGGTCATGAAAATGACTATTTTTTTTATTATTCGTTATTAATTAAAAAACTTTTTACGACTTAAGTTATCTTCCCTTCAAGTAAGCTTTTCCCAAATTTTTGGGTATATATCTTTTTTCTATTCAAAAAGTACTGATTTCGAATACAAAAATTACTAATATCTCTGGTTATAACTTTAGATGTTCCATACGTGAGGTCTTGATACTAGTTCTTTTTGTATAAAGAAAATGACAGATGTAGCCAAAAATTTAAGATGAGCTTACTTGAAGGGAAGAGAGTTTAAGTTGAAAAAATATTTTTTGATTAATAAAAAGAATATAAGGTACAGCCCTTTTCATGACTAAAATCTCTGATTATTCCATACTTGACAGTAGAATGTCCCTTATTAGGTATAATTAGGGCCGTGCAGAAGGAAAGGATTTCAGACTCAGGCTCTTTTCTGAGTCAAAATGGTCCTTTATGCAAAAATGCCCAGATCATAAGTTGTGATGAAAATGTACATGATTTATTGAATATATAAAAAAATTCTGTTCAAAAGCATCGAATACTCAACACGGAACTCAATTTTTCAGTTTTATTATACATTTTCGTTTGATTTTGAGTTCTTTTGTAAATTGACAGTATGTCAAATTCTTTGACAGTAAGCACTGTTCCAAGTGATCCCGATAGCGATACATTTTGTTTTATTATAAACAGCTATTAATTAGCATTTCCCCCTCTAAACATAGTTGCATATTTATTTACAAACTAAATAAAAAAATATAGTTACTATTTCCTAACCTTCAATTGCATGCGTGTAGTGTACACACAAAATATTTCAATAACCCTCCAAAAATGTCCTTGTCCCATTTTCCTGTAGTTTGGATATGTTCAAAGATTTATGTAACCTGGCTCGTCAATTGTACTGAATTTGCTACACAACTTTAGTTTAAAAAATTTAAATAAACTAGAAGACCCCCGAGTACAGTACCTGCGTTTAAGTTTCTTAATTGTTTTCATCTATGGATATGACAGTCGATGCTTGAATTTGATACCTAATTTAATTTCATTTATAATGAATAAATCAGTAGTATGCACATTCCATTTCTCTAAATGAAATAAAGTTGATAAAAAATGCAAAACAGCATTTCATGTACTTTTATCGGTGTTAATTCTTATTACCTACAAAGTGCGTGGCAAAAATAGCACACCGCAACCTTGTGCGTCTACAATTATCCACTTAATTACATCAGAAATTCACTTGTTGAAAAGCGATTCCGTATGCATTTTTCTCTTGCATTGTCTTATATGCTCTGACTTCTATCTTCTGAATTTCTCATTGTCTTCTCTTGTCAGACTTGAGGAATTCCATTAAAGCTGTGAGCTCTTTCGTGTATTTTTGCAATGTTATGCAGGTCCATGGCTCATATCGAACACATTTAAACTGAGCAACAAAATTGACGGATGAATCCAGTAAAGTTTGATTTTATATTGCTGATATCCGCTTATTGCCGCCCACTGGTGCATATCCCCAGTAGGTGTTGCATAGGCTTCATGGACCCGAATTGCTCTTAGTGATCTTTTATTTTCCCATGGGGTTTAGTGTCCTTACTAAACACGGGGGTTCGCGTTCCCGGGACACTCAAGCGATCTTTACTGCTTTCATCCCACAACTCTGTTCCCCCAATCCCTCTTTTTTCATATCACGATATTTTTTACTTGACGTCTCTTGTGTTTGGCGCAGCTTGGCTAAATATGGCCATTGCGCCTTAAAACTCCAAAGCAACCAACCCTTTATTGCCATTCGCTTGCATGCAAATAATGTCGATTTCTGTGCCACGTACGTCAGTTAAATATATAGAGATTTTTTTTTCCTGTCGCAGTGGAGAACTGAGATGTTTGGATAGATGCAGAATCCAATGACAATGTGCATGAAATAAGTTACAAAGCGCGGCTTCCCCTATAACTTTTATTGTCAGTTTCTCCAGGTGATCTTGGTTTTCAAATGTCGTCTCGCATGCGCTTCCAAGGCACGAAAGAAGTTTGATTACATGGAAGAAATAAGACGCCGCGCGATTCAGTCTTGACATTATAGGTTCAAGGTCAACGTTGTTGTTGTTGTTAATAATCTCCAATCAAGTCTGACGGAGTCAGACTAGATCAAGGAATCCGTTGACTTTAAAAAGTCAACTGATTCATAGGAGGGAATGTGCAGCTTCTGTAATCCGAAGACTGGAGCACCGAGAGGTAGAAGTCTGTCTTGGCTCCGTGCAGATTAAGTAGATGATTGTAGAGGGTATCGAAATGAAGAGCTTGAATTGTTCTTTAAGATGAAGCAAGTTGGAAGACTGTAGGAGGATTTGGAGGTTTTCTATGAATTTTGGAAGAAGGCCGGACTGGTGTTCTGTTGCAGTTGAAGGAGATACCGGTGAAGCGTACTCCAGTGGAAGTGGATCAAAAAGATGTTCGGATCATGAATTAAAATGGATGAGTTCAAATTCTAAAATTGAAATTTGAAGAGAAAAATAGCCGAAATTCGGTCTTAGTATTGACGGATTTTCACAGTTTTCATATCATTTTGTAGATTTTTGTAGTTGCATCTTCTAGTAAATTTTCATAGATGGATCGGCATTATTTCCGGTGAATTTCCGCCAAATTCGGGAGCAAATAAAATGAGCGGCTTATACCTTTTGTAACTATTGCTGAACTCCAAGGTCAACGTGGGGGAGGGGAAGAGGACGAGAATATGTTAGGATGGAAAAGAAGCTGCAGCTGGTCTTCCAACTTGTTTTGACTGACCCGAGGCTTTCAGCTTTGGAGAATTTTTTTTTAATGTTCGCATCGCCTGGAGAACGGCAGATGGGATGGGCCAGGGTAGCGGCTGACTGGCTGTGTTATTCTGTGCTTGATCTTCTGAACACCTGAATGAGTCAGACCCTCCAAGTACCCCGACTGTATCCCCATAGAATTTAACTTGCCGTCCTCCACCATCTGTTCCTTCACGAGTTGTGGCTTTGGAAGCACTTTATATTTCAAAATTCTTTCATTATTCCATACGTTTTATACGAAAGGAAGGAGGACTAGGAGAAAAAGAAATTTTACAAAGATGAACTTGGAGTTTTTTTGAGTTACAGTAGAAACCCGATTATCCGAAGTAATGTGGACTGAGACCACCTCGGATAAACTGAAACTCGTATGAGATGTAATAACATAAAACGCCTTATACGAAATACAAAAAACATTGCTGTTCTACATGTTCATAAAGTTAGGGTTATAATCGATACTCTGATATTATATTACGGTGTATTTATTGTGATAATTTTGCATTAAATCAGAACTGAGTTACGTACCTTTTAAATTCTCGAAAAGTCCTTAACGGTCTTGTTTCGTTGCACTTTCTAACTTCTTTGGACAAAGTGCGCACATTCGGGCTTGAATTTTTTATTTAAAGCTTATTTATTTAAATATTAATTAAAAACTGCATCAAATTTGGCTCGGATAATAGACACTCTGTTGATTGGAACCCGAATAATAAAGGCTCTACTGTAATAGATTAAAAAAAGGGTGCTTCGATTTATTTGATCTGATGCATGCTTTGGATCAAGGCCGTGCAGAGGACTATAGGGATTAAGACCTTTCTTTTTTGTCCTTTGAGTCACAAATGCTCTTGGTCATGGATGTGTTGATCGTGGATTGACACAATTTGCATGATTTACAAAACACCTAGCATCAATTTGTTTATTCGTAGTTTCATTCAACAGTGTCTCTGCAAGATAAGTGGAATCATTGATTGTAAATACTTTGTGGTATAGTGATCGTGGTGTATGTCTGCCACCCAATAGGCTCCGGATTTGAATTCTGGTTTCTAAGTGCACGGATGTTGATTGATTGCCCTTGTTAAGAGCAATGGCGTTTTACCCACTAGGTGCTCCTTCGCTAATAGCCGTCAATTCGTCCCTTAAAGCAGGGGTAGTCGACCTGTTTATACCTACCGCCCACTTTTGTATCTTTGTTGGTAGTAAAATTTTCTTACCGCCCACCGGTTCCGCAGTAACTTAATGCAACTGCAAAATATTCGTAATTTTTGAGTGATGGTTTAGTAAAAATATGTAGTTAAATTTATCTTTTTATTTATATTTTGCATGTTTATAATACACAGAAAATTTAATTTGATGCTGCATTTCTGCATCTCCATCGATACAGCGCCTACTAGTGCGGAAGCTACTTAAACTGAAGAAAAGAAAATTAAATATAAAAACTATAAAAGTATAAAGTTTATTAAATGACCTTTAATTAATTATTAATGAGATCCTTGAGGCTAATGCTGCGAAACTAAATATTTGATATCTGGTTCAATTTTCGTAAGCAACAAATGAAGGTCTCCTCTTTTGGAAATATTCAGACGGTTTCTCTGTTTGGTGATATGTTTAACAGCATTAAGCCTGATTCTACAAGATATGAGGTGAGGAAAGGTATCAAAAATTGAATATCATTTTCCACATATTTGGATATAACGTAGGCATTTTTTATTTAGCCATAAGTTTTCATATCCACCACTATCGAAATTATATTTACTCTCTTCATCATATCTAAGTTCCAACCGTTCTTGACAAATTGTACCAGCTTCTTCAATATTTGCAGTAAAAGGATTTTTCATCCAGTCATACACTTTCAAGTTCAAAATATCTTCAAATTGTTTTTCCATGTCCAATTTAAGTTCGTTAAGGTGGCTACTGAATCTCAATCTCCTCTGGAGTTACATCATCTTTTATAGATGATAATTCTGGAAACTGATGAAATTCTCTCTTCAATAGATTATAACGAAGATCAACTTTGTCGATATATAATGACACAATATTTTGGCAATTGATAAGAGTTTTATTAGCTCTTTGAAGCTACAAATTGATTTCATTAAATCTCTTGAAAATATCTGCCAAATAAAAGGCATCATTTTTTACTGTTTTTAATTGTTGACAGAGATTGGTCTCATTAATATTTTCAAAAAATGTATCACTATTATATAATGCTACAAAACGAGACAAACATGTACCCTTTGACAGCCACCGAACTTCTGTGTGTAAAAGTAACCTAATAAATTCCTCATTATTGTCCTGGCTCGGCTGTCGAAACATTCTATCATGTTTGGCATTTGATTTGATCTTATTTACAGCTCTAATTATTATAGTTAATGATGAATGGAGACTTGTACTTAAATGTTTTCCTACAAGATGTTGTCTGTGCACCACACAATGAATACATAAAACATTTGGCACTTCTTCCTTCAAATAAGCAACAAATCCACTATAGCAACCTACCATTGATTGTGCTCCATCAGTAGCGCATGCAACAATATTGTTCAAAGGTATCTTATTTTTTGCAAAGTATGATTTCAGAGCATTGAATATTGATAATCCTCTTGTATCTGTAATGAGATTTATTGCGAATAGCATTTCTCGTAATATATTGTTTTCATCAAAATAACGTACATATGTCATCAATAAAACATTATCTGCAATGGTAGACTCGTCCAATTGTATAGAAAATAAAAGTTTTGGAGAATACCTATAAGTTTATTTTCAACATTAACAGCCATTTCTTCAATTCGTCGCTTTAATGTGCTATCGCTTAGGGGCAACGTTTTTTAAGCTTCAGGTATATCCTGACGCATTACTGTTGAGATAAATTCTTTTATAGAGGGTATTAAAATTTCTCCAATAATAGCTTTTACCACTTTTTGCAATTAATTGTGAAATGCGATAAGCGGCAGTTAATCCATCTTCGTTCTTTGCATGTTGTTTCTTAGATGATGCAAGGATTGTTGCACGATTTTGAAATTTTTTTTATATATTTCCTGAAAATATTCAATTTCAATGGACTTGCCTTTGGATGTTTTGTAGCAAGATGTTCTCGCAATCGACTTGGCTTCACTGGATAATGTTTTATGACACAGTAAACACATTAGGAGTTGTTTATTTACAACAGATTCGATGAAACCCATCTTCAGATACTCCGATAAATAGCCACGAGCGTATTTCTTTTTTTGAGACATGAGCTCACATTTCACAAAATTTATAAAACTTGTTTGAAGCCGTAGGCACGTGCTTACTTTCATAAATGTAACTACGTACTGGCCCCACCATGAAACGAACTCAACTTGAGTGATGGCCGCTGGTACACCCCTCCCTCGTCATGCGCACTACAGTGCAGTACAACCTGCTCTGTCATTGAGTCATAGATGCACGGTGATAACGGAAAGTAGCTTCAGAATCGGACAAAACCCCTACCGCCCACCATGAAAGCTTGAATCGCCCACTAGTGGGCGGTAGGGACCAGGTTGACTACCACTGCAAGGCCGAAGAGGTCAGTGACCGGACATTTGAAAAAATACTCCTCGTAGTGCTCTGACTCATTTAGCTTTTTATCAATACCTTTCGTTATACATGTAATTGCATATATTTATTTGAAAAGTGACTCAAAATTCCAGTTTTCAATTTTTATTAGCTTCAATTGATTACATTACATGTGTTAGTGTGCACAAAATAATTCGAGAATTCTTATCTTTCTCCAAAATGGATTCCCCTTTTATCAAATTTCAACCCCTGGCCCTAATGAACTCTGCACTGGTACTATTGATTCACCACACAAGGCTATCTATAAAAACTACGATTCCGGTTCCATCGTCTTGAGTTGTATTCATTAATTTCATTTATCAGTTCAGCCTCCTCTGGATCATTTAAGCCCCTTTGTTCCAGACTCTGCTCATCATCCTTTTATGAACGGCCTCACACCAGTGTCGTACAAAATCTCTTCGATGATAATGTAGGAGCTTTGTGGGATTCGGAGAATCCATCCCTTATTTGAAAGTCTCTTAAGTTCTTTTACTTATTTAATTTAAACTCTGGGGACAGACTCCGATGATGGCGTTTGATTTTTTACTCCCTTGAATTTATGAGCTTTTTCTATCCCTCTTAGAGTTCTGTTTTATTTCTGAAGCATTTTTTTACTTTAAGTTACTTTTTGCATTTATTTTTAATTGGATCGTACAGTATTTTATTTTCAGTTGGATAATGCAGTATAGTGTTTTCAGTTGGATAATGCAGAAAAGTATTTTCAGTTTGATAATGCAGTATAGTATTTTCAGTTTGATAATGCAGTATAGTATTTTCAGTTTGATAATGCAGTATAGTATTTTTAGTTGGATAATGCAGAAAAGTATTTTCAGTTTGATAATGCGGTATAGTATTTTTAGTTTGATAATGCAGTATAGTGCTTTCAGTTGATAATGTAGTTTTGTATTTTTAATTGGGATAATGCATTATAGTATTTTCAGTAGGATAATGAGTACAGTACATTCAGTGAGATGAAAAAGCTCGAAAATCGCTGGTTCACAACAATGTTTAGTGTAATTCCTTTTAGTAGTAAGAATTCTCATATCTTCGTTTGAAAGGGACTGAGGAGTAGTTTTTGACCGTGAACTGTGAATCTGATTTCAAGGCACAGAATGAAATTAAATTTTAAGTTTCGGCCCAAATCATCATCAACCATTTTCTGCTTGTTAAATTTGTAGCTTTTATAAGTTTTATACTTCAAAAACAACAACGCAATTTTTGGTCATTTGTAACGATACAAATTTCAACTCCAGCCAAGTTTAATATCTAAAATACTTGAATAACGACATCCAATATGTAATTAAAACTTATAAACCAAAAACATATTCGTTGGATTTGAGCAGAAACTCGCTAACTGATAGAAAACAAATTTAACCGTACAACTATTTAAAGACTATTTTTAAGTCGAAAAAATTAGAAGCATTTTGATAGTATTAGATACATTTTTTTCAAACAGATAACAATTTCTGCCCTTGGCCGATGATATTTGTACTGTAATAATATGATACAATTAGATCCCTATTTTAAGTTTGTTTCAAACTTATATGCACCTTTAATTTTGGGTCTTCCTGGAAAGTACTTTTGAATCTATGATCTTGAATGAAGTTTTAGTTGTTATAGAAGCATTTATTATAGAAGCATTACACAAGCAGTTGTTGTAATTAGAAGCATTTTGATAGTATTAGATACATTTTTTTCAAACAGATAAACAATTTCTGCCCTTGGCCGATGATATTTGTACTGTAATAATATGATACAATTAGATCCCTATTTTAAGTTTGTTTCAAACTTATATGCACCTTTAATTTTGGGTCTTCCTGGAAAGTACTTTTGAATCTATGATCTTGAATGAAGTTTTAGTTGTTTCACTGATAAACGTAATTTATTATATAAAGTTTATTATAACCATTTTGTTTTGATACATTAGCAGCTTGGGTATTGCAAATGAAAGCAATTGGCAATAAGCTGCATAATAAAGTATCAATTATGTATTTATTATTCTTAAGAGTGGAATGCCTTTTTCCCGTTTTTATACTTAAAGCAAGCCCAATGCCAAGAACTATTCTGAATCAAAGTACTTTAAAGTATGAGGGTTGAATCAATATTAAACGTTCAGTTATTTCCCAACTATTGTGAACAGTTCTCAATTCCTTCCCTCTGATTTTATTTGGTTCTCCAGTTAAGTACACATGTGGGTTGAACTAAATATTCGTTTATAAAACCAAGAATAAATCAACATATTCCTTTGATTTCATATTTAGATGGTTTATGTAACGAGATCATTGGAAAATTTGATTGTGGGGCCCCATGTGAAGATCGGCCCTGTTTAAAATGTACTCTTTCGTTGGTCAGTAAACTTTACTTCTAAACTTGTCAATCATTCGATCATTCATGGAGAAGATTTCAACTTAGGTGCCCCTATAGCATTTACAGAGCATATTGTTTTTTGCTATATAGTGGCAGGTCAACACCTCAAGTGTTGCGCAGGTTCTAGGGAGGGTCAAAGGGTCAGCTTGCACCCTGTCATCTAGCTTCTGTGCATTCCTCTCCTTTGATTTCTTCTCAACGTTTTTTAAAACAATAAATTTTACATTTAAGAGGAAATAGTAAATTGATCATTATACCAATTGAATGTAAATAATTTTTATAATATACTGTATTAGTAAATTATATATGATTTATAACATAAATAGTATATTATATATACTTTACTATATTTATAAATTGATATAATACTTTGAAATTCGTATTTTTCATATTATATATATATATATATATATATAATTTACAAAACAAATTTATTACATTATATATAACTTACATATACTGTATTCGATTTTATTTACCATATTAATAATTTAATGTACTAAATTAATGAATTAAAATATGGTGCATTAAAATTCGTTAATTTTTCATATTAACACATAAATAAACATAGAAAATGTAGGTGTTACAAAGATGACATCAATTTCTATTCGTGTGTATTTGACGTGTTGCCTTCAGTTTGGCGCAGCTTAGCCAAATATGGCTCTTGTCGCATAAAAACCAAACATTTCCTGGATTCACACATGACTTTATGCTGCACAAATCAAATTTGTCAATTATTCTTGGGATTTTTGCAAAAATCTTAATAAATATCAAATTCAAAACTAACAAACTATATTTCCGACATAGCATATCAAGGAAAATTAAATTTGCTATTTTCAATTAAATATAAGAAAATTATATACATGAAATAAATCAATAAAAATAATATCGTGCACAATCCAAAGAATTCTGGTAAAACTGGAGTACTTGCGAAAAATAAAAATTTTCGTTTATCAGTTTAATCATGCAATCCGAAATCATTGAATCATTTTTCCATTATTTACTTCCTCTTTTCTTCAAGTTCTAAGATAATGAGATTTTGTTCCTTCAAATTGAACTGCCAGTTTATTTCGGGACAAAAATTAAATAAGCCCTTTTTTACTGATTCAGGAGGAAGAAATGAGTGAGCAAAAACAGACGCGTTTGATTCTAATATGAATGAATGCGGAAAATAAAATTCCTCCTGAAAGGGGATCTGAATTCGCGATTAATTATGTCATACTCTACTCACTGGAATCGAGTCAAACCTTATGAATGAAGCGAATGTCAGGTGAAAGCCGAATCCAGAAATTTGATTACTCTTTTCAACATTGAATTCCATTGTGCATGATTTGGCTTATATACTTAATTCTTTGGAAGAATGTTTTTCATTCCACCTTGAATTTTCGAAGACAGCGCTTCAAAAGGGGATTTTCTTTCCGATTACTCCCTCTGTCCCCACACATTTGACACTTGAATTTTGTTCCGAAATAGTTGTCACATTTGTGAAAAGATGAAAAAGATTTTTAATCGTAAATTAAAAGGAGGTTTGGTTTATTTTATGATATGGTTAAGACGGTGTTTGGCTTTAGAATTCGGGTCAACGCTGTATTAGCTTTCTAGTTGACCAGACAGTCAAATAGTTAGGAATGATATTCTCTGAGCTTAGTCGATTTGAATAGTTATTTCCGACCTTGAGGACATTTTTGCCAAATCGTTTTTCCTTTAGGATACACAAATTGGAAATTCTAGTACAAAATATTGCGATTAAATATGATTGAAAATAAAAATTAATTGCATGCTCAACTCCAGCCTATTGTTACCAAATGGGTAACTAATTTCCTTTTACTGATTTTAAAGTCAAATTGCACATGCTCTCTATTGTTTTCCGAAAAGTTTCAGTTGAATGCTTTATTGTAATTTCTGTTGTGGGAAAAAAATAAAAACGTCTTCAATGAACAATAATACACAAGTGCGTATTGGATAATTAATGAAAACGTTTGAAAGAACTCAAAAAATGCTTGGTAACTAGAAGCAAAGCAGAGTTTATGTATTCAAAGTGATAAAGTACAAATTCAATCCTTGGGCTAAAATATGCTAATTAGCACGATATTAATTTTGTTAAGTGCATAAAAACTAGCAAAAAGTCGAGCTTTGTAATGGATCTTTAAGTCGAAAGTTAATAAAAGCGCCCCATCTTTTGTTTTGTTCTCCACGTGTTAATTGAGATGAGAATTTTATTCACTTCATTTATTCCCTTTATTTTATTTGTCCCTTCTCCTTTTTCTGATTAATATTTCACGTTAGCGTGGTGTGGAAATTTGGAGAGTGGGATGCCAGCTCAGGTGTGACTTCGTCGTCTGACCGTGATTCAAAATTACGTGGTGTTGTAACGTGGCTGTCGTGGCTCAATGGGTATGCCCACTGCGCTAGCAACTTTCGAGTTGTAAGCGGCGCAGGTTCGAT
Source organism: Meta bourneti (assembly GCA_933210815.1). Taxonomy (NCBI): domain Eukaryota; kingdom Metazoa; phylum Arthropoda; class Arachnida; order Araneae; family Tetragnathidae; genus Meta; species Meta bourneti. The sequence goes on from OW119928.1 coordinate 54,087,465, forward strand.
TCCTGCCAGGGGCATTCCTCCCCGGATGTATTTCTCCCTTCTGTGTCAGTAAAGCTTTCAATATGTGTGTGTCAATTGCTTAATATTGTCCGTCTTGTGTCAATTACTTGATATTGTGTCTGGCGCAGCATGGCCAAATATGGCCCCTCTCTCTCTCTTGTGCCATAAAACTCTCAAAACCAACCATCCTCGTAACCATTTGGTGAGTTAATTCAAATACCTTCCTACCTGATTAGTAATACGATTGCAGTGACTGCATGATGGGAAGAATCGAATTTTGAGCGTTGAATTCTAAAGATGGTATGATCGAAATCATTCACCCCACGCTCATTGCACTAGAAGATATTTACACGACAAGTACAATGTTTTGCTTAATATTATATTTAAAAAAATTTCTCATGAAAACAATTTCTGCAACGCACCCCCTTTGGACATTGGCGCTCGGGGTCACAGTTCCTGTTCCATTCCTTAGCTACACCTGTATTGGTAACTAAGAACAATAAATTTAAAATCTCAAATTTATCTTAGTTCTTAAATTTCTCAACTTTTCAACTCTTGTGGTAGGGAAATTTCGTAAACTCTTTTCTAACAGACTATTTCATTTTCCAGTCTCTGATTCATGTCCTCAGAAACCGAAGGATTTTGACCGAACCAGAGGTGCGCTACTTCATGCTTCAGTTAGCTGAAGGTGTACAGTACACTCATTCGCAAGGCGTTATTCATCGTGATCTCAAGCTTGGGAACATGCTTTTGTCTGAAGAAATGGAAGTGAAAATCGGAGATTTTGGGCTTGCTACGCATGTCTCTAATGTAGATAAATGTGGTAAAAAGTTGTGAGTATATTTTTGTTTATTTCTAAAATCTATTGGACTATTTTTTTGATATTTTGTAAACAATAAAATTCTTGTGGAAATTTTTATTTTCTTAATAAGTCTGAGGGGTCGCCGTGAATCAGTGGTTTGGCCACTGCTATCAACTTGCGAGTTGTAGGTGGCGCAGGTTCGATTCCTGTAATTTATATTTGGAGTATTTCCCTCTTCTATGTCAGTAAAACTTTGCTTGTGTTTGTGTCCATTATGACACAAACACAACGTTGTTTTGCAACTTTACGTGTGCTCGGGCTTCACAAACCCTAGGTAGCCTAGTGATCTATTTTTCTATGGGGTTTACTGCCTCTGGTAAACATGAGAGTCACGATCCTAGTATGCCCAAGCGATATTTTTCTTGCCTTCCCCTTTTTCCTTTCTTTCCTCAATCACCTGTATCTAGTCTCTCAGATTTACACCTTATTCAAGAGCAAACCAATGTCATTAAAAACAATAACATATCTGGTTTCTCTTGAACACATTAAAACCTTTTTATTTTCTAAGCCTTCAATTTACTTTTAAAACTACTTTTTGGCACCTCCAATTTTCAAATGCTTTAAATTTGGGAGTAGGCCTTTTTAGAAATTAAATGAACCAGTTAAATTTTGAGGCTCAGATGGTATTGATTTGAAATAGTTTCACCCAAAAATCTCATTTGGGTTCAAATACTTTTGTAATACTTTCATAAACCTGATTCTATTTTCCCATTGCATATGATTATTTAATATCTAATTTTTCTTTTGAACAGCACTGTTTGCGGGACTCCAAACTACATTGCACCAGAAGTATTAAATATGCAAGGGCATACTTTTGCAGCAGATGTTTGGGCCATGGGTTGCATTATGTAAGTTTTTTACTCAGGATACTTCAATTTGGTCGGTCATATTGTTATTATTGCGTATCAATTAATGTAATAATTATCATGTCAAATTTACTTCAGTACAGTGACAATTCAAAATGATTCTTTTTTTCCACTTAACAAGATTATATTAAACTCAAACCTGCGATTGAATTCAGATGAAATGTGTTAACAGAAGAAGCAAGACATTTTGGGACATGGGACAGATGAGGCTAATGCCACCACTTTCTAAAACATAATTCACATATTTAAAATGAAGATAATTAAGATAAAATATACTAATTTGAATGACATTAATTTTGTTTATATATTAATGTTCTCAATGTTAATTGTTTGCAAATAATTATTGGCTATACATAAAGACTAGCAAAAGGCCGAGCTTTGTTAATGGGCCTTTGGAATGGATGTAAGAAAAGGCACTCCCTGTGTTCAATGCTCTTCAGATGTTTGTGAAAAGACAGTTTAAACACTTTGTCTCCTCTTTTTTCTTAACAGCGAAGAAATTTTATAGAGATTTTTATAGAAAAAAAATTCTATAGAATTATAGAGAAATGAGCTTTTTATAAAAGTCATGAAACCAAATAAATTAGCTCCTCTAGAATTCCTTCTACAGATATTTTTCTATAGATTTCAAGACTTTCTAGAGATTACTTTATTGATCGTGTAGAAAAATATATCATAATTGTACAGGATTCTATACACCACATTCTATATAAATTTTTATAGAACTCCATAGAAATTTTTATAGAGCTCATAGAAATTTTTATAGAATTTTTTCAATTGGATGATTGCAAGGGAAGTACATGCAAAGAATTGACTTTTAAGGATTGTATTCTTGAAATGGAATGCATGAAAGTACATTCCCTTCATTAGCATAGCACTGGAAAATACTTCTGTGATTAGGACAAATGTTCAAACTTTTTGCTACAAACACAAATTTAAAAAAAATATTTCTGAAATGCTCCTCCTTCAGACTGGTGCTTGGGGCCACAGCTACTCTACTGCGATGTATACGAATTTTTAGTTATACATCAACTGCAACCATTGGTGTAATCAGGGAATTTTTATTTTTTTGTGGGGGGAGGGGCATGACCACCTCCCCTCAAAAGTGATTGTTTTTTATTTTTAAAATACCTACAGATCAAATTCTGAATGCCTGAAATAATTTTTTTTATATCTTTCAAATAAAATGTAGTAAAATAATTATTTTAAAAATTGATAATTGAAGTATGAAAGCAATGATTATGGAGAATGCTTTTTCTGTGCTGACTCAACCATCATCTAGCATATCTAGGTATCATCAATCCTCCAACAATGGTGCAAAAGAAAGAAGTTAATTTCCAAGCTTTTTGGGGTTTAAATTGCTCAACGCTATTCAATGCAATATTATTTTGTAAAAATTCACATAACCACTGATAATCTTCATGTACTTAGATTAACCTATTTGTGTCACGTTTTGTGTGCTTGCAATAATCATTTTTATGTTTATAGTCTTATCTAAATAAAAAGACGTTTTAAGAGTGGTAAGATCTTAACACTTTGGATAAAAAGACCTTTTTAAAAGATTAATGAGATCTTAATTTTGCATAAAAAATTAACTTTGGGTCCCTTCTAAAATAAGTCTTATGCTACTGACTGCCACCATGATAAATTTTAACTTGATTCTATCTTTGTATCATTCTCATAGGTATGCAATGCTAGTTGGACAACCACCTTTTGAAACCTCCACTCTAAATGAAACCTACTATCGTATTACAATGAATAAATACAACATTCCCAGTTCCATATCGGACTCTGCTCGCCATTTGATAGCTAGGATGCTACAGTGTAAACCATCTGACAGGCCGTCACTTGATGAGATTCTAAACCACAAGTTCTTCCAGTCTGGTTACCTTCCAGTTACCTTACCAACTACATGTTGTGTAGCTGTTCCTAAACTACCCATTGGGCCATTAATCAGAAGGTAATTTCATCTTCACTGAATTGCCTTGCATGTCTCTTTCAGATTGTAAAGTATTGATGTAGGATGATTCAATGATAAATCATTTGTCGTAAAAAAATGCCTCAAATTAGAAGTATTCTGATAGTGTGTAGATGCTGAACTCATTTTATACTATATTCACCGATTTATCATAATTTGAAATTGTCGCATTTATCACAAAAATGTTAGGGTGATCCTTAACATTTTTGTGATAATATCAAATACCAAAAATGAGATTGCAATTTGATTTAATTCACACTATTACATCCAGTCTTTTAAAGTATTATTTATTTGGTCAAAAGACATCACGATGTAGATGAAGTGGGTAACTCAAGAACATAAATTTCAGTAAGTTCCTAACTATTTCACACTTGAACAATGTCGATAATTTTTTAATTTCGTAATTAAATTTGAAAGATTAAGTTTAAGAATGCTGAAAATAATTTTGAAATGAAAATTACTTAGAAAGACCCATGCCAAGCATTCATTTTGTTTCTATACATATGCAACTCGGGAAAATAAACGATATCCAGTTCTAACTAATTAAATCTTGTTTTCGTTTGGACACTAAAAATTGTGTTCCCACAAAAAATAGTTGTAAATATTAATCACTAGTCCTTAATCTTCCTGTGTTTTGCTTTTGTTATTGTATAATTAGTAATCATATAATTTCAAATATCATTTACTTGTGTCAGTGTAAAAAAATTGTTATTTTTACATCTTTAGAGCATCCAGTGAACAAGATATAGATAAAATTTCTAATGGAGTAATAAATCTTCATCTTAGTCCTAAGTCAGATGTACCAAAGGTAATTGCATTTTATTTGAACTCATTTTTTGTTTATGAATTTTTTTAATTTTTCCTGCTGTGATACTCTTAATCAATTAGACAGATTGTTCCTGCTTAGAGATATTTTCTCAAACGTTGACATTATGTATATGAATTTTATGCAGACATCTTTGGAAATCATTACATAAATAAAAGTAGTGATATTGACCTTGTCATTCTTAGTGCCTTTTACCAGTTTCATATCACAACACAATAAAACAAATTGTTACACAGAAAAGCACACTATTTGAGAAATAATTTTATATTACTATATTGGTTTGCATGTTTTGCTATGGTTATAAGAATCATTGTTAATTTTTAATTTATTTTATATAGTTTTGATACAAGAAAAAAAGTTTATTTACTGACATTGGAACCATTGGGGGTTACTTAAAAATTAGTTTAATGATAGAAATTTAAGGCTTTTTAATCATCAGGTCAATCTGAGATTATGTTAATTAGTGTTTATTCAAATACATAATTAGAACACTGAATTCCATTGAAGGTCAAACCTGAATCCAAAAGACCTCAAACGCATTGGTATACTTTGCAAGTGCAAATGAATTTTTAATGTTTTATTTTGGATTATTTAGTTCAATAATGAAAATAACAAATACAAAATTCATGTAAAATATATTTTAGTTTTTTAATGGACACAATTGGATCATCAAACTGCCTAAAAGTAATTCAGCAGGTTTAAAAACAATGATATCAAGGGTAAAGCCGCTTTAAGAAGACAAGCTCATTTTAATAATGATGCCGCTTCTGCACTAGTTGAAGAACTGTCTTCAGTAGCTCAAATTGCAGAATATTTTAATTCATCCTATGGTCACTTAAAAAATATAGCAGATTGGAAAAGTTGTTGCGTAGAAAACAAAAATTGAGGCCATTTTGCAGTAATGCAAGTTAATTTTGTATCGATAAGCAATACCTACTGATATCAAAAATCCAATTGAAAGTTTCTTCTATGAATTTAAATTGACAGAATAAATCAAGCTCTAATCTGATTTGTTGTATCAGGTTTTTTGTCAATGTGAAGGTGAATGGAACCATCTCTTTGGATATTGCCTTGGGATGAAAATTTCACAAAATTTTATTTTTCATGATTTGAAAGTCCATTATTCAGTAGCAGGTTTTGAGGCAGATTATCACTATAACCATGACTTATAGTTACCCCTTTATATTTATTTTTAAGGGTGGAAAATATATAATATAAAGTTTAAATTTACCAAAGTGTAATACAATGTCCAAAAATTGTGTATTGTAAACAATTGTCATGTTTAAAAAGACGTTTCCATATACAAGCTCCATATTTTCTCTAATGAAATGTCGTGTCAGTTGCTATAACAATACAAAACTCTTAAGATTATGTTTATTATTGCATTGGTAATCATAATAGGTTATTTAATGTAGTCTAAATATTATATTTTAGATGCAAGCTAAGTCTGAAGAGAATTCACCCAGGAAAAATCACTGCTTTCCTACCAATTTCAGACAGAAAATAACAAATGTGCTCTGTCCCGATAAAAGTAAGTTTCCTGTTTCATTTGTAATTTTTCTATTGGTTTTCCATTTTCAACATTATTTTTTAATCACAAAACTGATAATTCGCATCCTACCCAAAATCTTTCAGGTGTCAGGCTTCAAGATAAGTAATCCCAAGCAAGTACTTAAACTCAATCAAAAGGATAAAACATTAATTTTATATACAGCATAACACATAAACAAAGAAATGAGAACAAGCTACTTGATTGGCAAGAGTCGGGAGAAGTGCTTTTCATATGCTCATCGCACATAGTGCACCTTAACATTCGACCAATAGCAATATGACTGCCTTATGTGGCGATGACCACTGCTTATTTCTTTTCAAGTATACATGTAATACCGAAATTTCAGTGTGAAAATCTGCACTGAAATAACTAAATTTCCTTAGTGGGTCCATAACAATTACTTCCCCTAAACCAAAAATTAGCATATTTTTTTATCAAATTATGTTTTGATATTGCAAGTTGTCTCATTATATTCTCATTCCAATTACAACAGATTATATTAACCAGTCTTATACTTAGTCTAATACTTATGTATCAGTATTTATTCAACATGACAAAATTGACAATGCTATTTATTACAGGGTTTCCACAGGCCTTAAAAAGTCTTGATTTTTCATTTTAGTTTTTAAGGTTTCATAAAAAGCACTAATATTTGCTGAAAGTCCTTAAAAAATTTTTAAAACCTTATTTTTACAATAGCCCTACACATATTTATTTTACCTATATTCGAAAACAAGATCAATGATATTTATCCAAGGTAAAAAAAAACCTCAAGGGCTAGTATTTTTTAGCTAAAAATTGATATTTTTAAAATTGGCTTGTGAAACTCAAAACCTAATACTCAAAGAAATTTCTTTTCCTGTGCACTCATTAACTTTTCCTCTCAAAATTATTCCTGCTGAGCACTGAAATAGGTGGAATATTTTAGTTTCTCAAATCATACTCTCGAGTCAGTGTTTAAACAATAACAGCTAATTCAATTAATAAATAAAAACCTTTAAAGCTTCTTAAACATTTCAAATATGCATTTGCTACAAAAATTTCTAAAGCAAAAATTTTTAATTAGATTTTCTTTCATGTAACACAAAAATTAAACTATATATAATGTAAGAAAGATTTTGGAGTTGATTTGGAATGACCTTGTCTTTTACATCTTTTCTCTAAGACAAGTTGTGTAAGTTATAATAATAAATGATATTAGTATGTGTCTATTTTATTGTGAGAATTAGGAACATAAAATTATAGTAAATATTGTGATAGCTTTCTTTTTGCTATCAAAAGAACTCTAGTTGCTTTGATTTGCGAACTCTAAGTTTTAATTTGAGGCATAATCACACTTTGGAATAGGTTTGCGAGAACATTTGGCAAGTATGCATATTTGATATATTAAAACTAATGTTTACTTCAAAATTGATTTGGACTTAAGGATTTATTCATTATTTCCTGCCTTTTGTCATTTTTAAATGTTCAAGTGGTGATTTATGAACAAAAGTGAAAAACTGATGTCCTTAGGTATTGCAGTACAATAAAAACAGTTTTATGGTCGAAAAAATTTCTTGCTTACTATATGCCCCTTTCCCCATGTGTTTATATAGTAAATGATTTTTACATCGTTAAAGAATTGATTGACCTTTCGTTCAACAGGCCCTGGGTTTCCACTTCATTAGTAATTCAAGCTATAGGCCGTCATTTAGTTAACGTCATTTAACTTGATATTGTGTGATTAAAAAGATCATAGATTGACAACTGAATTATTAAATCATTGATATAATGCAGAAGTTGTGAAATACATATTCTGAGAGGTTATTTTTTATGTGAAGTAAACCAGGAGCATGTTTAGAGAGGGATTGGCCACACACCGAAGAAAATGTTATTTATACTACAAAAAGAAACGCTGAAGTTAGCTTTACCTGATGCAAATTGAAGTTTTGTAAAACCCATAAGTAGAAAAGTCATGGACAGGTCTGAAAGTAGTCAAATACATTTCCAAACAAAATGTTTATTTACTGTTATAGCAATTTTATCAGTTTAAGAATGCGAAGAATTGATCTGTTTGCTAGGTGACTGACAGAATAAGAAGGAATTGGACATGAAAGAAAAAATTTTGTATTTCCCTCTACTCTAGTAGAGGGAAATACAAAAAAATGGCTCAGTGGGTTCACCCACTGTACAAGCAACCTGTGTAATAAGCAGTGCAGATTTACCAAACCAAACAGTTTTTCTTTAACTGTTTGCTTTTTCTTCCTACCTCCTTGTTGTGTTTGGTGCAGCCTGGACAAATATGACTTGTGCCATTAAATCCAAAACCAACCTTTCGATTTGAATACAAAACTGGGAGAGATGATTGGGTCCCTTCAATATTATTTCTGAATACATGCTTGAAGAAAACTTCCTTCCTTTAATTTAATTTATTGGGATATGCAGTTCAGAAAATTTTGACTTGGATTATAATACTGCTAAAATTCCTCTTATTAACAGCTGTGTAGATTCAACTACTCAAATTTACATTGAATACAAATAACATATTTGCTTTCTTAATTATAGATTCCGTTGTTTTATAATTTTGATTTATTTTCCACATTATTATGCAAAATTGTGAATTTAATTTTCATTATTTAGTAGTCAAGAAAGCAAGAGGATCTTGCAGCAGTGCTACAATGTTTCATATGCTGCAAAATGTCCTAGATACCATGCCAGAAGGTATAATTCCTATTTTATTAACTTTTAATAAGTAAATATACGTATGCAATGTTAATAAATACATGCAAGTTTTGCTAAGTTTTATTAGTCCCATAGAATATATTTGTGAAATTTTAGAAATAATATACAATTATTATACAAACAAACTATCTGTTTTTATGCCAAATAATTTGCTTAATGATTATGATACTGGTGAATTTATAGTATTTGATTGTATCTACTAGATTCTGAATTTTTATTCTATTTACAATTACAAGATCATGAAACAGTATTCATGTAAAAGTTTTATGTCACACAATATCGATTTTATAGTTTCCCATATATTGTAACCCTGCATTTAATAAGGAAAGATTTTATTAACACTTATCTGCCTGCAAGATTTTAAGGCATGTCTCGTGTTTTTTAAGATAAGTCTTTAAGAAAGACTTAAGATAATAGATTTAAAATTTTTAAAGTATTTTCATGGACCATTTTAAAAACATGAAATAATATTAAAACTAAATTTAATGCAGTAACTGCTAAGAATCTTGATTATCTTCCATTTCTACTTGCACTTTTCGTTTCTCATACTTAGCTTATTGTAATACAGTTTTGTTCATGTGCAAAATGACCAAAACGTCTTTTACTAGGGGTTGATTAGTTATCCAAATTTAAAAATTTTTAACCAAAAAAAAATTAAAATATATCTAATGCTAGTTTTTAAAATTATACTATATTTATAATACAGTAAATAACTATTTTATTAATATTCAATAATATATTTTTAATGTCAAAAGTATAAAATTTTAAATTCAGTTATCCCTAAAAGGTACTAGAGTACGCTCATTACAGGAAAACAGCATAAGCTGATAAAAACTGCGCTGAATATTTCAACATTTATAATTATACCATTAGAAATACGATAATTAAATTTAATAAATCGAATGAAAATTGTTTTTTACACAATCATTCTTCAGTTGCTCAAACTTCTCAGGTTAGTTTATTAACCAGTTGAGTTCTTAATTTATTTTAAGTAATGCATAAAATATTGTATTTTATGACAGTGGAATTTCTCTTTCCTTCTGTGTTGTCATATGAAATGTTTTTCGTTTCATAGGTGGATACACTGTATTTACTAGTCTGTCTTGCAAAATTAAAACAATTAATGATTGCATCCCATTAGAATACTTGAACGTTATGCGATATAAAACTCCAAGTGCATGCATGTTTGGGGCCTGCTTTGCTAGCAACCTGAGTTGTAGGTGGTGCAGGTCTGATTCTTGTCGGGTTGGATTCCTCCCTGGGTGTATTTCTCCTGTATTGGTAAAAATTTCCTTGTATGTATGTGTTCATTACTTGACTTCATTATGTGTTTGGTGCGGCTTGGCCAAATGTGGCCCTTGCACTATAAAATCCCAACCAACCTATATATAGTGCTTGTTTCTTAGTTTTATATCACATCCAACTGCTTTATCTTATTAGCAATTATGAGCACTATTTAGGGCACACATTTTAATTGATACATTTTGATTAATACATTTTGCATTTATTATAGTCGATGTTTGCTTTATAACTAACTAATGTTTGTTTTTCACAGCTGGTGACAGTAATCCTCCCCCTTTGAGCTATACTGTGAGTCCATTCATTTCAAAGTGGGTTGATTACTCTAATAAGTATGGATTTGCATTCCAACTGTCTGATCGTAGTTTTGGAGCTATGTTCAACGATTCATCCAAAATGAGCATGTCTGCCAGTAGGACGTAAGTTAATTTTCTATATTTTGTCTTTTGATAAAACTTCAAATTCTTTATAGCAGTATAAGCAATTGTGGGTGCACATAAATGGGATTTCTAATACAATCGACTGGTTGTTTGTAGTAATAAGTGTTACAAGTGATGCAGATTGTATAAATATTACAGGAAAAGTAAATTGGATTTGTGATAATAATAAATTTGGCTGATTATAGCATCTAAAGATGATGGCTTATCTGAACTTTCTAATTGAACAAAAGCAATGGGGAAAAGAATAGTGTTGCTCTCTGGATGAAATATTCAGCCAGCACCATTCAGAATGCTGTATACAAAATGATGTATATTATCTGTTCAACTGTATTTTCATCCCCTTATGCACTCACTGCCAAAGAAACTTAAAATTACCCAAAGCCAGAGTATTCAATTGAAATGAAACTTAACATTTCTAATGTGAATGACGAGATAAAGAAATAATCCCAGTTTCAAAACTAGAGGACTATTATTCCAAAAAGGTCATAAATTAGTACGTTTGTGAACCTACTCTGGTGCCATGCATGATGGTATGTCAGGGCATGGAGACAACTGGAGGTGGTGCTATTGATGACCTAGCATATCCCAGGCATGCTCAGTGGGAGGCAGATGTGGTGATTGCTCTGGCCAAGAAAGGGCTTCAACATTTTGAAGATATTCATGGGAAAGGCAAGTCGTTTGTGGATATTATGCTGCCAAATAGCCTCTTGCATGACATGAAAGACAAACAGATTGTAAGATCTGCAGGATGTATTGCTGTTATGTCAAATTACCTCGTACTACATCTAGAAGGTACCAGCTGTCATAAGAGATGGCTCCTCACACTATTACACCAGTAATATGCCGCTCAATAGTAAAATGAGAATGGAAGTGCTGATCTGGTCTCCAACACATGTATAGTGGCACGGTAGTTTGACAGCATAGTGATACATCCAGCAGATTCTGCAGCCTGTTTTCTCTTTCACATGTGCAAAGCGGCAATTGAGTAGCATGATAATGACCGGTTATATACTACTCACCTCTTCCAGGAGTGCCTCTGTTGTGTTAAAACCCTTCCTTGGACAGATGTCATTAGATCTGTCTCCAATTGAGCATATCTGTCATTACTAGACAGTCAATTACATCCCCCAAAATATAAGGGATCATGAGCAGTTACTGCAGAATGCTTGGAATAATATGCCACAGGGTAGCATAAGGGATTTGTTTGACTCCATATCAGGCTGTATAGTGTCATGTATTGATACCTGAGGGGGCTTTACAAGTTACTAATTTATGACCTTTCTGATGAGATTCTAAAGGTTTTTTTCTAGATTTGTTATTGTGATAATTTCTTTATCTCTTCATGTACATCACATAGGTTTCGTTTTATTTCGATCGAACACTGGCTACTGGATGTATGGTTTTGGGCACAGATTGTGTATATATTTGTTGGTTCATCTAATAATGTGTATATACTAACCACCCTGGCCAGTTTTTCTCTAAACTAAAAATGCACACAACAAATTCTCTGTTCTGGAACATGTTTATTAAAATCACGAATATGTGCTGTAAACTTTTAAATGTCTATTAATTGAAAAAATTAAAGCTTCCTTAACCCGCGTAGACGCGCGCTACTTGTTGTTACATGAAGACGCGCGCCCGGCTTCGTAGGCCCGAAGCAATATTTTCTTAACAAAACATAAACAAAATTTATTTTACCGTTAAAAATTAATTTAGTTAATCAAAACACAATATGAAAAATAAAAAAAGTATTTTTCAGATAAATATAGCTTTTAAAATTCTACATTTTAAAATGCATTTTAAATTTATAATTATGTCACATTGATACTGAAAAACGAAATTTAAGAAACCAAATTAGAAATAGTATTCATTTATGAAAAATTAAATTATTGTTACATTAGTAAATTGAAAATAAAACTTACATTTCACTGACATTTATTGCTGAGAACATTGCTATGTTCTCCACATACATTTTTTCCACACTTAGCACAACAAATTTGTGATTTCCTGTCCTTTGAACTGGGGCATACATGGCACCTTTTTCTTGAAGAATTCTTTTGTTTTTTTGTCGGGGGTGCTTCACAATATTCACTCTGGCTACAGTTTAGTTTTTCTCGCATTTCACGTGGAAGCATTGGTTGCAAACTTCTTTCTTGTAGGTGGTCCTTCAAAAGTTCTAACGAAAGTTCTTTGATAAACAAACTTCGTTTTCTGTATTGAATCGCCGGTGTTTTAGTTGACAATAGCAGTACTCGGGCATTTATTGTTGCAATATTTAATATACTGAAAAATACAAACATGGGCCATCTTTTGCTTATTCTAGCAGTAGAATATGTAGATGACATTTCACCCACTACATTTACAGCACCCTTTGTTAGATTATAAAATGTTATAATCTCTGGTTTCTTGGCTTCTTCTGTCGATTTATCAATGGCACTATCATTATGCATTGTAGATAACAGGACGACGCATTTGTTTTTCTTTGGCACATAGGAAACCAAAGTCATGTTTTTTTGAAATCCAAATAATGATGAATGCACTTCCCGATTCTTTCCACAAATAAATTCTTTTGGTAGCTCTTTTTTATTTTTCTAACTGTTCCAACAAGTGTAATTTTCTTCTCTAAGAGATCCTTTGCCAAACTGTAACTGGTATACCAGTTGTCAACAGTAAGGTTTCGTCCTGAATTGAAGATGGGTTTCACTAATCTCTTGACAATTTTATCGGGACCATTTTCTGTCCTGTACGGACCTGTAGGTTGAGCTCCTGCATAAATTTCAAGGTTCCAAGTATAAAATGTTCTTGCATCCACTAGAGCAAAAATTTCGAGTCCATATTTTGCAGGTTTACTAGGGATATACTGACGAAACGAGCATCTTCCTCGAAATGGCTCTAACTTTTCATCAATTGTTACATATTCGCCAAGACTATACAGTTTTTTGCAATTTTCAAGAAATCTTTCGAAAATATTTCTGATGGGAGCAAGTTTATCCAATTCTCTTCTAGAAGAACGGTTTCTAACATCATCAAATCTCAAACACCTCATTAGAAATAAAAAACGTTTACATGACATAGTTCTGTGAAAAATGTCAAACCCAGTACCATCAGTAGCCCAAAGATCACGAACATTTACATGAGAAGCTTTGTAGAGTCCTCCAAAATAAAGAAGTCCGATGAATGCCATTACTTCTGAGGTACTTGTGGGGCGAGCATCTCTTTCCCGTTCAAAATTACCAGCAATCGATTGAATATAAATATTCGTACACTCCACAATAGTTGATATTATTGTTTCGTCGATAAGCAATTGCCAATAATTTACATGCGAGGATACAGCTTTCGCTTCTCCAACATTTCCGGGCAATTTTGTCATGATGTTGTGAGCCAGAGTTCTCACATTTTTTCTTGGTTCTTTTTTATTCCATTTTGTTAATTTATCTTTACCAAGATAGTGATCCATAGATTCAAAAATATCTGATTCATTGCTTGAATCAATATCTTCTTCCGAATTTGACTGATGATCACTAAACTCCTTTTCATCAATAATTTCTTCATCTTCTTCATTAATGGATTCTTCATCAGTTGACACTTCAGCTAATAGCGTCCGTAATCTCTTCATTTCATCATCATAGCTCAAATAGCGAGACATTTTCAATCCGTCTGTTCTCCTTCGCGATCTTAACGAAAACGCCAGCGCGCGCGCCGGGCCTCAAAGCCCCGAACACCGTTTTTCTGAGAAAACAAGTGGGGGAAAATTCTTGAAATGCCTGTGGTTGTGACCTACATGACCTTGAATGCAGCTACTGTGAAACTGGATTTATTCCATTGAGGGGCTGATTTTCTGTGCCAAGTTTTTGTAATGCTCGGGCCTGATAGGCCTGGCGCGCGTCTTCGCGGGTTAAATCTTTAAGAGAATCAATCTCTTATTTCTGATCAACTATACAGTTATTCGCCAATTGAAGCTCTGAGGAAGTGTCATTGTTAAAGTATACATCCAGAAGGGATTCATTTTAGCAACAAAACATCATTTTTACAGGATGGTTGCAAATAATCAAAATTGACTACTCATTTGTAGAAGTTAAGAGAAATTGGGTTAAGTTTTGTTCTTATGTATCATAACATTTTTGGAATTCATATGCATTTAAGATATAAAGCACATTTTTCAAAGAAGTGTGCAATTTTTTTATCTGAGAAAATCAGTGGTGTCTAACACTAATTCTAAATAAGTTCACAATCAAGAAGCAAATCATTGAAATTTCAATTAAAATTCTTGAAAAAAAATGTTCCAAATTTTGAGTCAAAATGTAATATATATAATAAATGTATCCAGTAAATTTGCGAAGAAATGTTCACAGTTAATAATAACTTAGGGAATCTATGGAACATTTACTAGTTGTTCAAGCACATATTCAAACAATAATTTTGTTTGTATCTCCATTTTTATCCATAATGTTGATTAAACATTGTTTTAATGATTTCTTTGACTGTTTTCAGACATGTCTGCATTCTATATTTGGTTATCGAAACTTCTATGAATACTGGTTAAACCTGCTCTAGCATGCATTTATTGTTTATAACAAATAAATGCCAATATAGATTTACCAAAATTACTTTGGGACATCATCAAATCTCTTTGGCTTCCCCTGAATACATACATGCTAAGTTCTTAACTAGCTACTTCACCAAAATATTTCTACCAAGTTTTTATTATGATATTCTAAAAACGCATAGTTTTTAAAGTTCTAGTCTTGCTGCTACAATTTCCTTTCATTTTAAAAAGAATGGGCTATACACCTTTATTATTAGATGTTATGAACTTTTGATAAATTGGAATGTTTTTGGAAACTAAAAAATGTGTCCGAGTTTTGGCATGAAAAGATTGAGAATAAATTTAATTTTTGTTTCAAAGCACAAAACTGCATCTGAAATAGTTATTTTAGATTATTTCCATGTGCATTATAAAAGTTTTAAAAACGATCTAGAGTTATTTTTATTTCAGCTAAGTATGCAGCACTTATTCTTAACTCTAGTATTTTTAGTTTAAAGTTATTAAAGATCGTATCTTTTAAAATATGAGTATGAGTTACAAAACCAAGAAACATTTAAGGTCTGACGAGTCTACTTTTTATGCTTTTGCTCAATCAAGCTTGATTTTTTCCTTTATAAAACGTTATCTTTTTCAGATCTCTGCATTCTAATATCTTGGTTTTCTATTTTTTACATGACTTAAAATTTAATTTAAAATTTTATCAAAAAATCTTTTTAACTGTACTACACAGAATTTTGTTGTCTCATTTTCTTCAAGGTTTATCTTAACTACACGATGTTTTGTAAAGCTGTAATTATAATCTGTACGTCTAACTACATTTAAAATTTAAAAAATTAAGTGTACAAATAAATTCAAATCAATGATAAAAACTTAACATGAAAAATCACCAGCGAAGCAAAATTAGACAATTAAAATTGATGAGTATATTAAAGGAAAGAATTTTTCTAATTGCTGTGTGCTATTAAATTGTTTTCTTATTGACACCGATTATATATTATATGACATAATATTAATTTAAGAGCTTTTATCCATAATATGTTTCATGAACAAAACCTGGAGAATTGCTCACTTTTTACACATTAAAAAATGAACAATTAACTTGCGTGCGTTCTAATTAAAATCTGGCAAAAAGTTTGTGTTTTTGAATAACTAATTTACTAAAATAATATATCTGAAACTAATGCAATATTTTATTACTTTTGCAGGAGAGTTGAATTTCATGATACCAATGGTAAAAGTACCATCTACAGTCATTCCCATGTTCCCAGTCAATTAGAGGCAAAATATACATTATTTAAGTATTTTTCCGATTACATGGATGAAAACCTGAGTGATGTATGTATACTTTTGCATTGTTGCAACAGCATTGTTTTGTTCATTGATAATATACATAATCTTCATTATAATTTTCATGGTCTTTCCAAATGTCTGAGCTGCCTACTTGCAAATCTCGGCAAGTTGCCCCCTCTTCTCAAAAACCTATTTTGTAAAAAGAATGCCTTTAGCCAAACATGCATTCAGAAAATAATTTACGGCCCAGTCTTTCTCCAAGTTCTCTAAATGCAGTCATGTTCAATGAGCAGTTTTAAAGATTTTTATTGTTTTCATAGTATTGACGAATTTGAATGCATATTTACCAGTGGCTTACGAAACTTCGATTTTCTCTGATATAACTAGTTTTAGCATGCGTTTTTGACAGCTTTTTAGATTCAAAATCATTTTGGGAAGATTCAAGCCCCATACCCAACTACTATAAATGGTGGTTTTCCCATCGCATATAGATAGCAACTGTCTCACACATCGTGTTAACAAAAATATACCAAGAATTATGTCTTCACATCTTTTATGCTACATGCTACAAATGCATCAGGTCGTTACAAAACAACATCACTAAAAACATCGCACATACATTGTTTATGGTTCTATCTTAAGGCCCAACTTTTAAGACAGCAGCGTTTACTCCAGTTTCACTGCTGTTCACTGATTAAGCTGTTTGTCTCATTCACGATGCAAACAGTAAATATGATAGAGATAAAGGTAGTATGCCATCTGAGCGTCTTATTCGTGTAGCTATGACACCTATCAATTATCGTCAACACATCTTAAATATGTGACTGCTACTTGAGTACTCACCCTCTCAAATTATACTTGTCTGTGAGATGAGTGCTTTTTGAATATATTGTAAATTATGAATAAAATATGCAGATTCAAAAGATTCAAAATTATCTTTTATTACAGTTAGAGAAAGAACCTACCTACTATGACCGAACAAGTATAAAATTAATAATTGGAAAATCTATTGCTGGTCATGTTTATTTACAGTTAGACATACTGTGTCTGACTTTTGAATGACCCTATATTTTGTGCCTACGTGCAAGAGCACACCACTCAGGAATGATCTGATAATTTGTGTCAAGTCTAATCACTTTATTTTGTTTACTTAAATACTACTGAATGCAGTTTTAGTGCTTCTGATCAAAATTATATGTACTAACGAAATACAAGTTTTGATTAGTTATCAATAATTTGGAAACATGTTCTACAGGCACCTTGCTCTTCCTAACTAATAGCTTAAGTGTCATCCTGGGGCTGAATTTCTTTCTGTTAAAAGTAAAAAATTAAAGATTAAAAAAATTATTCTATGGTAAAAATAGCTGCTAATTATGTGTATCGCAAAACATTTAAACACTCTCCAATACATTTATTCAATTATCAAAGTAAGTTTCGGAAGCATATAATAATAAATTATTGCTATAAAAGTATAAAAAACAATTTCAAAATTAAGACTATTTACGTATTTAAATTTATTAGTATTAACCTGAAACATTTATGCATTGATGTTTCACTAATTATTACAAACATTTATTTCAAAATTGACACATTGAATAATTCTATTTCATAGTAAAAATTTTAAATTACAATAAAATAAAATTGATTATTTTCATTTACTTTTCTCTGCCATGTACCAAATGTTTTTTTTTTTGTAATTTTGCTACTTCCGATTGCTTGTTTAAGTGATAGTTGAATTGTGAAATTCTACATCTTGATAATATGCTACAAAATATTATAAAAGAGAACATGTGCAAAAATATACTTTAAAATGAAATAATACAAATAATATATACAAAATTTAACAATGATTGAAGTGTTTTTCTGTTAATGTTACATAAAATCCCAAACTTGAACTCAAAATTATTCAAATAATGCAAAACATAAATGTAGTTTTGAAATTATTGTGATAATTATAATGAAAATTTCTATATAGAATAATACAAATAATAAATATGCAGCTTAACATTTTCTTATAACTAGTCTTTTTATTTTCTTTGGCTTGGTTGTCATTGAAAAGTAGCGAATGAAAATAATGTAAATGCATGCTTAAATTCTGAAGATTCATGTGTTTGGTATCTTTCCTGAGACTACACAGCTTTTTGATCGTCACATCTGTAAATACACAGAGGCAAAATATAATGAAGGTTTATTGAAAAGAGGTTTGATACTCAAAAAGTAGTTCTTATCTTGGACAGATCTCCCTTTATAGGGGTTTACTTTCTTCAATTAAACGTGGGCATCACACAACACCTGAGGTACCCTAGTGATCAGTCCTCTCCCATTTTTCCGTTATTTCCTTTTGAAGAAATCTAATAACATTTACATACTTCATGGGTGACCCATCTGTTTTTATTCATATAGCCTTGAATCATGACTTTTATTATAATTTAAGCCACATCATTTAGTGTATTTCAAATTAATATGTGCATCAGTGCTTTTAAAATGTTAACACTTTTTCTATACTGATGAGATATTTTTAATGTATTCACCTTTTTCAACCTTTTGAAGTGTTTATCCTTTTTATCCTGTTTTTTACTTAGAAGTTTTATGCTTGAAATGTTGGTCTGGTTTCGTAATATAGTTTATTGAATCTTGTTTTGTCTTGCATTTATTACAGCTTATCCATTTTTTGGATCTTACACCATAAAATCCAAACCAACTAACTTATGCAGATCTAGCCCCTGCAATAAAAATCCCCAGTCCAACGATATCTTATAAATACCTAATCTACTTTCTTGATTTGTAGGGTGGAGAGCTGGAGTCTCATGATCTAGTCCGAAAGAAGATCCCTTTCATGAAGAGATGGCTGCGAACAGCAAATGCAGTTGTCATGCAACTCAGTTCTGGTACTCTACAGGTAAAATTTCAAATTCATTTACCTTAAAGAATTGGAATTTGCTGCAACTAAACAATTCATATTGATTTGCTGGCAGTAGTGACTTTAAGATGGTCAAGTTTACTCTTGTGAATGGGTAAATAATGCTATAATATACATTTGGGCCTCCATGCATGAAGGTATGCTTTCATGAAAGAAATTCAATTTAGAAATTTTGATATACAGAAATAATCTTTCTTAATAAAACGTTTTACAAACTGTCTTGGCTCAACTGAAAGCAGTGGAAGTCTGATACTTATGATTCTAAGGGGAAAAACATTGGCTTAAAATAACTTTTTTGTTTTTCCTTTTGTGTTCATAAACATTTATGATTTTGATTACTGGAAACACCAACAGTTTTACCAAACCTTTGGTATAGGAGTTCATTGAATGTCAGTCCACTGTACATTATATTCTACTCATGAAAAATTTATTGTTATGAATTTTATATTAAAGGCAAAGAAAGGAAAATTCCAAATCGTACCACACTTCTATAAATCTTTAAATTAAAATCGTGTTTTGTGTATGATGATAAATGATACTTTTAAATAAAATAGAACTTGATATTAAAACATTCCATCTTTTTTTCTTAAATCTTGGTACTGCCCAAACAGATTATCTACTTTTTTCATTTTTTACTACATTTTTATTCTACACTATAATGTTTACTAAGAATTTAAATATATTCATTTAATAAACAGGTTGAAAATTATATAGAAACATAAGCAATATAATAAGCATTACGTAAAATAAAAATGTTATTTTATTTTAAAGGCTATGAAGTACTTTATTTTAGAAGTATTTAAAATAATTATTTTTGAAAAATATTAAATTAGTGGAAGCATTGTTCTGCATCTGAGATGATTACGCACTTGTTTATTAAAGTCTTGTGCAACACTTACATTACTGATAATACTTGGTATAAATTATAAGTTATCAGTCATGATCTAGAACAATTTTTGTTATGACAGGTCTTATATTGCTATAAATGTACGTAAGTAATGTGTTCATGGAATAATGTGAAATATAGGTTATAAGTGTTAGAATAGAAATGCTGATCTATGCCAAAGACACATAAATTGTGCCTTCTTTATTTTGAGTATTTGTGTTAGCAGAAGTGGCAACACATGATTTAGTTTGCTTTGTGAAATTAATTGGTTTTTAATGTCTACAATTGCCCTTTTGTCCTATGGGCAAATAATTTTGAAGGATATGACGTCAAAACTAAAAGGAAGAACACCCTTTGTTTCTCTTGTGGAGAATGGGGTCACATCTCTAAATTTTGTGAAGAAGCCAAGAAGAGAAACCAAAATACAGCAAAAACTCAGAGAAGGAATCTCATGCATTAGCAATAGACCATTCAAGAGGTAACAATTCCAATTCATGGATCTTGGATAGTGGGGCCACTGAGCATATGTCATCGCATCGAAATAAATTTTCAAATCTAGGGCCCATCTCCTCAATGGTTGAAGTCACCAATTCTGAAAAGATTGAAGTGATTGGAATTGGAGACATCCTACTTTCCCCTGGTGAAGAATATGGTACTGGAAAGGTAGCATTAGAAAATGTCTTATATGTACCTAGCCTAGGAGGAAATTTACTATCTGTTGGCCGAATTGAGCAAAAAGGTTATGCAGTAAGTTTTAAAGCAGGAAGAGCAGTTATTATCTAACCTGAAAATGAAGATCCTATCCTAATTGCTTATTGACGTGGAAGACTTTATCAAGTGGAAGAAAAGTCTGAAACCATCTACCTGACGAGATCAGCCAATGAAGAATTATGGCATGAAAGACTGGGTCATCTTCATACAGGAGTAAAGAAACTTAACATGAACTGTGATATGTTCAAGAACTAAAATGAAGATACAAATAGAAGGCAAGAACAGTGAATTGTGTACAGTTTGTTCTTGCAAGGATGGAGAAAACCAAATTTCTAGTACTAGATTTGTTAAAAATTATTACCTTAGGATTCAAAAGGAGCGATGACTCCACTTTGAAATCACCGAAAATAAAAAATAAAATTATTACGCTTTCATTTTTTTGACAGTTGAAACATTTGTAATATGCATTAAAAGTTGAGGGAAAATTTTTATGGATTTCCCCATAAGAAAATACTTAAAATACTACTTGCTTCATTATAGTCACTGCCTAAGTCTAAAGCTATGTCATGAATGTGTTATGCCTCAATACACACAAATGTTCATGATTTGTTCCTGTTACAGATCAATTTCTTCAAAGACCACTCGAAGATTGTGATAGGTGGAGACGGAACACTTATGTACATAGACGAGGAGCGGCATTCCACCACTTATTCTTTCCCAGCAATCTGCCAGCATGGTTGCACTGCTATATTACGTTCTCGCCTCCAGTATGCAGCTTCAGTGTTGCAAGATTTCGCTCGACTGGAAGGTGATTCTATTTGAGCTCTTTCAGTGTCGTAGGCTTCATTTCCAATATTTCTGTGCCCAGTATACTTAGTTTGAAAAAATGCATAAATTTGAATATTTATTTTTCTCAACACATCGAATGGATATTCTCGAGAAAAATTCAAACTTTTTCTCTGCTTGATCTAGGGGTATTATATGAAGTCTAATTTTAAGGTAACATTCGAAAACATAGTATCATCGGCAAATTGGTGACTAAAATCTTCATCGCCAATTGGCGATAGTACTGTGTTCTTGAGTCTAACCAATTTTATTTACGCAAATTTTTAGATTTGTAATGTGAGATTTTACTTCTAAGAATTGTGGAGTTCTTGTATCAAAAATTTCCATCAGTTTAAGGTTTAAAAAGACTGAAATTTGTCTGAAAATGGAAGTCTATTTTAAGATATTTAAATTGTAAAAATATTTATAAAAATATCTAATTTACTAGATGTCATTTTAACCTTTAGTGCATGATTTTGCAACTGCAAAAAGGCAAGCAGATTCCATGCAATTTTATTGCTTGTAATGCAAAATGAAATGTCTTCCATATTTTAGAAATACTTCTATCACGTAATTCACTGACTTGTATATATTGGAAAACTGAAAATCTGTAGATGATTTTGTGCATTGATATCTATAAATTTATACCTTTCCTAAAACGAAAGAACAAATTATATCTATAATGAAACATTTACTGTGGTGAATTGTCTGAAATGCTTTTAAAAGCAATACCATTTTAATTGTCTTTTCAATCCATTCTATTGAATGAGTGTTTTAAACTTCATTTGGAAACCTCAATAGCTCAATGTCTGTAGTCCTAGTTGTGAAGCGACAGTTTTTGTCTATGTTGTGTTTGCATCATGCCAAACATGGCAATTTCATGTTCTTCCAACTTAGAGCTCTTTTGTGCCAAATGTGATCCAATAATTCCATTTTATGAACTTCTACACATGTGGAAGTATTTTTATATATGCCATGTCATCTCTGTAATATACAGCTCTTTCGCAACTGGCTTTTTATTTAACTCAGTATATAAACTGTTCAAGACTGATGTTTGTTTCTTTGTTTACGTTTCTGTATTATGGCTGTTGTAACATTTTTGACTTATTATGACAAACAAATCTGAATAAATGAAATGTTTTTCAACAAAGAAGCTTTCTTTTTGGCATTTTTCATCTACAAAAATGCTTTATGTGAATTTACTGTAATTTTTATGTGTTAATAATAAATGTTTAATGTAAAATAATGGATGTGTGTTTCTTGATTTCTTTTAATAAATAGTACAACCAGGACAACTATTTTCCCATATTGGTTTTGCAAACAAATATTTACTCATAGTTTTGCCATATTTAACGTATATTTATAAGCTTATAAAAACTCACCTTTACATCAATGAAACAAACTAGATGATAAAAGATCTAGAATATAAATATAACATTTAAAGCAAGTTTCTAAAAAAATAATTTTCACAAAAATGTTCAAATAGTAAAAATCATTTTAATAAAAGTTAAGTTAAATCTAAAAAAAACCAGAATCACAGTAAAAGTAGTTCTGCTGATGATTATTATCAACAGTCACTACAAATTCGAATAAAAAATAAATCACAAATAAGATAGAAGCAACTTATTCAATCTAGGGTATTTAGCGCGTTTCATTCTTAATGATTACAAACAAATTTATTACATAAGGATAGAAGTTCTTTAAAACTGGAAATTAATTATTTTTAAGGCTCTTGGAAAAACTTGAATTTGCTTAGAACTCCCAAGAAATTTTAAGAAGTCGATTTTAACTATTTGTAATGCAGTAAATTGATTTTTATGTGATCGAATTTTAATTATCGACCAATGTATGCCAATTAAACCAAAAGAAATATTTGTTTAAAATATTCATCCTAGATGGCGCCACAAAAAAGTCACGCAGATTATCAGTGAGACCGCTGGAAATCTGCTTTTCAATCTTGGAAACAATTATTAAAGGTAGAATGCATCTTACGAAAAAATTATGCTACCCCTCTGTACATCGCTTTTTGGTAACCAGAATCAAGGATGTCATTCAATTTGGTATAACAAAAACATTCAGTTTTAGAAATATTAGGGGCCGTCTTCATATATAAAATCGCAGTGATTATGCTATGCCAACACAAGTATGACAGTTTCCATTTATTAGGGGTACCCGTAAATGTTTTTTATCGTAAGATGTAAATTTAGTTTAAAAAGCAGCATTTAATTAACGATGTAGTCACTATAGTTTTCTATGATATTCCCCCATCTGGTTATCAAGTTTTCTACTAAATCCCAGCTTAAAAAAATTCTGGGGTTTTGGAGGCAAAAAACTCAACCAATGCGTTTCTAACCTCTTCATAAGAATTGAATTTTTTCCCATCAAGAAGGGGCTGAAAGAATCTGAAAAGATGATCAGATAGGTAAGGGTCAGGTGAGGATGGGGAGAACTTCCTATCCGAGTTCTCTGATTTTTTGTTGAGTGATCCTCGCAATATGTGGTCTCGCGTTATGTTGGAGGATAGCACCTTTCCTATTCAGAACAGGAAATTTTTCTTCAATGGCTGCTTTCAATCGGTCAAGACCACAGTAAAAGTAACGGTTTTTCCGCATCAAGCAACTCAAAGTGAACCACATCATGAATGTTCCACCAAACACATTTCTCGCCTCCCGTTATAGTCAAAAAACGGTTCTTTTTATGGCGGTTTATGAGCAAGTTGCATGTGGTGGACCTTTGCAGTTTATTCTCACTGAGCATATGAGATACCCATACACCTGCATACTGAAACTTCCCAAAGAATTTCAAGTGACACTGAATTGTTGACCAAGAAGCATTCATCCTTTCTGAAATTTTCTCAATTGTTTGTCGAGGTTCTTTTTCCACAATAGCCTACAAAGCGTCTATCAAATTAAACTGAACGACCACTTTGGGCATCTTTAAGGTCAAAATTACCACTTCAAATGTTGAACAATCGTTGACACTTGCGAACGTCTAAACAGTGCATAAATTGCATTGATATTCGTAGTTACCGTAGTTGCGTTATGACTACAATTAAACTGACACATGCAATGCCTAATACCTCCAAATTTACCGTTTTTCATTTCGTAAAGGATATTTGACACTATAAACACTCAGATGAAAGCTTAAGGTGTATAGCTATACATTAACAACCAAAACTGAATGAGCTCAATGCTTTTGCAGCCCTAAGAAACACGCCAAAAGTACACTCATGTCCAAAAGTTAAGCCTAATTCATAAAATGCGAAAAAAAATCGAAGTAATTTTTATGGATACAATGGTACAAAATCACTTGTGGAGAATCGTGGGACGAAGGTAAAACATTGTGCATATGCAAAACAGTTCAGTCGAAATGCACAAAGGAATGAGTATAAAATGGCCTCGAGCGGCATGGTCAGTTTAGACAGAAATTTCGCAATTGCTGTGGTACGGAGCATTGTTAACAATCAATAAGCACGAAAGATGTTACAAAGATGCCAACTGGACATGTTTGTGAAGGAACGAATTATTGGAATGCTGGAATCCGGTCGATCCCAAACCGAAGCGTCTAGAATTCTGAATGTGCCTCAGTGTGTGATCTCCAGACTGGCAGAGGTTTCAAACCACTGGAGATGTTACCCGAAGACCAGTACCATGTCGGCCAAGGGTAACAACCGCTCGGCAAGACTGATATTTGGCGATAACTGCGCGACGTCAGAGGAACCGTTCTGCCAGACAACTGGGTTCAGCCCTGACACAGGAGTCAGTTTCGAGACAAACTGTTTACAGGAGACTCAGACACGTTGGTCTCTATGTCAGACGACCAGCAGTTTGCATCCCCCTGACGTCTGCACAGAAACGCGTGCGTTTACAGTGGAGGTTTGGAACATCGGCAGTGAAATCGACAACAATAGGGCAATGTCATGTTCAGCGACGAGTTCAAATTTAGCCTGCAAACTGATTCTCGTCGTACCACGATCTGGAGAGAACGTGGAATGCATTTTCACCCGGGAAACATCGTTTTCCTTCAGGGGGAATCATGGTCTGGGCGGCCACACGGACCTCCACATCTTTGACACAGGGTCTGTTTCCGGTCGAAGATACAGAGACGAAGTCCTTGAGCCTACCGTTTGTCTGTTTCAAGGTGTTGTCGGTCCTGGTTTCATATTCTTGAATGATAACGCGCCTCACCTCGACTCCTTCCTTCAAAGTGAAGATATCCACCGCATGCTGTGGCCTGCCGACTCTCCTGATCTGAATCCTATTGAGCATGTGTGGGATGTGCTCGGGAGACATTGCAGCTCTCCGCTACCCACCAAGCTCCGTTCCGGGATTGAAAACTGCTCTCCGTGAGGCTTGGAACTCTTTGAGCTCACAACTCATCGATACTCTCATCGAAAGTATGGAAAATCGTTGTGCAGCATGCGTGGCTACCAGAGGTTCCCACACACCGTATTAAACTTCAGCATCACATTGTTTTAGTCATTCTGTTTCACTAAAGTTGACACTCATGGTGTGGACCTTTTTCTTTCAACCCTTTTCTTTGGTTAATAAAAGTCATTGTTATCCTTGTTTTGCATTGTTTTCTTCTTCTATAACCCTATTGCACACGTTACCGCGTTTCCTTCCATTCCAATGTAGATTTTCTACAATACGATAAAAATTTTGAAATAATATTTTTTCCGTCTGATGTCCAGCCTTCAGGGGCACGTCTTTAAGTGTATATGGGCATCATAACCGCGTGTGATCTTTCCTACCTTTCATTTTTACCCTCACCTACCCTTCTGCTTTTTCTTCCACTATCATTGTGCTGCCTGTCTTATGTTTGGCGCAGCTTGGAAAAATATGGCCCCGTGTTAGTATGTTAACAGTTTGGAAGATTTTCTCCACAATACAATTGAGACTGTTTGAATCTTATATTTATCCTTACCCATAGCCTTTTTTGTACAGGAGAAACAATAACCGTTCTAAGAAAACTAATAAGCTTTAAATCGCAAAGGAAAATTAGTGAACATCGCTTATATTAGAAAATGCATACCTTATTTTAGTTCAAAGCAATTTTCATTCAAGCATGGGGGCATACCCTATTTATCATTCAGCGATCGAGAGAATAATTCTGAAGTTGTGTTAACGAGGATTTTGATTTAAAAGTTAGGTCAAGAGGTTATTTGAATATGTTAGTGTTAGCATTTGAATATTCGAGTGAGATTACTCGTCTTAAAATAATTTTCATTTTTACTGGCATTTCATTACATTAAATTCTCCGTTCAGTATTGCATATACATATTGTAATTGGCTTGACAGAAAGAAACCCCATAAATACAGTCAAGCCCCCCCCCCCCAAATTGAGTTATTTAAAAAGATAACCCAATTCAAAAAATAAAAACTTTCTCGCTAAAAGTGCATATCTTCAATTTTATTAGAAAGACATCAGATTTACAACTTTATGTACAAACAATATTCAATATCCAAATAAACAAAAACATTTCAAACAAAAAAATTAATTTTATAATACATTTCATATACAAAACCAATACAAACTGTTCGTATACCTGAGAATAAATAAGTGTAAATTAATATTAGTTCTACATGTCTGTAAATAGCGCAAAAGCGTAATACTGTATACAAATTGTTAAAATAGAAAGTTTACATTTTATTCTCCAAACATTCTTAAGCAGAAAATTGTCAACATCAACGAAACTCGTATTGATTCTTTTAGGAATGCAACTGTCAAGTATCTATCTCCAATCCATATTCACAAAAGATATAATTCAAAGTAATTTTTTGAATGTCATTACCAATGAGACGCATCCAGTAATCTTTTTCATTCCTATTCCTATAATTTCTTATTACGCTGAATAATTAAATTTTAATAAGAGTTGCAATGTTTTTTAATTGTACCTTTTTATTCCATGTTTAAAACATCGATAGAATATTTGATTAAATAATTTTTAGGAAGACGCGTGAAAGAATAATTTAATCTTCCAAAACGTACCTTACGGTGGAGATAGGTTGCAGTGTTATATATACCACTATATTGTTAGTTAATTTTTGTAATTGTGGGTTAAGTTCACTGCAACACTCGTACTCCAGAATTTAACAGTGGCTGAATTGGATAGATGCTACCACTAATTAAGATTGTTAATTGCGTGAGAGCTGTATTAGATCATGGGTGTTCTTCCGTACGCGTGGTCAACCATGGACTGCCTTGTGCTGCCTTTAGCAGCCGTATGAAGAGAAGGCTGAGTAGTTTCGGAGAGTGAAGCCGTGATAGGAATAGCAGCATTATTTTTTATCAGGTAGTTGGAAGAAATTGATATTTTTTGGCAATTACTGAACACCGTGGACCACCAATCGAAGTGTGCCGATTGTTACGAGCGCCATCAGGTTTGTCTTTTGTTAATGCGAGTGTTCATAATCACGTCAGCTAGTCACCAATTTACCACGACGTGTGAAAGAGTGCAATATTGTCTACCAAAAAGTAAGTGGCTGCACTGCTATATATGCTACTGTGATGTAAGTTAATTTTTAGTGGCAGTTCACCACAAATTTCTCTTTTCAAAGAGGATTTAGATGAGTAATGTCAATTATCTTGTCTATGGTTTTGTTCAGTGACATATCCAGAGTAAGGGCCCAAGCCCCTCCCCGATAATATTGTCTTTTTTGTTTTTAAGTATCTCGAAACAAAAATATCTCTGCATAAAATGCTTTTTAAAATTTCCTCTATTTATTATATTAAGAACTATTTATAAAATTTATTATTCATTACGAGAGAATATGAAAGTATAAATTATGGAAATTGTTTCTCTTTGTACTGTTAGTTATTTAACTATAGTGTGCAAAAAATGGCAGCAAAGCAACAGACCAAACCAAAACGTTCTCCATTGACAAACCAATATGTCCAAATTTTGTATATTCTGCCCATATCACATCAGCACTTATCACTACGCTTAAAAATGACATTAATAATTTTGGAACTTCGAAATAAAATCGTCTAGGCTACTGGTTTTGGTCAATCACTCAAGATAAATAAAATATGAAAAAAGCTGTGCTCATTCAAAAAGAGATTGTATTGAATAACAAGAACAAGTATAAGTTTAGATCAGCGATTTTCAAATGGTGTGCCTTTCGGATGATGAAACGATTTAAATTATGTAAGATTTGTTTGGGTTTTGCTTTGAACTTTTCACAAGGTGTGATCAAAATTAATTGCAATATCCGTATAAAGAATTTTGAGTATTACTTTTTTATTACAAATTATCATAAATAAATTGTTTTATACAATATATTTTTTGGTATGCCATAGAATTTTAGTAATTAGTTTGTGGGTGCCATGAGATGAAAAACATTTGAAATCGCTGGTTTGGATGAATCTTTGAATTAAGAAGTCAAAGCTCTTATTACAAATTTGCAAATATAAGGATCTCAACAATAATCTGTTAAAAATGAGGTTACCCATTTATTGAAATCCTGCTTGTACATAAATAAGAAATTAATTTTACTACTCTAACACAGACCTTTAAACGAGAAAGTACAGAGTAATTAATGTCTTTATACATAACGAGTTGACATCGTGCTCATACACCCAAACGACTTTTTTAGATAGCATATAAAAAGTTCTGTAAGAGATTTTTAACTCCTAAAGTTTAATTTTCTTTCATGTTCTACGTTCCATTCTCTGAAATGTAGATTCGTCGTAAACAGGCTGTAGATTCGGTTAAAGGTGTAATTAAGGATTGACTACTTCAATTTTTAGTTTCATAGATGCGTTTCGAATATTTCCTATTATCATTGTTGGAGTAATAAAGGTATACTATAGTGAAGCATGTCTGTTGCAAACAATAAATTTAAAACCCGCTAAAATACAAAATTTCTCATAATTCATAAAGTTTATGAAGCTTTCAAGAAACAAAAGGTTTATAATGCAGTTCTTTGTGATAAGTATTCGTCATTATAGATTTCTCCTATTTAATCTAGTCGAAACAGATTTTGCGTTTAATTCGAAAATATAATTTTTTACACATCGCTATAACAGACAAAAGGGTACAAATTGAAATGCGTCCTTTTAAAATTCAACGCGAATTATGATCTCTTTCTATCCTTTTTCTCTTTGCTATTAGAACAAATATCGTGAACACCACAGCAAAATTCTATTCCATACAGAACACGTTTGATGCATAGGCGGATCAAATCATTTTGAGACTGATTGTATTGATGATTCAAGGATTTTCAGACCACGAAATAAAAATGCACCCAATGTATCTTGCTGAGTGGAGCAGTTGTCTCTTTAATAAATAACAAGTAAAAGCAAATTTTAAAACAAACATTCGCTCTATTGCTGAAGCCTTTATTAACCCTCCAAATGGTTTCGACGAAATGTTTTATCCATCAAGATCTGACCAATTTTGCTAATGACGAGATATCTCGTCATTAAGATATTTCCGATACTTTAGATGATCAAGATGTGGTCAGTTTTCTTAGACATCTCGTCCATAAAGATCTGGTCACCTTTGCTAATGACAAGACAACTCTTCGAGACAACCACCAGGAGGGTTAATAAAAATTTACGACATTTTTCAGTTTTGAAGCCCTTCTATGGAAAACATACCAAGGCGCGTGCCTAGTAGGTGACCCGCCACTGGTTTGGTGTGAATGGATTGTACAAAAACTATAAACTCTTAAAAAGTGCGATATTCAAAAAACATCTTTGTGAAAATGTGGCACGTGTCTCAGTTTTGGTATAATAAATATAATTTCCTCTTCTGGTTTCACCACTGAATTGGAGAGCAGATTACAAATGAATTTCTCTCCGTTTGATGCAGACAAACAGGAATGTCGCGCAAAGGGTCCAGCTGAGATAGTCCAGTGTTCGCGCCCGAGCGCCATTGATGCTGTTGGAAGAGTACCATGATTGGAGTCTCGTTTTGGAATACTTTTTAACAGTTTCTGGAGTGCCGAGGAGATTTTCATCGGAGGACCTGTAAGAAACAATTAGTTACTGAGAATAACATATCGATCATATGGTTTTAATAAATCTAATGAGACACTTTCTGTCTCCATCAAGAACTTCGGTCCCGCTAAGGACCCGGAGGTACTTTGGTGATCTTTTCTTTTCACATGGGGTTTACTGTCTATAGTAAATACGGGTGTCCCCCTTTTTTGCTTTCATTCCACTACTCTATTCCCGAAACCCTCTTTTCTCATCTTTCATGACATTTTTACTTGCCGTTATCTTGTGTGGCGTAGCTTGACCAAGTATAGCCCTTGCGCCATAAAACCTAAAAACATTCAACCAACTCGTCCCGCTAAGTCTGGGTGAATCAAGTGTTCAGAAAATAATTTCGGAGGGGTTCAAACTTCTCCCTCGGTTTTCTATTTCAAGGCGGCCGCACTAATAAATGAACATTACGTTGAATTGATATTTTATTGTTTTCAGACATATTTAAGTACATTTTTTGGTGTGATAAGCAAAACTTTGATTTACCCTGATTAAATTAGCCTCAGTGTGTATGTTTTAACATTTGAAATATTTTTGGGAGGTCTCGAAGAGAGCCCTTCGCTATTGGTCACTCATGTGTAGGCGAATAAAGAGCTTTTTCTCATCTTGTCCGATCCCTTCCCTAATAATATAATACCCATGAGTGACCATGTACGGTCACTCATGTGTAGGCGAATAGACAAGAGCTTTTTCTAATCTTGTCCGATCCCTTCCCTAATAATATAATACCCATGAGTGACCATGTACGGTCACTCATGTGTAGGTGAATAGACAAGAGCTTTTTCTCATCTTGTCCGATCCCTTCCCTAATAATATAATACCCATCATTGACCATGTACGGTCACTCATGTGTAGACGAATAGACAAGAGCTTTTTCTCATCTTGTCCGATCTCTTCCCTAATAATATAATACCCATGAGTGACCATGTACGGTCACTCATGTGTAGGCGAATAGACAAGAGCTTTTTCTCATCTTGTCCGATCCCTTCCCTAATAATATAATACCCATGAGTGACCATGTACGGTCACTCATGTCTAGGCGAATAGACAAGAGCTTTTTCTCATCTTGTCCGATCCCTTCCCTAATAATATAATACACATGAGTGACCATGTACGGTCACTCATGTGTAGGCGAATAGACAAGAGCTTTTTCTCATCTTGTCCGATCCCTTCCCTAATAATATAATACC
The DNA here is from genome assembly GCA_933210815.1 of Meta bourneti. NCBI lineage: Eukaryota > Metazoa > Arthropoda > Arachnida > Araneae > Tetragnathidae > Meta > Meta bourneti. The sequence goes on from OW119928.1 coordinate 54,119,371, forward strand.
CATGAGTGACCATGTACGGTCACTCATGTCTAGGCGAATAGACAAGAGCTTTTTCTCATCTCGTCCGATCCCTTCCCAAATAATATAATACCCATGAGTGACCATGTACGGTCACTCATGTGTAGGCGAAGAGACAAGAGCTTTTTCTCATCTTGTCCGATCCCTTCCCTAATAATATAATACCCATCAGTGACCATGTAGGTCACTCATGTCTAGGCGAATAGACAAGAGCTTTTTCTCATCTTGTCCGATCCCTTCCCTAATAATATAGTACCCATGAGTGACCATGTACGGTCACTCATGTCTAGGCGAATAGACAAGAGCTTTTTCTCATCTTGTCCGATCCCTTCCCTAATAATATAATACCCATGAGTGACCATGTACGGTCACTCATGTCTAGGCGAATAGACAAGAGCTTTTTCTCATCTTGTCCGATCCCTTCCCTAATAATATAGTACCCATGAGTGACCATGTACGGTCACTCATGTCTAGGCGAATAGACAAGAGCTTTTTCTCATCTTGTCCGATCCCTTCCCTAATAATATAGTACCCATCAGTGACCATGTACGGTCACTCATGTGTAGGCGAATAGACAAGAGCTTTTTCTCATCTTGTCCGATCCCTTCCCTAATAATATAATACCCATGAGTGACCATGTACGGTCACTCATGTCTAGGCGAATAGACAAGAGCTTTTTCTCATCTTGTCCGATCCCCTCCCTAATAATATAATACCCATGAGTGACCATGTACGGTCACTCATGTCTAGGCGAATAGACAAGAGCTTTTTCTCATCTTGTCCGATCCCTTCCCTAATAATATAATACCTATGAGTGACCATGTACGGTCACTCATGTGTAGGCGAATAGACAAGAGCTTTTTCTCATCTTGTCCGATCCCTTCCCTAATAATATAATACCCATGAGTGACCATGTACGGTGACTCATGTGTAGGCGAATAGACAAGAGCTTTTTCTCATCTTGTCCGATCCCTTCCCTAATAATATAATACCCATGAGTGACCATGTACGGTCACTCATGTTTAGGCGAATAGACAAGAGCTTTTTCTCATCTTGTCCGATCCCTTCCCTAATAATATAATACCCATCATTGACCATGTACGGTCACTCATGTGTAGGCGAATAGACAAGAGCTTTTTCTCATCTTGTCCGATCCCTTCCCTAATAATATAATACCCATGAGTGACCATGTACGGTCACTCATGTGTAGACGAATAGACAAGAGCTTTTTCTCATCTTGTCCGATCCCTTCCCTAATAATATAATACCTATGAGTGACCATGTACGGTCACTCATGTGTAGGCGAATAGACAAGAGCTTTTTCTCATCTTGTCCGATCCCTTCCCTAATAATATAATACCCATGAGTGACCATGTACGGTCACTCATGTCTAGGCGAATAGACAAGAGCTTTTTCTCATCTTGTCCGATCCCTTCCCTAATAATATAGTACCCATCAGTGACCATGTACGGTCACTCATGTGTAGGCGAATAGACAAGAGCTTTTTCTAATCTTGTCCGATCCCTTCCCTAATAATATAATACCCATGAGTGACCATGTACGGTCACTCATGTGTAGGCGAATAGACAAGAGCTTTTTCTCATCTTGTCCGATCCCTTCCCTAATAATATAATACCCATCAGTGACCATGTACGGTCACTCATGTCTAGGCGAATAGACAAGAGCTTTTTCTCATCTTGTCCGATCCCTTCCCTAATAATATAGTACCCATGAGTGACCATGTACGGTCACTCATGTCTAGGCGAATAGACAAGAGCTTTTTCTCATCTTGTCCGATCCCTTCCCTAATAATATAATACCCATGAGTGACCATGTACGGTCACTCATGTGTAGGCGAATAGACAAGAGCTTTTTCTCATCTTGTCAGATCCCTTCCCTAATAATATAATACCCATCAGTGACCATGTACGGTCACTCATGTCTAGGCGAATAGACAAGAGATTTTTCTCATCTTGTCCGAACCCTTCCCTAATAATATAATACCTATGAGTGACCATGTACGGTCACTCATGTGTAGGCGAATAGACAAGAGCTTTTTCTCATCTTGTCCGATCCCTTCCCTAATAATATAATACCCATGAGTGACCATGTACGGTCACTCATGTGCAGGCGAATAGACAAGAGCTTTTTCTCATCTTGTCCGATCCCTTCCCTAATAATATAATACCCATCATTGACCATGTACGGTCACTCATGTGTAGGCGAATAGACAAGAGCTTTTTCTCATCTTGTCCGATCCCTTCCCTAATAATATAATACCCATGAGTGACCATGTACGGTCACTCATGTGTAGGCGAATAGACAAGAGGTTTTTCTCATCTTGTCCGATCCCTTCCCTAATAATATAATACCCATGAGTGACCATGTACGGTCACTCATATCTAGGCGAATAGACAAGAGCTTTTTCTCATCTTGTCCGATCCCTTCCCTAATAATATAATACCCATGAGTGACCATGTACGGTCACTCATGTGTAGGCGAATAGACAAGAGCTTTTTCTCATCTTGTCCGATCCCTTCCCTAATAATATAATACCCATCAGTGACCATGTACGGTCACTCATGTCTAGGCGAATAGACAAGAGATTTTTCTCATCTTGTCCGATCCCTTCCCTAATAATATAATACCTATGAGTGACCATGTACGGTCACCCATGTGTAGGCGAATAGACAAGAGCTTTTTCTCATCTTGTCCGATCCCTTCCCTAATAATATAATATCCATGAGTGACCATGTACGGTCACTCATGTGTAGGCGAATAGACAAGAGGTTTTTCTCATCTTGTCCGATCCCTTCCCTAATAATATAATACCCATGAGTGACCATGTACGGTCACTCATGTGTAGGCGAATAGACAAGAGCTTTTTCTCATCTTGTCCGATCCCTTCCCTAATAATATAGTACCCATGAGTGACCATGTATGGTCACTCATGTCTAGGCGAATAGACAAGAGCTTTTTCTCATCTTGTCCGATCCCTTCCCTAATAATATAATACCCATGAGTGACCATGTACGGTCACTCATGTGTAGGCGAATAGACAAGAGCTTTTTCTCATCTTGTCCGATCCCTTCCCTAATAATATAATACCCATGAGTGACCATGTACGGTCACTCATGTGTAGGCGAATAGACAAGAGCTTTTTCTCATCTTGTCCGATCCCTTTCCTAATAATATAATACCCATGAGTGACCATGTACGGTCACTTATGTGTAGGCGAATAGACAAGAGCTTTTTCTCATCTTGTCCGATCCCTTCCCTAATAATATAATACCCATGAGTGACCATGTACGGTCACTCATGTGTAGGCGAATAGACAAGAGCTTTTTCTCATCTTGTCAGATCCCTTCCCTAATAATATAATACCCATCAGTGACCATGTACGGTCACTCATGTCTAGGCGAATAGACAAGAGATTTTTCTCATCTTGTCCGAACCCTTCCCTAATAATATAATACCTATGAGTGACCATGTACGGTCACTCATGTGTAGGCGAATAGACAAGAGCTTTTTCTCATCTTGTCCGATCCCTTCCCTAATAATATAATACCCATGAGTGACCATGTACGGTCACTCATGTGTAGGCGAATAGACAAGAGCTTTTTCTCATCTTGTCCGATCCCTTCCCTAATAATATAATACCCATGAGTGACCATGTACGGTCACTCATGTGTAGGCGAATAGACAAGAGCTTTTTCTCATCTTGTCCGATCCCTTCCCTAATAATATAATACCCATGAGTGACCATGTACGGTCACTCATGTGTAGACGAATAGACAAGAGCTTTTTCTCATCTTGTCCGATCCCTTCCCTAATAATATAATACCTATGAGTGACCATGTACGGTCACTCATGTGTAGGCGAATAGACAAGAGCTTTTTCTCATCTTGTCCGATCCCTTCCCTAATAATATAATACCCATGAGTGACCATGTACGGTCACTCATGTCTAGGCGAATAGACAAGAGCTTTTTCTCATCTTGTCCGATCCCTTCCCTAATAATATAATACCCATGAGTGACCATGTACGGTCACTCATGTCTAGGCGAATAGACAAGAGCTTTTTCTCATCTTGTCCGATCCCTTCCCTAATAATATAGTACCCATCAGTGACCATGTACGGTCACTCATGTGTAGGCGAATAGACAAGAGCTTTTTCTAATCTTGTCCGATCCCTTCCCTAATAATATAATACCCATGAGTGACCATGTACGGTCACTCATGTGTAGGCGAATAGACAAGAGCTTTTTCTCATCTTGTCCGATCCCTTCCCTAATAATATAATACCCATCAGTGACCATGTACGGTCACTCATGTCTAGGCGAATAGACAAGAGCTTTTTCTCATCTTGTCCGATCCCTTCCCTAATAATATAGTACCCATGAGTGACCATGTACGGTCACTCATGTCTAGGCGAATAGACAAGAGCTTTTTCTCATCTTGTCCGATCCCTTCCCTATTAATATAATACCCATGAGTGACCATGTACGGTCACTCATGTGTAGGCGAATAGACAAGAGCTTTTTCTCATCTTGTCAGATCCCTTCCCTAATAATATAATACCCATCAGTGACCATGTACGGTCACTCATGTCTAGGCGAATAGACAAGAGATTTTTCTCATCTTGTCCGAACCCTTCCCTAATAATATAATACCTATGAGTGACCATGTACGGTCACTCATGTGTAGGCGAATAGACAAGAGCTTTTTCTCATCTTGTCCGATCCCTTCCCTAATAATATAATACCCATGAGTGACCATGTACGGTCACTCATGTGCAGGCGAATAGACAAGAGCTTTTTCTCATCTTGTCCGATCCCTTCCCTAATAATATAATACCCATCATTGACCATGTACGGTCACTCATGTGTAGGCGAATAGACAAGAGCTTTTTCTCATCTTGTCCGATCCCTTCCCTAATAATATAATACCCATGAGTGACCATGTACGGTCACTCATGTGTAGACGAATAGACAAGAGCTTTTTCTCATTTTGTCCGATCCCTTCCCTAATAATATAATACCCATGAGTGACCATGTACGGTCACCCATGTGTAGGCGAATAGACAAGAGCTTTTTCTCATCTTGTCCGATCCCTTCCCTAATAATATAATATCCATGAGTGACCATGTACGGTCACTCATGTGTAGGCGAATAGACAAGAGGTTTTTCTCATCTTGTCCGATCCCTTCCCTAATAATATAATACCCATGAGTGACCATGTACGGTCACTCATATCTAGGCGAATAGACAAGAGCTTTTTCTCATCTTGTCCGATCCCTTCCCTAATAATATAATACCCATGAGTGACCATGTACGGTCACTCATGTGTAGGCGAATAGACAAGAGCTTTTTCTCATCTTGTCCGATCCCTTCCCTAATAATATAATACCCATCAGTGACCATGTACGGTCACTCATGTCTAGGCGAATAGACAAGAGATTTTTCTCATCTTGTCCGATCCCTTCCCTAATAATATAATACCTATGAGTGACCATGTACGGTCACCCATGTGTAGGCGAATAGACAAGAGCTTTTTCTCATCTTGTCCGATCCCTTCCCTAATAATATAATATCCATGAGTGACCATGTACGGTCACTCATGTGTAGGCGAATAGACAAGAGGTTTTTCTCATCTTGTCCGATCCCTTCCCTAATAATATAATACCCATGAGTGACCATGTACGGTCACTCATGTGTAGGCGAATAGACAAGAGCTTTTTCTCATCTTGTCCGATCCCTTCCCTAATAATATAGTACCCATGAGTGACCATGTATGGTCACTCATGTCTAGGCGAATAGACAAGAGCTTTTTCTCATCTTGTCCGATCCCTTCCCTAATAATATAATACCCATGAGTGACCATGTACGGTCACTCATGTGTAGGCGAATAGACAAGAGCTTTTTCTCATCTTGTCCGATCCCTTTCCTAATAATATAATACCCATGAGTGACCATGTACGGTCACTTATGTGTAGGCGAATAGACAAGAGCTTTTTCTCATCTTGTCCGATCCCTTCCCTAATAATATAATACCCATGAGTGACCATGTACGGTCACTCATGTGTAGGCGAATAGACAAGAGCTTTTTCTCATCTTGTCAGATCCCTTCCCTAATAATATAATACCCATGAGTGACCATGTACGGTCACTCATGTCTAGGCGAATAGACAAGAGCTTTTTCTCATCTTGTCCGAACCCTTCCCTAATAATATAATACCTATGAGTGACCATGTACGGTCACTCATGTGTAGGCGAATAGACAAGAGCTTTTTCTCATCTTGTCCGATCCCTTCCCTAATAATATAATACCCATGAGTGACCATGTACGGTCACTCATGTGTAGGCGAATCGACAAGAGCTTTTTCTCATCTTGTCCGATCCCTTCCCTAATAATATAATACCCATGAGTGACCATGTACGGTCACTCATGTGCAGGCGAATAGACAAGAGCTTTTTCTCATCTTGTCCGATCCCTTCCCTAATAATATAATACCCATCATTGACCATGTACGGTCACTCATGTGTAGGCGAATAGACAAGAGCTTTTTCTCATCTTGTCCGATCCCTTCCCTAATAATATAATACCCATGAGTGACCATGTACGGTCACTCATGTGTAGACGAATAGACAAGAGCTTTTTCTCATCCTGTCCGATCCCTTCCCTAATAATATAATACCCATGAGTGACCATGTACGGTCACCCATGTGTAGGCGAATAGACAAGAGCTTTTTCTCATCTTGTCCGATCCCTTCCCTAATAATATAATATCCATGAGTGACCATGTACGGTCACTCATGTGTAGGCGAATAGACAAGAGGTTTTTCTCATCTTGTCCGATCCCTTCCCTAATAATATAATACCCATGAGTGACCATGTACGGTCACTCATGTGTAGGCGAATAGACAAGAGCTTTTTCTCATCTTGTACGATCCCTTCCCTAATAATATAATACCCATGAGTGACCATGTACGGTCACTCATGTGTAGGCGAATAGACAAGAGCTTTTTCTCATCTTGTCCGATCCCTTCCCTAATAATATAATACCCATCAGTGACCATGTACGGTCACTCATGTCTAGGCGAATAGACAAGAGATTTTTCTCATCTTGTCCGATCCCTTCCCTAATAATATAATACCTATGAGTGACCATGTACGGTCACTCATGTGTAGGCGAATAGACAAGAGCTTTTTCTCATCTTGTCCGATGCCTTCCCTAATAATATAATACCCATGAGTGACCATGTACGGTGACTCATGTGTAGGCGAATGGACAAGAGCTTTTTCTCATCTTGTCCGATCCCTTCCCTAATAATATAATACCCATGAGTGACCATGTACGGTCACTCATGTCTTGGCGAATAGACAAGAGCTTTATCTCATCTTGTCCGATCCCTTCCCTAATAATTTAATACCCATGAGTGACCATGTACGGTCACTCATGTGTAGACGAATAGACAAGAGCTTTTTCTCATCTTGTCCGATCCCTTCCCTAATAATATAATACCTATGAGTGACCATGTACGGTCACTCATGTGTAGGCGAATAGACAAGAGCTTTTTCTCATCTTGTCCGATCCCTTCCCTAATAATATAATACCCATGAGTGACCATGTACGGTCACTCATATCTAGGTGAATAGACAAGAGCTTTTTCTCATCTTATCCGATCACTTCCCTAATACGACACCAACCTCACACCAACAGGATCAGGTCAATCTGAATCCAGTAGAAACTGACTAATATAGGGGCATGAAGCCGGAACGCTCCGGATTCAGGCCCTGAAGGTTTAAGATGATCAAACCATTTCTCATGGAAGCATCATTTCCGAATCTTCGTTAGTCAGTTTCCACAGGATTTGGATTGACCCAGATTCTGTTGGTGTGAAGCACCCCTTAAGAAAGCTGCCGTAGAAAATTAAAAGATAATATTAGCAAAAAGCAATGACCAAGAGTCGTAGTTACCTGTCTTGATTGTCTATTTTGACCCAAAGATCGTTAAACTGTCGTGGATGATACTGTCGACCTCTTGAGGGCGTTGGCGTGGAGACACTTCGCAGAAGCTGGACCCCGTGATGGTGGTGGCCTCTCTTTCTGTAGCGCCTTCGATGACCCTCTTCCCATGGCCTAGAGGAGCCCACATTCGGAACGAAAGGCTGGTGATAACCCCTGGGACTAGAATGATGGTGTGGACGTCTGAAGCTATAAAAAATACGAGTGATTAATATCTCTGTTTACACAAGGTAGGTAGATATTCTCACACGCATATGTTGTCATTTCAAGACACATTTTAATGACTCAGTAACAGTATAAAATTATTTATTTCCAAGTGCTGAATTGTTCATTTTTTCATTGTTGTATACCGACAGCAATTAATAATAAAGGTAGGTAGGTATTTTAATTGACGTCGCACTGGAGCAACACAACTGGCTATTGGCGACGGTCCGGGATCAATCCCAAAGGGAAACATCCTAGGACAACACCACGTAATTTTGAACCACGTTCAGATGACGAGGCAACACCTGAGCTGGCACACCACTCTCCAAACTTCCACACCAAGCCAACGTGAGGACATTTGAGGCCACGACAGATTTAACGTGCACCAGCCCCCTTTGTACACAACAGTCTTTGGCTTAATAATAATAAAATTATACGAATCAAACATAAAATAAACGAATAAACAGCACAAAGAATTGTAATAAATTTCAGCTTTGATCTTCCAGCACCTGAATTTAGCTGCCAAGTCAGTTGATCCATGCGATAAGTTAAGTGGCACTCACATCAAAGAATGAGGTCTGATTAACGCAACTCAATTTTCGTGCCTTTTGCGGACTTGCATCAATAAAGAGGAAACGAGCTGTTTCGTGCATACCATTATCTGGAATCTGCGCATCTGTTCCAGTTACCTGAAATTAAGAAAATACGCAATTCACGTTGAAAAACATCTCATTTTCCACAGAAACCTTAAAAGTCAGCGAGATTTATCACCCAATTTAAAATTCAAGAGCGTGCATTTCTTTTTTCGAAGCACAGGCCATACGTTTTGACAGCTGACACTAAGTGATGCGATGAGTTGTCAAAACGTGTTTCGGGTTTGGTAATTATACCGAAGCAGGTGGAATACAAGCCTTGTTTTTTCTACGTAATCGCTCGTGACTGCGGCTGATTTAGGAGAGTAATTATTATTTCCATGAGAGACTATGTGCAACGAACGAGGAAATATTAAATAGTGGTACTTATCCGTGTTGGATCAAGTCAACAATTGAATGCAAAAAGGCCATGGGAAAATGATTGAGCAGAAAAATATTTAGAACGCATATACCCTTATTCATTTTTTCCTATAAAACTGTCTTAGTAGCCTTATTGGCAATACAATAGGTTGCATTTACCAAGGAATGAAAACTACTAGCAAATTTTCGTGATTGAAAGACAGTGAATGATCCACGAAAATAGAATTAAAAAATAAAAATGGCGGCACGAAACTAAATGACAATGGTAAGAAGTTTGGTTTCTCGTTCTATAATAATGTTTTGCCACACGTGGAGTAATTCAACCCTTTCAGAAGAAGATTAATTAGGTTTTATGGCTAAACTGGTGCCAAACAAGGTCAAGTAAATGGACATATACAATGAAAACTTTACTGGACAGAAGATAGTACATCCAGAAAGAAATCGAACCTACGGGCCAATAACTCGCAGGTTGTTTGTGCAATTGTCAAAACCACTGAGCCACGGCGACCTCTTCGAAAGAAGGAATCGACACAAATCATTCAGTGTTAGAGAAAGTGAAAATATTTGAAATAGTATAATTCCTGCAATGAAAACGAAGACATTGGAACAAATTGACTGACTTAAAAAGTAGGTGAGAAAAACGCGATAACACACAACAGCTAAATGAGATGATGCGCATAAAATAATAAAATGCTAAACACTAGCTTTAAGAAAAATTTGATTTAAAATATTTTAAATTCTTTCAACTCAACTAATATGCAGTTTTGATTCAAGTTACTTTTATGGGGAAGAAATAAGCTTGGTGACTATAACACAAATGAAGGATATCAGCATTTGTCGCGTCCTTGGTTTCTGTATGCGGTCCTTTAAATCCTTTTAAATATAAAATGAATCAGTAATGCAGGGCCATTTCCAAATGAACCCACTGACTTTATTTGACCCAATATCAGCAAGATATTTTGTACTAAAAGCGAATATCCTTGTCTTCTTGATTTATAAAAATGCGCTAACAGTAAAGAAGTTTAAGAATCTATTTGTTAATATTAAAATAGATTCCTAAATAGTTTACTATAAAGATTCCAGTTTCAACTTACAAAGAACTTTCTCGAATAAGGCAAAAAACAGACAAATTCTATTCTATATAAGGCTTTTTTCAAACATATTGCAAGATGTTTCATGTAATTTTTTAAAAATCATATTTCATTATCAAGACAGTTTCACAAAAGTGTACTTTTGACCTAAAGAGAATATAGAGGAACATTATGTGACCTCGCGGGAATTTTATTGATCTTATTTATCTCTTCTCTCTTTTATGAATAGTAATACGATTTCAGGAGCTACACACACAAAGGGAAGAATTGACTTTTAAATGCATTCTGAAGATGGGAGAGCATGAAAGTATTCACTCTACGCAGCAGATGAGCATACTTGTGACTATGAAGAAAATCCACACACGCATAAAAGTTTATAATTAAATATTTCTGAAACTCCGGATATTTACAAACTGTCGCCACTCTCTCCCCCAGCTAAGCCCCTGAGTGCGTGCAGATATCTTTAGGGGATGGGATTGACAACCAGCTCTAGCTGTAGATAGCTTTGGCCTTGCAGATAGCTTTAGAGGTAGTGATTGACAACTAGCTTTAACTGTGAATAGCTTTGGCCATACTTAGTAATGTAATTAATTAACGCCCACTGGAGCAACACAACGTGCTATTGGCGACGGTCCGGGATCAACCCCCGAAGGGAAAAATGCGAGGACAATACACGTAATTTTGAACTACGGTCAGATGACGAGGTCACACCTGAGCTGCTACCCCACTCTCCAAATTTTCGCACCACGCCAACGTGAGGACATTTGAGGTCACGACAGATTTAACGTGCACCAGTCCCCTTTGTACAATACGGCTTTGGCCATGCAGATAGTGTTAGGGGATCTAAGGGAAAATCTGTATTGGATGGGACTACTTAAAATTGTAAAATTAGTCGTCTAGTAGCACGTGTCGTTGATCCATTTCTTTTGAATGCAGGCGAAATGAAATGTGTAGTGTTTATGTAGAAAAGACTTTTTGAAACTTTTAAGGACTGAGCAAATATTTAGGCTTTTTTCAGGACCATTAAGAACTACAAAGAAAAATTTGGCCTTTCTAAGGCCCGTGGAAACCCTGAATTTATATGGTAGTAACATAGAAGAAATATAAAAGTTGAGTGAGCAGCCTTTATACGTGCTCAGAATCATGCGAGTAAATCTAGTAGTAACGTGATCCTTAGACTACTTTCTTCTGCTGAGTGGAAACAAACATTCATCATCTAATTGGTCCGCGGGACGGGAGAAGAAGCACATCCGTTGATTCCTCATCTGATTGGTACGCGCGACATAGTAGCAGACTTTGGCGATTTCACCATTTTTGTTGTCACTATAGACACGCACATTCACACGTCTACCCTGCTATAAGATGTTATATCGCCAAACGAAGCGATATTCTGGATCAGCCAATCAAGTCAATATTTCACAGAGCAGTCACGTGACTACTAGTCGACATGTTGGTCACACTTTTTGAAGTTCCTCACAATAGCAATGATCAGTCTACTTATATTTCTCGTCTATGGGCACTAATCACTTTTTTCAGTAACGTAGCTTAACATCGATAGCTGGAGATGCCGAGATTAGATCCAAAGTAAAACAAATCTAAGGCTCAGCTTTAGACAACCTGATAAGTCAACTAAATCCGCCGTTGTTTCGTTTCCTCAAAGACAATAAAATACAAATGATTTTTAGCCCTAAGTTAAGAAGGTGCTCAAAAGTGCAATTACGCCCAATTCTATCAACCTCTGTGCCTGATCCAAGTACAGTGGCGGAGCAAAGGATGGACGATAGGGACGGCGACCCCGAGCGCTAGTCCAAAAAGGCGGCATTCCAAAAATATTTATTGAAAGGTTTTGCGGAAAAATATTTTTTAAATTTTCAGTGCAATTTTGGCCTTGTCACAAGTAGTTTCCAGTGCTGAGCGTGTGAAGTAAATGCTTCCATGCACTCTACCTTCGGTAGGTAGATATTTTAATTATCGTCGCACTGGAGCAACACAAAGGGCTATTGGGACGGTCCGGGATCTATCCCAAGGGAAAGATCCGAGGACAACACGATATAATTTTAAGCCGTGGTCAGATGACGAGATTCCACCTGAGCCGGCACCCCACTCCCCAAACTTCCACACTACCCCAACGTGAGGGCAGTTAAGGCCACGACAGATTTAACGTGCACCAGTCCCCTTTGTACACGGCGGTCTTTGGTTGGATTCGAACTCGCAGCCATCCGGTTGCTAATCCGTTATTCTTCCAACCGCCCACTCCATCTTCGGATTAACGTTTAAAAATCAATCCTTTCATGTAACTTCCTACATACGCATTACTTTTCATGTAACCCAATGCATTCGTATTGTTATTAAGAAAAGAGAGAAGAGATAAATCACTAAAATTATCTTCTCACAAATTTCTGGAGAGCAAGCACAACACAAACACACAAAGAAAGGGTTATCTTTTCTTACTTCCGTCCTGGAAGCCCATCAACGGAAGCCATTATCAAATCTCGGTCTTTTGCTGGGTTGCATGCACATTCAACAAAAAATTGCAACCGAAAAATTAATGTTGGGAACAGTAGTTTTATAAAACATACTAACTAGTATATTTTACTCACTAATTATTTTAGCAACATACCTTATCATAATTATAATAGTAAATTTTATTCTGGACAGAGGGCGGCATCAGCCTCATTTCCCCCAGTTTCCAAAACGTTTAACTTCGCCTTTGTCCAAGCACTGTCAGAGCTTCTGCCTCTTACAAAAGTGGGAAAATGAGAGAACAAGCAGAGAATGATAGACCAAGGACCCACAGCGCTCATTATCTGGATTTGGTGCTAATCTCAATAGAAAGCATGAGATAGGGGAGAAGAGTCTTCTGTATTGAAGGTACCCATTGCGCATGACAGCATGATAAACTAATCATGGTAAGAAACTGTGAGGTTGAGGGAATGGGGCATCAGCAATTCCTGGTTGGCTTTCTGAGGTAAAAATAAAAGACGTTAAAACAGATGCTGACGTCTCAGATTTACATTTAAAAAATCGTCGGTTTTGTCGCATGTTTTACACATTTTTAGTTTTCCACCAAATTTTAATTTTCTTACTAGGGGATACCGGGCTACAGGACTTAAATGGACGCTCGTCACTGAGAGACTTTTGTTTATCCTAATTACATAACTAAATATACGTCAGCTTTGTTTTAAATACGTAACTTTTTTACTGAGAACGGCATCATCCTCAACCGCTAGATCGGACCAGCATTATCAAGAGTTTCTCTCCATCAACCATATTTTAACTTCTTATACAAGTCTTAAGACATTCTTATCGACCAATTTTACAAGATTTTTGTTGGGTCACCAGCATTCATTACTTTTAATCTTTTTTTGCATCACTCGGTATTTTATCACACCTATAATCAATTACATCTGATATTCTATTTTAATAGTCACCCAAGATAGGGATACCCCATCTTTGTCTCACCTTTTCTCTAGTTCTAGTCTCGAGTTATATTTTTAGCCTCCTTAAGTTGTTTTTCCATGGACCGATCTACTTGATTTATATATTTCATCTTTTAACGTACACCCTTTATGTCCCTTAAGCCACATTCATATCATCTGTTCCATAAATACGTGTATCTAAATCTACTTTTCACAGTTGGTAAGGCTATTTTAAAGTTTTATCAATTTTCATCGGTTTGAATTAATAATGTCTCGTATCTGGCGCAGCTGTTCGTTTTTGGAGCCTGCGCCGTAAAACCGAAACCAACCATTTGGCCCGGGGTCCAGAAAGTCTACCTCCACCCCTGACGGCACTGATGTTTCCAGTGCAAGAGAGTGGCTCTGAAAATCCAGCAGTCTCCCTTACCAGGACGTTCTTTCCATCGAGTCTTCCTTCCCAGTAAAAGATGTAAGTTAATTACCTCACCGCCGCCAAACAGAGCCGAAATGATAATTCACTCCACATTGGGCAGTGGGGAAGCAAGGGGCAAACATCCTTGGAAAGTAACCAAGTGACGCAAGAACGGCGGCGGACTTCAAAGGCCCCCTCCCTCCCCTGCCACGGAGGATGACCCTCCGCGGTGACCTCGAAGCGAAAGTATCGGAAAGTCGTCAGGTGAGTTTCGCGGGCGGCTCTACTCAAAAGGACGCTCCAGCGCTTTCTTTTAAGCTGGCCCCTGGAGATCGCTCCGAGAGATAATGGTTTCCTCCTGAGAATCTATCTAGCGAACTCTTCGGCTATTTCGGGGGAGTTTTACTCATTACTTCCACGTTTGGATTGTACAAATCATTTGTAAGAGGCGAAGTTACACTTTTGGGGGCCTGGTGCAAATGAGGACCTGATGCCGCCATTTGTCCAAAACTAAACATACGTTCTTAACCCTCCAAGTGGTTTCCACGAGATGTCTCGTCCATCAAGATCTGACCTATTTTGCTTTTGACAAGATATCTCGTCATCAAGATATTGCCAATATTTTTTATGCTGACGTCAATCAAGATCTAGTTAGTTTATTTTTAGTGGCGAGGTAGCTTGTCTATCAAGATCTGCTCAGTTTTGCTGGTGACGAGATACCTCGTCTATCAAGATCTGCTCAGTTTTGCTGGTGACGAGATACCTCGTCTATCAAGATCTGGGTATCATCGAGACAACCACCAGGAGGGTTAAAATTATGCTAAAGTACATAATTAGATAAAAATATACTGATTATACCATAAAATGTGTTAATATATTACAATTCACATTAATTCATAGTTGCAGTTTTTATTGACTATTCAAAATTAGCAAAAAAAGCTAGGGTTTGTTGACTCTCCTAGTGGTTGTATCGACGAGGTATCTAGTCATTAGTAAAACTGACCAGATCTTGATAGACCAGATGTCTCGTCATTAGGAAAAACTGACTTAATCTTGATCTCGTCATCATCAAAAAAAGGCAATATCTTCATTATTCGGAATTCAATCGGCATTCTTGATGACGAGATATCTCGTCATTAGAAAATTGATCAGATCTCGATGGACGAGATATGTAGCCGAAATGATTGGAGGGTTAATGGGTCTCCAAGATGGAAGTAGGAGCTAGGAGCCGTGTGGCTTAATGCTCTCCCTACATTTCTGAGAATAAAATTTTGCCGTTTTCTCTCCGTTACTACAGACGTTACAATGCACTATATCAGAAGACATGGCTGGTTGGTTGAGGGTTTTATGGTGCAAGGGTCATATTTGGCCAATGCGCCAAACACAAAACAGACTTCAAGCAAAAAATGTCGTGAAAGGGAAAAAAGAGGGATTGGGGAATAGAACAATAGGATGAAAGCAGAAAAAGATTGCTTTGGTATCCCGGGAGCACGACACCCCTGTTTACTAAAGACAGTAAGCCCCATGGATAAAGAAAAGATCACTAGAGTACCTCGGTTCCATGAAGCCCGTCCACACTTGAAGGAGATGTGCCTCTGAGGATCAGAAGACATGGATGACCACTTCAAGAGGACCCCAAATTTTTAGTGTAGGGCCACTTCCTCAAACATTAAAGATAATTACAATAATTACACAGATAATATTGGCAATGAAATGCATAAACAAGGTAATTTTTTTCGAAAATACACTAAGCCTTCCCAATAACTGGTGGACGAATGTCTATCAACCAAGATAAGATTAAAATAACAAGAACAGAAATTTCACACCTTTAACCCTCCTGTCTCGACGAGGTAGCTTGTCATTACCAAAACTGATCACATCTTAATGGACGAGATTATATCGTTCATCGAGATCTCTTCCGTCTCTTGTCATCAAAAGAAAATTGACCAAATCTTGATATCTTCCTAATAAAAAAAAATCGGCAATATCTTGATGACTAGATACCTCATCATAAGCAAAATTGGTCAGATCTTGATAGACGAGATACCTCGTCGAAACCACTTGGAGGGTTAATGAAGCGACCCAATGCTTGTGAGCAGTCAGGTACTAATTCATAACAAAATCGAGTGATGTTTTCACTGAGGATACAGCCCCTTACTTTGTCATTAAACGAATAAACAACAAAAAATCTTGATCCACTACCGATTATTTTTATTTCTGAAACAGCTGGAGAAAAGCTGCATGAGTTCTGAATTCCCGCCAGTTACGCCAGTTCGGAATCGGGATTTTCAGGGTGGTATACTTTGTTTGAGTTATGAGTTTTTATTCCTTGAAAAATGTAATAAGATATTCAAGTAAAAAGTTAAAACTACCGTGTAATCGTAAATATACACACATAAGCAACTGGATAACCCAATGAAAAGGTTAAGAGAAGATTCCGGTGATCACACCCTGAGTTGGTTGGGTTGGGTTTTATGGCCCAAGGGCCATATTTTATGATAATCCTTCAAACACAAGACAAACAACATCAAATAATGGGCAAGACACATACTAGGAGAGTTTTACTGACACAGAAGAGAGAAATACACTCAGGAAGGAATGGAAACATCACACCCTGAGAAATTTGCATTTCGATACCTGCTTAAAATATCAAAGTAACAGTTGGGACACCGAATATCAAGTCTTGTGTGTCCTTGTAATAAAATACAAGTATGTATTTTAAGCAGGGTAAGAAAAAATCTTTATTATATTTTTGATTCGGAATTTAAAAATGTCTAAATTAGAGTTTAGTGATTCAAGTTAATTTGTTGCCTTTATAGTTTTAGCTTGTTTGTAGACATGCAAGTCACAGCGTTTATAGGTAGAATTAATTTTTCAACTGTAATACATAAGGGTTTAAGGAGCATAGTAGGTAAATTTTTATTTTTAGATTTTTCCATTAAAAAATAAAAATTTACTTTAAAAAAAGGTTTTTCAAAATTGGAAAGATTAAAATAACTCAAATTAATCTTGAGTTTTGATAACTTTATACTTTCATTTATATTCAAAATCTGATACTTGAAATTCCACATTAAAAAATTGATAAACATTTAAATAAGGGGAGATAGAGCGTCAGCCCCGTCTACTAACATGCTTTCACACCTATTCAAATATCGACTGACCCAAGGTCGGCTGTCTTCACATCGGAGCCTCACTATATAAGATTTATTTCAATTCAACGGTTTACAATAATGGTCACAAATAATTTCGTATAAATAATTTGTTGAGTTTTTTAAATTACTAAGTATCATAAATAAATTGTTTCAAAAGGATAAAAAAAGGCACTGGAGCTAAATGGATGTGTAATTAAGAACATTTTTTGTAAATCAATCAAAATTATACCTATTTGTTTTTGTTAGATCGGCAAAAAAGCGTATTTTTGGTGAGCCGCAGAATTTTAGTAAATAGTTTATATAGTTATGCCATGAAAAAGTCGAAAATCACTGATCTAATGTACTCTCTTAGCACGAAAATACCCGCTGCAATAATTAGCTTTTAACTCATAGTTGCTTTTACACTGATGACTATTTTAGGATGTAAAAGATGTTCAACATTTGATCTAAATTCTAGCCCATTTTCAAAGGAAGATATTGTCTTTTAATTCCATTCGCTGATTATTTTTAGGATGTGACAGGAATCAAAAATTCTGTTACAAAAAGCTCAGATTAATTTATATGCAATTAGTATTTGAGTCTATTTCTTACTATGATACCATCAAAATTATTGCCCTCGGTTATTTTGGGAAAGCGCTTTAATCTAGATTCTTCAGTCACGTGAAATTTCTGATAAAATTATGTAAAGGGATCAGAATAATAACTTGAAAGCCACATTAGTACGCAATGAAAAGCGATTAAATTACGCTTAATCGCCCTCATTTGGGTTATGAAAATGCAAATTTATGCGTGAATATTTAACCAAGAAGTGGCTTTAAAGGAAGATTTTAGACTGAGGTGTTAAGATGCGTACCAAACGCAGTTTTCCTTATGCATGAAATGCTGTTATCTCCTTCAATGTAAAAATCAGCAGTGATGAAGCAATTTGAAACTGATTCAGATAAGGATGAGGATATTTTCGTTACTGGCGCTCAAATTTACTGCCTTAAATGATCATTCAAGGTAACATGGTCTAGAAATTTATGAGTGACAGGGTGTACTTTTCAGATTATTTACTTCCTTGGAAAAAGTATGAGGACAGATAGATGCGACAGTTCTATTTTAAGCACTAGAACTCACTGCTCTTGACCCTGAGATTTCCAGGCGAGATTAGTCCAGAAAAGGTTTGGGTCAGCAATATACGGATTGAAAATTTTATTTTTCTAAATCGGCCTTAAGGGGGATGCAGAATTTATTAAGACCAAGTGCCACATGGATTCACTGTGACTTATGAGAGGGTCGCTCAAAAAACCATGAAAGTTATATATCCTATATTATTTATTTTTATTATTTATATTTTATATTGTTATTAAAAGGAAGATAATATAATAAGTAAAAAGAATTTAATTTGATGCGTGGCATTGCATTGATTTAACAATTGTTTTAATGTTTGGTTCGATTTTTGTAGTAGACAAGCGCAAAATTGATTCCAAATTTTTATTAGTCAAGATTATTCAAGATGTTAATACTCATGACTGAAAGAGTTTGTTCTCAGATATATGTTGACCCAAAAAGCTTGATTTAATTTCTTATTTTAATGTTATCTAGCAACGAAGTTTTAACCTAAATTACCTATCATATAACTTGTTAGAGTTAAAATAATACTTGAAATAGCACTGGTGAGGCGAGCCACCTGCAAATCAACGGAGGGCCGTATGAGGCCCGCGTGCTGCGGTCTGTGCATCCCTGGCCTTAAGTGATCAGTGACTGAAATGAATGATCATTCAAGGCAATCGCTTATGGTAGCAACATATTCTTGAAATTTATGAGTGACTGGATGTATTTTGTTTTGTTATTTTGCTTCTATCCTTGGAAAAAAAATAGCACGAGGACAAGCACTGTCTGTTTACCACGAGAACTTCTCCAGACTCTGAAGTCTGCCCCTGTCTGTTGCCGTAGAAACGGACCGTATTCCATTTTCCATAGGGGATACTTGAAGAAATGTGTTCGTTTATCGTATTGGTATACTTAATAACAATTTGGTAAATATTTGTTAATATTTTTGTTGTATTTTGAGCAATTATTAATATTTTTACTTGTCGCCGAGATCTATACTAGTAAATTACCTCTTTCCGCCGCCATTATTTACCACAAACAAAATTAAAGTAAGATATTTACCAGTCACCTCTACTCAAAATGGACGAGCCCTATTTCTATAGTGACAGCTACGATCCAGGCTTGGTTGCAGTTCTCATAGTGAACAGACTATATATTAGCTACCAATACCTGACAACATTTGACCCTGAGTTTTCCAGGGGGATTTTGTCCAGGAAGGTTTTGAGCCATTAAATTTAGAAACAGAGAATATTTATTCTCCTTTTTCAAAAAAAGCATAACTGGTAATGAAAAAGCAGATTCGACTGCAAAAGCAACTCTTAATTTATCGGATACAGCTGCCACTCTGTGTTTCATATTGAAATATGCACAACATTAATTATGTCTTGGCAGAATTCGTGGAATGACCAGACGAGTAACAAATTGCACTGCATCCAATCGTCCATGAAAGATTGAAAAGTTTATAAAAATAATAGATAACGTGAAGTGCTATTTCAGCCATTTGAATGAGGTTAGTAAACGCTTTTTACTTTCTGATTCTGTATCGTGTATGCGTGACAAATGTAATGAAATTTTAATTATTATAAATACATCTTAGTGAATATTTAAATTTTGATGTTAATCGAAAACACCATTTTGTCACATCCAATTTTAATGGTCAGTTACTTTTGAAAGATGATTTGAGAGAAAGAGAAAAAATTACATTTCTCTTGGTTGGGTTTGTCACTCCACTGTTTCTGCTACTCGAGGGATAAGACCGGGACATACAGCTTGGATTCCGTACGACTACGAGCATTCATACTTAGACCACACAGGATTCGAACTCGGGTATTTTTCTCTGGTACAATGGTTTTTGCGGTATTCAAATATTTATGATTTTGGTGGTGTGTAGGTATTACAGTAAGGCTCCGACGAGAAGGTAGTCGACTTAGATCAGATCAGAAAACCGACACAATCAATCGATTTTTGAATAGGTGTGAAAACTTGTTAGAAGAGCTGTCGTGAATGGTTTTCCTCCCGCCGAATCGTTATCACGGCTATCGCTTTCGGCACCGAACGATAAACTTAGAACCAGAATCCGTGCTAAAGAAACCAATCGTGAAAGCACTTTTTTTTACGTTCCACCCTATCACCTAATTTAGAGGATAGACGCGTTCAAAACCACGCGATTCCACCGACAACGCCCTGGAGCTGGATCATAATGTCAGCACAACCGATGGGTCAGTTTCTATGGACCCTCTGTGTACACTCCACTCTTATTTGATACCGAGGACGGCTCAGGCAGACAGCCTTGGGGAAGTACATTCAGAAAGGTAGTAAGCTTTCCACGGAAAAGGGATGTCATCCACAAAATAATGCGTGGCGATCACCATTGGTGATTACTTTTTTAGCGCGTCATCACTGTTATCCATTCCAGCACCGAATGACAACTTAGACCCAGAATCTGCGCTAAAGGTGCCGAGTGTGGGAACACATGGTCTATACTTGACCTGTCTCATAAGTGAAGAATAGACTTGCTCAAAACTATATGACTCAGATGCCACTGAGCCAAATTTGGAATGTAACAGGAGGAGAGCTGTTGGGTGACATCATGAGTTACTGCATTAGAAGCTAACCCCAATGGCGTTACAATGTGTGTATATAATCTGCACATGATTATGTTGGTGAAAGCCTGATAAAATCAATCGTTCCTGAACGTTACAGCTGAAATAATTCAAAGTTCAATTCTGTGTTTGAATATTTCGTATATACTATCCTCTAAAGCCGTTGCACTTAATTGTCGTGGCAAATATATTTTGAGATAATCGGGAAAGATTTACCAGAAATTTCACAGTAATTATTCCCTAAAGAATAGGAGCTGATTCTGGATTATCCTCTATAACAATGATTCTTGATCACGTTTCGTGAAAATGACGAAACACGAGCAGGTAGGTAGGTATGTAGGTAATTAATATAACATTGGAGCAACACAACAGGCTATTGGAGAAGAAACACTTGTGTTTAAAACACCAATATCAATCAATAAACACATAATATCGAAAATTTTGAGCACTTGCCATAAAATGCTGTTCGGAGTTTAGTTGTTTTCTAGCCAGCATCGATAAGCAAATTTACGGCGTATGCTTTGAGTTATCAATTCATCTAAAGGTCAGAGGAATTACATGTACAATGAAAATATCAATAACACTTGTAAGGGATTCGGTTATTCCATTAGAGTATGTTATGAAATTATCAAAGGATGAAGCCAAATAAGCAATATAATAGCTCCAAACAACACGTAATCATAATTACGAAATCACCCTTTCAAACCCTCAGTACATTAGTCGATATCTTGTGATCATCGGCATGATGATCCGGCTTGAAACACATCAATCAGCGCCACCCTAGTTACAAAAAACGCAGAGATCTTCATTCTTAAAATAGGAGACAGAATACACACATCGCAGAACTTCAATAACTGATAAAACGAAACGTCATTATGTCTTGATGTTATCCGGCACCATCTTTCTGAATCAATCAATGATCAATTCAGATTATATCTCGGCCGCGAAATTTCAAAAGGCAGTCCACGAATCCGGTCTTTTACTCAGGAACTCTTCAAAATTAGATCTCGATAATCACTGACAATATTGACCTTGTTACCGTGAGAATGGGTTTGATTGATTCCCTTATTATTATGCACTTAATAAGCAGTTTCCTCTGTTACGGAAATAGCATTTGAATACAAAGTTTGATAGGACGGTCAAAACATGATCGATTCTGGGTTGAACAGATGGAATTTTGTTCTGCTAAATCATACACAAGATCAATTAGATTAAATGGACAAGCTAAGAAAAATAAGTTAAACTATTTCGTAGTCCGTGAATCTTTTAATAATAGACTAGAATGATTTGATTATCAGCTCGATGGATGCAATTTAAAATTTGTATTTGGGAATAGAGAAATCTTATTCACAGAGCATGCAGGTTTCGCACGCAATAGGAGCAAGCGTGCACCAAGAATTTTTCTTTGGGAGTGGCTGAAAAGGTGGTCATAATCATAGCATTAATGTAGTCATTTGGTGGGGAAATTAGAAAAAAAAGGAAACATGATTTTGTTGAAGAAAATAATCTACTATGATTGTATTCTGATAACGGCCGACTTGGCTACGTGTTTTCGTTCCAAGATTCTGTTTTTTATACTCGATGGTAGTTTGAGTATTGGTTGCAATATAAACATTTTTATTTACTTTTAATTTGCAGGAAAGAGAAATTGTGTTTAACGAAATACAGTAGCCTTTTCTACGTGTTTATGTTTCACTTCGAATTAGGCGAAAAATTAATTTAAATTCACAAATTATATTTAAAAATTACTTTTCAGAATGAATTGTGTATATATTTATTTTGTGCACAATATTGCTAAATGGAACTAAAAACCACTGGTAAGACCATTAAACATGATACGTGTGTGTGCGAGTTTTACGACCGATTTTGGACCAATGAGAACATTTGAGGCAACGATAGTTTTAACGTCTACTAGCACTCACAACCCTCCTGTTGCTAATCCGCGACTCAACCAACTGGGCTACCACGGCATCTCATGTTACGATAAACTGTTTACCTTTTAATATTAATTAGCGCTTTGTGTACTATGGACAATCGGTTTCCTTGCGCCATAAACATGTACCCAAATCCCAAATACCTTAGAATATATAGTCTCAAGAGAGCAAATCATAAGAATTGACAACTGCTGAAAATAGACGCACTCCGAATCAGCCCTCCAGGTCATTTTGACGAGATATCGCGTAGATCAAAATCGGGTCAATTTTTCTAATGACGACATATCTCGTCCATCAATAACTGGTCAGTTTTTGTAATGACGAGTAATCTCGTCCATCAATATCTGGTCAGTTTTCTTAAAGATGAGATACCTCATCGAGGTAACCACTAGGAGGGTTAAAACCTTGGAGAATTATATTCAACAATTGTATTCAAATACCGCGGTTCAAAATTACGAGGTGCTGTTCTCGGACTTTCCCATCGGGAATGATCCCGGGCAATAGCCCATTGTGTTGTAGCCGGCTCAGTGCGATGTTAATTCAATTACCTACCTACCTCAAATCCGATGCATTTAACATGCAAATCGATGCCAACTGCTCTGAATATGGCTCTATACTTTATTATCTAAATAACACCCTCTCCCTCTGTAGGGTGTTTCTCCACGGGGTCTTTTTCGGAAATAGACAGTCATGATCTGATAGGCCGTGAGGGCCATTCTCCTAAAAGGGTTTTGACAAATGAGACGTCAGGTTTAGAAACCCAGTATTTTGCACTTCCATTAGAGCAACCCCGTGATATGATGAATGCTTCCGGGGAGTTGGCTGGAAGGGAGAGGCTGGTACATTTGCCTCTGCTGGTAGGACGACGATGGATCGAGTCATCATTGCTGTACCATAGTCAATGATCCATGATGGGTTTGAATCCGTAGAGCGCGTTATGCTATTCTGGTTCTTAATCCTCCTATTGGATGTCTCGACAAGATATCTCGTCGTTAGCAACACTGACCAAATATTGATGGACAAGATATATCATTAGAAAAACTGACTAGATATTGATGGATGAGGTATCTCGTTATTAGAAAAGCTGACCAGATATTGATGGATGAGATATCTCGTCATTAGAAAAACTGACCAAACTTTGATGGACGAGTTATTTCGTCATTAGAGAAACGGACCCGATTTTGATCTAGCAAAATATCAGCAATATTTTGACGATGAGATATTTCGTCTTTAGCGTAATTGATCAGATTTTGATATACGAGATATCTCGTCGAAATCACCTGAAAGGTTGATTCGGAGTGCGCATATTTTCGACTGTTGTCAAATCTTACAACTGGCTCTCCTGAGACTAAATACTTCCATCCCAAGTATTTAGGATTTAGGTACATGTTTATGGAGCAAGAAAGAGATTGTCCATACTACGCCAAGCACACGGTCTTGTTGGACGAGATATTCTGTCATAGGAAGAAAACACATTCATGATCATTAGAAGAAAACTGAACAGATCTTGATCTCGTCATCATTAAAAATTCGGCAATATCTTGATGACGAGCTATCTCGTCATTTGCAAAATTGGTCAGATCTTGATGGAGGAGATATCTCGTTGAAACCACTTGGAGGGTTAACTAGATGAGTCAGAAGGATGTTTTTCAATAGATTTTTACAAATATATTAGTAAAATAGCCCGACCTCACTCGGGTTGAATCGGTTAACTATATATTGAGTGACCAGAAAATAATCACTTTCCTCTTTCGAAGAAATCTGCCAAATCATTTAAGTATTAGTAAAATAATTTTTTAACACCTTTTCGACATTTTTATAATTTCTTCAACCTATTTTAGACAAAAATCCTATACATGCATATCCATCTATGTAATGCATTTAACATATATCGCACCTCTGTTAAAGGTACACTCTTGAACCAGGTTTGCGACATTTTCGAATTCCGCCATCATTAAGGGAAAGATGACAGATTAATTTGATAAGGTATTTATCACTAAGTTTGTATAAAAGTGGATACGCGTTGTTTCTTGAAAATTACGTTTTGCGGCACGTGCAATAATAAAAGAACTTGTTTTAAAATTGAATGTCTTCGTTATAAAGGTTACCTATTACCATTTTTTAAATGGTAAATCGATTTGATAGTTTATTCTAAAAAAATGATTTCTTTAAGAAAACCTTCCTTATATAGGTTGCTTAATTATAGCTTCAATTCGTAAAATAAGCCACCTTGACCTTCTGTAGCTATATGATAAAGAATTTGTAATATTTCAAAAGTCCTAGTTCGGATTTTTTTTTAACAATAACGTTCTTTCAATAATGACAAAATTACAATTAAAATTTGCTTTATTCTAACTTACATGCCGCTTTAAACAGAATACTTTGGGGTAGTGTTGCATGTGATTAAAAGGAATTACAATTTATTAAAATTATAAATATTTAAAACAGAAAACAACTGAAAACAGAGAATAAAAACAAAATAAAAGTTGACAGAAAAAAGTTCTAAAAATATAGATTCGGGATTCTTTTTTTCCTCTTGATCTCGCACAGTTGCCACAACTTATAACTAAAAATTAGACAAAATTTAAAAATACGAAATTAATTCCGAGCGAAAGAAACAGAAAATAACACTGCACGTGGCAAACGAACACGAGTTTTCGCTTTGTTGAAAATTATTGTGTCCCAAATATTCGGAAATACTTTATAGTTCGCAAAGAAAATAAATAAGGCTCAAAATACAAAAGTATTATAATTTAAATTCCGTAAAAATAGTTTGAAAAAGAATTGATTTTTCAGCAGTACTGATAAAACAATTAAATTAATTGCAATGCTCAATCTACCTTCCAGCTACTCCGAAACTACCAAATTATGGTTGATTTAAGTATAATTACTCAGATGTTTTAACGTGAAACTTACCTAAATATGGAAGCAAATAAATTTCAAATAATGTATTCACTAAACAACTATGCGGTGTATCAATATAAAACATTAAGTTAAAATATGTTGAACAAATCTTATGTGATACTTGTACAAACACACAAAATTAAACATAGAACGGGAAGACGGACAGACAGACTTTCGCAACCTTAAATCACTAAATGAATGTAAGAACTCACAGTACGCAAAGTTTTATAAAAATATATTCAACCGTTTGGACGTAGTACGGGCACATACATACAGACGCCAAAGTCGCAAGAGACGATCAGAATTGTCCAAAACGGATAGAAAATTTGAAATGGGTCGAAAATATTCAATGTACAAGCAAACACTCCATTCTTATTTATATAAATGTTCAGGCAGGTACAGAACTGTTCCGAGCCTAAATCTGTGGTTTTTAATGTTTTCATTTTTTTAGATTTGTATTGTAAAGTAAAAGTTTTACATAGTCGATACCATGCCAAAGAGACGAATCTACAAAATCAGTGTTTCGAGGGGGTGGCAGTGATTTAGTGGACTTGCCCACTGCGCTAGCAACCTGATAGAAGTAGGCGGAGGACATTCGATTCTTTCCTGGATGTATTTCTCTCTTCTGTGTCAGTAAAGCTTTCCTTGTGTGTCCATTTACTTGACGTTGTTTGACGCAGATTGGCCGCATATGGTCTTTGCGCCATGAAACCCAACAGAACCAACCAACCATTGTTTCGAGAAAGTTGGAAGGAAAAATTGTATTACATATTTTTGAAAAAGTGTGTAGGTATGAACTTAGGTTATTTAACTCTCAAAGTGGTTTTGACGAGATATCTCGTCATCAAGGTACTGCAGATTTTTTTATGATGACGAGATCAAGATCTGGTAAGTTTCCTTCGAGATATTTTGTCCATCGAGATCTGGTCACTTTTCTTGTAATGACGAGATCAGGGGTTGACCTCGTCATCTGACCTTGCTCCAAAATTACGAGTTGTTGTCCTCGGGATAGCCCGTAGTATTGCCCCAATGCGACGTTAATTCAACTTCCTAATAGCCTCGTCGAGATAACCAGAAGGAGGGTTTAGTTACGAATTAGTTATTAAAGTCGCGGTCTTTGGATGACATAAAACATTAAATAACCGTCTAGGAAATGCATTTAAGGTAAAATAAGCCAAATATGCATAGTCGCGTTTTTGGCGTAGGGTTGAAGTGGGTTCGCGACTCCTGTCCTATCGAAGTAGAATGAAATATCCTTACTGTATCAAAATTTAGTTATTGAGATAATTGTAAGTTTAAAGCTACTTAAGACCAGGTTCTAAGTGAAGTATATTTCATCTAATGGGACAGATAATTTTCAAAATCACCAAAATCGATTTTTTAATTAAAAATTTTTTAAAAAATTAACTGATGTCAAACTCTGCAGATAGCAAAAGAATTTTTGAATTACGATAATTTTGAACGGAATTACGTAAACATACTTCCGATTTTAAAATGTTCCCTGCGCATTAGGTTTTAATTTATTTCCTTGAAATTTTGTTGGAATAATTCTTGCAATCCGTTGTAATTATGTACATACAAATGGGGAATTCATCATGTTTCCAAATTTTGATTTAAATGTAGCTTAACCTATGCTGTTTATGCAAAACTTAAGGCATTTTGGAATAAATATTTTTTGCTTTACAATTGACTGATATTCTTACCAAATGGTGTTTTTCTTCTCTCTTCCCCGAACGAAACGAGGAACTGTTTATCAGCTATTTCCCATGATCATGCCCTGTTCTGCGCATGTGCCCCATTTTAAAGTGCTAGCGTCTGTTTCTGTTCTGTTAAGAAGCAAGAGGGCAATCATTCTGTCGTCCGTTTGGAGATGTACCGTTTCCGTTTCTTGTCTGTAAATAAGTGCTGGGTCTCGTCCTGAGATTTGATTTTTTATATAGCAGGCCTGATAAGTTGCTATACTATGTAAATTAAAATTTTGACAATGAAAAATTAATGAGCATGGGACCTATTAATGTTTTCTAATTTATCAAAATTTTTGACCATATTTCATCTAATAACCTCCTTATAACTTAATATTTTTGGACCAAACTTTATACTACATAGGCATATTAGTAGAAAAATAAAAGTGTGCAAATTTTATAGCAATCAGATAACTACTAAAGTCCACAGTCCCTTAAGAGAGAGTAGTACTTAGTCGTCGCGCAGAAAGTCGAATAAAGTCACGCAGAGTCATCGACCTTCTAATGAAAGACTGAGCATGTAGACGGATCATTTTCGTAAAATCAGGAGTGCAACAGGGACTTGGGAATCAATTTCAGCCGGTTGGCTATTAAAGAGAAAACTAGTGTTTTTACAACTCTCGATAAACTCATCAACCAATCAACAATTAGTCCTACATTAAGATTCTAGCTTTCTCCCAATATCACGTGATAGATCTTCTAACCGAGCTATGAGATGAAATACACGAAGCTACGTGCACAAGTTCCTCCTATTTCATTGGAAGGTCAAAGCAGAATTGCGCATACCTATTAATCTTATTTAAGTTTCTTGCAAACGTGTACTTTATAACGAGAGTAAAGATGAAATTTAGATATGTGTATCCCATAAACGTCGGTATGATTGGTGATTAACAATGTGTTAGCCACACAAACTTCTGTGTTTCCCAAAAATGCGGGAGCCGCGGTAGCTCAGTTGGAAGAGCAACGGATTAGTAACCGGAGGGTTGAAAGATCGAAGCTCGGTCTAGACAAAGACCGTCGTGTAACGGATGCTGGTGCACGTTAAATTAGTCGTGGCCTCACATTTCCTCACGTTGGCGTGGTGTGGAAGTTTGGAGAGTGGGGTGCCAACTCGGGTGTTGACCTCGTCATCTGACCGTGATTCAAAATTACGAGGCGTTGTTGTCCTTGGTTCTTTCTCTTTGGGATTGATCCCGAATCGTCGCCGTCGCCAATAACCCGTCGTGTTGCTCCAGTGCGATGTTAGTTAATTATCTACCCATCCAAAAAATGCGTTATTTTTTATCTTAAAAAGTGGTTGTTTTTTGTCTATTCTATTTGCAACCGCAATTCAAAGCGAAACTTATCAGCCGAGTAGAAAAATAACGATAAAAGCTTGAAAAACGCCGCAAGATTTGTTTTTCCTCCCTTCCCACATCCTCTTCGGAAATGACAGAGAATATTTGGCAAGAAGCCTGTCCCAGCAATTCATCACTGTTTTTCACAGGCCTAAATGACATTTTTGGCTACTTTCGTGGCCCATTTAAGCTCTATATAGGTGGGCCTTTTTATTTCCTTTCGAATTTTTCACAGCGGCGTTTTCAGCAGTCATTAGCTGTTTTTTATTCTTTTGGGCTTCGTCAACACTGCGTTCCGGAAATCAGTAGCTCGCCTTACTGTCACGCTCTGTCACTGCGGTATGAAAGATAGGGATTAAAGGAGCGCGAAGTTGCAGACCCTCACAATGTGGGCATTCAGTTTCAATTGTCAGGGTGTGCAGAAAAACAACGGCCTGGAAATAGTTTCTAAATCACCCGTCATCTAGTCGTCTCTAAGGGCTGCGCCATTCATTCACGAGCCTGGTCTCCGAGTCTCCTGATCAGTCAATGCAACAATTTGTGGCACCGGTGAAGAAAAAAAATTTCCAAAGCGAAATAGACAAAGATTTAGTTTATCTGGATGCTTTTGGTACGTAAGCGATGTTAAACATTTCCCTCTCCCCCGTAAACATGGATATCCTTACAGACCACATACATAGTCCCAAATTATCCATGATTGTCAAGTCTGTAGTTGATTAAGCTTCCAATTTCTTGGTACATTAAGAGAAAGCACAGTAATGGCGAACTGAACAGATAAGTCTCCTCTCCTGATCAGTCAATGCAACAATTTGTGGCACCGGTATAGAAAAATTACCAAAGCGAAAGAGATGAAGGTTTACTTTAGCAACCTAAGCCTTTAGCACGGTAATGAACAGTAAGAGTAAAATTGAGAATGTTTTCATTTCATTCATTCAAATATGACATAAGTAATAATTGAGGCGCCTTATGATTTTCAACATAGAAATCCATATTCATCACGTTTTTTTTGTTCAAACATGTAGAATAATAATCCAAGCCCCGAGTCTATCCCGAAGGAGGAACATAGCGGAATAAACCTAAGCAACAATTTCAAAATCTTGGTGCAATTAAAAGAGCAAAGGGTATTCGTTAACACCACCTACGCACGGAGGCCTCCATACCCATGCAGCCATTCCATGACCTCGTTACATGGTCCAGGGTGTGCAACTGTAAGGAAAGGTGCAGATCCAAAGTAATAGCATCATGAGGCCTGTTTGTCAGCACCCCAGGCGGAACTGGCTGTCAGCTACACCTGCTAGTTAAGTGCTGGGGTCGAGGGAAAATATAATGCATCGTTTTCTAATTAATCTTCCTTCCGCTACGTTTCCATTGGCGTGAACCATGAAATAAATTTCAGAATAAAACACCGAGACGTGCAGCACTGATCTGTGGTTCACTTGCTTCCTCTTCCCCTTTTGATCGGCACTGTGTCTTGTAACCACCAAGTATATCTGTATCTTTCTATCTTGTAACCATCTGTTGCTGATTCTGTTCTTCAATTTAATTGCTTCTTTTGTCTGATGGTTTGTCAGCAGTGGCGTAGATCCCTCTGGCTACGCCACAAGACAGTTTATGGAACATTCTATCGCGTAACATTTGTCGCTGATTATATTCTTCAATTTTATTGCTCATTTCATCTTGTGACTATCAGCACTGGCATGTTCACGTCTGGTTACGCCACTACTTAATTTCGGGAAGTCCGAGCACCCGAAAATATCAGTGGTTTAAGTCCTATAAGTGAGTGAGATCTTTGTGGTTGCGCGTTGAAATCACATCCAGGTCAGCGATGTGGTGCCACTGAAATGATCATACTAATTAAATTAATTTAATTTAATAGAAGGGAAATAGAAGAAGTTAAATAGAAGGGATACAGAGTCACGGGACACTGGATATTTTGATGATTAAGTCGAGATTTCTATTTCTGTTTAACTGAAAATTAAGTCTATCAAATGCTAGAGTTGTGTGGTTTGTATTGTCACTAGATTCTTTGCTACACGAGCTAGAGTAGTGTGAAACCTCAATACAAGAAAACTGATTCCATAGTCATATTTGAGACCTTTTGATTAATGATTCTTTCCCACGAAAAGGGAATTAAACAAAGCAACCGATCCTTCAATTTCTAAATAAATCGCTAAATCATAAATTATAATAATTTACGAAACAGAAAACAGTGATTCAACCTTCGTAATATTTTTCAAGACTCTTAGGTTACCCCAGTTGAGCATTCCATATTAAAGACCGCCTTCGGGAGTATCTCGGTCCCTATCACACAACAGGATCAACCCAACGGGGCAATAAGTAATAAATCCAGCATAAACAGGAACACAACAATGTGAGACACTAATTTCCTCGATGTAAAGTGATACAAGACTTGAACATTTTCACAATTTCCATCAATAGAATCAGATAGAGCACTTTGAATGGATTCCTCCAAAATAAAACTGGGAGATGCTTTCCCAGACGTAAACACTGAATTCTCGGCACTAAAAATGCAACAATAAATGCGATCGTAAAAGATGGCGATCCTAAACTTTCCATGAGCATCTTTTTCCCAGACCGACCCTATCAGTATCACCCCACCTTCTGTTTTGGAACTATCGCTTCTGCCCTCGATCCTCCCCTTTTTTTCCATTGACTATTTCACTGCAGGACACCACAGAATTGAGCTTTTGTGTCCCTGGTCATGAATGAAAGTCAGTTACCGAGGGAACAGTCGATTCCCAGGATGAGCCCTGCCCACACACATAGTACTCATTCTCCTGATGGCCTTGTGCGACCGCCAGGATCCACTTCGTCCATTTAAACCGGGACGGAGTTGACAATGTGATGTATGGACCGGGCCCGGAAATCCTAACAAGATTCTGACCGCAGACATGTATTGGAAAGTGGTGTGACAAATCGCGGAGACCACAATGTGGCACCTTCCACAATGGGGTGGTCTGGTATTAAAGAACTGTTCCCGCGAAAGGAAAATCCGAAGGCAAACTTTTTTTAAGTAGCCCAGTTAGTAGTTAAAATTTAGTAACGGTACAGTGGTGGATGACGTCAACACCAAGAAAGTGATTCCCTTAGCCAATAACTGACTGTCGAAAGACCAACAAATATGACGTTGTTTACAAAACGACGTTCAACAATATGCTTTGAACTTTTAAGAAGTTAATCGGTACCTCAGGACTTAGGCTTAAGGAAATAGAACTAGAAAAGAATCCTAAGCACCTAAGAGTCATATAGATGAAAATAACAAGACAGTGATTGCAACAATATTTAAAACGAGGATGAAAACAAAGTAATTTTATGCGAGACAGACAAAGCAATTATCATGACCAGATTACTTTCGTTAATCTCGAACTCAGCTATTTTATAACGTCCAATGTATATAACTTAACAAGATACAGGCAAAAAAACCACTCAGAACAAACAGATACAAAATACAAAGAGAACAAACAAAAACAAAGTAAAAAAGAATAAAACGACAAGAAACAACTGTTCATTATCTCTCAAAAAATTGCTAATATCCGAGAAACCTCAGAATTACTATGGAGTGCTTCACAAAGAATCAAATGGGATCGGTCCATAGGCTCATTTTTTCTACAGAGCAGGCAGGAAGATTCAGTATAAATGCCAATGCGTACAGATGAGTAGCAAGACAGTCGTACCCTGCCGTTAGACGAATACCCTCAAGATATTGTAGAATAAAGTGTTTGCAGTTGACTCCGATCACTGTTAAGTCCAAGTGTATTAATCCACAAATTACGCGTCCATGGTCTCTTATAATAAGAAATATGTTAAACATAAGTTCTATTTATTACGTATTTTTAAAGATGTGTCAAGTACTTTTTTAAATTCTACAAAATTTACACAATTAATGCTACGTAAAAGAATCAGATTATTTGTACTGAATCGGTTAATTTTGAAAGATTTTTCTCAATTCAATCTCAACTAAATTAATTATCATTTAGGTTTTGAAAAATGGGTTACTAATTAAAAAGATAATTAGAGTTATGAATGAGTAGAAAAGCATGAAATTGGAGTCGTGAATTAGAAAGGGTTAAAGCACATATACACACTAGGTTAAAAAGTCTCTGGACGCCTGATTGACATCGAAAAATGATATTTCTGGTCAAGCAACAGGTACTAATGAGATATAAGAGAATTGTACGAAAAATCAGCGAGAAGGGAATTTAGAGAGGGAATACTTGGATCGCTCGAAATGATTCCAGGCTTCAAAAATATTTTTTAAATTTAAATTTGAAAAATACTTTGGTATTATATGTTTGGCATGTAGGCATTATGTAAAAAATAAAAAAGCATCAATTGTTCAATCTAAAATATATAATTTAACAAGTGTAGAAAACAATTACACACTTAGTATTTCAAGATACTGATCATATATCCCGAATACGGTATGGCCGAGTCCCGAGAGATACCCGATTTTATCTATCAAATAAAATTTATTAAAACATTGGGACAAAATCTACTTAGGTCTCGGAAGTACAAAGTTTTCTGTTGTCTTTTTACCTTTCAGTTCTCCTTTAAGAGGGTTTGGTTGGTAGGTCTTTTTATAAGACGCAAAGGCCAGATTCGGCCAAGCTGCCACAAGCAATGTTTTTTCTGTCAAGTAAATGAACATACGCACAAGAAGTAAGTTTTACTATCACAGAAGAGAAATATACTCAGGGATTTGCTCTAAGGATTCGTAAATTGATTACACTTTCATTTATTACTAATGCAATAATACTTATAGACTGAATAACATTTATTTTTGAAATGCGAATTTGAAACTACATTTGTTTTGTTTTAAATCGTGTGAAAATACCTATACTTTTCATCGACAGATTTGATTCTCGAGCGGAATCACGTGATGCTTGATTTAGTCGTTACCAACAGCAAATACAAATGACGCAATTTTTTCACACAACGTAAGATAAATATATTGTTGGCATGGAGCAGAAACTCATTAACTGACATTTTTTCGGAGACACTAAATGCTTATTTTCATGAGAAATACATTATCATATTGTAATCTGTTTAAAAGGTATAGCACTAACAAAATGCTTATTTTTTTAATCCAAAAATTAATAGTTTTCAAACGGCCGCGCAGAATTTTTTTTGACAGTTAATGAGTTTTTACTCTAAGAAGACGGTTATGTGCAGTAGATATATTTTTAACCCTACATTGTTAACTTTATGGATGTACAGAGTGTCCGACAAAGGACTCCCTGATTTTAAAATTGAATAACTCGGAAACGGAGATCGATAGAAGAATGAATGAAGTGTTATGTTTATTTGGAAAGCCGTAAAAATCTTATACAGATGTTTCAAAATTAGTTACAAATGTTACCCCCTGATACTACTTTTTGTGGGGCACATTAAAGGACACTTTTTTCCGGAACAATCCTGCAACATTGGACGAGCTTGAAGAGTTGATCTGTGAGGCATGTGCGTCCATTTCCTTTGACACTACAGAGAGTGACTGAAAATTTCATTCTTAGTTTGTGCCATTTCTGTGCTGCGAAAGGTGCACATTTGGAATCGATTGTGATGTGATTGCAACTACTGCTTGCAAAGGACAGCTTATAGCCTATTTCTCGGCTGATAAATTTTTTTACAGCTTTCAAAATAAACATACCACTTGTTTTATTCTTCTATCGACCTCCGTTTCTGAGTTATTTAATTTTAAAATCAGGGAGTCCTTTGTGGGACATCCTGTATGGACTGTGCTTAAATTTTGCGTACTTAACCAATCTCCGGTTAATGGGCAATTAATATGAGGTTGAATACTTCATTAGTACCGATTTATGTATTTTATGTATTATTTAGCACCTTTTGTATAATTTGCTTTGAAATTATCGTATTACAAACAATTAACGTAAAGCAACCAATCAAATCCTTGTTGTCATCGTGTCCATTTATGAGCCAGGTGTTGTCATGTACATTTTAGCGATGTCGATTATTTTCTCGCTGCAAAGCTGTTCTTCAGGATGGTAATCGATGGTTTGAAGAGCAGCTACTATTGCAGGGCAGGTGAATATATGATTAGATGTGAGTTCAACGCCCAGACAGTTATTACAATGTCTATAATTTCTGATTCCATCATTGTTAATTTTCATGCCTTTAAAATGTGCTGTTCTTAGTCTGGATATTGTGGTGGTGTTTTTCTATCGGTGTAAATTTCACAAATTTGTTGCTTGACGTTAGTTTTTTGTGACATGAGTTTGAATTTTCATAAAGCATAAGCTTCAGTCAAATCCCTGATATTGGAACTTAATTTCCATTTTATTAAAATTGCTTTCGATATTCAACTGAAAACTCCCGCAGCGATGGCTTACCTATATAAAATTCATGAGAGAAAAAATTTTCGAAGGAAGAGATAATAAAAATTGATCACGTCCACTTAACACAAGAAATCCCAGAACTACGACGATTAATCAAAGGACATTTTTGCTTCTTTTTCAAGAAAATTTCCCTAGCTGCTGGATAGAGAAGACCGGACAAAAAAAGAACCAACAAAAAATTCCAGTTTTCTCGAAGTGAGATGCGACAGGCAGAAAAAAGAAAGATGCAGAAAATGGCAGGAGCGAGGTGCTTGATCCGTAACTGATTACCCCCTGGGGAAGCAGAAAGGAATGGTTTGGGTCGCTAATTGGGGGTCGAAGGGAAAGTGTGAAATTCCTTTCCGATCATCAGTTACCCGCTAACGAGGTGGTCTTTCTGTCGGGTGCCCCTTCGCACTGCCCCCCTATCAGAACACCCGAACCGCGAGTTTCCGTTTGCAGGCAGGAATAGAACGGTCACTGGGGTCGTGCGGGTCACCAAGGATGTCACCTCAGTGACCCCGCAGTGTCGGGTGACACCACCAGGGGGTGAAAAAACGGAAGTCGTAAAAATTCAGTATTTCTTGACGTTCCTGAGGTATCAACTGCCTAGTGTAAACCTTGACATACAAAATGCCACCAAAGGAAGTCCCGTACCTATCCTCAAGAGAGGATTCTATAATTTGCTGGGAATCCTTGGTAGGAGAAATATAAAAGAGAAAAAACGATAAATTATAATTTTAAAGTTCATGAACAAAAGATTCGATGAGGATCTTCACTATCCATATTCTAGAACACTGCTTCCAGTTCTTCACCGTGAGTTGCTAGGAAATCAGCAGTTTAGAAATCTGGCCAGACAGTCTCTATGGTGAAATCCCTCTTTTCAGAAACATTTGAAATTTCCAATAGTCCTTGATGACTGCCTTTTGAATATTCTACCGACTTGTGCACTCTGGAACCCAGTACCAGTTTTGATAACTGTTCCCTCATAAAATAAAAATATGGAACCCAAGTATGAAACTTTAAATCTAAAACAGACTTTGCATTACAGTGCTAAGACTTTTTACATTTCCCTGGACCCCCCTTAGACTCCAGGCCCCAGTACTGCAATCCCTTTTATGGGAGGGGCGTGTAAAGTATTAACCAAATTTGCATACATTAGTCTGCCTTTTTTCAATCGGAAAAGAAATTTAAAATATGGGCGTTTAGAAATAAACTTTCGAAACAGTTATTACTGGACATTTCGTTTAAGTTGGAGGCACACAGCAAACGTCTTTCTGCCGCCCCTTTTTTCTGAGGACGTGCAAGGTGAACGTCCTGCATCCATTCAGAAATATCCCTGCAAATATCCACTTACCTATAGTAGAGCCCACACTATTCGAGCCCGGTACCAAAGTATTTTCGTTTAATCGAGTAGCCCAGTGTATTTGCCTAATAAGCAAGTAACCTGCTAGTCCTGGGTGGCGCAGATTCGATCCATGTAACTTATTCTGAGTGTATTTCTCGGTTTTCTGTGTCAGTAAAACTTTCCTTGTTTCCTTAATCGAGGTTTCATAGGAATTAGGGTTTGAAAAGTACTGACCTTTTCAATACCGGAAAATCACGGATTGATGTACTTAAAAGCGGCTTTGATTTCTAGTTTTTCCTTCAGCTGTTTGTAGCACATTTCCGAAACGACAGCAATTGCTGTTGTGAAAGCAATAAGACGCAAGGTTTTGTTACTATGTAAATATTTGCATAAATTTGCTGCAAAAATTATTTCCTTCCAAAATTAGATTGAACTTAGAAAAAGTTACAAAATACTCCGTGTAGGGGAATATAATTTATTGCATCCCCGTCAGTGTTTTATTTTAATCATCTGAAAATTTCCGCATTCTAAGCTTCAAGTTCCTGGTTGGAATTTCAAACGGGGCTTTTAAAACCCTTCCACTTGTCCCTGCATCCCAACTGGAAAGTGGGGAATGAATCCTCTTTTGTGCAGTAGTTAGCTAGTCAGTAAGTGGCTTTAATTAATATTCGGTTTCATTTTGAGGCAGTTCTGGCAGAAGAAGTTACGAAATGCTCGAGTAGGGGAACTTAATTGCCTCCCCGTCAGTGCTTTATTTTCATCATCTGAAAATTTCCGCTTTATAAGCTCTAAGTTCCTGGTTGTAATTTCGAACGGGACTTTCAAAACCCCAGCACTTGTCCCTGCACCCCATCTAGAAAGGGGGAATCATTTTTCTTTTGTGTAGTTACTTAGCTAGCCAGCTTAGCTAACTAGCAGTTAGAAAAGTTACATTTTTTTGGTCCTACTAGAGGAACTTTGTTGCCACCCTGTCAGTGTTGAGGTACCCGAGTGATTTTTCCTACCTTTCATTTTTACTCTCGCCTACCCTTCTGCTTTTTCTTCCTCCCTCATTGTGTATCTACCTTGTGATTGGCGCAGCTTAGCCAAATATGGCCCTTAAGCCGCAAAACCCTAAAAAAACTAACCAATCAGCCCTATCAGTGTTATGAAAATATTTGCTTTCTAAGCTCCAAGTTCCTGTGGTTGCAATTTCGAACGGGGGTTCTGGAAAGTTTTGAAATGAGTTCCGTTTTGTCCAATTAAAGTTAATTAGTCAGAATTCGACTTTAATAAATATACGGATCCAAATTTGGTGCACTTAGAAAAAGTTACAAGTTCGAATTGGGAACTTATTTTATTGCATCCCTATCAGTGTTCTGAAAAATTCCGCTTTCTAAGCTTCAAGTTCCTGGATGCAATTTCGAACGGGACTTTCAAAACCCCAGCACTTGTCCCTTCATCCCAATTGTGTAACGTGGAGAATGCGTCCTCTTTTGTGCCCAGCGATACAGAAAGTCGAGAGAGCACAATCTGGAACTTTTCGGAAAGTACTTATCCCTGTCGAAAAAAGAGTACTTAAAAAAGTAGTAACGTGGGTGGGGTACGGGGCCACCAACAAAGTCGCTCTATAAAAGTGGCGCCCAGATTGTTATCTGGGGGTAGGATAGGGGTCGAGACCTTTTGTGTCTTTCCTATCCCGCCCCTGACAGTCTCTTTGGAATGAGGCCTCCGCAAGGGTTACCTTCTGTAACGGAATCACCAATTTGTATTTCTTTTTTCTTTTGGTACCTGGTTGTCCAGAGGCATGCGACTGACATAGGTTGCATCAGGATTCTAAAAGGGACAAAAACCGTGGGAATATCATCTGTGGTAATGGATACAACCCCCTCCCCCAAAAGATGACTGTAAACTTAGACAATAGCGGAGAGAGCTGATGGTGTTCAGATTTCTTTGCGACCACCTTAGTCAGGATTTCATGTTTCCTGTGTGGTCTTGTCATACCAGTACGTATTCAGAAAATAATTTTCTTTTATAGGGGAGGGACAGTCACACATTATGTTTACTTGTATGATGCAAGGTAGGGTAATGCCAAGTGGTTTACAATTCTTCCCTTGTAGTGCCATGATGACTAGAATACTTCTAACAAGTTCATATTGGCAGGGGATTGGTAAAAAATGTTTATTTTTTGATGAGCGTATCTCTCTCTGCGTAAGTTTTACTTGTATGATTAATGTACTAACGTATATTTTGTATGATTAACTTATATAACATTTATTTTATGTATGATTAACCAAACTTCGATACAAATCGATTAAACTGGTTTTGCCATGTATTTAAAATCATTTCTTAACGCAGGGATTTGTAAATAATATTTGGGGGAGGGAGGGGTAAGTACTCGAGCCCCATGGGTACATCTCTTGAATAGATCTAGGCGAATTTACAAGAAGCCAAGCGCGAAGCAATATTTCTTGTTTTATCCCATCCTTTCCCCATTCAAAGAGGGTTTCTCATACATGGGTTCTTCGTTTGCTTCAACAACAGATCGAATAGCTGTAAGACAAAATAAGCGTTTTGCTTTCACATATTCTCGACTTTTTTCATCTTTTTACGTTTTATTACTTATGGATTTGACTAAACTATGGGTAAAACTTCGATTTACATAGATTAAGCTAATTTCAGTACTTATTTTTGTAAGATCATGTACACTTTTTTGGGGGGATGCCCGGGCCTCTCGGGCCCTTTATCTTTATGCATCCCTGTTTCAAACTCCATCAGGAATGTAGATTATAATTTCAAAAATCACAATAGATTTAATAAAATTCCTATTAGTGATTTAGCTATGTTTTTTGAGACTGCGGTAACCCAGTTCGCAGAGTCGCAGATTAACAACCGGAGGGTTGCGAGTTCGAAACTCAATCTAACCCAAGATGGAGGCTGGTGCGCGCTAAATGTGTCGTGGCCTCAAATGTCCTCACGTCGGCCGTGGTGCGGAAGTTTGGAAAGTAGGGTGCTAACTCAGGTGTTGACCTCGTCATCTGATCGTGTTTCAAAATTACGAGGTGTTCTCGGATCTTTCCCTTCAGGATTCATCCCAGACCATCGCCAATAGCCCGTTGTGTTGTTCCAGTGCGACGTTAATTTCACTACCTACATAACTATGCTTTTTATTAGAGGCAGTTTTAACATTTAAAGATTCCAGTAGAGCTAATCTATGAATTTTGATCCTAAAGAAAGATTTTATATCTAGCTATTTAAAAAATAAATCAATTTTCCAAATTATGAAGATCGCAAATATCTCTTACTTGACACGAAAAAGATCTCAATTGTATTTGTTGTTGGTCAACGACAAATCAAGCTCACCTAATTCTGCTGCTGATTGAAGATATAAAAATCATTCGCATTTGTTTTGTTTTAATCTATCCGGACTTTAAACCAAACAAATGCGATGACTAGTTTTAAATTCGTATTTTAAAAATAAATTTAAGTTGGCCTATCAAGTAATAATACAAAATGCATAACAAACGAAGGCACAAATGACTAGTGAATGAATCCTTAGAGGAAATCTGAAATTTAAAGGGAGAAAGGATAAAATTTAATTTAGTATTTCCAAAATAACTGAATTTTCCTGATGGTTTAATAAAGATGTTTGGTTTTGGGGTTTTATGGCGCAAGAGCTATATTTGGCCATGCTGCGCCAGACAAGACATACAATGTCAAGTAATAGATACACATGCAATGAGAGTTTTACTGACACAGAAGAGAAATACACCCAGGGAGGAATGCGCCTGACATGAATCGAACCTGCGCCGCCTACGACTCGAAGTTTGCTAGCGCAGTGGGCATGCCCACTGAGCCACGACGGCCCCAAAAGACGTTTGGAAAACTTAAAATGTCATTAAAAGTTATCAACAACATATTGGTTGGTTGAATTTTATGGCGCAAGGACCATATCTTGCCAACTGCGCTAAACAACGTCAAGTAAATGAACATACAAAGAAAATTTTACTGACACGAAAAAGGGGAAAGAGAGAAATACAGACAGGTACTTCGGGATTGCTCCAGGACCATGGCCAATAGCCCATTGCGTTTCTCCAGTGCGACGTGTGGGGCCGTCGTGGCTAAGTGGGTAGGCCCACTTGAGCCCACTTCTCGAATGATCCAAGTATTCCGAATACAAGTAGAATGATTGACCCGCGCATTTTTCAAAATAAATTATATATGATAGCATTAAGAAAGTATTGAAATCTGCTTCAAGAAATCTACTTTTTACTATTGTATTGCTGTTGGAGGATGGAAGCTATTCGACTGGTTGTCGATTTTTTGGTTTTGGTTTTATGGCGCAAGGGACCAGATTTGGCCAAGTTACGCACAAACACGACAGACAACGTCAAGTAACGAACATACACAAAAGAAAAGTTTTTATGAACACAAGAAAAGAGAAATACACCATAGGAAGAATCAAACCTGCGTCGCCTATAACTCGCAGGTTGCTAGCGCAATGGGCAAACCCACTGAGCCTCGGCGAACCCAGAAATGTTTAGAATTTGGACAAGGTTGTTTGTACTCTTGTTGCATTATATTTCTTAAATGGATATCTTTAAGCAAAATAACTACCAAATGCTTTCGTGTAACATTTTAGCGAGAGAAACGAGCATGGTTAGAACAGCGAATCAATGAAGACTACTTAAAAACCAACGAGCGTCCACTAGTGGGGGTGGAGCCTCTAGTTTGACTGAAATCGGTTGGATCAGGATACTAAAAGGGATATAAAAACCGTGGGAAATTCTTCTTGCAATGGGTACTCCCCCAATAGGCAACTATAAAGTTAGACAATGGCATTGTGGGTTGATGTTCGGATTACTTTACAACCACCTTAGTTTGATTTTCATGGGTTATGTGATCGTTTCAAACCGTGAAGTCCGTGATCAGAGGCAGGTCGTTGACTTGTCCTCGGTTTTGGATAGGAAGCCGCTTTTTGTCTCCTGGTCTTTTGACCTTTGTTGGTCAGATGGGAGCCGTGAAAGAATGCCTGGAATGGCTAACCAGTAACGTAGATCTTAAGTAATTTAGAAAACTCTACGAAACATTATGTGTTGCACTAGTGCGATGTAAATTCAAGTGAAATCTTCCTACTTCAACGGAACTTTAAAATTCAGATGAGGGCATTTTCACGATTTTATTGAATTTTGTTACTGTATAGCAATTCCACTAAAACTAACATTTTCAACCGCTCTTTTTTGTTATTTTACTAAGCGTTAGAACAATCGAATTTGTCTTTTCTTTAAAATCTTTTTCAGAAAGTAGACAAGTTTCTCGTCGGCTCACAAGCAAATGCACTATGTCGAAATTTTCAAAATGCGAGTGTTTTGGCTTTTCTAAATCAGAATATGGAGATGTTTAGACTGGTGAAGTTCACTAAGTCATTTTTTCTTTGCATGTGGTTAGATTTTCTGTTGAGAAACACAATTAGTTTAGCTTAGAGTAGAATTTTACACCCTTCGCTTTTTCTCACAACTATGTTTTTTGACTTAGTGTGTTTCACTTGTAAGTCGACGATATATTAATTTTTGTTTAGATAATTTTGTGTAGCAATAATTAGAATAAAAGCACCTATTAAGTCCTAATGTAGGATTTAATTCCAAAGAGTAATCAAAACTTGACTTAAATGAAATCAATTATACATATTTTGATATAACATGAACTCAAAAAATCGTTTACACTAAGCTAAATTAAATATTATTGCTTTTAAAATCTTTTCTTAGCCTCAACCACAATTTAACAATTTTTGCACTTCGGTAGTTTCATGTTTGAATGGTGATACATGCGTCATTACCGGGAAATAACCATTTTGTGTAAGCACACACTTCAAAAAATATCTACACTATTAGCGAATCATAAAGCCATAGCGCATCATAGAATATTATATTAAACAGTATTTGAAGTATTGCAAATAAGAAGGTTTTTACTACTCTGTAAACTAGTTGGTTAATGATAAAAAAATTAAATAATTAAATGTAAGTTTAGTGATAAAAACATGATCACTTGATGGTGAAAGTTAAACGCACAAAATGGTACGACATTTTTTTCGTTTAATAACGATCATTTTAGTCTTAAAATAACTGAGGACTATTTTTTTCGGCTCTATGATTTTCATGTGTGTTTAGATAAGCTCGACCCATAAGTGCATATGAACGACTAACCATTCAACCCCAGCGACCAATGGCGTAGCTAAGTGAAAGCAACAAGTGGGTGATTCCCAGCTCAAGTATAAAAGGATAAATTTGAAAAATATTTACTATGAATTTTTGTGGTTTCTCTAAGAAAAATAGTTTACAAAAATGTTATATAATTTTAAGTACAAATTTATCCTGGACAGAATTATTTGTTTATGCTTTCCATCTGAAGTGAGTGCTTTCATGCCCTCCATTTTTAGAATACAACTCTTAAAAGTCGATTTTCCATTAGCGTAGCCCTATCCAATCGGATTCAAAAAAGAGAAGAGACAAAATTATCTTCTAACACTGGAGAAAACAAGACAAGACAAGAACACATTTTCTAACTTCGTTCTGGAGACCCATTACTAAAGTCTGGCTTCCTAAAAGTTTTTATGTATAGTTAATTATTTAATGCAATGAGACCAATATTGTCAACATTAATTTATTAACAAAATTAATATAGTGTATAATTAGTACCTTTCATCCAATTACTTATGTAAATATACTTTATCCTCATTTTAAATACTCAAATTTTGTTTGAACAGGGCGATCTCATTTTCCCATAAGCCTCTGACAGTGACGATAACAATTAGCACCAGAATGATACTAATTGTCAGACTTATATCACTTATGTGATACCAGACTTATGTGAAAGAAAGCAATGAATTATTTTTTAATACTCGCTAAATACACATTGGCAGAATAAGACGGTTTATCAAGGATTTTGGCTACTCCCAAAGCACTACACTGTAAGTGTTACTCCCATTCAATCCCCTTTGCACAGCATGGGTGGTCGACAATGCCTTAACACCAAATGGTTTAAGAAATTCATTACG
This sequence comes from Meta bourneti, assembly GCA_933210815.1. NCBI lineage: Eukaryota > Metazoa > Arthropoda > Arachnida > Araneae > Tetragnathidae > Meta > Meta bourneti. The sequence continues at coordinate 54,163,056 of OW119928.1, forward strand.
AATTCTTGGCAGGTTTTGGGAGAGCATCTCTCATCATAGCCTACTGCAATTCGTCTTGTGCAAGGCCTCCTGGATGAGAATCCGCCCCTGAAATTCGCTGAGAGGTGAAATAAATCTCACTTACTTCCTGATCTTGGCATCTGGAGTCACTTGTTCTACTTCGTAACCTCCATCTCTCACGTAATCTAGAACACTGCCGTTCCCCAAGAAATGACCTGCAATATAGAAAAGTGTAACTTTTGAATAACTATTGGTGAGAAATGAAATAAATGTCACTGTCTTTGATGGAACCCTTTGTTGTTCATGGGTTCAGAAGTGATACTTAAAAGATAGGAACCAAAGCGTTTACTTAAAATGTAAAAGCAATTATGAGAGAGTTTTGCAGTGCAACAGGGAGTTAGGTAGTTGAATTTACACGTTGCACTGGTTGGTTTGGGTGTTTATGGCGCAAGGGCCATATTTGGCCATGCTGCACCAAACACAAGATATACAACATCAAGTAATAGAATAGGTACACACTCAATGAAAGTTTTACTGATACGGAAGAGAAGTACACCCAGGGAGGAATGTACCCGACATGAATCGAACTTGCGCCGCCTACAACTTGAAGGTTGCTTTCTGCTTGCTCAAGTGGGCATACCCACTGAGCCACGACGGCCTGTATTTCTCTCTTTCCCCTTTTTTGTGTCAGTAAAACTTTCTTTGTATGTTCATTTACTTGAAGTTGTTTAGCGCAGTTGACCAGAAATGGTCCTTGGCCATAAAATTCAATCAATCAATATGTTGCTGATACTTTTTAATGACATCTCAAGTTTCCCAAACATCTTTATTAACCCTCTCGCTGCGCATCCCGTGATTTCCGCGGGCAACGTAGAAGTACAAAATTTGCGCAGCCCGCGATTTCAGCGGGGATGCATTTTTGGCATCTATTTAACTATGCAACTCACTCTTTCCCCGTTCATGGTTTCATTTTGGCTTTTCTGTGATGTTTAATTGTTTATTCAAATCTGGGTTAACAGATGGCTTTAGATGTCCACATTTCTGCGAAATATACAAGCATTTTTTGCAGCATTTTGCGCGCTCTTTTCAAAGCTCAAAGATGTCTGGCAGTGATAGAGATGTTCGCGAGTGATAGAACCTACATTCCTGACAATATTTCCGACATTGATAGCAGTTCTGACTCTGATATCTATATTGAAGATAGTTATAGCGAAACTGATGAGAATTTCTCGGATTCCTCTGCGGATAGTGATTTCTAATAATTCTTCATTTATAATAAATGTTTTGTAAGTATTTTGCATATTTTTATTAGCATATACGTTTTATCTTTGTATTTCATAAAATAAATCATAACTTAACCAAGATTAATTTTCAAAATTTTGCTTTTATATGATTATTCTTCAATTTCAATATTCCGACAACCTTTTTTTTATGATCTAATTCTATATTAAAAAAAACTCTTTTACAAAAAAATTTTGTATATTTTAACTCTAAAATATATATACATTTGAAATATGTAATAAAAAAAATACGCAATTTTTGAACCTATTTTCATAAAAAAATTACGCAGCGAGAGGGTTAAACCATCAGGACAATTCAGTTATTTTGGAAATACTTACTAAATTAAATTTTATCCGTTCTCTCCTTTTAAATTTCAGATTTCCCGTGTACATTTTTTTATTGGAGCAACGCAAATCTAAATCAATTAGGTTATGGAACGAAAAAAAATGTTCGAGTTAAATCTAAATGGGAAACTTCAAAGTCTGGAGATATTAATGTCTCCCCCATGAGAAAGATTTATTGTTTAGCCTAAATATAGAAGGTGCTACTGTTTTTGTGGAAGTACGCATTTTTGGTGTCATTCTGGAACTGACGTAGTAGAAAGGTAGTTGAATAACGTCGCACTGAAGCAACACAACGGGCTATTGTTGAGAGTCCGAGATCAATCCGGATTTCGTAATTTTGAACCACGACCGGAACTGACGTAACTTGGCATGCTATGAAATGCAATTTTAGCTTATCCATTAGAGAATTAATCATGAATTCAATAAGTTTTGGTAGGTAGGTATTTACGTCGCACTGGAGCAACACAACGTTCTTGGCAACGGTCCTGGATCAAACCCAAAGGGAAAGATCCGAGGACAACAACACTCAATTTTGAACCACGGTCAGATAACGCGGTCACACCTGAGCTGGCACCCCACTCTCCAAACTTCCACACCACACCAACGTGACGACATCTAAGGCCACGACAAATTTAACGTGAGCTAGCCCTCTTTGTACACGACGGGGGTATTCAATTAACGTCACACTGGAGCAACACAACGGGCTGTAGGTGACGGTCCGGGATCCAACCCGAAGGGAAAGATCCGAGGACAACACCACGTAATTTTGAACCACAGTCAGATAACGAGGCAACACCTGAGCTGGCACCCCACTTTCCGAACTTCCACACCACGCCAACGTGAGGACATTTGATGCCGCGACAGATTTAACGTGCACCAGCCCCCTTTGTACACGACGGTTTTTGGTTGGATTCGAATTCGCAACCCTCCTGTTGCTAATCCGTTACTCTTCCAACCGATCTACCGCAGCCATTTAATAAGTTTAAGTTCTCTTTTTAATTAAATGAAAGCATATACAACACATGTGTTGCAAAGGGCTGCTCCAAGAATTCTGGCTCTAATTGTTCCACACGAATAATTTAGGATCAGAGGGAATTAATTGCAACAAAAAAATTAAATCTGTCGTGGCCTCAAGTGTCCTCACAGGGCCGCGGTGGCCCGGTTGGAAGAGTAACGAACTAGCAACCGAAGGGTTGCGAGTTCGAATCCAGCCAAACACCGTCGTGTACAAAGGGGGCTGGTGCACGTTAAATCTGTCGTGGCCTCAAATGTCCTCACGTTGGCGTGGTGTGGAAGTTTGGAGAGTGGGGTGCCAGCTCAGGTGTTGCCTCGTCATCTGACCGTGGTTCAAAATTACGTGGTGTTGTCCTCGGATCTTTCCCTTTGGGATTGATCCCGGACCGTCACCAATAGCCCATTGTGTTGCTCCAGTGTGACGTTAATTGAAATACCCAAATACCCAAGTGTCCTCACGTTGTCGTGGTGTAGAAGTTTGGAGAGTTGGTTGCCAGAATAGGTACTGACCTAATCATCTGATCATATTTCAGAATTACGAGTTGCTGTCCTCTGATCTTTCCCTTCAGGATTCATCCCAGATCGTCGCCAATAGAACGTTGTGTTGTTACAGTGGGACGTTAATTCAACTACCTACAGGGCCGCGGTGGCCCGGTTGGAAGAGTAACGGACTAGCAACCGAAGGGTTGCGAGTTCGAATCCAGCCAAACACCGTCGTGTACAAAGGGGGCTGGTGCACGTTAAATCTGTCGTGGCCTCAAATGTCCTCACGTTGGCGTGGTGTGGAAGTTTGGAGAGTGGGGTGCCAGCTCAGGTGTTGCCTCGTCATCTGACCGCGGTTCAAAATTACGTGGTGTTGTCCTCGGACTTTCCCTCTGGGATTGATCCCGGACCGTCACCAATAGCCCGTTGTGTTGCTCCAGTGTGACGTTAATTGAAAATACCAAATACCAACTACCTACATAACTACGCTTTTTATTAGAGGCATTTTTAACATTTCCAGTAGAGCTAATCTATGTATTTCGATTTTAAAGATTTTATATCTAGCTATTTAAAAATAAATCAATTTTCCAAATTATGATGATCTTAAACCTATCTTATTCGCAAATTTCACGAAAAAAAAAATCTCATTTGTGTTTGTTGGGCTACGACCAAATCAAGTTCACCTAATTCTACTGCTGATTGTAGATACACAAATCATTCGCACCTGTTTTGTTTTAAGTTATTCGGACTAAACAGATTTCTACCATATATGTATATCAGCAGATTACAGATTTCTACCATATACATCAGCGACATTTCCTCCGATATGTTACGTGGTGTTGTCCTCGGATCTTTCCCTCTGGGATTGATCCCGGACCGTCACCAATAGCCCGTTGTGTTGCTCCAGTGTGACGTTAATTGAAAATATCAAATATCAAATACCGATATGTAGCGGGCCGCGGTGGCCCGGTTGGAAGAGCAGCGGATTAGCAACCGGAGGGTTGCGAGTTCGAATCCAGCTAAACAGTCATGTACAAAGGGGGCCGGTGCATGTTAAATCTGTCATTGCCTCAAATGTCCTCACGTTGGTGTGGAAGTTTGGAGAGTTGGGTGCCAGCTCAGGTGGTCCCTCGTCATCTGACCGTGGTTCAAAATTACGTGGTGTTGTCTTCGGGTGACAAAACCCTTTGGGATTTGTTCCGGACCGTCACCAATAGCCCGTTCTAATGCTCCAGTGCCATTAATTAAAATACCTACCGCGATGTAGTATCTGTTAAGATTTATTTTTCCTGATCGGTGGCCAATTGTTTTACAACATACATATCGCGTTCCTAGACATACAAAAAATACTAATTTTCAGGAGAGAGGAAAATCAAACTATCGTTATTAAATGTTGGTCGTGGAATTGTGAAGTAGCTATTGCAAAATTTTAGTATTACGATATTTGGGTAAAGTCAGAATTGTGGTGACTAATCATTTGCGTTCATATATTTTTTATAGACTTCCTGTTGGTTCAATTATTCTAGAAGTGCAATATTTGTGTTATGAACATGGTAAGCGGACCCTAAAATTGACCACGTTTCTTTTGTATTTTTACCTTTTACTATATATTCTGATATACACCATATAATTTTTTCTTTGAATAAGATAATGCAGTTTACGTAAAAAGGATTAGGCAAACTAAACTATACAAACGGAAAATTGTTTGATTTAGTCGCATTTCGTTAGGGAATATACATTTCTGAAAGGACATTTTTCATGTCAAAAATATGTAGAACAGCAAGGGGGTTGGGGGAATCGCGAAGGAACTCTCTTTATTCACAGCTTTCTAATTCAAAGATACCGTTCAACAGGAAATAATGCCTTTTTAAATTCATTTTTAACACTCATAGAATTTGTTTAGGGGGTTGTTTTCATATTAAATTGCACAAAAATTTCACAGTTTTCAACGGCACCACCCAATTTCAAGATTAAATTTGGAATCTATCAAAATTCAAACCTCTAATACCAAGTTTCAAGTTATTTTGTGCAACCGTTTCTAGAATTGAGTATGGAAAATTTGATGCACAATACACATTCACACCCAATCCGAAGTACAGATCTCTCCACAATCCTTGGTTATAGATAAGCCCGATGAGTAATGTCCCCTAAAGAAATCTCACAATCTAAGCGGAGTGCTGCATACGTGGTTGGTTGGTTGTTTTTGTTGTTTTATGGCGCATATTTGGCCATGCTGCGACAGGCACAAGACAAACAATATCAAGTAATAGACATACATACACAATGGAAGTTTTACTGACACAGAAGAGATAAATACAGCCAGGGAGGAATGCACCTGACAGGAATTGAACCTGCACCACCTACATCTCGAAGCCGCATACATAGAAGTTCGCGTTATGGCCTTAGTAGATGGTTAGCAATTTTTTTATTAGACGCAGCGTCCGTGTAGTGAACAAGTGATACCATTTGCGTGCCCAGTTCGCAGAAAGTTATTTAAATATTCCGAAAGTCTTCTATCACTGGAAAACTTTGTTTTTAAAGAATCCAAAGAAAAAAATCTTAGCTTACTCCTTTTCTAGAGATTGACTTCCTCAAGGTCATCTGCCTTCTCACCACATCTCTACTAGAGGTCCCCTCCACAAACCTTGGCCACAGGTAAGCCCAATGAGTAATGTCCCCCAAAAGAAATCGCATACGAACTAAAAGGAGTGCTGCAAACCATTCCGCGATCGCATACATGGAAGCTCGCGGTCTTGCGTACCAGAAAGCACGCGTTGTGGCCTTAATGGACGGTTAGCAATTTCTTGATAAGAAGCCGCAGCGTCCGTGTAGTAAACAAGCGGTCGCGTGCCCAGTTCGTAGAAAGATAAAATTCCTCAACAGATGAAGCAGCCCGGCGCTCATTAAGTGGGACTTCAAAGAAACCGCCAAGCACAACCCTTTATTAAAAGGAAGAAGAGAAGTTGATCAATAGCGTCGGACCCGGCGGCCTCTGGAGGAAAGACGGAATGGAAGGGAGCTTGTTTTGGTTTTTTGGTGTTGAAAAGGCTTTGTGAGACCGAAGGAAGATATCTTTAAAAGCCGTCAGGTTTCTGAGTATGAAAATAAGGCACGCTCACATCACAGTTAAGATGGCTTTGGTATTCGTAACTTCAATGGGATATATTATTGCAGTGTTCAGTTGAGTCCATTAAAGCCCGGTATCCCTTAATAAAAACATAAAAATTCAGTGGAAGTAGGTACTTGATTGGTTGGTTTGGGGGTTTTATGACGCAAGGGCCATGTTTGGACATGCTACGCCAGACTCAATACAATATCAAGTAAATGACACAAGACATACAATATCAAATAATTGACACGCACACAGTGAAAGCTTTACTGACATAGAAGAGAGAAATACACCCAGGGAGGAATCGAATATCCTCCGCCTACTCCTCGCAGGTTGCTAGCGCAGTGGGCAAGTTCACTAAATCACTGCCACCCCCTCGAAACCTGGCAGGAATCGAACCTGCGCAGCCTACAACTCAAAAGTTGCTAGCACAGTGGGCATATCCACTGAACCACGACGGCTCCGGTAGGTACTTGAATGTGCATCACGCTGGGCTATTGGTGACGGTCCGCACGAAGGTGCAGACAAGGTGGTGGTGCAAGGCGACGAAGGATAAGGCGAAGGTGCGGTTTAACGTGCACCAGCCCACCTTTGAAAACGTTGTAGGCGGCGCAGGTTCGATTCCGTATTTTCTCTTCTGTGTCAGTAAAACTTTCCTTGTGTGTAAGTCCATTACCTGATGTTGTCTGTCTTATATTTGGTGCAGCATGACCAAATATGACCCTTGCGCATTAAAATTCAACCCAACCAAACACTTTTGTAAAAGACTGTCTCCAAGCTCCAAGACAGCGCTTGGATCATAAATAGTTACCAGGATTGGACACAATTGCCTCTTTTAGGCTCCTTTTAAACTTAGGGCTAAAAATAATTTTCACTTTATTGTACTTGAGGAAAAGAAACAACGGTGAATCGAATTGAGTTATTTTGTAGTCTAAAACTAAGCATTAGTTATTTTCCCTTTCGATCCAATCTCGACATTCACAGTTGTCAATGTTACGGTGCGCTACTGCTAATAAGGCTTTGGATTATAGTAAGTTGAATGGAGCATTGAATGAGATATATTAGTGTAGTGTTTCTAAACTGTTTTTGACATGGCAATCAGGATCGTTCCTAGGGTATGAACTGCCCGCGTGCAAGTCTCAAGAAGTCATCCCCTCTTCTAAAAAAACATTTGATTTTTCCAAAATAATCTTCCTTGATGAGGGTTTTTTGAGTATTGTAATATAAATTGAGAACACACAATATCTGCAGATTAATAAGTTCAGTTTATAACACTTCAGATCTTTGTTTAAAGTCGAAGGTTTGTATCTATATCAAAATTCAACCTCTAATATTAATTTTTGAAGTAATTTAATGCACCATTTCTGGATTATGAGTATGGAAAATTTTTAAGCTCTTACCCCTCCAAGCAGTTTTAACGAGAGATCTCGTCCACCAAGATCTGACCAATTTTGCTAATCATCGAAAAATCGGCCATGTCTTGACAAGATATCTCGTCATTAAAATATTGCCGATATTTTTATGATGATGAAATCAAGATCTGGTCAGTTTTCTTCTAATGAGGATATCTCATCCATCAAGATTTGGTTAGTTTTGATAATGACGAGATATATCGTCGAGACAACCACCAGGAGAGTTAATGTAAAATAATGTCCTAGACTTCATTCATATGTTCCGAAATAAATGTCCTATCATGATTGCTGTCGTGATGAAAATAAGGCGTGTTGCTGTCGTCTTTTGGCCTCCCCTGTTTTTTTTTCTGACGATGTGCAAGCACACCATTCAGGATTGACCATGATGGCAATACATTTCTACTGACTTGCAGTTTTCATCATTTTTGTTCCGCTTATTTATATTCTCAAACAGCTAACAAACTAATGAAACAAACAGAAACAAACTAATGAAAACAGGACCTTATTTTAACGCGAAATTATTTAGGTAGAGAGGTTTGGGTTTGACGCTTTGTGGTCATTTTGTCACGAGACCGAGAGCTAAGGCTTAATTAATTCCCAACCACTGACCTCTTCGGCACTATAAGGGTCGAACTAACGGTACTTGTGAAGGAGCACCCAGTGGTAAGCCACCGCTACTCCGAACAGGGGACGGGGCCTCGGTTGCCTAGTTGGTAGAATAGCGGACTAGCAACCAGAGGGCTAGGAGTTAATCAATTAAGTGACATAATTGACATCAACGCAAAGCGAGTGAATGAATCAATTTAAACAATTAAATCTGTCTGAAAATAAGTGAAAAATATCAGTGAAGCTTGAGCTATCTATTTTATAAAATTTTTAGAATTAGAAGAATCTATTGATAGGCTCTTTCTGTGGCTCAACTAATTCTTTAGAGCCATTGTAGCCCAGTTGGTAGAGTCGCAGATTAGCAACAGGAGGGTTGTGAGTTCGGAACTCGATCCAACCAAAGATCTTTGTGTACGTGGGATCTGGTGCACGTCAAATCTGTCATGGCCTCAAATTCCTCATGTTGGCGTGGCGTGGAAGATTGGAGAGTGGGGTATCAAGTCAGGTGTTGCCCTCGATCATCTGACCGTTGTTCAAAATTAAGAGGTGTTGTCCTCGGAATTAGTCCAGACCATCACCAATAGCCCCTTATTTTGCTCCAGTGCGACGGAAATTTAATTATCTACCTACCACCTAATAGGAACAATCACCAACCCCATACACTTACAAAGATTCGAACCCGGACTTACTGGGTGGCACGCAAACGTAATGACCATTATATCAGTTGCGCGGCTACGGCATAAATAGGCAGTATGATAGCCTATTTAAAAAACGTTTAGAATAATAAAATAGCAGTTTTAATTCAATTTCTTAATTGATTACCGTTTAGAGAAGATTGGTGGACTATTCAAATTCTCTGTTTTAGATTTGTGAGCGAAGATAATTCAATGTAATATATATTACATAGGCTGACCATACTTCATATGGGAACGGGTGATTTTATTTTGTTATTCTGCCATCCTGTCGTTTTACTAAACTATTATTCAGTTCCGTCTTTTTTTATAAAAACTTTTCGGATTGTAACATGGTGTTATAAGTTTTTTGGTGATGATGAAAACAATATTAATCTAGATTCAGTAGAGAAAAAGTAGTTAGATGTCAACCAATGCTTTCAAAAACGCAATTTTCTATGTCCTGCAGCTAGTATATGAAGCTTGCTATCATACCTGCTCCAAAGGCGAAGAAAAAGCTCTCGTCGGGATTTTGCTGTAGCAACTGCAACACCCTGTCCGCCATCCGAGCGTTCCTCTTTTCAATCAGCTCCCTTCGGAAATACTTGTTGATATCCCTGGACAGCAGCAACTCCTCAGCGGAACTCCCGTTGTCAGAAAACTGGAAAAAATCCAATCCAAAACATTTGTTTTAACATGAGCGTTTGTCAAAGCTAATTAGGCTTTACTCTCGCATCTACACTCCAAGACCTAATACTATATAAAATGAACCCCAATACTAGGTTATTTCCAATACAAATATTGTATTCCATTGTTATAGTTTCCATATAAATATTGTATTCCATTGTTAATTCTAATATAAATATTATATTCCATTGTTGGCTCCAATATAACTATTGAATTCCATTGTAAGTTCCCATATAATTATTAAATTCCATTGTTAGTTCCCATATAACTTTTAAATATAACTATTAAATTCCATTGTTAGTTCCCATATAACTTTTAAATATAACTATTAAATTCCATTGTTAGTTCCCATATAACTTTTAAATATAACTATTAAATTCCATTGTTAGTTCCCATATAACTATTAAATTCCATTGTTAGTTCCCATATAAATATTATATTCCATTGTTGGTTCCAATATAATTATTGAATTTCATTGTTAGTTCCTATATAAATATTGCACTCAATTGTTAGTTCCAATATAAATATTCTATTCTTAGTTCCGATATAAATATATACCTCCCATATAAATGTTGTACTCTATTGTTAGTTCTAATTTTAATATTGTATTCCATTGTTAGTTCCAATATAAAACTTATATATTATACCCCAGTGCCGCGTTAGTTCGAAAATAAATATTGTATTCCAAAGCAAAAAATGCTTAACATGTACAAATGTGTAACTACGCCGTTTATAACTAATACGGGAATGAGCCAATCGTTATCGCAATGCAGCTATAAACTTTATTTCATGTAGACAATAAAATCATTTCTAAACAGTCCCCTTGCTTTTCAATACCTGTGCTTTCCTCTTTATGCTAAACAAAAGTTTTCGAATGAGCAAAGAGCCATACATGCTCCGCTTTCAGTTCTTGGTCCGTGTGACTGAGTAAGTTCCTCTTCATCAACAACAGTCGCCCGTCAGTGTAACAGAACCATCAACCTTCTAAATGAAATGGACGGAGAATGTGCGGGCGGCTTGATGCTATTTCTTCTGATCGCTGGGTTTGAAGATCTGTCACGTTGGCGTGGGAAGAATCAAAAATGATAATGCGCGACAAATTACTGATTAGTTAAAGTGATTATCCAGCGTAATCAAAAACACTCTTCTGATATTCGATAGCCGATCGGCCTAAGTCGATTCGTAAGCCCACCCACGTGATTTATTCTACAACAGCGACTCCACGCTCTGTCTATTTCATTAGAAGTTCTATGAAAGAACCTTATTGCATACATATAAATCGTTACTGTTAGTTCTGGTAGTGGACGGTTGTCTAGCTGATTAACACACGTATGAAAACTTTTGAATTTTTCAGTTAGTTCCAGTGGTTACTTCGTTACGGTAAAACACGGTTTTCGTGCTGTGCTGAAAGTTTCGTTTGCCACAGGAATTTTAATCTTTTTTATTAATGAATGCCGTTTTTCTGACCATGGGCGCTACGCCACTGATAATTATGTAACGGTAGACTCTAGACGTCAAACCTAAAGTATACTCAAGCTGTCAAATCTAGCCTCCTTAAGTTGGCGAGGGATCTGAAGGTCTTTGGTTGCATGTCTGTCTGTAACACTTAAGGGATTATCAGCTCGTTTTCTACATTAATGAGCAGTTCAAGGGTAAATTTATAATTGAATCTCAATTTTAAACAAGCCCTGATTCTAACATAGTATATCGGAAAATAAAGATAAAAAGTACTTGCTCTCTCTGTACCAAATAGAAATAATCAAAACCTATCTATAATGACAGCATTTGGATCACATAAATGGGTGTTTGGTGTCAGCTAATGGATCTATTCAATATCCAACAAATTCCCCAAGGCAAGATTTGAAACACTGAGAAGTTACATTAGGAAAAGTAAGAAAATTCGTACTAATGGAGGGGAAAGGGCTGGTCCTCGTCTAAGTGGAACAAGTCGAATATTGTACAGTAATAATCTCTCGGTATAATAATCGTCATTTTGAGAACAGTAATCTGGAGCAATCAAATACAGAGACTCGGTGTCCAGAACACGCCGTGTTTAAAAATAACGATATCATTAGTGCCAATGCCATCATTAGTGTAATGATTTTGCTTACTTTTCTCACAGCTTGTGTGATTTCTCTTTCCTTTTCTTTCATTCCATAATTTGAGTTCACAAATTGGATGTACACAAGTAACAGAGTATTATAGTTTTGGGGAAATGACGCAAAAAACTGGTATCCTTTTGGTTTATTCATGTCCTAATGATCGACGAAAGCTCAATGTATAAGGATTGATTGATTACCATTTCGGGGTTTCCGAAGGTGGCAGAGCTGAGGTTGCGGCAATTGTAGTGCCTCACCAAATCTTCTGTACCGTAGAAGGGAGATGGTCTGCCGTGACGGAGCTCCTCCAGACGCATCAAAGTTTGGTTTAAAGCGAAAAGGACCTGAAAATTAGACAGAACTGAGATTAAAATCCACAAGGAGGGGAAGAAACATAACATAAGAAAATTTAGCAATTGCATCTGAAGCCCATATTTGCAATAGCATTCAAGAACCGCAAAACATGGTCTCTCTCTCCTTCACATTCTTGATATTCCGCAAAGCGTCGTGTATTCCTCCATGGGTGCATTTATCTATTTTTCAGCATCAGTAAAACTTTCACTATGTGCATATGTCTATTACTTGATATTGTATGTCTTGTGTCTGGAGTAGCTTGGCTAAATATGGCCCTTGCGCCATAAACACTACTCGTGACGCTCAGAGGGTTAAAAGAATTCTATGATAATAGAAAGTAACTAACAATGAATGTCCATAAGGGACGTATTCAGAGGGCCCTAAGGATCCGGATATCCCCGAAATGTTCCTCATTTTATAGAAATAAACAAAGCTAGCTTAATCCATGTAAATACCACGAAATGTTGCTGGTGTTATAGAAAATGAAGCAGACTTAATCCATGTAAGACCATCCTTAAGACCATGACTTAATCCACCCCCCAACTATTCCTGGAATATTTGGGGGTGGAGGTAAAAAATCAATGAAACTAGCATAAGTAGAAAAACATAGACATGTCTAAAAACATTAAAAAAATATCTGCTAACGTTAAGTCCATTTCGCACGACTGACATACTGTATGTTACGAGAATGTTTCACTGTGGTGTAATTTGATAAAAGCTGAAAATATTTGGGAAAAGGATTGTTGAGAAACATGTACAGTTAAGAAAACGCTTGTAAAAATATTCCAACGAACACATATTTAAATATCTGATATTTAAATATTCGTTACTTTCACAGGTATTTATATTTTAACGTACTTCCAAAGTTTTTGTTTGTTTAGACAAGAAAGTGTTAGTTCTTCAACGTGAGTTGCTTCAGTTTATTCTTAAAACGTCGACCTAACAAGTGAAACAGCGCAGGGTTCCTCCCTGCGCTGTTTCACTTGTTCCTCCCTGGGTATATTTCTCTCTGTGTTAGTAGAACTTTCCTTCTGTCTCTTATTTTATGTAATTTGTGTTGTGTTTGCGCAGCATGGCCAAATATGGCCTTGCATCACAAAACCCAACCAACAATTGGAACACACTAAGTCAAATGTTTCAAGATATGAGAATTTGAGCTTTTCTAAACCAGAATGGAATGATCTTTAGACTGGTGAAATACACTGTTATTTTTTCTTTACATGAAGTTTAGATTTCTTCTTGAGGAACACACATGATGAGTATAGTTTAGTGAGTAGAATTTTCTCCCTTTCATTTTCTCATAACTTCTTTTGACTTAGTGTGCTTCACTTGTAAGCCGACGATAAACACTCATCCATTATAATTAGGTAATTCGACATTTCCAGTGTAATTAATCAACAAGGAAGTTTTAGAATCTTTAATTCGGCGTGTCGTTTACGTGCATGTTATAACTAGTCCGTTAATTTTTAGAGAACTCAATATATCCGAAGTCTATTTTAGATCTGAAGAAACAAGCAAATCTCCAATTCAAAACCCGACATCGAATTTTGTTTCTGAAAATTTCCTCCCTTCCCTTAAAGACCCGGGATAGGAAATGGAGTCCAACACTGTCCATGCAATACAATCGAGACATCCCTTCGCTCTGGGAAGAAGTAGCGGAAATGATTCTCTTCCGCTTTTGGTTCCGGACAAAGCGTTCTGCCAATCACGTATCGCCCCTTACTCCGTAAACAAAACCCCGGAGATTGAGCGCATCTAGAGACGGATAAAATTTTCAGTTGCCTTGGAAACGCCCGGTTCATTAGTCATAGTCATGCTAGTTAAACGTCTCATTATAGACAGGCTCTACCGAGTTGGCATTTGAGTCACGTGGCTTTGAACGGGTCTATTCGTTAGATTAGAAGACAGGTTAAATGTTAACATTGGCGCTTTCACGATTGGCATTTTAAGCAAGGATTCTGGCTGCAAGCCATGCATTTTGTCGATACCAAAATTCCTCATTTGTCCCAAAATTTCTCTTTTTCCTTTGGAAAGCTGGCATTTGAGTCAAGTGGTTTTGAACGAGTCTCTACGTTAGATTTACTCTGAACCCCAATCCCTCTTTTTTCCCCTTTCACGACATTTTTTATTTGATGTCTGTCCTTTGTTTGGGGTAGCTTTACCAAATATGGCCCTTACCCATAAGGCCCCAAACCAACCAACTCTACGTTAGATTAGATGACAGGTTAAATGTTAAAAATGCGCTTCCGCGATTGGCGTTTTTAGGATTAGGCGTAAGGATTCCAGCTGCAAGCCATGCATTTTGTCGATTCAGAGACGTGGTCCCAAAATTCCTATAGTTGTTTGGTAAATTGGAATCTGAATCACGTGGATTTGAACGAGTCTATTCGTTAAATTAGGTAACAGGTTAAACGTTAATAGAGTACTTCCACAATTTGTGTCTTTATCGTGGAATCTGGTTCCGAGTTTAATGTTCGGTGTCGGAAGTGATAGTATTAATTTCGAATTGGCGGAACAAATAAATCATTTATGGTGATTGATACATGATTTTGAGAGTATGGCAGCCCTTTCCCCAAGTGACTTACCAACTTTCTAGAAGTAGACTCCTCCAAAAATTTTTGTCTACTCACCAGAACCTCTCAATGAGAGGGATTTTCAGTGTAAACAAACCAGACGGAAAGCGAAGATTTTACTTCCGCTACCCAAACGCTCTCGCATGATGCAAATCGGGGTTACCTTTATGCAACGTTTGGTGTTTAATCTAATTGGCGTTGACCAATCAACTATCATTATCAATTCGGAATTCAGTTGTTGGAATTTCTATTCGTGACGTGCAGAAATTGTATTTGAAAAACAAGCCAATTGATGTCACTATCGGAATATGTATATGTAGGTAGGTATTTTAATTAACCTCGCACTGGGAGAACACAACGGAGAATATGTACAGGTGGTAATGGTAATTAATTAACGTCGCACTAGAGCAACACAACGGGCTATTGACGACGGTCCGGGATCAATCCCTAAGGGAAAGGTCCGAGGACAACACGTAATTTTGAACCACGGTCAGATGGCGAGGCAAACCTGAGCTGGTACCCCACTCTCCTAGCTTCCACCCCACGCCAACATGAGGACATTTGAGGCCACGACAGATTTAACGTGCACCAGCCCCCTTGAATATGTACAGAAAACGCGTTCCACCGGAGAAACACTACCGCTATCTTCATTTAGCCTGATAGAAAGAGTATCTCATGTATAGAAACAGAAAGTTCGAATTAATAAATGCAAGAACCACTAAATGATAGTTATAATTCTGAGACATTCAATGCGCTTCAATTCGAGGTTTCCAAGATTATTTATTTAAGACATTAGGAAATTCAGATTTCTACGTGGGCCGGATAGTGAGAGCTTTTACTTATTTTCAACGAAAGTTAAACAAAATTCTAGGGTTAGCCGATGTCCGCTGGCAGTATGCAGCTCATTTTGTCACATTTCGTCACGACAAAACTAAAATAGAAACAGAAATTTAAATAAAACAAAGAGAATTGTAATATGAAACGCTATACTCAATCACTTATCTCGACAGATCTTATATATATAATTCCCACAAAACCTGAAATCCCAAATGCAGAAACCTAAAATACAAAACAATCCTAAACTGTTTTTATCTTTAAACTTATCCCCCGTACTTCTATCTCAGTTCAAAAACTAAAGGAAGAATTTATATAATAATAGTTTATTTTAAAACAGTTTAATAACAGCGATGTTTTGCAAGGTATCGTAAAAAATGTTGCTTTAGAAACGAAACAAGAGACTTGCAGATCTCGGAAGGCGTGTCTCTTTTTCTGCTATAAAATTCTGTTTTGTCAAATTTGTCAGGGGGATTTTTGCTCTTTTTAAAGATGGAAAATTGCCAAAGAAACAGACAATTCAGTGGTAAAAAAAGCTAAAAATCGGTAGAGGGGTTATCACTCCAAAGAGCTTATCACAGTTGAACCAAATATCTTTAATAAAAAAGTAATAAAACTGCGTTTACGAAAATCGAAAATAGTATCCACGTGGTAGATTAATAAAAATACCATTTTATAACCACTGAATATTTACTTGAAACCCGATACCAATGGAGCCCTGCAGTTCCAGTCACCGCCGTAGAAAAGTTGGGGCGAACACGAACGCCAGGGTCTAAAGGGGCTGCGGTGCAAATTTTTTTGAATGTTTTTTTAATATTTTATAATTATTAACACATTTCGTCCTTTTCGCAGAAATATTTTCTAGCGCTATGTGTATGAAATGAATACTCTTAAGGTTTCATTTTGAAGATACAGCACTTAAAAGTCAATTCTTAATTTCCTGTAGCCCCTGTAATCGAATTGAGCACACAAGACAGAATACACCTTTTCTTATTTCACCTATTTTAGAGACCTATTAATAGAAGCCATTAATATAAAGTTCGGCTTTTAGAAAGTTGTGTGTACAATCGATTATTAACCCTCCAAGTTGTTTCGACGAGGTATCTCGTCCATCAAGATCTGAACAATTTTGCTAATGATGAGATAATATCTCGTCATCAAGAATGCCGATTGAATTCCGAATGAACACATTCCCGTTTTTTGATGAAGACGAGATCAAGATCAGGTAAGTTTTTTTTCTAACGACGAGATATCTCGTCCATCACTATCTGGTTAGTTTTGCTAATGACGAGATACCTCGTCAAGACAACAACCAGGTGGGTTAATTGTATTCAAAAAATAATATTGCAAACGCTAATTTATCAACAAAGTTAATATGATACTATTTAGCGCGTTTTCATCCTTATTATTTAAATAAATATATTTTATATTCAGTGTTGATTTTGTTTTGGATGGGGCGGCATCGGCCTCATTTGCCTCAAGTCCCAAAAGGTCTAGCTTCGCCTCTGGCTCTAGCAGCCAACGAACCTAAAAACGAACAGTTTGCATTACCCCAAACCGTCGTCCTCATCATCTCTTTCATTCCCACTCACTCTTTAATCCATCAGCAAACGATGCGGGGAGTGGATAAGAAGGCCTCCCCACCCAGAGCGCGCAAACATCCGTCCCAGAGGGGGCAGCCGACAGATGCATCACCTCCGCAAACCCATCCCGAGCAGAAATCTCCCACAAAAAAATTGATGGAACAGTGCCCGAGATGTGTTCGCTATTTTGTCATCGAGGTACTAACTGTACCTCTGGAGGTGGGCCGATCGACGAATGCTATTCTGATGATTCTCGGGGTTCCTGTGTAGTGTCAAGGTTTCGTGTGAAAGCATCGAGAATTGCATGGCCGAATCCCGGAAGCTTTTGAGAGCACGGGAATGGCTGTTTCTAATCAAGCATCACTTCGTGGTTGGCGATGCTGTTGTTGAAAGCCGCCTGGGTGGAATGTTTCCGCTTGTTGGTTCTAACCGCAAAATTGATGTCGAGAGTTCTCGCGTTGAAAAAAGGAGCGTAGAGCGACAGACCGAACTATAAAAATAGGAAAAATGTTTTCTAAATGTGAATTCCTAAGATTTTTTAGCTAATACCCGGTCCATTGAACTTAAACCTCCTTCCTATCTTCCTATATAAACCTATCTTCGCGTTGAAAACCACCTATCCTTTGATGTAAAAACCATCCTATGATGTAAAAACGTGTTCTAAACTG
Organism: Meta bourneti; assembly: GCA_933210815.1. Classification (NCBI taxonomy): domain Eukaryota; kingdom Metazoa; phylum Arthropoda; class Arachnida; order Araneae; family Tetragnathidae; genus Meta; species Meta bourneti. Next base: position 54,180,774 of record OW119928.1, read on the forward strand.
CCAAACTGTTCCAAACAGTTCAAGGCAAGGAACAATTTTTCCTACTTTGATCTTCATTCCCATGGAGAAATTGAGCAGTTTTGTCTCGACGAGGTATCTTGTCATTAGCAAAATTGGCCAAAACTCGGACGAGATACCTCGTCGAAATCACTTGGAGAGTTAATCATGGCACTGCATGTGCGGATTTGTGAACCACTTGGTCAGGGGCACCACGATGGGTGGGTTCATGTTACACCTCGCATACATCCATACAATCTAGGCACAGCCCATTTATATAGGCCAAGCATTTATTACAGACGGACAAACATCCATGTCTTAGCCCAGGATTTGAACCAGAAACCTCAAGATTCCGAAGCCACACCTTGGTCATTAGACCGATTGGTCGACATTAATTCCCATGTAATCCTGTTTATAGTTGACATATTGTTTGACAACATTTGAGTCACACGGTTTTGAACGAGTCTATTCTTTGAATTAGATGATAGGTTGAAGAAACATCAACAAAGCGCTTTCACAACTGGTGTATTTGATGTGGATTCTGGTTCTAAGTTTATCGTTTGATGCCGGAAGCGATAGCAGCTTGGAGCGATAATGAGTTGGCGGTGGGAAAACTATACACGACGATTGCTATGCATGCTTTTAGGTATAGCAGCCTTCTACCTAACGAGCCTTCACACTTTTTCAAAAATTGACTTACCCAAGGCCAACTGCCATCTCGTCGGAGTTGCACTGTGCAGTAAGCGGCTCTGGTGAGAAGGCAATTGAACTTAAGGGAGTCCATTTCAAGAAATGTAGTGAATTCACAAGGGAAAAGGGCTGCCTTAAGAAAAACTATATATGATGCTCCGTCATATACGTTCGCCACATATGGTATGTGATTATTCGCTTCGCCACTGCTATTGCTTCCAGCATCGAACAATAAACTTGGAACCAAAAACCACGCCAATAGTGAAAACGTATTGCTTACGTTTAACTTGCACCCTTAACCCGCGAAGACGCGCGCCGGGCCTATCAGGCCCGAGCGTTACAAAAACTTGGCACAGAAAATCAGCCCCTCAATGGAATAAATCCAGTTTCACAGTAGCTGCATTCAAGGTCATGTACGTCACAACCACAGGAATTTCAAGAATTTTCCCCCACTTGTTTTCTCAGAAAAACGGTGTTCGGGGCTTTGAGGCCCGGCGCGCGCGCTGGCGTTTTCGTTAAGATCGCGAAGGAGAACAGACGGATTGAAAATGTCTCGCTATTTGAGCTATGATGATGAAATGAAGAGATTACGGACGCTATTAGCTGAAGTGTCAACTGATGAAGAATCCATTAATGAAGAAGATGAAGAAATTATTGATGAAAAGGAGTTTAGTGATCATCAGTCAAATTCAGAAGATATTGATTCAAGCAATGAATCAGATATTTTTGAATCTATGGATCACTATCTTGGTAAAGATAAATTAACAAAATGGAGTAAAAAAGAACCAAGAAAAAATGTGAGAACTCTGGCTCACAACATCATGACAAAATTGCCCGGAAATGTTGGAGAAGCGAAAGCTGTATCCTCGCCTGTAAATTCTTGGCAATTGCTTATGAACGAAACAATACTATCAACTATTGCGGAGTGTACGAATATTTATATTCAATCGATTGCTGGTAATTTTGAACGGGAAAGAGATGCTCGCCCCACAAGTACCTCAGAAGTAAAGGCATTCATCGGACTTCTTTATTTTGGAGGACTCTACAAAGCTTCTCATGTAAATGTTCGTGATCTTTGGGCTACTGCTGATACTGGGTTTGACATTTTTCACAGAACTATGTCATGTAAACGTTTTTTTATTTCTAATGAGGTGTTTGAGATTTGATGATATTAGAAACCGTTCTTCTAGAAGAGAATTGGATAAACTTGCTCCCATCAGAAATATTTTCGAAAGATTTCTTGCAAATTGCAAAAAACTGTATAGTCTTGGCGAATATGTAACAGTTGATGAAAAGTTAGAGCCATTTCGAGGAAGATGCTCGTTTCGTCAGTATATCCCTAGTAAACCTACAAAATATGGACTCAAAATTTTTGCTCTAGTGGATGCAAGAACATTTTATATTTGGAACCTTGAAATTTATGCAGGAGCTCAACCTATAGGTCCGTACAGGACAGAAAATAGTCCCGATAAAATTGTCAAGAGATTAGTGAAACCCATCTTCAATTCAGGGCGAAACCTTACGGTTGACAACTGGTATACCAGTTACAGTTTGGCAAAGGATCTCTTAGAGAAGAAAATTACACTTGTTGGAACAGTTAGAAAAAATAAAAAAGAGCTACCAAAAGAATTTATTTGTGGAAAGAATCGAGAAGTGCATTCATCATTATTTGGATTTAAAAAAAACATGACTTTGGTTTCCTATGTGCCAAAGAAAAACAAATGCTGCGTCGTCCTGTTATCTACAATGCATAATGATAGTGCCATTGATAAATCGACAGAAGAAGCCAAGAAACCAGAGATTATAACATTTTATAATCTAACAAAGGGTGCTGTAGATGTAATGGATGAAATGTCATCTACATATTCTACTGCTAGAATAAGCAAAAGATGGCCCATGGTTGTATTTTTCAGTATATTAAATATTGCAACAATAAATGCCCGAGTACTGCTGTTGTCAACTAAAACACCGGCGATTCAATACAGAAAACGAAGTTTGTTTATCAAAGAACTTTCGTTAGAACTTTTGAAGGACCACCTACAAGAAAGAAGTTTGCAACCAATGCTTCCACGTGAAATGCGAGAAAAACTAAACTGTAACCAGAGTGAATATTGTGAAGCACCCCCGACAAAAAAACAAAAGAATTCTTCAAGAAAAAGGTGCCATGTATGTCCCAGTTCAAAGGACAGGAAATCATAAATTTGTTGTGCTAAGTGTGGAAAAAATGTATGTGGAGAACATAGCAATGTTCTCTGCAATAAATGTCAGTGAAATGTAAGTTTTATTTTCAATTTATTAATGTAACAATAATTTAATTTTTCATAAATGAATACTATTTCTAATTCGGTTTCTTAAATTTCGTTTTTCAGTATCAATGTGACATAATTATAAATTTAAAATGCATTTTAAAATGTAGAATTTTAAAAGCTATATTTATCTGAAAAATACTTTTTTTATTTTTCATATTGTGTTTTGATTAACTAAATTAATTTTAACGGTAAAATAAATTTTGTTTATGTTTTTTTTTTAAGAAAATATTGCTTCGGGCCTACGAAGCCCGGCGCGCGTCTTCATGTAACAACAAGTAGCGCGCGTCTCCGCGGGTTAATGTAACGAACAGACTCGTTCAAAACCATTTGAATCAGATTACAACTTGCCCGAGTTGGATTGTATTGGGCTATCACTTGCTTACCTCAACACACAAACCATCTTTCTCAAAAAAATTAATTTTCCAAATAAATCATCCTTGATAAAATTCGTAGATAATTTAAGTAAATATTTTATGATGCATACGAGCGACTTTGTGAATGAAAATCAGAAAAGAGAAATTCAAAAATTATTTTCATTGATAAATACATGGAACGAATTTGTTATAGCGCATTTATTTCATTATTTCCTCGGAACAAAAATAAAAGTGATGTAATAAATCTAAATGTAAAGCTAAAATTCAGGACAGGTATAAATATTTTGTTCAACTTTTGTTGTTTCTAATTTGAATAATTGCATGCCGGAAAGAAAGATAGCTAGGTAGGTAGTTGAATTAACGTCGCACTGGTGCAATACAATGGACTATTGGCAACGATCTGGAATCAATCCCGAGGGCAACACCTCGCAATTTTGAACCACGGTCAGATGACCAGTTAAACACTTGAGTTGACACCCCACTTTTAAAGTTCAGCCCTCACGTACACGACAATCTTGTATTTTATTCAGAGAAATGCTTTTATTTAATATCTTATATGTTACGAATACATGTATGGCTGAAGGTGGTAAGTATACAATACTAACAGAAACTGGTATTTTATCATTATACCAACAAAAAACTCAAAGATATTCGAACAAGATGTATGCTTAAAGTGTCAATTACCTTATCATTCTATCAATCACTGATTTCAGATCAAAGATTTCGTCAGAATGCCAAACCATTCAAATATCTATATTACTACATTGATTAAAATGTAGAATGGCTGAAGGAACACTTTCGCATGACAAAAGTCATTAACCAATCATAGCAAAAAAGTATTTGAGGTTTAAAGGGTCGGGCAACATCAGTCCGTGGTTGGCATTTTAAGGTGAAAATTAATAACGCTAAAATAGAATATGACGTTTCACTCAGATTTACGATAAAAAAATAAGTCGTTTTTGCTTCAGGTTCCATTGATTTTTATTATTTTTGCCACATAATTTAAATTTTTTGCTAGGGGATGATGCGCTTCTGGGTCACCATGGACGCAACTGCAAAATATGTATTCTTTGCAATCGCTCAAGAACACGAAATCTCCCTTAACTCTTCAAGTGGTTCTGGCGAGTTTTCTCATCCATCCAGATCTAACCAATTTTGCAAATGGCGAATCTCCTCAAGATATTGCCGATTTTTTTTTTATGGTGACGAAACCGAGATATGGTCAGTTTTTCTCTAATGACGAGATTTCTCGTCCATGAAGATGTGGCCAGTTTTTCATAATGACGAGATGTCTCGTCGGAACAACTACCAGGTTGGTTTTCGGTTGTTATGGTGAAAGGGCCATATTTGGCCATGCTGCACCAGGTACAAGAGAGACAACGTCAAGAAAGTTTTAGACACAGAAGAGAGAAATGCACGCAGGGAAGAATCGAACCTACACCACCTACAACTCTCAGATTGCTAAAGCAGTAGGCATATCCACTGAGACATGATGGCTTCTGATAACCACTAGGAGGGTTAAAGCTATTTTATTGATATTTTAAAGATTTACAGTTTATGTGAACTTCTGAAAAAGTAAGACTAAGAAATAGAACTGTTTGGGTAAGAAATATTCGGGTGCTGCCCGTTGTCATCAAAACGCCAGGATAAGTCACAATATCTGTAGCTATTTTGTTTTATTTAAAACCTAATCTTTCCACAAAATTTAAAATAGGAATTTTATTATTATCTCCGTCTCTAAAATTTCTGTATTTTAATCACGGTAAATCAGATGTCCATGTGCAAAACGTACCAAGCCACCCCTCTTCTCCGAAACTCTATTTTCTACGCCCTTCATCAATCATATTCAGAAAATAATTTCGATGGCCAGTCTACTTTCTCCCGTTTCCTAAATGCCGTAATGTTAAATATGAGCATTGTATTTAATAATTTTTCGACCGTTTTCAGATTATTGAGGTATTCAGATGTATTTTACTTGCGATTTAAGGAACTTTCAATAACTCTGATATAACTAAGCTTAGCGGGTATTTTTGATACTTTTTTGGTAGCCCAGTTGGAAGAGCATCGGATTAGCAACCGGAGTTCGAATCTCGATCCAGCTAAAGACCGACGTGTACACGGGAGCTGGTGCACGTTAAATCTGTGGTCATCTCAAATGCCCTCATAGCGTGGTGTGGAAGTTGAGAGAGTGGGGTGCCAGCTCATGTGTTGTTCTCGTCATCTGACCATGGTTCAAAATTATGAGTTGTCTTTCCTTGGATCTTTACTTTCGAGATTGATCCCGGGCCGTCGCCAATAACCCGTCGTGTTGCTTCAGTGCGACGTTAATTAATTACTACCCAGTTTCTTAAATGCCGTAATGTTAAATATGAACACTGTATTTAATAATATTTCGATTGTTTTCAGATTATTGATATACTCAGATGTATATTTTACCTGCGATTTACGAAAATTACTCTGATATAACAAGCTCAACCCACCTGGTGGTTGTCGCAGCGAGGTAGTTCGTCTTTGGCAAAATTGACCAGATCTTGATGTACGAGATATCTCGTCCAATTCATCACTAATAACTACCCCACTCGAATAAAGGGGTACACAATTATTAAATACACAATCTCACAGAAATAATTAAGTGTCAAATTTAGCATTTTACATTTTTGTAGAATTTAAATGTTTACTAAGAAAGAAAAGCTTTTAGAGTGAGTCAATGTTACCCAGAATGCATAGAATAATTGAGAGTATGCATATAAATGCCTTGTATAATTTAAAAACAAAAGCCTTTCCCAAAATTATCACACAATGATTCAATTTTTTTTAACTAACTAAACATTTACTTACCTTGATTACATATTCAACAAAAAACATCAAATTGAAAATCCAGAGATACATCTTAACTTTTTGAAACAGTTAAAAAAAAGCTTCGAACGAAAAGCAATGAATGTATCTGTTTTTTCACTACAAAATGGATTCCTGGAAGCTAACTGATTAGAGAAATTTTAAAAAGCAAACGATAAATAATGATTGTTTCGAACTAATTTAGTTGCTTAATAATTTCTAAAAATACCACGGTTGTCATATTAGCTACCAGTCGCACTTTAAAAGGTTTTGTCTTATATATTTTATTTATGATGCTTTATTCTCTTTATCGTCGATCCCAATTATTCAGAATTTTTTGTTTCGTAAAGAAAAATGAGACTCAAAATAAATCAAGAATTAGAATTTAAATTCCGTAAAAATAATTTTTGGAAAAATAATTGCTTTCTCAGCAGCACTGGTAAAACAATTCAAGTAATCGCAATGCTCAATTTACATTCCAGCTTCTCCAAAAGTACGAAATTATGGTTGACTTAATTAGTTACTCAGATGGGTTTTAGCATGGAACTTGTCTAAATATGTAGCAAAGGAAATTCAAATAATGTATTCACTAAACTATATTTTATGATTTGTAAAATATAGAATATTATATTAATATATGTTGAATAAATTTTCTGTGACACCACAAACACAAAAATAGACGTAAAACTGGAAGACAGACCAACGCAAACAAGTTCAGTCACTAAATGAATGTAGTACTCAGTCATCTCAGTACATGTGACGAACATCATAATATTGGAAAATTTATAGTTGGTAAAGCTTATTTAAAGTTCCGAATGTACCATTTAGGAAATGCACCGATTTTAATTTTATCTCTTCAATAGGATATAACCTATTTATGTATAGTACCGTGGTAGAAAAGGGGAAAATGCCCATTCTGCAAATTGTTGATAACAACTGATTTAGTAATATTTATTTTACTTTTTAATGGCAGCACACAAAAATACCTTTCAATGTTTTGATTCTTTCAAATGTTGATAGGAAAACATTGGTTTTTCAATTATAACTTTATCTACTGTTTGTACGAAGAGTGCTGGATAGTTATCGTTTGCGGGAATGCCAAATGATTATCGTTTGCGCGGACATTGTTATCTTAGCTCGCGAGGAATTAAAAATCGCTTGCAGTTTAATTATTTTTGTTTTTATTCTTTAGACGCCAGTTGTGGCAACAGTTTAAAAAATCTTTAGAATCTATGTTCTTGTCATCGTTAGAATTCGTGTTAAGAATTCTTTTCGATTAGGGTGTACGTCGATCTTTATGCCTTAGCACAAATTTTGTACGGAGGCATGGAATCATTATTTCAGAACCACTGCCTCTGTTAGTATATAAAGAATTTTACAAATAAGTTTTTAATTTCCAGTTCACTTACTTGAATCAACTGCAGTACACGGAACAAGTGCCTTGAAGTGATTTGCGGACACAACTAAAAATCAGCAAAATTTGGACATTGGCCCTTTTTCTTCTAAAGTACAAATTCATACAACACTAACGACATGATCAGAGGTAGGAGTGGGGAAAATCACAAAAGACACATAAAAGCGAGGCACCATGTGAAATATGTCACAATCAATGACCCTTGAATGAACATAGAATTTTGTAAATAATCTATTACATTGCACGGGACAACTACCTTGAAATGATTTGTGGACACAACTAAAAATCAGCGAATCTGGACATTGGTCCTTTTTTCTACTGACGTACAGATTTATACAATAACACATGACCAATGCCAGGCGTGGAGAACATCACAGAAGACGCATGAATACGAGGTACCATGTGAAATACACCACAATCAATGACGCTTGAAACTGCCGGATCGATTATCATTTGCACAACAATTGATCCGCCCCTCACAGGAGGGCCATTGTGCCAATAGTTCTTCGGGAATTGGTATTATGCGAAACCCAATTTTAAAGAGGGCTTCACTTCCCGGCATTGCTTTCGCACAAAAGAGGATTTAAGGGGAAAGGAAGTCGCCGTCTATTTGAGGAAAGTCACCAGTTCCGCTTCTCCAGTCCCCAATTTTTTTCCCGTCCTCCCACACTTTAGGGGGGCGAAATGGATTTTCCCCGAGCGAACAAGGAACGACGATGACTCTTTTCCATCTCACCTTACCAGCTCGCATCCATCACTTGCGAGATATTTTTACACACCTTTTGCCATGGGGAAGTGTGCGCATGGCAGATGGCTCTGTGGACTCCTTTCGTATGTGACTTATCGGTTTTCATATCGGTGAGTTGAAAGATGGAATGGAGAAGATGGTGTGTTTTGAATCTCTTGTGGTGATAGGTAGTGGCAGGGCCGTACCTGAGGTCTGAGTCGTTGCTCCATTCAATATCTTAGACGTTGAAGGAAAATTGGAGACAAAACTGGAGCGGAAATTTTAAACAAACTCCAATCACAGAAATACTCACATCCAAAAGATTCCATCTCATATAGGCATCATATTTAATGAAATTGCAGATAGACTGGCCACGGCTGTATTTCCGCCAATCCTTTGTGCCTAGTATAAGACCGGCCACTCACTGGAGCAGCATGCGACAAAACATACCATATGCGTACGCGCACTCCGTTTCTGTGCAGAAACCATATCGGTACGTATGCGTATTTCAGCCAGTTTAGTGTTGCAGGACTGATGTTGAACCAATATGTAAAGCGTAGACAACAATGTAATCATGCAGCATGTAGATAACCATGTAGGAATATAGGCATCATATTTAATGAAATTACAGATAGACTGGCCACGGCTATATTTCTCCAATGCTTTGTGCCTAGTATATAACCGGCAACTCACTGGAGCATCATGCGACAAAACAAACCATATGCGCATGCGCACTCCGTTTCTGTGCAGAAAACATGTCGCTGCGCCTGCGTATTTCAGCCAATTCAGTGTCGCAGGACTTGTTGAACCAATATATGGCTTGTTTAAGATGTCTTGTGTATCATGTATTGTTGTTTATGGTATAATATCACTCCTCACGGCAACCTCTTGCTCGACCATAAATCCTTTGTTGGTAGTATGAGTGGCTTGGATCGTAAAAAATGTTGCCACATCCACCCTTTTTACACACATCGTCCAATAACTTAGCAAGAGTTATTCGCCATAAAGAAGAGTTCAAATAATACAATTTGGAGAACTCTGACAGTTCATGTGATACCATTGAGGCCACCATGAGGTCTCGCTTAAATGTACGGGCGACAGAAAATGTCAGACTGACCTTTCTTGATTTGTGAGTGGGCACATCAGATACCAGTCCTTCGTTCAGTTACGCAAGGCATTTCATAATTGCCTAAAATGTGCCACTAAACAAGCCTCCCCAAGTCATCTACAGGCCAGCGTTGGTCTGACAAGGAAGAATCTCTATGTAAGTCCTGATCTAGTGTTGGACTTTGAAAATGTTTGGACTGATGGACTTGATCTACCTATTTATCTAGACCTTAAGGAATGAGTAACAACTCAACTTGTGAGATATTTTTACACACTTTTTGCCAATGAAGTGTGACTACGAAAGGTAAATCTGGAAAACTTTCGTATGTGACTAAGTTTTCATATTATGTTGAAAGCTGCGCATTGCCGTTACTGGGGTGTTCTGAATTTATTGTGGTGATAGGCAGTAATAGGGCTGTTCCTGAGGACTGAGATGCCCACGTTCAAACATCAGCAGGCCTCCCCCTCTTTTCAAAAACAAAAAGAACGAGCGCCCTTCATCAAATACTTATCCAGAAAAAAATAATTTCGGTCTTCTTCCCTTTTTCCTAAATGCCGTAATGACCCTCTAGGAATCACGAGATTTCCGAGTAGCGTAGAATTAATTTTATGCTACATCACATTTAATGACTATATTCGGCCACACATTGGATCAGCATGATTCAAAACATACGACAGGTGCATGCATACTTCGTTTCAGTACAGAAAACATGTCGGTACATTTGCGCATTTCAGTCAATTTAGTGTCGCATGAGTGATGTTGGACCAATGTGTGGTTTACCTAACAAACCACATCTATTGGTTGAGAGAAACCTAGGAAATATTATATAGGTCCAAGATGGTCAAAACTGGTTTGAAAGTAGGAAAGAGGTTTGAATGTAGGAAAGACTGCAGGTTGCAGAACGGATATATGCGTGTGAACCCCTCAGATAGGCTCGACTATTTTCAGACGTATATTTTACGTGTATCGTATGAATCTGATTTTCTTTGATACAATTACCTGCAGTATGTGTTTTCAATTCCAAAATCATTTCGGGAAGGATTCCAGTCCTGTAAGGCTCTCCTCGAAACATCCACGTATTTGTTTGACATGAGTGCTTTTTGAACAAAAGAGAAATATTACTGTGTGTGTTAACTTACTATAAAATCTTTCATTAAGAGAGATCAAGAGACGAATACGCAGACTTTAGGTCTGGAGCAGTTCTCGCGGAAGACAGACAATACCCATGTCATGCACATAGTTTGTTAAATCTTCACCGCAACTATAATGGAAGTGTACTTCACACGCTTTTGTCTCTTGTCGAGAATTGGAGACTCCTAACTTGAGTACGCCTAATTAATAACAACCTAAACAGGGTGCATTCGAGAACACACTTAAGAAAATCCAACACCGGAATACAACATACCACCCTACCGAATTGTAAAGATACCATCGTGGGAGTCCATATGCTCTACTTACTCCCATCTCCCTCAGATGCCACAAATATCTCTCTACAGAGATTAGGTACCCTAAAATAAAAAGCGGCAGCTGAAGCGAGAGAGAGGGGTAGAGAGAGAAAGAACACGTCCTGCGCCGCCCCAGAAAGCAGCCCGAACATCCCCGGGGTCTACAAACAGATTGCAAAAAGGATCAAGTTTTGAAAATTTATGAAGGTGTGGGCGAACTTCGCTGTCTTAACTAACGACTTCTGATGTGTCATTAGTCACAGATGGTGGCATTTGTGGGAAACGGGAAGAAAAAAAGAATCAGAGAACACTTTTAAGAACTTCGCCTTCGAATGTAGTGTATAAATATTTATTTACTCCGCCTTGAGTTGATTAGTGTCTGAAATGTTTTGCTAGGGATTGGTCTGATGAATTCGCTTGGCATTGAGCTAGTGCCCTGATTTATAGGATGAGTCGTTGAAACATTTGGGCATAAAAATGGGAACAGGAATACTACAGCACTTATCACTAATTTTCTTACCTGAACTCTTCCTACACATTGCACTCATTATGTACTTCTTTGGGAATTTAACAAACATTTCTACTTTGCAATAGCGTAGCATAAAATTGGCAACTTGAGACGCCAAGATTGAATTTGCTCTACTATAAACTATGCGTAGATAAAAGAGGGTAGTTCGTTTTCCCCCACCGCAGCTGTGCGTCTTGTCCAGGAGTCGGCAAACTGGCTCGCGAGCCACATGCGGCTCTTTGGTTACGTACATATGGCTCTGAAGTGAAATTGAAAATCAAAATAAAACTATCAGTTTCATTTATAAAATATTTAAAGGATTTTATTCACAAAAGGGGCTTTCATTTGTTTTATAGATCTCGCAAATAGGTCAATGTGAAGGAATTAAAATTTTGTCCGTTTAATATTGACACGGCTAACTTTGAAATACAATTGCTGGACTTGACAATTAAGGAGCCCCAAATTTGTACGCCTTGGTACTGAAATATAAGAACTGGGTGAAAAGTGCAGTTTGATTTCCCACACAAGTAGAGTGCTATAAAATACCCACAGAAGGCAGACTCAATGATTTTGAATACTTGGAATAGTCTTCAGGATTTATATAACGGATCTAATATCAGAATTTAATAAAAAAATTTGCGTTTGGTATTCTCAGTATCTTCGGGTCTACGCATTTGTGAGCAATCGTTTTCTAACATGAATTTCATTAAATGTAAATTGAGGAGCCAAATTACTGATTCCAACTTGGAATTGTGACTTAAATTAAAAACGACTAGTTACAAACCGAACATACAGAACTTTCTAAGGAAATACTAGCTCATTGATCGCATTGATTAAAACCAATGTGAGCATTTCTTGTGTGATTTCTTTCTTCATTTAATAAATACATATTTAATATTATAACTTGTTGTACATTGCTTTAAATTTTCTCTATTTGTAAAATTATATTTGTGGCTCTAGAATAATTTTTAAATTGTTGTGAGGGACAGGTTTGACTCGTCCGTGTCAAAAGTTTGTCGACCCCTGATCTAGTCAGCCAAGGAAACCACTTCCATTATGATTAAAATGTTGGTATGCGGTTTTTACCCAGAAACCTCAAAGGATTGTGAAGTGAGTCTTGGTTTTAAGCTAACGAAATTGCTGCTAGGACAACTGGTATATAAAACTCGAATCAATTTTTTTGTATCCAAATATCATTCATGATAAAATTACAATCCCAACAAAACTTTCAATAAATAGGACACAGAAGAAGAAATGATCGTTTGCAAGACAGCAACGAATATATTGTGAACGTGTATGGATTTTATCTCAAACTAGCCGCCAATAGCCCGTTGTAATGCTCCCAGTGCAATGTTAATTCAAATACCTACCTTTACCTCAAATTCCTACTTCGTTTCGAGTGTAGAACATGAATATTTATTTACTCCGCCTTGGGTTGATTAGTGTCTGAAATGTTTTGCTAGCGATTGGTCTGATGAATCGGCTTGGCATTGAACTGGTGCCCTGATTTATAGGATGCGTCGTTGGAAACGTTTTAGCATAAAAATGGGAACAGGAAGATCTTCGAATTTGAAGGGAATCGAAGTGCACGCCTCTGCTTCAAATCAGTTAAATTCCTATATAGAGTAACTGTCTGTAATTAATTCAAGAGTTGTCAAAACAATTTCAACTAGAAAAACTAGCTTTTAGTTAAACAAAATAGTTTATCTTGTATATCTTGTATTGTATATCTTGTGTCTGGAGCAGCATAGCCAAACATGGTCCTTGTGCCATAAAACCTCCAAAACCAACCAACTATTAAAATATACCAATGGCTGTACAATGGTTGTTACGTAGATATTTACAAAATAAATTGTATTCAAAGGCATTTGAAAACATTCTATAAATTTATATTTTACTTTTATATCGCTGTTGGTGATTGATACAATGCTTAGATACGGTAAAATGTGAGAAAATATTTGAATCAATGCAGAAAAAACCACAATCATTACATACATACTTCGCCATGAACATTAAGCAATTATACTTTGAATAATGTCCGTTTATATGGCAACAGACAGACGCAAACTTTGTTTTCTCGTGGTTGACAGATAGTCCGTTTTCATTATAAGTCAAATGTTCAATTATAAAGCTATGCAATAAGTGTGCAGAGGAATTGAAAAAAATGTGCGCATTTGGTGCAAGTTAAACAATGAGTACTTGGGAGACATTGGTATTTCACGAGGGACCTGTTATCTCAACCTAGTACCGGAACCCCTCATCTGACCTTAAGCTGGGGCCCCTCATCCGACCTGGTGGTGAGGACCCTCTTTTGACCTAGTACCGGGGCCTCTCATCGGACCTAGTACCGGGTCCCTCTTTCGACCTGGTGGTGTGGCTCCTTCTTCCGACTTAATACTGGGGCCCCTCTTCCGACTTAATACTGGGGCCCCTCTTCCGACTTAATACTGGGGCCCCTCTTCCGACTTAATACTGGGGTCGGAGCCCTTCAAGATCTAGTACCGGGTCCCTCATCCGACCTTGTGGCGAGGCTCCTCTTCCGACCCAATACGGGGTCTCTCATCTGACGTAGTAGCAGGTTCCTCATCCGACCTGGTGGTGAGGATCCTCTTCCGACCCATTACCAGGGTCCTTCATTTGACCTGGAGCTGGGCCCCCTCATACGATCAGGTGCGGAGCCCCTCATCTGACCTAGTACCGGGTCCCTCATCCGACCTGATGGTGAGGCCTCTCTTCCGGATCGGGGCCCCAGCACTGTGGTCCCTCATCTGACCGTGTACCATTAGGCCCCTCATCTGACCTTGCTGGGGCCCGGAGAGCAGATGTGGAAAGGGGCTGCACTAAAAACGATACTAAAGTGAAACAAAAAACATCTCCCAAGCACGTTTTCTTAAGAGTCCAGATATTAATCAAACTGCCTTTTTTCTCGACCCTATAACAGTAGAAGCGGAAAAAGAAAGAAACCGGGCGCGAAAATTTCTCCCGAGCCAAGTTCCCGAATAGCGTTGTTTATCGCTGACAGCTCGCAGTGACGGATGACGTTAATCCTCTCCCTCCTCTTCCAAATCCTTTTGCCGCTGATTGCTCAGCCCATTAACACCGGGCCCTTCGCGATTTTAATCTCGCGCTCCCCTCTCCCATTGTCGCTATTTGTACCGAAATTATCAACCGTTTTATCTCTCCCGTTCGTAACGCAAAACATGAAAATTTTCGCTGGGCTCAGGAACTAATAAACTTCAAGTCGAAAAAATTATTCGTTTGTGGGAAGTATGAATTTGGGTGTATTATTTATTTACTGTGTTCTTTTTTTTTCTTTAGGAAGTCTAAAAAACATAAGGCAAGACCTCGGTTGCTCTATTTTTACCGTCGGCACAGTTGGTTTGAAACTAAAAGCGTTAGAGGGGAAATTCATTTTTAATTTTATGTTTTGGTTTTCCTTTTATAAAAGCACTTTAGGGAAAATTGAACAATGTAGAATCCGATGTACAAGAAGAGAGAGTAATTAAGAACGCATATGTGCGTCATCAAAAGTTAACTTTAATCGGAGTTTTATTCTTTGTTAATTTAATTTCCTCTAATTACAATGTTATACTTGGGTTTATAACATCAAGAAACGGATTTTAGTTTGCAAAACTGCTTTTTTGTAGATTCTCTAACTTGACTGTCAGTGCACTAGATCCAGGGTCACCACATTGGGATCCCCCCAATAACCGATAACATAGTACAGGGATAACATAGTACAGGGGCCTGTGAAATATCAAAAGCTTTTGAGGTAATAATGAGTAGTCTGTTTTCTATCTTTGAAAATATTATTCCTACTTTCATGTGTTTATAAGCGGCTGTTTGTTTGTCGAAATAAAAAGAGAAAAATGCATGCATTTGGTACAAATTAAACTGAGTATTTAGAGTGCATATTTGTATTTAATGGGGGTTCCCGGTTCTGTGACTCTTTTATTGTTGTTTTTAAAATAATTATATATCTCAGAATCAATGTCACCAAAAATTATACTTTTTTGTTCTCATTAATATCAAATACAGAAAAATATGCAATTAAAATCTTTAACTGTTGAAGTTTACAGCCACCAAGGAATATTTTCATTTAGCCTTCCAAGTGGTTTCGACTTGATATCCGTTCACCAAGATCTGACCTATTTTGCAAATGACGAAATATATCGTCATCAAGACATTACCAATTTCTTGATGATCACGAGACCATGACCTGGTAAATTTTTTTCTAATGACGAGATATCTCGTCCATTAAGGTCTGTTAACGGTTTTGCCAATGACGAGATACCTCATCAAGACACCCACCAGGAGGGTTAATGGTAAATAACACAATTTTCTCACCGAAATTTTTCAATAATGTTGAATTAGTTAAATTCAATCTAGCGCTTCTCTTAAACGTTAATGAAGCTATTGAAGTACTTTAAGTCAAACGCACTTAGTAATATTCTCAAAAATCAATCTTCCACAAACAAGCAAAATGGCTTATTGAGGTTCAACTCAACTCAGAAAGCCACCAACTCACCTGAGATCCATTGAGACCATTGAGAGGCAGGCACTGTTCCTCCACCCTCTCGACAGCTCCAGCTCTCTTGCCAAGTCGCGCAGCTTCCCTGGCCAGCCACAAGTCCAAAACAGGGATGCCCGTTGACCGGATGTCACTTTCGGTCAAGGAATTGATCATCAGCATTACCCAAACAGGTCGTTTCTTCTCCCAGTTTCCTGAAGCAAACAAAACATTATTAACTAAAACACACATGGAAGTCATAATTTTATAGACAAAACCTACTGTATCGTAAGTTTATGATCGTAATGAGTTAAATTTATGGTACAGACTTTATATCGGACTGATGTTTTAAAAGTTCTTTCCCGTCCCTAAGCAATTGAGCTTAATTTCTCTTTAGAATCTATCGGCAGCAAGCTTGCTATAATTATTCATTCGATTCGTTACCCCTATTATGCTTTCTCGTTCAAATTAAATAAATTTGCTTTGAAAATTAGACTTTATTTATAGATACAAATATCTGCAAGTTCTTTTTTTATACTAAACAAGTAGAATGTAACAACGAAAGAAAAACAAGTCAATTATTACATTAAATTCTTACTTTAAAGGAAAAAGGAATGGTACTAAAATAATTGAATAGTTTGATATTAATCTAAGAACAGATTTATGTACTCTCTAAGAAATTTAAAACAGATGATGGGAATTTTAGTGTTTGTTATAAAGGTTTTAAGTTGGGGAAACATATTTTATTTTTTCATAAAATTAATTACTTCGCTCTGTCACCTATATTGAAATCTCGTCCTTGGGAAATCAACCTCTTTATCCATTAAACGATGCACATTGCTCTAGCAGCATTTTAATGGCATTCTTTTCTGTTCTTATTGCTATTTTATTTGATGAGTGGTGCGGAAACATCAAAGAAAGGCATAAAAGTAAAAAAGGCGAAAGTAAAATTTCATACTAATGCCAGCACTTTTATGGAGCCAATGAGGAATCAAAACATATATGTTTCGTAAGCTATAACTATAAACTACACAGTAAAGACGAGGGTAAAATGTAAGATTTGCTGCTGTATAGCAGGGATGCACAGACTTGTTAAGACCAAGGGCCACATAGATTCACAGTGACTAATGGGAGGACCACCAAAAAACCATGGAAGTTATCTATCATATATTATTTATTTTATTTACATTTATTATACATTGTTACAAAGATAATAAAAGTAAATAAAGAATTTAATTTGATGCATGACATTGCATTGATTTAACAACTGCTTTAATATATTGTTCGAATTTTGTAGTACCCAAACGCAAAATTGATTCTAAATTTTCATTAGTTAAGTGGTTCCCGATTTTCGATTTGTTAATATTCAAAACTGAAAAAGTTTGTGCACAGTTATATGCTGATCCAAAGAGGCTTGCGCATTTTAATGCATTATCTAGCAAATATTTACAATTGTTTTTATCCCCGACACAACGATAGAAGTTTTATAAATTGTCTTCGTTCAATTTATTTCGCAGGTTCTCATGGTTTTGTATATCGATGAGTTCGTCGATAACGGTCTTCCGTGGCTAATTTGGCTACTTTTCAACAGCTACTTTGTTGTGCGCATGTGCAATTTATTACCTAAAATGTCAAAGTTAAAAAAAACACATAGTGAGACGGGCCACCAGCAAATCAACGGAGGGAGGATGTGCCCCACTGGCCAAGGTTTGTGCATCCCTGCTGTGCAGTTTTTGTAAATGTAATGAATCTTCAAAAATCTAAAAACGGAAATAAATATTTGTTAAATTATGATCTGAAGTCAAGCAATATTGTCAACATATATTGCAAATAGGTCAATGACTGTTCTGAGAATAGATGTCAAGTAAACAAATTGCGAGACTCAAAAACATATAATTAGAGAGATGTGGATAAATTATAATTTCGGAAGTAAACGTCTTCTGTTTGCCTACTAGAAATGTTTACTTGTTTTGAATGACGAAAATGTATGTAATCAAAGTAAAGTAAAAAAGACAGAGCATTTTGTAATCAAAGCGAAATCAATAGTCGATGTACATTTACTCAAATACTGTGGTGAAAGGTAAATGTCTTTTATTATGCATTGATAATAACATGTTATTGAAGTTGTGTACTTGTATTTATTTCTACATCATTAAAATCCCTACTTTTATGTCTTTATTTCCTACCTTTATAGTCATTGGGAATTTTTCAACTATTTTTGCCCTACTTAAAAAAAGGTGGTGCCAATTCTGTGAATTTTTACAGACTACAGTAAGATAATGACTTGCTTTTATCTCATGAATGATGTTACTATTTTCAATTGCGTTAATGTTTCCAGTACCATTATAAAAAAAATGTTAATCAATTCTTATTTAGAAATTTTAAATTAAATTATCAAATTCCCTCTGGAAATAACCGCATCCTATCATTCCTAAGTAAATATTAGAAAGAAGTCATTCGGGTAAGACATTCTTCATTAAACCCAAAAATTTTAAATACCTTGGTTTGAAATGTGTGTTTGAAGGGTTGATACTAGACATGAATTTTCGATCTTTCAACCTACAAGTGTAGATTTTAAAAACTCTTAATCCTGTGTCGTGACCAATAAAATTAGTCAAAAAATATATAAAATATTTCGGCTACTCCTTACTCTGTGGTTAATTCTTATTTCCGATAGAGTGCATGGCAAAAAGTTCATATCTCAGTTATATTATCACAAATAGCGTCTGGACGTCCACTTCAATTCCATCTTTATTTACTTGAAAGGTAATTAGGTATATTTTACATCTAAATCTATTTACTCATTAGCTCACATTTTTATACCGTGATTTATATTGTGCCGATATTTATATTATATATACCTCATTGTCTTCGGGGCCGCGGTACTCCAGTTGGAAGAGCAACGAATTAGTAACTGGATGGTTGTGAGTTCAAAACTCCATCCAGTCAAAGACAATCGTATACAAGGAGGCTGGTGCACGTTAAATCTGTCGTGCTTTCAAATGTTCCCGCGTTGACGTGGCGTGGAAGTTTGGAGAGTGGGGTGCCAACTCAGGTGTTGCTCTCGTCATCTGATCGTGGTTCAAGATTACGATGCGTTATCCTTGGATTCTTCCTTTCTGGATTGATCGAGGACCGTCACCAATAGCCCACCATGTTGCTCCAGTGCGACGTTAATTAACTACCTACCTACCTCCGCAGTGCCTTCTGTCATAAGACAGCTGAAGAATTTCATGAGAGCGGGAAGTTCTTCCAAGTATCTTTCTAAAGGTATTTTATAGCTCTATAGCTCAAATCAAGCACATTTAAGAGTGGTGGTAAAAACAGAAGTGGTTGATTTTATATGGTTTATATACGTTATATGCCATTCGCCAATATACAAATCATGTAGACTTTTGTGTCGGGGGGACCGCCCACAACCATACAACCATAAAAAGATCGGGGTCTCGAAGAGGGTTGAACAAATAGAGGAAATATAAAATTTGAGTGAGTAATGGTAACCTTTTTATGTTCATGTGACCAAATCTAGTAGTAACGTGACCCTTAGGCTACTTTCGTCTGCCGGATGGAAACGAGCATTAATAAGGTATTGGTGCAGGGCGAGAAGACGAAGATTCCTATCCATTGGTCCGCGTGACATAATTGTAGACTTTGACGATTTCACCATTTTTGTCACCACTCTATGCACATTCACACATCTTCCCTGTCGTAAGATGTTACGTCACCAAACGAAGCGATACTATGCCAAATCGACCAATCAATTCAATTTTTCACAGAGCTATCACGAGACTACTAGTCGACATGTTGGTCATACATTTTGAAGCTTATAGCAATGCTCGGTCTACTTGTTTCAGATCTATGGTTCGGACCTCGAATCCTTGGGATCCTTGGTGTAGGTGTTTTGATGAAACAACTTATTTGGTTACTCATTGCTATTATTTTAATATTTGCCCATCTAGTTTAAGGGGTGGGCTCCTTTCTAAAGTCACCTTCACCTTGCAAATTTGGAGATGACTCGACAAATTTGCAAGACACCCATATGGGCCCTTTTGTTTGGTTGAAATTAGAGTCAGGTCAGTTACATTTAGCTCGATCTGGTTCGACTGAGGCGTAACTATTTAATCGTTATTTAACTTGGTGAATACAATCATTCTGTTCAGTCAATAGAGTCCAAGTATTCATACTAGCCATAGGGATACTCATAATTCACTTTTTATCTGTAAATAAATGTGTTAATGTAACAAACGAGAGTTCTCAGATCCCAGTATAGCTTCATAACGAACCAATCACCTTGCAGACCACTGAAGAAACTTGTCGGGTATTTGGGTTCTCTCAAATAGATAAAAGTAGCTACGTACACCCCTCTGTGACATAACTGGAGTGACCTAAGGGGTTCAGGCTCGTAGGAATTTCTGGTCATGCCTAAGAGAGCTTACCTGAATTAGACGAGCTTACCAAGATATCCGGCTACAGGGACAATAGTCCATTAATATTTTTTATATTCCTGTGAACATCACGTCACAAGTAAATCATACTGGCAGTTAATTTATTTTTCTTCGATTGGTTGGTTGAATTGAGTTTTATGCGCAAGAGCCATATTTGACTAAGTTGTGCAAAACGCCAAGACAGACAACATCAAGTAATGGACTTACACACACAAGAAAAGCTCACTGACACATAAGAGAGAGAGATACAGCCAAGGAGGAATCGAATCTGCGCCGCCTACAACTCGCAGGTTTATTTTGCTTCGAATCTCAACGAAAATACAGTACGATTTTGAAAGATTTGTACCGAGTGTCCTATTTGCACCCACCGTGCGATACAAATAGGACTACCGGTAATAGGAACTGTCATTTCTATCACTTTTCCCACATGCGATGCACCAGGTTTGACAAGGTCGCAACCACCCGTCATTCTGGCTACACTTCAAGTGACAGATGCAGGTGTTTAACGCGGATGCCGTCCAACAGCTGTGCGGCATTTTGAATTGACTACACTCCTACGAGGAGCTTTTGTGACACATTGTTTTTAATTTGACATCTTCAGAAGACGCCGATCAAACGATGAACTGATTGTGCCATTGATAAGAAGAGGTTTATTTTTAATTTTATCTTCGACGACAACGAAAATATTTGCCGGCACTTGAGAGAATCGAAACTACTTGTGAAATGGAATTTCTTTTAGAAATACAGTAAGACCTCGATAATTCGTGGTATAACTGGACCTGGACGTGGACCTGGATAACTCTAAGTAGCCAATTTTCTTTACTCTCGTCTAGCTCTAAACGGTAATGTAATCAAACCCTCGTTTACTCTTCGCAAATTCAAATGCAACCCTGGTAACTCGTTACTGTGAAAAGTTCTTTAAACATGCAGGGTCTGATGGCAAACAAAATGAAGACTATGACCCTGATTATTCATTGAATTTATTTGAAGTATAATTTATTATATATAAGAATTTATTTATTATTATTTTTATTTATATATAAGAATAATAATGAAGTATATTTGAAGTATAATTTATTTGAAGTATAATAAAATGTAAAAACTTCAAAAATATGGCTAACAAATATTAAAATAGAGTAAAATGGTCAATAGATATTTCAGTGTAGCAAACTGTTCACTATCATCAGGATAAAAAAGGCCCCAACGAGAGGAAAAGCTAGTTTTAATAAATTATCTCACATCAGTTCCCCCACCACTATTCTTACGTTACCTAACACTAAATTTCACGAGTCATTAATTTTGGGACAAATAGAACAACCTTTACTTTTGATCCTGAAATATTTAGAAATTCAATTTATCAATCTAAAAGATATAGGCGACTAACTCAGCATTAAATTCGAAACTCATTGATTAATATAACCCACCAAAACTAATATTACTACTTTTATAAGAAATATAATAATAATAGCAACTCTTAATATCTTTACCTAGATTAACAATTTGAATGTTGGTAAGATTGATATGTAATTAATTTTCACACATCTACCTTCCAAGTCTAAATCACAATTATAAATTCTTTACTCTGATTATTATTCTGGACGACGTTTCACAATAGTCAAGTTACCAACGAATATATCAGAATTCATTCACTCCTTTATTACACACTATTTATGAAATAGTACTAAATAGTAGAGATGATCTGTTATTTCGATAGCAGATTAAATAACACTTATTGCAAACTAGCAGTTAGCAGCTGTTATAGAAAATATAAACAGTTGTTGATAAATGTTATTGGGTTAGCTGTGGAACGATTTAAATTGAATTTCATCGAAAATTTCAAATTTAAAGTTTTTAGAACATCTGGCAAAAAAGTCGGAAAAACGAAATACTTAAAATCACTTATTGGCTAATTTTAATAGAAAATAACAATTAAAATTAATTTCAATTTCTAAGTTAACAAAAACAGTTAAATTTACCTGCTAACTGTTAGACCAGTTGCTAACAGATAACAAAACTGCCAAAATTAACAGTTGATAAAAACTGTTATCGCGAAATAGTAATAACAGTTAACAGTGCTCTCGTTACATATCAGTTTTGCTCATCTCTACTAAATAGCCCATAACTCTACACTAGTAAATAACTTTAGTACATCCAGTTCAAAATATTTAAATTACTTTATATATCCCCTATTCGTTTAACAATAATACAATAAACAAAATGAAATTTTCTTTTTTACCGGTGATTGCTTTAAATAGGTATTCTGGATAAAGACCTCTGTGTTCATCTTGTGTCCAACTAGGAATCATTAATTTCACGTAATCCAAGTGGCTCTTCAATCTCCGATAAAGGTCTTCCGGCAGAATGTCAGATAACGTCTTTCCTTAAAGTTAAAACAGCTCATTACTCACAGAATTCAAGAAACATCACCCTTCCCTCCAAGCATCAGTGATGAAATAGCACCGATAAACTTTTCAAGACTTCAAACTTTACTAATTGGACAATTAGGAACTTCAGTGATTTTGAACTCAAGAATCAATCATATTGAATACACTGCATTAATATAAGACTTGAATATTTTTAGACTTTAAAAAAGTGCAAATTTTAAGTACAGTAACCTCTCGATATGTCGCGTTTCTTGCGGCATGAGAAAAGAACGATATATCGTGGGGAGCGATAAAGCTACGCTGAGAAAACGTGCTAATAAGAAATAAATATGCACACATTCAGAGTTTTTAGTACAAAAAATATGTAAAAATGCATGACTTGAGAAACAAATTAATCAAAAAATTGATAGCAAAACTTAAAATAATACGAAATGGAAAAATATTTCTGAAAACTATCTTTCTCACACTTTCAAGGTACCCAAATCTTTTCCCCAATTCAATTTAGTGTTGCTTGAAACAAGACAAGCTCCTTTGAATTCCTTATTCTAAAGAAATAGATAGAAATTTTTACTGGCTGTTCTCAAGCCGAAAATTCACAGGGGGACAGCTATAAAAGATATAACCGATTGGGATATACACCGAGGCGCGTTGTAACGAGGAATTACTGTAAATTGAACATACCAATAATATAATGCCTATAAGGTTTGGGCTAATGTATCAGCTTTTTGTTCCATTCGTTTCAATCAGATTGATACAGCAAACTTTTTAAAAGATTATTTTTAACTAAGGGAGGCAACTTTTATAATACAAATAGAAAAGATTGATCAAGATGATTAGGGGGAACTTTGTGCTTTTTTTACAGCAATGGCAATTTATAATAATTGATAACTAAATGAGAATGATTTCCTTAATGCTTCCGAACAAGGACAATCGAAGTTCAAAAACATATATTATCTCAAGAACGATAACTCAAAAAATACAAAATTTCAAGAGAGGGTTGGTTGGACTTTTATGACGCAAGGGCCATTTTTGGCCAAGCTGCACTAGTTTCAGGAGAGGGAAACCAAATTTTACTGACATTGAATTGCGAAGTAGCTAACATTTAGAATTGCGATATTTGGGTATGACAAACTTCTCACACCATTCCTCTCCCTCTTCCCAAGTTTCCTGTGGTTCCAATTTAAGGTGAATTGTGTCACTTCTTTCCTGAGATTACTATATGCTTAGAAAGGCAATTTTAT
The DNA here is from genome assembly GCA_933210815.1 of Meta bourneti. NCBI lineage: Eukaryota > Metazoa > Arthropoda > Arachnida > Araneae > Tetragnathidae > Meta > Meta bourneti. The sequence continues at coordinate 54,204,761 of OW119928.1, forward strand.
GTTTATGGTTCATGTAATATTACCGCTTGTTTGAGACAGCTGTTTTAGGTCGCTGCAAGGTTGATGGTGAAGTCATTCAGTACAAGTTAATCACCGCAAAACACCAATTTACTCTTGTCAGACGGCGATGAGTGTTATTGCAAGGTCTTAAACCTTGCATTAACATTCCCTATTGTCTGGTATTAACATTCAATTAAGACTTTGATACGTAATTTTGAATGAGATCAGCATTAGGAAAGTTATTACACAAGCTCCTAGTTAAAAAATACAAAGGTCATACAAGTAAGTATAAGCTGGTCTGTTTTAACAAATCCTGTATTCCTGGAGCATATCTTCCAACAATTCGAGGTTCATTGACTTAACATAAAAAACACAACATTTCACACCTATAAGTTAGGTTATTAGCTTGGAGGTTATTAGCTAGGTTATTAGCACTTAACCTCCTGATGAAGCACAGAAGTATGCCAGCTCCAATTGTCCCATTAGTAATAACGTCCAACACTTTCTGATTACATCCTGGAAGCAAAGTATATAATCTAAAAGTATGCGCTACTCTTACATCGCGTCAAATTACAATGGGATTGAGTCAAATCTCTTGGTGGCATATACAATACAGCGTGGCGTGAGGGAAGCTATTATGTTCCAGATTTCTTGAGTCATTATGGGTTAATTTTTATCATACCTGAAGGCAACATTTGGCAGCTGGCAAGTTGGGCAACGGTCTCGGGGTCGGTGAGATCGAGCTCGAAGAAGACACTGTCAGCCCTCTCGAAAGATCTCTTGGCGAGCCAGGGGACGTGTCCCCAGACTAATGTGTATGGCACGTGTATTGTGCCGAAGAAGTAGACTGGTGGTTCCCTTCTAGGTAAGGTCCACAGGAATGGAGAACCCTAGGGTAAAGGCAGATTATTAAGTTCAAAAATAAGACTGAACCATTATATGATGTAACATTTGATAAAGACGTGCCTGTACTAAAAATATTCCTTCATCTGAAGTAATTATTGCCCAAATGAATTCGCCTATTGTCAAATAGGTTTGGTACCCGATAGCAGTGCTGAATTTCCTGCTATAAAATTTTAGATTGGGTAGGTTGGTTGTTATGAAGCAAGGGCCAGATTTGGCTAAACATAATATAGAAGTACTCACGAATTCAGTAAAAGTTTAAATAAAATACAATAAGTTGTGTTCCAAACTGAAATCAAGTCATATAAAATTAATTTATAAGACCGATGTGTCAATGATGAATAAAATTCTTCATGATAGTGATCTATTAAGAACACTATCATGAAGAATTAATTCAATTGTCGTTTAAGACAGGATCGCCAAATCTGTTTAGTCTAGGTTATTAAAATTATGGCATTCTATAAAAATACAGATAAAATAATATTACAAGTGGAAATTACACAAATTTTCTGTGCAATAAATGTCACGAATAAAAATAAATGTATCCAATTCGAAGTCGTTAATTTAAAGTGATAGTTTTTATTTAAATTAGTTTCACTAAATCACTTTATGAATGACTGAATGATATAGTTTATTTTTAGTTCTTTATATGCTTTTTTGAAGTAGTGATAAGATCCCCGAAAAAGAAGAAATGATTTTAAACAAAAATCACACGAATAGGAAAGCTTGGTTTTGAAATAGAGCGTCTGAAAACAAAATCAAAAATTAGTTTTCATTCCTGTAATGTATTTATATTTGCATAATATAGTCATTGTTGCTTTGGAACAAACCTCATTTAATATACCATTATAGAACCATTGAGTTTTACAGTCATCACACCTGTAGTTGATGACAAGTACATCATGTATTTATTCATTTATAACAAGTTACATTGTTCATTAAAACAAAAGCCTATTTCAATGAAACATTAAGAATTCTTTCAAAAAATGTCCGGATTGAAATTTTAAATTATTAACTAGATTGCATAACATATAATCAAAAAGTAACAAAAGCTGGAAATATTTCGTTTTAGAGCTCGTATTTCGTAGCAGTGAGCGATTTCACTCAGCAAATCAGTCACATTTATCCTCGTGAGACTTTTTACCGATCTGTAGCATATTGTGTATATCCAAGTTAAGTTGACCTCAAGCATAGAGAAAATTTTCTCCAAATGAAATTCAAAATTCCATTTTGGGACGGCCCACAAAATAAGTCAAAATGATGCAGTTTTGAATAAAGGATCGTGTCTCAATATGAGAGACACTGCTGAGTTGTTACACTCAAAATACACACACCTTTTAATTAGTTATTTTTCAATTATGAATGAATTAATATTTATAATTAGAAATCCATACATTTTATTTGGGTTAATCAATAGTTAATAATAATTACTTTGATCAGTTAATTATTTTTGGAAGGTATAAGGGAAGACTGAAACAACTCGTTTAACATTAGAAGAGTTGGATTTCAACCACACTCAACTAATCAGACTTGACCAAAATAAATGTATTTCGTATGAATCCTGTCTATTTGTTCCAGACAAGCAGAATCTGTAATCAAAATAGGTTTTCCTTAAAACAATTGAGTTGATAAAAATTGAATATGAAGATCGCCCCTTATGCAACTAAAATTCACATTTATTTATAGCAGATGTTATTCCAAGTCAATGATACTTTTGATTTGATTGCAAACTCCAGAGAAGTGAATAACAAGAGGTGTTCGGATACTTTTTGGATCGACTGTACATGGTTTCCATTCAGATACTGAATATCTTAATTAAAATATTGTTATAAAGATTAAATTTGAAACTGTATGTAAGTTGGATAAAACAAATTTTTAATGGAATGCTTTCCGACCTCTTTGAATATACAGTTAGAAAATATTTGAACTGGGATCTTTGAAAAATAAAAATATATTGTTAGTAATCCCCATGCTCAATGTATAAACCAGGCCAAGTACAAAAGACATGTAGTTCAAGTTGGACAGCGACCAACTTCTGATTATTTAGGAGCTGTCCCACAGCGAAATCAATGCATCCTAAAATATGGGAAGGTGTTACAGGAGATATACAAGTTGGATAGTTCTAACTCCTTTTACGTATACCTTATTCTCAATCATGCAATAAAAAGTCTGTCAAGCAGAAGTCGACGTTGTAGGGTTGTCCACACTTTACAAGTTGGAACTATTCTTAAATAACTTATAGTAACCTGTTTAAAGTTTGTTGAGAAAAAAGTGATTTTTAAAAATATCATGAGATAGCTGGATTGACGAAAAACCTAGTAGTGGCTGTCCGGATATGAAAATTCCTTATTACTTGCCCAAGTTTTTCTTTCTTCCATAAAGCCCTGAATGCCGACCTTATTTTATTATTTTCAATCAGAGGAAAGGTGAATAAGAAAACGTTTACATCGTATCAATGAGCTCTGTAGTTATTTTTGAGTCTCCTAATCTTTAAAATAATATTTTATTATTTTAGAATAAAATGATTTTATAAAATTAGTTATATGAAGAGGTCATAAATGTTTTAATGAAACAAAGCGAAGTCATACGGATAAAAAAAAAGTCATGAATAATCGCATAATAACAAAAAATTAAATCTCCCCAAAACTCAGCATTACTCCGAATTCGAACTAAAAATTAAAACAAAAAACGTTATCAAATATGGAATTGTAAAATTACATATTCATTATTATTTTTATAAGTATTATGGCTTGTGCCCTACTCATTTTCTTACAACTGCCTCGTTTTCAAATATTTTGTAATTATATTTATCGTATTTCTTTTTATAAAATGAAACATTGTAAACACAAAAAGACATTCAGGGAAAAATCGTTGAAATAAAAGAGTTTAAAAAGCCCATTTTCGAGTCAACATAATTGAATTTTTAATTAAATATAATTCAATGTCTTTTTCATCTATCAAGTCGTTTTCAACGCGGGTAGGCAAACAGCGCCTCATGTAACCATTTTAGTAATTACAGCACCATTAGACATTAAAAATTCGGACAGCCGCTCTGGAAGGCTTTCGTTAATCTAATTAGCAGTGGTACAGTAAACCACTGAAATAATTCAACCCGAGAAACGCCCTGTAATTTTGATAGTAATGTGTATAATTATTCGTCAACTTAAAACTGCATACTTGAATTCAGAAGTTAAACAAAGATTTTCATTTGCAATAAAATAAATATTGCTAATGAAGCATTTTTTATGGCTAAAAGTCCCTTTCACGAGTTAACAATTTAACTTTTCATTCTTTACGGAATACACACTCGAATTAAATTCGTAACTGCTAATGTATTTGATGAAATTTTTCGAAAATCCCTTCTCTGCTTTTTTCCAATAAAAAAATGCTGAATACGACACAGCATTTGAATAAGTACACAGCATTTGCCACACGCGATCTGCTACTTTAAAAATGAAAGGAAACCGCCCACGATACAAGTTAAATGTGCAAACGGGTAAATAAAGTACAAAGGAAAATAGATCGTTAAGAGTGATTTACAGCGTCATCAACTTTAATGATATGAGTGAGAGATTCTTGAGTGCCTAAGACAGTCGTTTTGACTCTTCGGCGCCTGAGTCCCTTACTTATGTCAGCGGCTTAAGGAAGCATAATACAAAACGAAATTCTCACCAAGTCAAAACGTTTACACAGCGTTTAATCTCTTGAAAAATAGCACTTATAAACTCTTAAATGTACTCGATAAAAATGTACATGGCTAACAACTAATGACTAATTAACGACTCCAAATCTGCTTTAATTTCTGCTGCTGATTGGGGATTATTGATTGTGAAGATGTGAAGAACGACCATAAACTAAATCCACTAATGATGCCTTATTAGGCATTAATACATAAGGCATCATTGCGTCACTAATAATGCCTTAGGAAACCTAGAAATACTTCAACTAGAACAAGGGTGCACAGACTTGTTAAGACCAAGGGCCACATAGATTTACTGTGACTTATAGGAGGGCCTCCAAAAAACATGAAGTTATCTATCTTATATTATTTATATTTATTGATGTTTTTTATAAATAACTTATATATTTCATATTGTTACAAACAGAAAGATATTAAAAATAAATGAAGAATTTAATTTGATGCATGGCATTGCATTGATTTAACAATTGTTTTAATATTTGGTTCGATTTTTATAGTAACAAAGCGCAAAATTAGTTCTAAATTTTCATTAGTCAAGCGGTTCCTATTTTTCGATTTGCCAATATTCATGACTGAAAAAGTTTGTCCACAGATATAGTATGTTGACCCAAAGAAACTTACTCATTTTAATGCATTTATCTAGCAACAAAGTTTTGCGTGACCTGTTAAATTTAAAATAACGCATGGTGAAGCGGGGCAGCAAGCAAATCAACGGAAGGCCGCAGTCTGAAAATCCCTGAATTTGAATCTCTGACCCAGGTATGTCGTGTTACGGTCAGGCAGTAACTTAATTCTTATGCTATGCATTGGTTGACTCAATAATGCCATAAATCATCGATTTAAAAATTATATGCATGAAGACATATCCATACCTACCAACCTCCAAGAAAACAAATCCGGATGATTTTTAGTCAAGAATAAAACCAATGCCAAATGAACTTCGGTATAAAATCAATGCCGAAGTTCAAAATGAACACAACAGAGATTGAAGTTATAATAGAGCTTACTAAAACAATTGAAATATTATTTCACAATAACTGCTTTCTAAAGTAGACTTGCCCGAAGCAAATTTTTCTGACAACCCGCCAACTGGTTCCAATGCTGGTCCTTCACAGTATGAAATCTCCATTTACAGTTACCGACTTGCCCAAAGCAACTTTTTTTGGCAACTACGAACCTGAATTCCAATACTTTTTATCTTCAGTCCATTATGGATTGCCTCGACGTGTCGCCAACTACCGAATTTGGTGTCATTTGAAAATTCTCCATATTGAAAAAAAAATCCATCCGGAAGACCGAAAAAAATTAGGTTTTCTGGAAAATCCGAAAGAGTTGACATGTATGCATTTCGCATCGTTCGGCGCGAATCTGGATAACAAACCCCAAAGACAAAAACTTCGTGCCACATAGCATACCTTGATTAACAACCTCTACAGATTTTCCCGTCTCTTCGCTGATTTTATTTGCCGAATAGATACTTAATACTTATTGCTCATACTTCCATAGCTCCATCCAACATTTAAAGAGCTGGAGGAAAATTGCAGATAAGATTGAAGTTACTCCGTTCGATCTTAACATGACAGGATTGATATGACGTTACTGCTTTATACAGGGTATGAGGAAGGTAATTCAAGGTATACAGGGCTGCCACAGCCAAAGCACTTGTGAAATAGTAGCATAAAATTTAGAAACAGTAGCAAAAAACGTCTCCACTTAAGCTCTAATTGCTCAGATATAAAATGAATCAGATAAGTAGAAAATGTAGTAAGTCATAATGTAGTACTCACCAAGATATCAATATTTTAACTTTAAAAAATTACACATTTTCTTAACCCTCCTGATGGTTGTTTCCATTAGCTCATAATTAGCGAAATTGGTCAGATCTTGATGGACGAGATATCTCTTCGAAATCACTTCTAGAGTTAATAAGGTTTTCATGACAACCACAGATTCCGATGTTATGGCTGCCACGGCTTGGTGCAAAATTTGGTCGGAAGAGGACACCCCCAAGCCGTAGAAAATTTTCTCCCTAAAGAAAAACTCGAAAGATATTTTTTGAGTCCACTCTTAGTTTGGAAATAGGGACTAAATTTTCGCTGACCTTTTATGAATTTTCAAAAAAAGTCACATTTTCGAGTTTAGTCGCTTCTTGAGATTTATTGTACCACCTCTTTTTAGATTAGCAATTTAAAAAGAGTGCCAACGTTTAGGGATGCTTCCGGTCAGTACTCTGAATTCATATTAAAAAGTCACCTTTGAAGCATACATAAAATTTCCAACTGGATATCTTTAAAATGAGTGTTATTTAAATGTCATGGTAGATTACAGGTTAATATAAAATTAGTCATTCTCACCTGCTGTGTGTCGTCACAAGGTAAAGATTGCTGTTTCACTCCGTCAGTGATTGATATGGTCATCATAAAGGCCTAAAGAGAGAAAAATCATTTGTGAGTACAGTTTTCCCGAAAAAGATTTAATCAAATAATGAAGAATTTAAACAAACGCTCAAAATTAAAAGAATGGAAATTTTATGCCACTGGGACACGAGTAAAGCAAATGCATTCCTACGATTTTCTGGAAAGCAGTGGCTAAGAGTGTTCATGTTTTCTCAACTCGTCATTAAAACGTTAAATTAGCGATGGGATTAACAAGATTATTAAATTGTAAAGGTTATTGGGAACAACGATGTTGAGAGGAAAATACAAATAGACAACATAAACTAAAAGTACGAATAGACTGAAAAAACAATACTGATCAAAAAACTAAAGGTAGAAATCATCAGTAGGTAGGTATTTTAATTAACGTCGCACTGGAGCAACACACGGGCTATTGGGAATCATCGGATAGAACATACATCGAGTCTCTCACTTTCCAGTAGGAGTTGAAGTTTTGTCCGACAGGGGAGAGCAAGAAAGGAGATGGTCACTGTCCATGACCACGGCGATCTTGTAGTTCACAAGAGACTGACCAGAATTCCAAAACACTAGTTACAAAAATTTCGATGGGAAAAATTTATACTTAATTTCATATTTATTTTTATTTTCTCTTGAAAAGTTTGTGTGTATGTTTATTACTTTAATTGTATGTATCGTGTTTGGAGCAGCATGGCCAAATATAGTCGTTGTGTCATAAAACCCAACCAACTTCTCTTGAAAAGCAATGGGCACGTAATGGATGAGTGTAATTATTTTCATTTACAAATACCAATGATGAAATACGTCTTATATATCTACAAATTTTGTAGCGTAAGAAAGGAGACTGGTCTGTTACTTCTGCCATGTTTTTGCTGTATAAGGGATAATTAGATCAGGACCAATTCGAACCACTTCGAACATCCATGCCCAGACTGAGATTTGAATCCGGAGCCTATTGAATCGAAGGCCATGAGAAAAAGATTACCACAGCCCTACCAAACAGTTATCTAATTAAATTACCTATTGGAGTAATCCTGTAATCTGCTGTTCCAGTTGCTTTACTGATTTGTACGAGTAGCTCATTTTTAAAGTTCGTAACACTCGTTTACATTTTAAGAGACACAGTGAAAAGTTGTAAACAAAGGAATAAAAGTTGGAGATGCAAACGAGTTCGGCAATCCTATCACACAGTACTCTTTCAGACCATTGCTGACTTATAGATGAATATAATTATTTCCATTTATAAGCCTAATTGTGAAAAATTGGTCGATCTTACATTGTACACGCTTGAATCGCTTTTAAAGGAAATAAAATACCTAGTAGGGCCATTCTTAAAGTACAGTGTGGCTCCGGAAAGAAGGGAGATGAATCCAGAGACGTCGATTTGTAGAAAGAAGGTAACCTCGCCAGGGAAAAAGGATGCCATACGACAAATCATATTTTGCGACCACCCAGATTGTTTTACCAACTCATAATCACTGTTATCGCTATATAAATAAAATACCGAACTAGAATCTCTGCCAAAGAAGCCAATTGTGGAAACGCATTGTTTACTTTTCAGCCTGTTCTCTAATTTAACCCTCCAAGTGGTTTCGACGAGATATCTCGCCCATCAAGCTCTGACCAATTCTGCTAATGACAAGGTATCTAATTGGCAATATCTTGACAATATATCTCGTCATCAAGATATTATCGATTTTTTTATGATGACGAGTTCAAGACCTGGTAAGTTTTCTAATAACGAGATATCTCGTCCATCAAGATTTAGTCAGTTTTGCTAATAACGCGATACCTCGTCGAGACAACCACTAGGAGGGTTAACGAGTAGACTCGTTCAAAACCACGCCACTCAAATGCCTATTTGCCAGAGCCTTAACTAGCCGTTCATTCGCAAACCTTTCAACAAGTCTTCTTTCTTAAAACATTTCATATCCAAGTAAATTGCCTTTGATAGTAGGTAGTTGAATTAACGTCGCACTGGAGCAGTACAAAGGGCTATGGACGACAGTCCTGGATCATTCCCGAAGGGAAAGATCCGAGGATAGCACCTCGTAATTTTGAACCACGGTCAGATGACGAGAAATCGCCTTTGATAAAACTCGTTGATAATTTTAATAAAGCTTAAGATCATGCGTAATTTATAGGTAGCGTTTATCGAAACACAGCATGTAGTTAATTCATATTTTATTTATGAAACAGCAACCCCTCATCAAACGACCAGATTTAATTTTACTTGCTGAATGCTTTTAATTCAACTGTGCGGCAGCGCCTATATTATTTCCGACTGTGCACGCCCAGCATGCCCTCAGTAAGGGGCCCTGATCACAGTGATCCATGACTTTAATTCACCCATTGAAGCTGACCTTGTAATCAATCGTCCCATTCGTAGTATTCTGATTGGTTTCTACGATTTGCTTTCTTTTAAAGCCAGCTGTGATTTAAGAAATGCAATGGCAAGGTGTAAATGCAGGCTCAAACGCTCCCACGTGAAAGAATATAACAAGATCACAACAATCCCATCTTCCCATTAAGATAACTTTTAAAATAAGGGCTCGGAGAAGAGAGCTAGAATTAGACCAAAGACAAAAAACCAATCACACACAACATGCGGAATTGAGATGGACGTTACGTAGCAATCAAGTTGTACTTTTCCGCATCATTATTTTCGAATGATGAGTTATGAGGACAATGATGAATGGGTCCGCGATGAAAAATTGATTAATGGCAGTCGTATAGTTGATGAATGAGGCGGGAAACATTCATCGTCGTGTATTATAAGGACACCATAGAAATGATAGATATTTTTGTGGGTCAAATTGAATTTCGACCGAAGAAAACTGGGTTATTTTTGAAGAATTAACACCGCAGGGCTTGGATTCAACGAAATGAAAACGAGAGAATGTACTCAGAGGTTAGGAGACGTTTTGTAAACCTATCCGTCATTTATTAAAAAGTCGTTAAAAATCAATCAGTAATTTGAACCGAGGATCTGTAATTTTATGTGTTTTTATTTAGGCAAGTGAAAAACCAAGAATAGGCAAACTTTAACATGGTCGCCATTCCTACAAGTATCGAAGATTCTAACGTCGAGATGGGACCACCGCGACCTAGTGTTATTTTCCTCCAGAAAAGTTTTTTTTAGCAAAGTACCACTTCAAATTTTAAAATATATTTAAATATAGAGTATGTTCTATATTCTACAACAGTTTTATAAAGCATTAGAAAATTATGCATGTATAAGTAATTATCAAATGACATAATGAAGTTGAGCATAAAACAATATATTCGATTTGATATTATCTCTATCCATCAAAAAATATCCACATATCTGTTTGCTTAGTCCTTGTGTTGCTCCCAGTGCGACGTAAATTCAACTATCTACCTACCTACTTGCTTGCTCAGTGTGTTTGCAGCCTGCGAATTTTGACGGCGCAGGTTAGATTCCTAACTACTCTAGTGTATTTCTCTCTTCTATGTCAGTATCTTTCCCTTAGGGTTTGATCCCGGACAATCGTCAATAGCTCGTTGTATTGCTCCAGTTAATCAAAATACCTACCTCTTCTGTATCAGTAAAACTTTCCTTTTGTGTGTATCCATTACGTGGCGTTTTCTGCCTTGTGTTTGACGCAACTTGGTTAAATGTGGACCTTGAGCCATAAAACCCAACCTACTTTGTATGTGTATGCACATACTTGACGTTGTCTTTTGTTTGGAACAGCTTGGCCCAATGTGGCCCTTCTTGTGACATAAAATCAAAACAACCTTATGTGTATACCTGTATGCTCATTACTGGACATTGTCTTGGATTTGGTCCAGTTTGGCAAAATGTGACCCTTGCGCCTTAAAACCCAACCAACCTTATGTGTGTATGTCCATTATTTAACGTTGTCTGTCTGATGTTTGGCGCAGCTTCGCCAAGTGTGCCATAAAATCCAAATGCTTTGAAAATATATTCATTCCAAAGTAATTTGGGATCAAAGACAAACCTAAATCTCTTATCTGCGACCCAGTAAATAGATCTACGTTACTAACCGTAATACAAATTGTTTTTTTAGTTAAGTGGGAAATTTGTCGTTTAGAAAAACTAAACGATAAAAAATTAGCTTCATATTAATTTGGCAACTACTCGTGTCTAAGTGCCTTGAAGGCATGCTCATTTCAAAGTAATTTAGGAGTAAAGACTAAGCCTAAATATTTACACTTCGAACCTAATAAACAGGTATATATTTCTAACCGCAATAAAAATAGTTTGTTAGTAAAATGTGAAATTTGTCGTTAAGGAACACTAAACGACCAAAAAATTAGTTTCATGTTAATTTGGCAAACCACTACATATTATCAATCTGGAAAGACAAAATTCGACAAAGTAATTTTAGATCAATATTCGTCGATTAAAAAACCGAAACAACCAAAACATTAGCTTCTTTTTAAATGGAAACTACGAACATCTGAGTGTCTTGAAAATAGGTTAATTCCAAAGTAATTTGGGATCTCAAAGACTAAGCTTAAATATTTGTACCTACGAACCCAGAAAAGTGGTGTTTTTCTTGTTATAAAAATTGTTTAAAATAAAGTGTGAAATTTGTCGTTAAGGAGCACTAAACGACCAAAAATTAGCTTCGTATTAATTTAGCAACTACTCATGTCTAAGTGCCTTGACGACATGCTCATTCCAAAGTAATTTAGGATCAGACAGCTTAAATATTTGCATCTGCGAACCTAATAAACATTTCTAACGGCAATAAAAATCGTTTGGTAGTAAAGTGAAATTTGTCGTTAAGAAACACTAAACGATCGAAAATTAGCTTCATATTAATCTGGCAAACTACTGCATGTTATCAATCTGGGAAGACAAAATTCGACAGTCATTTTCGATAAATATTCAATTCAACAGCTCCATTAATTTTCTTAGTCTTCCTAGAAGTGCCGGTTCCACTTACCCATTAATTTATTTGCATGCAGTTCGACACGGATGGCAATTACCTATTCCCGCACAGAGGCTGGGGCGAATACCCGAATCCGGTTGTGGACCTGCAATGACACGAATAGGTTTTGATATGCTTCTAATACCGCCCACGTGCTTTTGATAGCACTTAATAGTCAAATTGTCATGGGAACGAAGGGGATGAATGACACTTGGATCTCCATTGATGCTGCCACGCATGAAAACTCAATTTGAATCCCTATTAAACAAGTTAGGAAACGGAAGTGAACACATTTTTTCTGGCGTCCGATTGATGAGTGGTGTTTGTTGGCGTTTTTCGTATGCGCAGAATGAGAGCAGCAGTCATGTCATTATCTCTGTATTAGACGAGTGGTGACTGGAAATGACCGCTCTATAAACTAACTAAAGCATAACATAAACACTAAATGGACAGGTTAGGTCGAATAAAAACGCTTTATATTGATAATGGTATCTGTTTTGTCATTATATGGGGCAATGTCCTTGAAAAATGCTACCATGGCCGGCAGAGTTTTGTATATTGAGGCATTACATACGGTTCCATTTAGAACAGCGTTTCTTAAACTGGGTTCTGCTATAGTTTTCAAGATCCGTGAGGGAATCTTACAGTATTTCTTTTACATTTCAAAATAGTATCAAAACAAATAAACAAATCAACTTAAAGGGGTATTTTTTTTAATCTTAAAACCAAAAGGGGGCCTCGTGTGTGGGGTAGCCTAGTTGGTGGAGCCGCGGATTAGCAACCGGAGGGTTGCGAGTTCGAAACTCGATCCAAGCAAAAACCGTCGCGTACGTGGGGGCTTTTGGACGTTAAATTTGTCGTGTCCTCGAATGTCCTCACGTATGGACGTTGAAGAGAGGGATGCCAGCTCAGGTGTTGACCTCGTCATCTGACCGTGTTTCAAAATTACGAGCTGTCCTAGGATCTTTCCCTTCAGGATTCCTCCCGGGCCGTCACCATTAGCCGGTTGTGTTGCTCCAGTGGGACGGTAATTTAACTACCCCCTACTAAATTGATGCTTTGTGAAAAATCTGGCTTTTAATTAGAACAATGGCAACAAAAACTATCGGTCGAGGCACACCAGGGGACCACAGTGACATTTTCTGTGAACCTTAACTTTTATTTCGTTTGAGAGAAATTTTTTAACACTTCCTCAACATACTTAAAATAAAACTCACCCTTAAGTTACTTAACAATAAAGAATTGGATAATTAATTCATTAACGTCGCACTAGAGCAACACAGCGGGCTATTAGCAATAAAGAAATAATACCACTTATAACAAAGATCTATTTCAAATTGCATTTCTATAACATAAATCAAGATTCCCATCAGGAACTTTAGCAAATATTTCAATATGCTATAAACCATAGAACAGGTAGGTATTTAATTAACGTCCCACTGGAACAACACACGGGCTATTGACGACTGTCCAGGATCAAACCCGAAGGGTAGGTAGGTATTTTAATTAACGTCACACTGGAGCAACACAACAGGCTATTGGTGACGGTCCGGGATCAATCCCAAAGTGAAAGACCGAGGACAACACTACGTAAATTTGAACCTCGGTCAGATGACGAGGCAACACCTGAGTCAAACCCAAAGGGAAAGATCGAGGACAATACCACGTAATTTTGAACCACGGTCAGATGACGAGGCGCAACACCTGAGTTGGCACCCCACTCTCCAAACTTCCACACCACGCCAACGTGAGGACGTTTGAAGCGACGACATATTTAACGGGCACCATCCCCCTTTGTACACGACGGTCTTTGGTTGGATTCAAACTCACAACCCTCCGGTTGCTAATCCGTTACTCTTCTAACCGGGCTACAGGAACCCAACCTGGAGCAGAGTAACATCACAGAAAAACAAAAAATAAAGAAAACCTTGTACAAATTGTAGTCTTTGGAACAGCTTCTCGAATCTCCAGATCAAAATCAACCCACGGACCACCAAATAACATAAAAAGACACGGAAAAATAAAATTTTAGAAATGAAATAAATTTCCTAAAATAATGATAAACGTAACATAATTATTGTTCCAAATTCACTAGCCGTCATGGCTCTGTGGATATGCCCACTACGCTAGCAACCTTTGAGTTGTAGGCGGCTCAGGTTCGATTTCTGTCAGGTGCATTCCTCCCTGTGTGTATTTCTCTTCTGTGTCAGCAAAACTTTCATTGTGTGCGTATGTCTCTTACTTGCCATTATATGTCTGTCTGGCTCAGCATGGTCAAATATGGCCTTTGCGCCATAAAACTGCAACCAACCACTTGTCACGACAAACTTGTACGTACTTATTTTTAAATTTATTATTCATGCACCAGGAACAGCACAGAAGGTTGGATTTCATGGCGCAAGGGCCATATTTGGCCAAGCCTCGTCAAGTTATGGACATACACACAAGGAAAGCTCTACTGACACATAAAAAATACACCTAGGGAGGAATCAAACCTGGCGCCGCCTACAACTCTTAGGTTGCTAGTGCAGTGAGCAAACCCACTGCGCCACAGCGACCCAAAAGTAGGAGAAATACTTATTAATTAGGAATATTAGTTACATTTTGAAACATGTTGGGTAACAGATTTTCGCTAGTTGCTATTAAAATGCTCTTTGTAAACTAAATTCGCAGAATCGGAGGAAAACTCTTATTTTACTAGTACTACTAATTTTTGTGTTCAGTTCTTCTAAATTTATCAGGATTTTGTACCTTTTTACATTTTAAAATGAAGATTCTGAAGAAAATTCCGAAGAAAGCAGACTATTTAGCTTAGAAATTAGATCAAAGTTTAGAAATCAAATTAGATCTGGAAATTAAGGATCACTGGGAAAAGCAAACATCTCTCATTCAATTATGTATTGAGTGATTAAAATAAATTTTATAAGCAGAAGTATGATTATAGCTTGTTAATGTATCCCACCGAACTGCTTTGGTTGGCCAAGCTTGCGCTAGATGTTTCGTTTCGTTCTGATGACAAAATCGGTTCTGGTGATTTGAGAACTTTCGGATATTCAATAATCATGAACCATGAACTACTTTTCAATAGTTGCTATCGGTCCATCAAATGCGCAATCCCTTCCAAAACGCACTACAAAACATATTTAATTGCAAATCAGGTAAAGCGTCTAAAATACAAATAAGGAGGAAATTATCAAATTATTCAAACGGTGTATATGAAACTTGTAACCATTTTGTAGTCAACAGACGTTAGTTCATCAAAATCTTTCTATACTTTGCATTTGCCTTATTTTTCTTGCAAACAGAGCAAAACCTATAAACTGCAGTTTTTATTGCAACTAGACAAACCTCTAAAATGCTAATAAGGTTTCGTACACATGTTTAACCTAACCGTGTTTAAACAGATCATAAACTTTTAGCAATTGTTCACCAACAGACATTGCCTGTTACATAGCTCGCACAGTTAATCAATGCCCATACAGTTACAATGCTCGTACTGTTTGAATAGAGCCCTATTCTTTCTTCATATTTGATTTTATTCCAAATTAAGGCAAGACAAGGTTAAGATTCGTTTAACCAAATCGTGTCCAAGCGGAGACAGGAAACTAGCAATAGTAATGCAGCAAAAGGCATCGCACACAATTTATCAATGCCTCCAATCTTTCTTAATATATGTGATTTTATGGTAACTATGTAAAAAAGAAGTGCAAATAAGATAGAAATTAGTTCAACCGAACCATATTCAAATGGTGCTTAGGAAGAAGCTGGCATGCAACAACAGGCATTTAGGTTAATCAATACCGGCAATCTTTCTTTTTTTCTGATTTTATTCCAACTAGGCAAAACTTATATAATAAAATAGGTGGAAATTCGTTTAACCAAACTGTGATCAAATGATGCTTAAAAAGAAACTGGCTAGTGGCCATGCAACACTCATAGCAGTTTATCAATGTCACTATTCTTTCACCTTTCTATGATTTTATAGCAAATTATGCAAAAATTATAAATTCAAATTAGGAAGAAATTCGTTTAACCAAACCGTGTTCAAACGGTGCCTAAAAAGAAACTATACCAAGAGTTATGCAGCAACAGACATCGCACAGTTAATCAATGCCTCCAATCTTTCTTCATATCTGTGATTTTACTGCCATCTAGGATAAACTTATGAAATACAAATAAGGTAGACATTCGTTTAACCACACCGTGTTCAAATGGTGCTTAAGAAGAAACTAGCAAGCGCCATGGAGCAACAGGCTTCGCATTTAATCAATGTCGCCATTCTTTCTGACTTTTTCACCATTCCATATCGAATTCTCGGTCCCAGAAGCGAAGCGAAGATGCTCCGAGGGGTGTACGTGGGCGGGCGGGTTCGAAGGACACGGTTTTTCGATATAGCCCGAAACCCGATGACCCAGGGAGTGTCCGATAACTCATCGACACAGTTCCCTTGTTAATGTTGTTCTATAAATATCTGTCTCATCGGCTGCTGAATAATTTGTCTTTTTCCCTCTCTGCGTGGCCAGTGGACCAGTTCTTAGCAAGGAAGGCGGCCCTGGGATTCGCCCATGCCTTCCCTAATAGCTGCCACTCCCTGACCCTAAGGTGAACACAGACTTCTTATCTGCCCGCACAAGTTCCGAGGCGAGCGCAAAGTTAAGAAAACGGCAGCTAATATACCTTGCATTTATTCAGCCGTTCCTGTGTTTTGAAAACATCGCCGAAAGGACACTTTTGGCTGAGTACAGCGAATTGTTGGAAATTTAGTCGCTCACTGCGGAAAACAGTAATGGACTTTAAACACAAATTTTAAAAAATGAATTGAATATGTATTTATTTTGAAGTCGAACTGTATAATGGTGCAAGAAAATTATTTTCATAAATTGAAACAGTGTTATGCACAGTAAAACATTCCACAGTAAAACATAATCTCTTATACGAAATCTTTTAAATCTTCCCAAAAGGTTTTAGAGTTCCACTTTTTGTAATGAAATCGATTATTAAAATTAAAGTTAATCTGACTACTAGTCGACCATTTGGTCTAGTTGTTAGGGTTCTGGGTTGGAAGGTTTCTGGTTTAAATCCGGTGGTAATTCATGGATGTTTGTCCGACTGGAGTGAATGCGTAGCCTCTGTAAACGGGTTGTGCCTCGAATGCATGTTACGTATGTGAGGTATAATGTGAACACCCCGTGGTGCACCAGGGTGGTTCATAATCCTGCTCTTGTAGTGCCATAATGAATAATGTTCAATTGACCAGGCATTGGTGAAAAGTGAATCTTGCTATTACTGTCCTCGTGCCTTCAATGCCAATCCACATGCACTAACTGAAAGGACCAAATAGGGGTGACAACTAGTTATAGGTGGTTTTAAAATAAAATAAAACTGATGAAAACACATGCATCGGTGTTTGTTTTTAAAGAAATAAAATATTCAAGTATTGTATCGACTTTTCCCTTCAAATGGTTTCGATGAGATATCCCGTCCAAGATCTGGTCAATTTTGCTTTTGACAAGGTATCTCGTCTGTCAAGATCTGGTCAATTTTGCTTTTGACAAGGTATCTCGTCTGTCAAGATCTGGTCAATTTTGCTTTTGACAAGGTATCTCGTCTGTCAAGATATGGTCAGTTTTGCGAATGACGAGATATCTCGTCGATACAAAACAGCCCTATTACCTCAAAGGAATGAAGTTTCAAGTACGCACAACAAATTGTTCCTTGACTAGAACTGGTGAGTTTGGAACAAGTTTCTGCATCAGACTGGCCACTACAGGCAATATTCGACGCGTAGATAAACCTCTCCAGGAGAGTTAGAATCATCTCATCGTTTCCTAATACACTTCTCAATAAAGACTTTAAGTCCTAGAGAATTAAAATCACTCAACAAAATTTCCAGAACTCTCATAGCATACATGAACATATGAAATTCTGTTATTGTTTTAAACACAGACAAGGGCCCCTCGCCAAACCGTGGACCGTCAAAAAATTTTCAATTTCATGGATTTTCATGCTGTATCAACTACTAGCGACATAAACGCAATCAAACAGCGCTAAGATCCTTCCTAAGAAATCCTTCCAAGATCCTAAGAAATTTGAATCATAAGATAATTTCTGGAGGGGGGAGGCAATCTTTCTCCATTGCCTTTTCTATCGACTTAATCCATCCCACACGCATTTCTAAATGAAGCGGCGTTCTATGAACTTCAAATCGAAACGAATAATCTCTCAACGCACATGCGAAAAGATTGGTTGTTATCAATATTTTAACGTAGCGACAAAGTCTTCCGCTTAACAAACCCCGTAGGGCAGGCCATCTCGTCAGATAATTTCCTACATTCTTCACGCTGCATCAATTGAGAGACATGACTGACATCAATCCAAAGCGAATGACGAATCCATCCACAAAAGAAAAAAATTAGATCTGTCTATGACAATAAGTGGAACATATCAGTGAAGCGTAATTTTTCTATTTTATTAGATTTTTCGTTTCATAAGAATCAATTGATAAGCATTTTTCTTGTGGCCCTATTCAACTACGTACTTCTTGCTATTCTAAATTATGGTACTTTTAATTTTACTATATAAACCTTGATTTACTTCGTAGAAACGATGAAAGCCTATCCTGAGTAGAAGCTTTAAAAGGTGTTATTAAAACAGCACTTTGCAAAGAAAACTTTGTCAATAAAAGGTTAATTTTATTAACAAGTTTAAAATTAAACGTTTTTTTTAATTTTACTCGATAGGTAGGTGAATTTAAATCACACTGGAACAACACAACGGACTATTGGCGACGGTTCGGGATCAATCTCGAAGGGGAAGATCCAAGAACAACACCTAGAAATTTTGACCCATGGTCAGATGACGAGGTCAACATCTGAGCTGGCACTCCACTCTCCAAACTTCCACACCACATCAATGTGGCTTTTATTTAGAGAAATGTTTTTATTTAATATCTGATATGTTACGGATACATGCATGAATATTGGTAGCAAGTATATACTAACAGAAACTAATATTTTATGTATAACAGCATAAAAAACTCAATTCAAGACATTCTAACGAGATGTATATCCAAAGTGTCAATTACTTTATGTCATTCACTGGATATAAGGTAATTCTAGGTACATATCTAGAATTTAATTCTAATCCCTAACTCAAGAATCAACTTCTGTGAATTAATTAACAAGTATTTGAAAATTAAGTTTCCTACAAGAGAATTTATTCATGTGTTTTAATGTCAACTCTACAAAACTAAATCATTAACTAAACTACGTACAAGATCTCGAGACTGAAAATCAATCGAGACGAATGTAGACAGCGATGTCGATACCACGAGTCTCGAAGCACATAATATAATCTTGAACTTTCAAAATTTAAATTTTTAACTTGCGTTATTTTAACAAAATGCAACCCAAGAGTTGACACCTCTCTTAAATATCAGGCTTAGCTACAAAATAATTTATTATTAATTAAGAATTTATGAAAAGAATTTATTAGAGAATTCGATTTTCTAGAATTTAAATCTAATCCCTAACTCTAGAATCATCTTCTATGAATTAATTGGGCCGCGGTAGACTGGTTGGAAAAGTAAAGGCTTAGCAATCGGAAGATTTCGAGTTCGAATCCAATCAAAGACCTTCGGGGGCTGCTGCATGTTAGATCTGTCATGTCCTCATATGTCTTCACGTTGGCATGGTGTGGAAGTTTGGAGAGTGGGGTGCCAGCTCAGGTGTGACTTCATCATCTGACCGTGATTCAAAATAACGTGTTGTCCTCGGATCTCTCCCTTCGGGTTTGATCCCTGACCGTCGCCAATAGCCCGTCGTGTTGCTCCAGTGCGACGTTAATTAAAATACCTACCTGCAATACCTCTATAAATTAATTAACAAGTATTTGAAAACTAAGTTAGATACAAGAGAATTTTAGTGTTTTAATGTCAATCAACGATCTATAAACCACATTAATTCAACCACTCCCAAATTCTCGAAAGTGAAAATCAATATACACGAATATAGACAGCGACGTGGAAACTATAAGTCTCCAGGAACATAATTCAATCTTGAATTTTCTGGATTAAAATTTTCAACGCGTTATTTTTTAAACGAAAATTATTTCGACATTGCTCTAAATTCTCATGAAAATATTCTGAATCTTGGCATTCACAACTACAGTTGCTTGAATTTGGGCCGCATGGTAATTTAAGTATAACCAAACTATCGAAAAAAACAGCACCAATTAACTTCCTCTCCATCAACACAGCAGTAAAATGCACCAGTTTCGAAGCTTTTGTTTCTTCTTAGAGACAAACTCTGTCAACCATACGTACGTCATTTCCGAACAAAGAGGATTACGCGAATGTCGTCGTAGAAACCATGAATAATTGAGGAGTCTTCCCGGTTCCATTCGGTGCACTAATGAATTGAAATCTCCAACTCCAGCTTCTTTTCCAAGAAGCACCTTATTAGCGGAACTTGGCTAATCCTTTTTTTCTGTAAGGGGAAGCCGTTGAAAAGCCTTCGGAATGTGCCCTTTGCTGCCCCCTTAGTGCGTGCAATGACTGGAATTCGGAAAGCAAGGGGATTCAGGGATACTTCACCATGCAATGTTGCAGGCATGATTCTTCACGGTCTCTGCACTTTCACAGGCCGAAACTCCTTTCTTGTGTAAAAAATTCAGAATTAACAATGTTCGTTTTTCTTGTTCTTACATCTATTTATAATTCCGATTCTGCCATGAATCCAAAAGGACTTTTTTGTCAGGAAATAATTAGTTTCTATTTCTTTTATATAAATAGAATAATTTATATAATTGAATATAATTTTGAATTAATTGAATATAATATAATTGAAGTTTGTAGTGTGCACAAGATTTATCCCGAGGTCATTTAGAAACTATGCATTACGAAAAAATTCGCTTTTTTTCCTTCACAAATTTAGTGGGTCACGATAGCCAAGTCGCGGATTAGCAACTGGAGGATTACGGGTTTGAAACTCGATCCAACCAAAGATTGTCGGGTACGTGGAGGCTTGTGCACGTTAAACCTGTTGTGGCCTAAAATGTCCTCACTTTGGCGTTGCGTTGAAGTTTGGAGAATGGGGTGCCAGCTCAGGTGCTGACCTCGTCATTTGACCATAGTTCAAAACTACGAGGTGTTGTCCTCCCACTTACCCGGATTGATCCCGGACCGTTGCCAATATCCCGTGATGTTACTCCAGTTGTTAGGGTAACGATTGCTAGGAATATTATTCGTGTAAAGCTTTGCCAATTGCTAAATTTGTGAAAGTAGCAGAATTTGTAAATTAGGAAAGTAGAATTAACGCCGCAGGATCAACACAACGGGCTATTGGCGACGGTCTGAGATCAGTCACGAAGGAAAAGATCCGAGGACAACATCTAGTCCACGGTCAGATGACGATGCCAAAACCTGAGCTGTCACCTCACTCTCCAAACTTAAACACAACGTCAACGTGAGGACATTTGAGGTCATGACAGATTCAACGCGCACCAGTCCACGTGTACACGACTTACTTTTGCATTGAATGACTTTAGACAAAACGTAATTTCCACGATGATAATCATGGAATTTTGTTTATTGTACCATATTAAATGCAAACGGGCTAAACATTGCGCTAACATACATCAGAAAACCGAACAAAGCTTTTCACAAAGTTTTAATCCTGTCCAAATAATGGTACAGATCTTCAATTACCTGTTTAACAGATCAGTAACACATCGCCCATTGCCCTTCAGTTAAGAGTGCCAATAACGATACCCGTTAATTACAGGGTTTCAAGTGTTGGGGCACTCATTAACACATGAAAACAATCAATTGTTCAGGTTATTATGAAAAGATCTTGTCACAGACTATCGGTCAAATATGTGTTTTTCACAAAGCAAAACAGCATCCCGGATTCGAGGGGCGGGACATAGATACCAGAGGAATCTTAAAAGGTAAACTTGTTTGCGTCCTCCGTTTTTTATCACAAAATAAAAACAATTAATATCAGCATCTAAGTAGAGTTGCTGCCGAGGTATTAATTAATTATAACCCCGTGATTTTTTTTAATAGATCTTATGAAACAAGGAAAACAATATATGAAACTATAATTTGAAGTTAAGGTATACAATTCAATCCGCAGAGAAATATTTTACGTAATTGACATTATTAACCATCGTTCATTAAACCATTTAAATTATTATTGTCATTTATTCCTCAAGTTCTTACTAAACAGCTAGATCAAGTCCATGAGTCGAAAATGCTCAAAAACACCACTAGATCAGGACATAGAGATCCTCCCTTCCCAACTCAGACCGTAGGATGACTAGGGAAGGCTTTTTCAATGTTATATTTTAGGCAAGTTAGAAAAGCTTTATGGCCCTAAACGAAGGATATAGATAGGATCTGCCCGTTCCCAAGTCTGGAAAGAGCAGTCTGATATTTTCTGTTGCTCGAGCGAGGCTTCATGGTGGTCTCTATGGTATTATTGCTTAAAATCATCTATCAAACAATTTTTCCAACTTTGAAACAGCAATGCAGTCTGTAAACGAATTAAATAATAACAAATTTCTAGACAGAAATTAAGCGTATGATTTTATTCCTGTAAATAAATGAGGGGCCGCGGTGCCCAGTTCTGGAAGAGTCGTGGATGAACAACCGGATGGTTGCGAGCTCGAACTCGATCCAATCAAAGATCTTCGTGTACGTGGGGGCTGGTGCACGTGGTCTCAAACATCCTCCCGTTGGCGCGGTGGGGGAATTTGGAGAGTGGTTGCCAGCTGAGGTTTTGACCTAGTCATTTCAAAATGACGAGGTGCTGTCCTGGAATCTTTCCCTTCGGGATTGATTCCGGACCGTAGCCAATAGCCTGCTGTGTTGCTCCAGTGAATAAATTCAGCTACCTGCCTGTAAATAAATAAAGTAGACGCCTCAGTGCATTACTTCGTTCAAGGTCTTCAATGTTCTTAAGACGGTCCCTGGGTGTGAAGAATTAAGAATCATTGATGTTTCAACAGTCTTATTTTATTCTGAATCTAGTATCTGCATCTTCTGTATTAGCCAATTGGATAAGTGACTGGAAATTAAAAGCAAAACAGTCTTGGCAGAGCTGGATGTATGATACACCATACTGACTAAACTATGGCTTCTACCGAACCCATTGCAGCGGCTTAGACTCCGAGCACAATTGAGAATCATTACTATGCAGCAGTCTTTCCAATTTAATTCTGCTTATCACTTTGCTTTATCACTGATACAGTTTATTCAGGACGGTGAATCATGCATCCAGCTGTGCCCAAGATTATTTTGCTTTGAATTTCCAGTCCTGTCAACTCAACCTAGTTTATAAAATATGAGTCATATTTTATAAACTAGGTTGAGTTGACAGGACTGGAAATTCAAAGCAAAACATCATATTTTATAAACTAGGTTGAGTTGACAGGACTGGAAATTCAAAGCAAAACAATCTTGGGCAGAGCTGGATGCATGATTCACCGTCCTGAATAAACTGTAGCTTCTGCAAAACCCATTGCAGTGGTTCAGACTATAATCACAATTGAAAATCATAATTAAGCCGCAGTCTTTCTAATTTAATTCTGCTTTATCACTTAAATTTTACAAACTGAGATGAATGAACAAGACTGAAAATCCAAAGCAAAAATCTTGGTCAGAGCAGGATGCATGATACACCATCCTGAATGAACTGTAGCTTCTGCCGAACCATTGCAGTGGTTGAGACAAGTGCAATTGAGAATCATTCCTATGCCGCACTCTTTCAATTTAATTCTGCTTTATCACTGATATTTTGCAAACTGAAATGAGTGAACAGGGCTGAAATTTCAAATCAGGACAGTCTGGTTTAGAGCAGGACGAGTTGTACACCTGTCGTCATGGATGAACTATACCTTCTGCCGGATCCACTGCAGTGGTTCAGATTGCAAGCCTTTCTACAAACCTCGACAGCAAGTTCAGAAAGACTGCTCTTTTCTTGCTGTTGAGGTCGTTTTATTATGCCGAAAACGAGGGGTGGACAAAATGTAAATACCATATGGCGGAGGGGGCAGGCCATACAAAGAATAGTAATTGATCGTCGGGGGAGGGCAGGAAGGAAAGCAATAAATATCCCCAGCCTGTCGGGAAGTCAAAAGGAACCGCGAAAGTGAGGAACGATGTATAGCACCAGGAAGAGAAGGGTTAAAGGGAGTATATGAGGAGGTGAGGTTTTATGGGAGTTGGAAATGTATTTTCCCATGCGTTTCTTCAGTTTTCTTGACGTTGAAATGGGTTGGTATTTAGACAAAAAATATTTGAATAGAGCGGCGAAACAAATTGAAACGAATTTCCAATGGCGTTTGATGCGTAAGGATGCGATTTTCATGAAAAGTTGATTGTGTAGTTTCCTAGTTATTGCTTTTTCGTTGCTTTATGTTTCGAGAAAGATGGACTCTCTGTGGGGTTTGTCGAAATTCCATTATTTTTAATCGATATGTACCGTGAGCATTCTTTGTTGAGTAAAAGTTTAAAGAATCTTGGCGTTCACTTCACCTAAGGATGGCTGATATTTTGCACCATTGTTAGAGCGATCATACGTTTTGATCTCACACAGAACTATTCTAAGAACGGTAGGTAGGTATTTTAATTAACGTCACACTGGAGTAAAACAACGGGCTATTGGTGACGGTCCGGGATCAGTCACAAAGAGAAAGATCCGAGGTCAACACGTAATTTTGAATCACGGTCAGATGACGACAACACCTGAGCCCCACTCTCCAAACTTCCACACCACGTCAACGTGAGGACATTTAAGGCCACGATGGATTTAACGTGCACCTGCCCCCTTTGTACATGACTGTCTTTGGCTGGATTCGAACTAGCAACCCTCCGGTTGCTAATCCGTTGCTCTTTCAACCGGACTACCACAGTCCTGATTTTAAGAATAACATGAAGTAAAAGAAACAAAGAAATGGGTCGAAGTTAAACGAAAAAGAAACAATCACGTATAAAATAAATAATCTAATATTGCCAAACGAGAACATTCAAACTAAATTTAGCAGCAAATAAGAACTTTTAACATTATTTTCTGATGATAAATAGGAGAACCATAGGGTATCTGATATAAGTAAATTTGACTCCAAATTATGGAATGAAGCAATGAATACATAAAACCTGATAAGTGAGACGAAATCATACATACACTAGAAAAATTGATCTATTCATATACTCTTTTCTCGTACTAGAAAAATTGATCTGTTTCTTATACTCTTTTATTGTGTTAATAAAAATAACTGAGTTGAAAAATAGGACAAGTATTAGCTTCTAAATAAAAAAATTCTCTAAAATATGAAATAAACGAAGGAGTCTGAATGAATTTAGTTCATATAAACGGTTTAAATATTGTTTGACAGTTAGGATATTATACCCAAAACTCAATCAGTAAGACTCTTGGCCGATTAAGCAACATCTCGAAAGTGGTACATTATTTTTAAAAACATCCAGACAACTGTGTTTATAATATTTTTTGAAAAATAACGCATTATCACATTCTCTCGATTTCGCACGCAGCAAAATTTCAATTTAAAAGGAAATTATTCTACAATTTGTGAGATAGTTAAAAGGTGAGATCTGCTTCCGATTAATCTTTACCGGATTCTTTTAGATACAATTAGGACAGATATATAATTAAAAAGCGCAACGTTAAGGACGACGATATTCCACACTTTTTGTTTGAAAGTTCAGATCATGGCGTTTCTTAGAAATAATTATATTTTTATAAATCCTCTAGCATTAAAATCTAGCTTGAATCAATTTTGTTATATCTTACTCATATTGATTCAATATATTTGACAAGAACAAACGAAAACCTTTTTCACATACTGGCAATCGAAAAAGTGTCATTCCCTTGTTATAACAACATGGCCCTCGGCACATCTCCTAACTCAATAAGGCAAATTCCATTAAGTCAAGCTCTATGTTCAACACCGGAGATTTAGGCCCCTGCGGGGCCATGTGCTCCATAAATATATCAACACACATCTCCATTAGGTATGTACGGGCTACAAGGCCCTCTATTGATCTTTTCTTTTAAGTAAGTAAGTCTTTATAGTAAACACGGGTGTCGCGCTTCAAGGATCCTCATGCGATTTTGTTCTGCTTTTATCACATTATTCTATTCCCAATTCCTCTTTTTTTGCTTTCACGCCATTTTTTACTCTGTCTTGTGTTTGTAGTAGTTTCCCTAAATATGGCCATTGCGCTATAAAACCCAAACACAACAACCAACTTTAATGATTCTAAAATCATTACTCTATTTAAAAGGCATTATGATGTTTAATCTTCCAAGTGGTTTTGACGAGGTATCTCGTCCATCCCGATCTGACCAATTTTGGTAATGACGAGATATCTCGGCATCGAATGCCGATTGAATTCCGAATGATGAAGATATTGCCGTTTTTTGATGATGAGATTAAGATCAGGTCAATTTTTCTAACGGCGAGACACATCGCCCATCAAGATCTGGTCAGTTTTGGTTGTGACGAGACACCTCGTCCAGGCAACCACCAGGAGGGTTAAAATAGTATATTTTACTTTTAGTAATTCGAAGTCTTCCCCATCTGAAGCTCCCGTAGACGACTACATTTTCACAGACCAATTATCCGACTCAGTCCGTAAGTGGCTCCAATGCAAAAACTAAGCCGCTTTTCTAAATAGTATCATGGCGAAGCTAGTCCATTACTGGACCTTGCGCAATAAAACCCAAACCAATCAACCAACCATCTGAATAGTATCAATAAATTCCTTCTCACAAAACATGGTTTCTTTTGAAATTCTGTTTCACTTCATGAACGGATAACATAGCGCCTACGGGATATATTTGTAGTATAGCAGGGAAAGACACGTTATTTGATATAAGTAAAGGAACGGATTGTTGTGGAAAACCCAGGATTCCATTGACTCCTTTACGACCAAATGTCAAAGGCGCCGTTAGAGTGCTATATTTTAACGGGCCTATCATCCGAACTAATCCGTAACTATAGCTCCAATGCGAAAACTAAGCCTTTTTCTAAGTAGTACCAACAAATTCTTTCTCGCGAAACCTGGTTTCTTCGGAAATTCTGTTTCAGTGCACGGACGGATAACAGCTCCACGGGATATCTTTGTAGTATAGCATGAAAAGACCTGTTAACTGAGATAAGTAAGGGGACGGATTGCAAAATCTGGGATTCCATTGACTACCCCTTTAAGTACAGGGCCAAATATCAAAGGCGCCGGTAGATGGCTACATTTTCACGGACCAGTATCATCCGATCCAGTCCGTAACTGGCTCCAATTCAAAAACTAAGCCGCTTTTCTAAGTAGCATCAACAAATTCTTTCTCATAAGACTTGATTTCTTCTGAAACTGTTTCAGTGCATGAACGGATAACATAGCGCCACGGGATATCTTTGCAGTATAGCAGGAAGACCTGTTATCTGAGATAAGTAAGGGGACGGATTCCATAGACTACCCCTTTAAGTACACGACCAAATATCAAAGGCGCCGGCAGATTGCTACTCCAATGCAAAACCTAAGCCGCTTTTCTGAATAGTTCAGCAACCGTTAACCTCTAGTTACTGATTATACTATCAAACATCGGGTGGTCATTCTTTGAGAAACGAAAATGATGTTAGTCATTTGCAGATAATTTTATCAAGCGTACTGGATTTTTGAGCCATCACATGGTCATCGTTAAGTAACATCGCTGAATTAGTGCACAGAACATTTTGGCCGTGCTAACATTTTTCGTAATTGAAATATTCGTTAACAAATTGGTGGTACATTTATTTAGACAGCATCTGTGCAAAACCTTCTTTATTTCTTATATCTATTATTGGCAAATTGTCATTACTCATATTCTTATGGTATTAATAATGAATACAACATGCTTATTGACATAAATGGATTTCATACCTCAAAATGATATAAAATTATTCCAAAATTTTTACAGTATTTCGTTTACTTTTACTGATGTCAATTGTTATTTCCAATAAAATACATGGCAAAAAGCACACCTCAGTCATGTTACCACAAGAAGATTCTGAACGTCTATTTCAATTTCATTCCATTGCCTTGTTCAAAATCAATTCCGTATTTTTGACGCTAAACTTACTTCTGCTCTTATGTTCTTTTCTCTGATTTCTATCTTTCAGGTTTCTCATTGCTTTCTGCAAACATAATAGACAGTTGTGTTGCTCCAGTGCCACGTAAATTCAACTACTTATATATCTTTCTGTAAACAGACTGATGAAGAATTTCATTAGTGTGGCGAGCTCTTCGGTTTAGTTTTAGCAATACTGTGCAGCTCCATAGCTCAAATCAGGCATATGGCGAATGAATCTCGCAACAGTTGATTTTATTCGATTCTATATTTTTTCTATCCGTAGTTGCCATTCGACAATAAACAAATAAGATCGATTTCTGTGTACATTAGTCACTATGTTTAGTACAGTAAATTCTCGTTAAGATGAATTTCACGGGACCGTAAAAAAATTCGTATTAACCGTAGTTCGTGTAATCCGAATTCAGAAAAAGAGTTATTTCAACAATAAAATAATGTATTTACATTATATATAGTACCTTTGTGATCAAGTTGGAACCAAGTACCTTGATTCAATGATAAATGTTACTCTTAATCACAAAACTAATACAGATGATTCTTGATAAAACAGATGATTCTCGATTAATTCTTTATTACAGATAATTCTTGATTACACAGATATTTCCTGGTTACGCAATTCTTGTCTTGAAATAGTTCTCTTATCGATTTTTGTGTTTTATTTTTTATTGCCATTCTTTAAGAAAATCTTTGATGCGGTCAACGTTGTTTAATTGAACAGATGAATTTTCACTGCCAAAAAACAGCAGTGAACAATTTCTAAGCCAGCAGTAGCTACTTTTAAAAGAAGGCAAGCTTATTCCTTCGTCTTCATTAGATCATTTATTCTTTCTTCTTCACACTCTTCCACAAATAAATCTTCCATAATTTCGGAGTCACTTAATATTTCTGTTAATACGATTCAAAAGAATTCGTTTGCCCTTAAGTTTCGAAAATTTGTTCGTCTTAACCGGAGATTAGTGTAACCAATATTCTTAAGCGAATTTAATATTATTTGAATATACATTTTGATGGGGTTGGGATTTATAGTTCGTACTATCAGTAATTCGTACTAAGAGAGTTCGTCTTAATTGGGTTTGACTATACTATGTTTTATACGTTAATGAAATATATAGAGAAAATTTGTTGCATCTTTTCGTTGTTTGGTAAATTTTCTCGTGGGTGAATAAGGAAAGAGTTAAAAAATTCGTAAATTCGAGATATATTTTGGAAGGGATGTAGTGTATTTCAAACACGCAATTATTCAGGCTTTAGATAAGCCTGAAAAGACGGTTTCGGCTTCGAGATATTTGAATGCGATTGTTTTATTTGAACAATGCAGTAATGTTTTTTAAAAGCAACACTTTTTCTAATTTTCAAACTTATAGCTTAAAACACGTGATTCTTCTTCGGAATGATCGAATTTATTTTAAATTAATGATACCTAATTAAATAAATCAATTAATTAAAAAAGCTCCAACATTACTTATCTACACATATCTAGATTGAGGGAGGTGAATGAACACATTTTAGTAAGTCAAAATCGTTTTGTTCTTTGTGTATAAGATAAAATCTGAAAAAAAATTAGAAAGGGCTTTAAAACTACCTCTTCAGTGGTTCAATATTGAAGGGGAATTCGCAAAACTGACGAGTCTTGTAAAACGTCTACTCTATTCATTCAAAGTAGGGATGCAGAGACTTATTAAGATCACAGATTCACTGTGACTGACAGGAGAGCCTCCAAAATACCATTAAAGTCATACATCATATATTATTTATTTTATTTATATTGATTTTTATTATTTATATGATTTATATTATATTGTTACAAAGAAGGATAATAAAAAGTAAATAAAGAATTTAATTTGATGCGTCATATTGCATTGATTTAACAATTATTTTAATATTGGGTTCGATTTTTGTAGTAGCCAAGCGCAAAATTGATTCTAAGTTTTCAGTGATCAAGCGGTTCCTATTTCTCGCTTTGTTAATATTCCTGGCTGAAAAAGTTTGTTCACAGATATGTGTTGACCCAAAGAGGCCTGCTTCTTTTAATGCCATTACCTAGCAACGAATTTTTAACCCTAATTACCTAACATGCAACTCGTTAAAGTTAAAATTGCACACGGTGAGGCGGGCCGCATGAGGTCCGCAGACCGCGGTCTGTGCATCCCTGATTCAGTGTCGAAAACAATTTTTGAGAATTTATGTCACAAATTTCTGGAGATGACATCTTTTTCGCGACAAAAAGCAGTTTTTCTTTTCACGAAAATTAAAAATGCACTTACCACGAATAGAAAGCAAAGCATCCGAGGCATCATCAGGAACATGAGGGGGGTCTCCTTCCCCCCATTCGAACCACCCGAACACTCATTTCCGCCCGATCGCCAAAAGATATCCACAGCTCTTCCAGATCCTTTTTAAGAAATTAGAAATTTTCCCGTCGCAGACGATTGGCAATGCAAATCCCGCGGTTCTGCGCAACCATTTGAAACAGCTCTCGCGCGTTGTCAGCGAATTGGAAGCGCGAGAAATGCGAGTCGCGCGTGGACTCGGGGGACCAGAGCGTTTAATTCGCGTAGCTGCTCGGTCGGATGCTCGGGCTCTCAATGAAGAGATAGCGGCGAAGGCGAAAGTTATGCGTGTCGGAAGGCGGCTCGGGATTGGTTCCTTTCGAGGGTCTGGTCTCGTGCCACCCGTCAATCACGGACAGAAGTGAAGCGGCGGGTTTTGTGAGATTGGAAGGATGCGATTTCTTGGTTTTGTTTTTGTCGTCTCTTTGAAGAGACGAAGTTTTTCTTCCTCGTTTTGTTGTGCACTGGTAATTGATGAGAACATTTTTTTCTGGAGTTCTTCGACAAGCTCCAAACAATAGAAATGATTACGGTTTAAACGGGCCTCAAATTTTTTGGTGTGAAAAAATTCTGAGGGCTCACCATGGTCGAGCCCTGAGAAGTGACCGCATGTTCAAACCCTATTACAGACACGATTAGTAAATGAAAGGATTCGATCCACATTTCCAAAAATGTTTGAAAATATGATTGGATTTGGGGTTTTATGGCGCTATGTCCGAAATCGGACAAACTACGCCAAAGGTTGAAAATACAGAAGTCTTGATTTGAATCTCAGAAATATCGATAATTCCATCTTTGACTTAGTTTTCCATTAAGATATCCTTATTGTTGTAGTGGTCAGAATAGTGACTTCATTTCTGGTTTAGCTCTATGATTACTTGATAAATTAAATTGATATATCAACATATTTAATCCTCCAAGTGGTTTCGACGAGATATCTCGTCAATCAATATCTGATCAATTTTGTTCTGACGAGATATCTCGTCATCAAGATATTACCAGTTTTTTTTTATGAAGACGAGATCAAAATCTGGCCAGTTTTCTAATGACGAGATATCTTATGAATCAAGATCTGGTAGTTTTATTCCAATGACGAGATACCTCGTCGATACAACCACCAGGAGGGTTAAAATATACGGTCCAAACAAAATGAGTGCAACAAACAAATATG
The DNA here is from genome assembly GCA_933210815.1 of Meta bourneti. Taxonomy (NCBI): domain Eukaryota; kingdom Metazoa; phylum Arthropoda; class Arachnida; order Araneae; family Tetragnathidae; genus Meta; species Meta bourneti. Next base: position 54,236,352 of record OW119928.1, read on the forward strand.
TTTTCATATATCATAGGTTTCATACATCATGATGGTGGCGTACAATTTTTGAAACAAAATTAACTCTCATACTTACAAAAGTTGCACATTTTTCAATGCCCTTAATATTACCTAGTTAAGACAAGAGAAGACCTATTTTTTGAAAAATAAGAAAATAACCATATCTTGCCTTGTAATTTCTTTTCTTCTGCAACTGAAAACAGAAATATAAAGCAAGTGTTTTATTTTTAGTGGAGTTTTTCTGTGTTGCAGCAAAAATTTCATATTATCATATTGTATTAGCAAAATTATCATACATGTTTTCTGAAGTGGTGGCAATGAATTCGACATTACGTTGTTTGAAGTAATTGACGTCTTGTAAACTAAACCCTGGAATTTAATGTGTAAAAGCTACGTTAAAATTTAATTCAGTATTTATTAAAACAACTGGTTCATTAAATCTGTGAAAGCCAATGAATTCCATAAGCTACCCTGGAAAATATATTTACCTTTAAATGTTAACCTTCAGGACTCCTTCCATCACATCATGTTTAGAAACCTTTTCCATGACAAATTTCCGTTACTCATCCTTTGTTAAAGGGAAATAAACACTCAGAAACTGAACTATTACCTTAAGTGCCGAAAATGCACTGCAAATCTCTGAGAGAAAGATTTTGAGAAGCGTATTTGGTGGCATACAGACAAATGGAGTGTAGTGAAGAAGGAGTTACACAATCTATACAAAGAGCCATATATTGTTAAATGTGTGAAAATGCAGAGAATGAGATGGTCTATGCATATCATTCGAACGCCCTATGAAATGAGAAAAACAATATTTATGGCCAGGCGAATTGGAGTTGGTCTAGATCTTAGAGACCAAAGCCTAGGTGGATTGACTATGTAAACAAGAACTTTGGCGTTTGCAAAACTAAGAACTTGAAAAATATTGCCAATAAGAGGTGAAGATGAAGTAGAATCATCGAGAAGGTCAAGGCCCATACTGGGCTGTCAAGTCAATGAAGAAGAATGTCACGTTGACCTCATCATTGAAGCTGCCTTTACCTTTAATATTTTTATATTTTATAACCGTTTTTTCATATTGACTCCTCCAATTATTTCCTGTCGATGTACAAGTACACGGCCAACACACCACTTAGAGACTGTCCTGATCAATTCGACGGATTGTATTCCATCGAATGGAGTTGATTTATAAGGTAATATAAAGCTAATCATAAGATTTGCTTTTGCTCTCTACCGAATATCGGTATCTCCAATTATCAGTATTTCGCTACCAGTTCTAGTTCTAGACTGTCAAACAAATTAATCTATTAATGCGACAGTGGAAAAAGCACACAAAAAAAGAACAAAGACAAAGCACAATACGCATAAAGGTTAAAAGAAACACAATTTTACGTAAAATTCTAAGAATAAAATTTTAGTTTTTAGAAGTCGATGATTCTTTAAAACTTCGAGACTCAAAGAAAAGGACCAGATTGGCGGTTTACTATTTATGATCATCATGAATTGGGAAGTGTGGTGATTGATGTTTCAAACAGTTGATGTAAAAGTATGAAAAGTTGTGCATGTGTGTTATATATATAGGTCGTGTTACTATTTTAGTTATTTTAAAGATAAAACTTATTTTATATTTTATTTTATGAACACTCCCAACAAGGGTGTTTTCCTATCTTAACCTCAGAACTCTACTCATAAAGTTTTAAAGTATTTAAATTTAATTTATTTTAGCCTTTCAACAGGGTTTTTATTGCCCCCTATGTAATCTTAACCCTATAAATTCATATTACATGTAAATCCCCATAACATAAATTTTAAGAAACTTGAAAATTATCACATAAATGTCTTCGCCCTGTGTGACCCCAACATCCCTTCAGTCCCTGAATTCTGTCCCTCATGCTGCGTTGCGTTAATTTCTTTGTTGGATTTGGTTCATGTGTTTTTGCTAATTTTTCTAATTTTTAATAATTTTCTAATTGCCCTTCAGTACCTTTTAGTACATTTATACACTTGTAGTATAATGTGTTCAAGTATGTTATATTGTATGTATTATAAATTCTTTAAAATCTCGCTTTCTCTCTCCCCGTCCCTCTAAAGCGAACTCTAAAGCTCTGGTGAGTCGGAGGAACGAGGGTACAGTAAGTGCATGTGTTCAAGGTAGGTAGGTAGTTAATTAACGTCGCACTGGAGCAACACAACGGCGGCGACGGTCCGGGATCAATCCCAAAGGGAAAGACCCAAGAACAACGCCTCGTAATTTTGAACCACAGTCAGATGACGAGAACAACACCTGAGCTGGCACCCCACTCTCCAAACTTCCACACCACACCAACTTAAGGACATTTAAGGCCACGACCGATTTAGCGTGCACCAGCCCCCGCGTACACGATGGTCTTTGACTGGAACGAGTTTCAAATTCGCAAACATTGATGACAATTAAACAGTGGGAGGCATTTGCATTTGAGGGATCCGTCCCCTTAACCAGAATTTAAATACTGGTTTCCTGAAAAGCAATCTTATAAACTAAACATTTTACAGTTGAAAGGCTCTTACTTATGTCTAAGGATCCACAGTAGTTTTATCTAATCACTACAGTATAGCAAGAGTCAGAACCAACGCTTGAGAGTGAACACAATTTATGGGCCTTATCTTTGTATACTTGCAAAGCATGATTGATAAATGCCCTCAAACAGAAGCTTTGTACCATAGATTAACACCAGCTCTATACCCCTCCCCGACCCCTGGAGGGGGAAGCCCCGCAACATCCGCTCATGGGTGATATTCGACAGCAAAATCCGATGATAAATCACCCCAGCGCGGAAGTTCAAAGGTTCGATTCCTGCCAGCGATAACCCCTTTACAATGGGTAGGGGTGTGTACTTTCACCCACAAGGAGTGATGTATGAACTGTAAAATTAACACCGCAAATAGCTGCTTCGTCATCGGGAGAGCTTGATGGATAGACAAGGATTAAGATAGATGGGGCACGACGGGGCAAATTTAAATTGCGTTCAAATACTACACCCTGCAAATGTATTTGTTGAAGGTATGATGAGGGAATGCATCGATGTAGATTAAAAAATTAATACCAAGCAAGTAGCGACGTCGCCAAAGGGAAGTTAGGGGTGTGTCATAACCCCGCCCATGATCTGAAAATTTTGAAAGTAGTGACCGGCTTTTGGTGACGGTCTGGAATGAATCTCGAGGGGAAGAATTCGAGGACAAGACCTCGTCATCTTGAACCACGATCAGATGACGAATTTTCCGGTTGAGTGTTGGGTAACCATATATATTAACAAAGAAAAACAATACTTCTCCATTTCGGCAGAACTTAGACACGTTATGATACCATTCGTTATAATAAAATCCAGGATATTGGCGCCGACCGAAGTATACCAAAAAAGTTTTTTTCTCTAAAGCCCGACTTCTAACTACTCGGCCTTCGGCACAAAAAGGGGCGAAATGACGGCTACTTCTGAAGGAGCACGATGATAAAGTAACTTCCTGTGATGATAAACTTAAGGCAGTGATTCTCAACCTTTTTTTTGTCGCGGCACACTTTTAACGATTTCAAAATTTGGCGGCACACAAAGAAAAAGATAAGTTTAAAAGTTGTTTACTTACCTATAATACACTGTGTAAAATAGTTTATGATAATAATTGTGAATGTAAAATAAAATAATATAATATGTACTACAAAAACAACAGTACGTTTATTAAGGGATTAATTACAAGGTAATAATAAGAATACTTTTAATGAGAAATTTGAGCTTGATGTTTTTTGATAATTTCTGTTAGTAAAAAGAGAAAATAAAACTATTCTCATACTTCTTTTTCACTTCCTTTATACATTATTTGATTGAGGGGTGGAGGTGGGGATACTGGGAACACTTGAAATTTCTTCATGTTGGGGCGAATATTTCACTTTATGAAAGGTCACAGTTATCGAAGATAAAAACAGTTAAAAATATGCTATTTAACTGTAAAAACAACAGTTTTCTTTTACAGTGTACTTTTCTTTAATTTAAACAAACTTTACTCGTAATAAAAAAAAAGCATTGTAATTTTTACTATGTACATTTCCAAAATTTCGCGGCACACTCTAAGAATTTGGCGGCACACAAAAGTGCCGCGGCACAGTGGTTGAGAATCACTGACTTAAGGAATCACAGCGGAACCGCTCTCAACACCTTAAATCAGAACTGTAATGGATTGGATATAGTTCCCCAAACGAGGAATTATTTCTGTACTTGTAAGATCGAATTCTCCTGGGCTGATTAGCTTCGATTAGGAACTTTGTACCTGCCAATTAAATTACAGCGATCAATACAATAGGAATCTGTATTACCGGCAAACAGAATGGCCATATCCATCTCAGCGATTGAGGTGATTAAAATGTTCCGAACCCGAACGTCTTTTCCTACCACTATAGGACCCAGAATAAGGAACCCCCGGCAAATAGATATAAGGAAGAATAGCTCTTAACAATTAGGTTTTCTTGTAGACATGTTGAGGAAAATGGCTCTTAACAATCAGGTTTTCTTGTAGATATGTTGAGGAAAATGGCTGTGCAACATATTTCATGCAAACTTGAGAAGATTGGCACCCTGCTAGTCGAAAAAGCTGTATCTCCAAGTTCGGTCATTTTGAGTTGACAGTTGTTGCATGCTGCGTATATAAACAACATATATTTATACAAGGGGACAATATGATCACTCAATCAACAGTTGATTGAGTTCTCTTAGGCAGGCCACACACTGGACCAATATTCATGCATACTGTCATGTTTTCGGATCAGAAACGGACTATGTATGCACACATCAGATGTTTTGTCGCATGTCTGATCTATGTGTGGTTGTTTCTAACGTTATGAGAATGAGATATTTACAGTAGCGCAATGTAACTTTTGATAACTGGGGATGATGAGATTGGATCGAAAACAAACGCAAGACAAATTTTATGCTTAGCCTTAGACAACCGTATTCGTTAACTACATTCTCCATTGTTTCAATTTTTTTGTAAAGACAATACAAATTTTTAGCCTTTAGTTAAAAAGGAGTCCAAAATGTGCAATTTAACCCAATCTTACCAATACCAATACCAAACGCGACTTGAGGTACTGCTTTTTTCATTAAACATAACAATATGTTGGTTAATGCAATGAAAACGATATTGCATACAAACTTTAAAGTGATTCAACTTTGCAACTGTGCATTGATGTTAAGGAGACCCTTTTTTGATTTCACGTTCTTTCTGAAAAGGTTTTGCAAATCAAGATTTGCTCTATCAAAGCTCTCAAAACCTTAACAAAGCAAATTTCCAATGAAATTGCTAGTTTCGGAGTGTGTTAAAAGTATGTAGGCATAGAACATTTATTTCCAACCGTGACAATTTTAAGCAGATTTACACTAATTTTTATCAAGCAGGGACGCTTTAATACGAATGAGCCCTGGGTTCAATAGTCAAGCAATAATGTCTGGTTCATTGTCAGAACAGAGGCAGTGAAAACTTAAATATGTATATACGGTATTTGGTAAGTGGGGTTGAACTTAAGTTGCACTGGAACAACTAACGGCTATTGGCGACGGTCCGGGATTAATTCAAGACATCTCGTAATTTTCTCGGAAACGTGAAGCTCAGGAGGTTAAAGACCAAAATGCTATGGCACTTACCAGTTCAAACAATTTAAGGCATAATTATAATTGATTTCATTAATTTGTTCTGCAGATTTTTTAATTTAGAAGCAATATTGTTGCTCATTCAAATTAACACCAACAAAATAAACTTCACAGTACTTCCAGAGGTCCAGGGGGTCAGTGTTACATTCAAAACTGGAAATTTTTCTCGTATCATGGGACAAATTCATCTAATGAATATGGCCTTGATGTTTTCTTCTGACTGGTACAAAACGACCAAACAGACAGGAAAGTGGGGACACGCTTCTCCGGTCAAACTGGGACATATGGTAACCCTATATATAAGAATTATTGTAGAAGAAAGGTACATTAAAGGAGGGATTGATATTTAGGGGCATTGTTTTTATAAACCATAATTTCCTTTGGCTGACATTGCATTTTAATTTCGGAATAATCAGAAATGCTTGTTAATTCACTGCTATTGGTGTTGTCTACTACAGATTCACAACGCTGTGAATGAACTATGTACAAAATCCATTCTTCTACTTCAGGTTATGAGAGTGCTGTTAGGTAAGCCACAAATTGGTTGAACATCGGTCCTGGGACATTAAATTGTCTGAAATACGCATGCGAACCGACATGCTTTCTAAACAGAAACGGAGTAAGCATACGCATGTCGTATGTTTTGATTGTCGCATGCTGCTCCAGTGTGTGGCTGGGCTTACTGAGAAAGTAGATGTATAAGGAAACAAGTTGCTTTACTTGCATGCTATATATCGTACCTTATTCTCAGCTCATATCGTCCTTATTCGTATTCACCTTTTAAGCAAACTTCCAAGATGTCAATCCTGCAATAAAGTGCCAGAAGGAATGCGAAATTTCTCCCGAAGATAATTTAAATCAATTTTGAAAAACGAATGACTGCCATTTAAAGCATTGTATAGTTATAAAATACAAAAATAACAGAACTTTCTTTTCTGCGATTGAATGGACGGAACACATGGAAATGTGAGATTACCTAATTTACCTAAGCAAATATTCTTTAATTTCCAAAAGAAATATATCTGCTAAAGGAAATATCGTGGCGTCATCTCGTGTGTATAATTAGAACTATAAAGTACCTATGAGGAGCTTTTCTGAAAATCTAAATGTGAATGGCGCTAGTATTTTTGTGGTAGATGTGCTTTCTGAAAAAAATTTCGTATTGGATCATCAACCTTCTAATGTTATTAGAAGGTAGATGTATTGGGAAACCAGAAGTAAAATCCTGGTCTTCGAGTGATTTGTTAGCTCTGAAAATCCCTCTCGCACTGTAAACCTTCACAAGATGAACAATTCTTGATATATCCAATAAAAAATATTTTATAAGGAAATCATTTTCTGCTTGTCTATAAAATTAAAACATTGGAGGGAAAAGAAAGACAAAATGAAAACTCTGGCAAAAACCAACTTAACCGAAATGGAATGTTTTTGTCTCAATTTCTGAATTCTGCTGCCAAAAATTGGCTTTTGTCAACACAAAAACACGCTACCACTTTAAATCAAATGAGGGAGAGGGTAATAGGTAAATAGGTAGGTATTTCAATTAACTCACTGGAGCAACACAATGGACTATTGACGATGGTCCGGGATCAACCCCGAAGAGAAAGATTCGAGGACAACACTTCGCAATTTTGAATCAAGGTCAGATGCCGAGGGAAATAGAAATTCGTAATTAAAAATTTTGTTACAATGTATTTCTATAAATTTTCTTGAAATGGCAAATGAGCTTCGTACAGAACTGATTTCTTCAAACAGTTTTCATCCAAGGACCTCTTTATGTAAATCTCTAGGTCTCTGCATAAAGAAATTGTATTTTAATCGATTGAATCAATTTAGCAATCAAAGATTGAAAAACTGTATATACGTTACTGTATAAACTATATATACGAACAATTGGAAAACTAAAGTAAAATTGTTGTTAACGGTAAGGTTTCTTTATCAGAAGCGTATATCTTGAAAAGTATGTTTTGATACCTTTATGGTGACATATTGTAAATATTTACTGCCCTTGAAAGTACAAAAACAACGCAATTCTGCACAATTGTATTCAAAGAGTAGTTTATTAAAATACCTTAAAATGAATATTGTCAATATCTTTTATGCTTCCGATACAATGACATAATACGCAGAACCATTTACTGTACTGTCATACATTTAAAGTTGTTCTACATTAAAAAATAAACCATAATACCAAAACAATCATGCCCTACCATTTTTAATATTAAAATGCTCATTCACTGTATCTGAATATGTATTCCCAAAGTTTGTTTTGTTGGATGTATTGCGCAATACCATATGGGATAGCATGATCACAAACACATTTATTGTAGTAACTATGGTGAAGGAACTGTAAGAAATGATAGCAGCGAATTTTCCAACATGACGTCGGCTTACAAACATCCAAGCATTACGTGTTACATCCAAGCATACTGGTCAAGTTCGAATCAACATAGTAGTTCCTTTGTTTCAGTTGATATAATGAGATATTTTTCTCAACACACTAAATAAAGTGATTTCAGCGACTATAACTATAAAAAGGGATTATAACTTAAGATTGCGATTTCACGTCTTAAAATTAAAAAACTAACAAATTTATCAGCAGATGGCAGCACTATAAAATGCAAATGATGATAAAATAACCTCTAAAATATTATTTTTTTTACGATTAAAAAATGGCATTCACTCGATGCTAAGTACTTAAAAACTGTCGGGTTATATTTTTCTGATGTTGACAACATGTGGGTGGTAAAATTACATTTTGGTATCTGAAAGTTCTAGATTCATTCTGGTGGTTGGATTTGGGATTTGATTATTTGAATTTGATGTGTTTGATGATTGAAGACTTTATGAATAAGAAAATAAGACTAAACACGGAGGACTAATGCTTATGTCCAGCCATAGAAATGGAATCTTGCAGCTCAAGTTTTATAATTTTGTGGACTTCGACATATTTCAATCGTCATCTGACCGTGGTTCAAAATTACGTGGTGTTGTCCTCGATCTTTCTCTTCGGGACTAATCCCGGACCGTCGTTAATAGCCCGTTGTGTTGCTCTAGTGTGACGTTAATTAATAACCATTACCATTACCATCGACATATTTCAAAATAAATAATTGTAAGTTTCATGTTAATAACGGCAACAGTCGGAAAAGAAATGAACTGAAGTTAAACGTCAGTCAGATGTTTACGTTTTTTGAGAAATCTTGAATTTGTAACTCAATCTTTACATAACTAGATATCAATTGAAAAGTTCTAATCTCGTATTTTTCTCTTAAATTTAGATCAATTAGGAAGATTGGAGACAAAAGCCTGATTCTGCAGCTAAAAGTCTCAAGAAAAAACCAACCAACCAACTCAATCTTTTCGGAAGATTTAATTTGTAGCGGCTCTACTGTTTTTGGCTCTACTTTTTTCTCCTCTCGAAAAATATAATTTTTTTCCATCGAATTAATTTTTGTGTTTTAAAATGCTAGAAAATTTACGAGATAAAATTTTGAATGTTCAATATGATTTGTCTGCTAGGTAATTATTTAGTTTTATTGCAATAACCTATTTTCAAATTGTATTGAGCAAGGAAATAATTTAACGTTTTTTCAACTAACACACCTTTTTTTCGTAAAATATTGGAAGACCAGAATAGGTGGAACGAATACTCACTTAGTTTGCATATTCATCTTTTCATATTTGTCTCACGTTCCTCTCCAAAGTTTGAATTTTGATGCTTACCGACCACAGGTTTTATGACATTCATCAATTAACAAATGGGTTTCATAAAACTATTCATGGCTGCTATAAATTCACTGCACCTCTAATTTCTAATGAGTTAGTTTCAGTATAACATTTTTTAATTTTCAAATCATTGCAACAGAAACAAAGGTCTGCAAAAGTTGAAAGATTGCTGATGTAGCTGATTCATGAAAATGATGTTTTCTCTCTAAAATTTTATAAGTTCACTTAGAGAGATTTGCTTTCTTATAAATTCTTGTGTTTTAAAATAGATATAAATTTTTATAAAATGCTAAAATATGGAATGGTAGTCCTGAAAGCTTTCTAACACAAAATAGGCTATTAAATTGTTCAAATGTTCTAGTTGCTATTACAAAATAGCGAACATGTATATGCGTGAAATGTGCATTTCAGTTGTTTCTGGTGTTACTAATTTTTATTACAGCATTTTATACAAGAATAAAGTGAGCAGTTGCATTAAGTTGACTTCGTTTAATGATTTAATAATTATAACATTTAATTGTTTGCTTTTTTTAACCTTAAAATAGTTTATAAAAAGAATTTGGCTATATTTGTATATAAATCAAACACATCCTTTGTGTTTTCTATGCCAGATTTATATTCAATAAATTTCAAAGAATACAAGTTTGCCAATTCAAATTTTCTTTGCCTTTTCCTAAATCTCTTCACTGAAAGCAATTAAATAACTTTTTATTTTCGGGAGCATTACAATTGATTTTAGTTAATTTAATAAATAAACTTTGTTCCTTTTCAGTTTTCGAAATCTAGCTACTGGTGATGCTCAATTGTCCAGGTAATGTCAGTTTTGTAGAATTCTACCCATTCACATTCATTTAATATTTTAAAATGATTGTAATTAAAAACTGCAATTTTGTTATTCATTTAAGCTGACTCACAATTCTTAAACTGGTGATTCAAAAATTCAATTTTTGAGGTTTGAACAACATAAGGCTGAAGTTGAGAAGATTCGTGTCTTGCTACTGATATCTAGCTTTAATTCTTTTGTACCACACATGAACTCATCCTTTAATTAGGTTATTTCAATTGTTTATCCTTTAGAGAAAAATTAAAACTTCAGGCTGACCAGAAGTTTGGCAGTGCTCTCAGTTTAGGAAGTTGAAATCTTTTTTATTGGTCTGCTTGTGGTCATATTTGGTTACCGAAAGTATATTGAAGCTACAAGAATTATTACCATCTTTCAAAATTTATTTCCAAGACTATCACTTCTCTCTTTGAAGTGTTCCAAAGGAAAGTTCATACACTTGCTAGTTATTTCAGCAAAATAAATTAATTTTACAAATAACATACCTTCTATTGAAGTGCATCAGATAATTAGAAAATTTTCTGTTAATTTCTCTCTTCTAGTTCTTGTTATTATGCTAGTTAGGTTTTTCTAGGGAATTTCCTGTTTTTCTTTAAATGAAAACTCTTGTTTTTACAATGTACTTAAAAAGATTTACCAATGATTTTTTGTCAGCTTCAGTCAAATCTTGTTTATCAAAATAAAAAATTACCATCCAAATACTGTTTGAATTATATTCATACAGGTGAGGTACATATGTATTCTTTCAATACCTTTCTGTACTCCTCAATGTTTCATTGACTATTCCAGCTGTAATTTTATGACTTTGATGTAATGTATGGTTGTGATCTTATGCAAAGTGCCAGTCCAGTGTTTTTCTAGTCACCATATCAATGTATTTTCTGAAATATAACACATGCTCAGCTCTATTTTCTGTTTATAGTTTGATTGCCTGTCCTGTGTGGTATCAATGGTGATCAATGGTCTTTTTAAAAGTACAATTTTGAATTCTCGAGATTTGGTTGGAGAAAATCCCCCTTCAAATCTTTTCACATTTTTGCAAACTGTTTTATTAAATCTCAATTAATTTTTCAAATATAAAAGGACTCACTCATCAGTCTACTTCAAATTTTTTTAGAATCAAATTTCATACTTTCATGTTATACATCTGACTCAATTTTTGATTTCTTATTTTTAACGTAACACTTATTATTTAATTTTAAAATCTTGCATCTGACACAGTGTGCTACTTTATACTAGAAAGTTAATTTTGCAAGACAATGCCTAATTAATCAGTAAACAAAATAAAATATATTTGCCAATTGTGCATTTGCAACAAAATTAAAAAAAAAATTAGGTTAATATTTACTGATGTTTTTGTTAGAAATGAAATTATTGAATATTTTCTTCTCTTTCAGAGGAAAAAGGCATAATTTCAAAGGTGTGTCCCCAAATGCTGGAGCAGATTTGCTTAACTAGTAAGTTTACTTTTTACTTGTAATGTTTATAAATTGAGATTAAAAATATTTGTGCTAAAATACTTTGATATTTTGTTGGAAGCTTAGGACATTGTCTATCTTTATGATGTAAATTTCTTGAGTAGTAATCTGTTGGAGAATTTTTTCCTAAAGAATAATCAAAATTTTTCTTCTGTATAGGCATACAAAAATAAAAAATGCCATGCCATATAATTTTAATTGATGAATAAATACATATATGAAAAAACTAAAATGTTTAAAAATGCAGTACTTCTGAGACTAACAATAAAAATAAAGAAAAAGTAAATATTTAAGTTATTTTTATACTTTGTCTTTACAACCATTTTACTTGAAGTGTGAATTATTTACTTTTACAATATGTAGTTATTTTCAAGTTCACTGAAAGCTAATTTTTAATATATTCCCAATCAATAAGTTTAATTGCATGCACTGCACAACTATATGCAGAAATATGGGGGTATGTGTTGCTTATCATATCTCCAGACTTCCTGGGGCAGGCTCATTATCAGTAACATTCGAAAAATGTATCATAGGTTTTAAGATTATAAATAATTTCTTTTATAAACAGTACTTCCTTTTTTGTGAATGATACATAAAATAAGCTTAAGGTTCATTTCTGCAGTTATCTGAAAAATGAGGTTTTAAACCCCAGAAAATTCTCAAATATTCTCCATATTTTAATATTTTGAGGATATTCACTGAATATTCTCATTCTTGGAGAATATTATTTGCTAACAAGTGTAGCTTTGGTCATGACCATCAATACTAGTGTGTATGCACTAACTCAACGAGTTCAGTGGCAAAATAAGTGAGATGCCAAGTTATGTATTTTTTGTAACTAAATAAAAGCAACAGTTTTTTCTGTTAGAAGCACACAAGTGATTTGATATGCATGTTTAGAAGGATGAGCAACAAAAATTTATAATGTTGCCATTTAGGTTGTGTTAGTTCATCTTTGTTTCTTTTTGAGAGGGTTTGTTGATTGATTATTTGTCTCAACCTTATTTTGATTCAAGTCCTATTAGGTTTGGAATCAGTAAAAATTATGTAAAGGTAGCAATTGGGGAGGTAAAAGAAAGACATTTTTCACTGAAATGAAAGTTTTAACTTTATTTGTAAGAAAAACTAAAAGTTTAAGAATATTTTTTGTTAACTTTCAATGCTTATTACTAAATCCATTCAAATTTTACATTAATTTAGTTATCAACAACAGTGGAAAGAATTGCATGAAAATGATGCTGCTAATGCAAAGAAAGCAGAAGTAAAACATTTTTTTTATGATTTTTCACTTTAGTTAATCCTAATTTTCCATGTCATAATTTAAAGTATATGGCCAAAGCTGAAAGCAAGAATGAAAAATTGTACAGAACATAGAATTTTATACATAACAAATTTCTGTTTTTATTTTACATTGAAAGATGTGTTTTATCTGTTACAATTTTGTGAATTAATTTGTTTGCTATGATAGAGTAAAATATAAATTTGAGAATTGATGCATTTATAAAAATAGTTTGTGTGCAAAGCGAGATAACTTAGTTGGTGATAAAAGTTGCTAATGTTGTTATTTATGAATATTTTCATTTTATTAAATTTCTTCCCAAACATAGTGTGACAATGCTTGATATATATTCAATTTAAAATTTTACATTTGTATTGAAGCTTTGTCTGGAGAGGAAAAAGTTTTAATGTAAATAATTTATTAACTGTGTCAATGAAATTTGAGGCTCTTTTCCTGTGAAGCATTTTTTCATTGGAATTTTGGCCTCAATAGCCGTTAGTAGAATTGTGGATTAGCAATAGGAGGGTTGGGAGTTCAAAACTCGATCGAACCAATGACTCATCATGTTCATGGGGCTAGTGCATGTTAAATCTGTCATGGCCTCAAATGGCCTTACTTTGGCATGGTGTGTAGGTTTGGAGAATGGAGTGCCAGTTGAGGTGTGGGTCTCGTCATCTGACCGTGGCTCATAATTATGAGATGTTGTCTTTGGATCTTTCCCTTCAGGATTGATCCTAGACCGTCGCCAATAGCCCATTGTGTTGTTCCAGTGCGATGTTAATTCCATTACTTACATAACTATGCTTTTTATTAGAGGCATTTTTAACATTTAAAGATTCCAGTAGAGTTAATCTATGAATTTTTATTTTGAAGTGTGACTCTAGTGTGACATAAATTGAACTACTTACTTTCATTAGAATTTTACTGGGTAAAATCCTAATTAACTGGAGCCTTGGCATATTTTCTATATTTGCCAAATGAGGTAGTGGCTAGCATTGTTGATGAGATGGTAACTTGGTGAACTTTGACAATCACATGTGTACTAGGATTTAACCTTTTTCTGTATTGTAACTTTAAGAAAAGATTAGGTAAGATGTCCATATGCATATTTGTTCCCCAATAACTATTTTTGTTGTAAATATTACCAATCATCAATAATTTATTAATTGTATTATCAATTGTTTAAATCATAAAATAGCTTTAAAGCATACTAAGCATTTTTGACTAAATATATGAATTTTTAAAAATGCCAGTAATTTTTAAGTACTTTGGAATATATATATGTAAATGAAATAATTATAATGCACAAATTATTTATATTAATTAACATAAGTACTTCTAGTCTATCTTGATTTAAAAGTTCACTCTTTCTTTAAAGGAAGTTGATGCTTTAATAGGAAACCTCCATTCTTATTGCTTTGAGCATCTGTCTCATATTAGGCAAATCAACACTCAACTGGCTGCACTGCCTCAGCTACAAACTGGTATAATGGACCTAATGGGAAAAATAGGTATCATGCATCTGTATTATAAAGTAAATGCCATGCATACTATTAGTGATGCTCAAGTATGCCTCTATACTTGAGCATCACTAAAATCTTCCAGATGTATTAACTAAAAAATTACAAAACTCATAATTTTTATGTTTTTTTTATTTAAGTTCAAATATAAATAGTAGTGCTGAGTAAATTCTCTCAAATTTTACTGATTTATGTATGTATGAAATATGACCTTATGTATAGGGTATGACTATTTAATATTGGACATACTATACAATTTATGTATTCATTGTCTATATTTTGAACTCAATTTTTGTTGGGTTTTTAATTTAAAAGCCAACCATTATAATAATTATGTCACTTGAATACTGTAATGATGCTTTTTGTGAATTTTAAGGTCGCATTTTTCATCTTGGGCATTTGGATTTTAATGAACTACATGTTTGAAATTAAATAATCACTACACATCTTGTATCCAATTAAAAGTTTTATGTTAGGGTTAGGTTATTAAAAGTTTTAGTCTTTTCATACTTATGTAGCTTTATTTTAACATGTTAGGAATGTACACATAAGTAGTTTCAGTATTTGATTTTATCCTGTGTAGTAAGTTTTGCTTGTACTGAACAGGTGATTGTTATGAAGCATAGAACGATTTTAGTACTATAACTTAACATGTAAAATTGAGATTTATGCTCATTGGAACTTATTCCTCCTGCCAGTAGTATTGATTTTTACACTTGCTGTTTTATTTAAACTTGATTGAAATATTTAGCACACTGGTTAAAATTTGGGATTTATTAAAATATATTTTAATTAATTAATTAAAAATATCTTAACTCAGTTATACAACATTGAATGCAGTTTTGAGTTGTGTCATAAGTCATTTCATGTATTTTTATTTTAATTAGGGGAGTTAGAAGGTTTATTTGAAGAGGTAGAAGATGCACTTATAAATTTAGAAGATGTAATTGAAATTCAAGAACTTCAAGAAAGGCAACTAGATCATCGATTTCAGCTTGCAATGTATAAAGAAAAGAAATTAGCTGATTTTGAAGACATGAAAGGTTTCATTTATATATACTTGCACTCTAATTTGATGTAATCATTATTATAGATTTTAATTCTCTATGAAACAGGTATTTTATTTTTAATTAGGTCTGTCTTACTGATAGTGAGTAACTTTTTGGCCTATACATTTCCCATTATCCTAATCTGAGAAAGTATTTCATTCGAGAAAAATAGCATAAAGTAAAACAAAAGATAAAAATGCCATTTTCATATTTTTGTCGTTTAACAGGTTTTTCATACATTTACATAGTTTACACAAGGAGAATAATAATAAAAAGACAACAAAAGGCGATAACCCTAATCACTATAACTCTTTACCTTGAGCTCACTTTTTACAATATATACATATAAAGCAGAGTTGGCATCTGTTTGTTCTCTATACCGTTTGACCAATCCACACCAAATTTGGTACACTTATTCTTTTGAACCCTGCGGGTAATGTAGGCTACATATTAACCCACGTCTTTTTGTCTTGGGCGTGCAGAGGGGGTATAACGTCCCGTCATCCTGGACAGAGTACATGTTAGGGAGCGCTCTCCCAGTCTGGTTGTACAGATGATGTCATAGTTAACATCTACAGGAGTTTCCTCTCAAGGTGACGTTGGAGTTTTTTTTTAGGATCTTAGAACATGATACAATTATTGCAGTTGGGTGCGGTTGCTCTGAAAATTGCTCAGTATCATATCATTTATGTGTCCCATCTGTAAATTCTTAAACTAACTTTATTATTGGAATGTAAATTTTTATGATAATATAAGATTATTTTTATAGATAGTGGTCTTTTTTTAGCGTCGATATGGTAAAGACAATTCGAAATCCTCATAGGAATAACATTGCGTATTTATATGATCAATGTCAGACCAATTCACATTTAATTTGGTACATTTATCCTGTAGAATTCTGTGGGATACATAGGTTATATATTGTCCTGGGTCTTCAGGGGGGGCTAAAAACAATTTGAAATCTCCATCGGAATAACATTGAGTAATATGATGAATTATGAACAATTCAACCCGAGTAATGCCGGGTAATTCAGCTAGTAAATTATAAAGGCAAACAAATATCCCACTGCAATGAAATAGAAATGTTTCAATTATGTATAGAAAATTGAGAAAGTAATTAAAAAAATTATGTAATTCCATTTGCAATGTGGGAGGAATTATGAGCTGAATGCACATCTTGATGCATTTCAAGGAGTTGCTGGATGATGACTTTATGGAATACTTTTGGGCCATCTGGTCTACTCTACACTTAGTATCGTTGTATAATTTCATGACTTCAGGTGTTCTTTTTTCATTTCCTGAAATTTCCAATGTTGGATGGAGGGTACTCAGCAAAACATTTTTCTTTCCTTTTTCCCTCGATAAGAGGTAAGAGATATAGTATGGGTCATCATCTTGCTGGAGTACAATTCACTTTATTTTTTCTTCAGTGAATGAGAAATCTCTTTCCTTGCACGATTTACAATGCCCACACAATTTGTCCCTTTATTACTTTTCTTTTTTCTTTACTTTTCAATTTTTTCACCAACTTTACAGAAGTAAAGAAATGGTCAGTGGTGAGAGATACGTTTCTTCCACTATTATAAAAGGGCTCTATCAAAAGGTAAACCGCGAACTCACCAACTGTTTCTTCAGTTTTTTCCCATCTTTTCTCATCTTTTCCCAAATAGAGATATCCATTCAGTAAGTATTTGGTTTCAATGTCACTTGCTAACCAAAACTTAATGCCAAATTTATCAGGTTTTCGGCATACACTGAGTGAATCGGCAACTTGACTTAGTAGGGAACAATTGTTCATCAACGGTAATATTCTCCCCTGGTTTGTAGCAAAATATGCAGTTCTCAATAAAAGTATTCCATACGTCTGAAATCGGCATATTTATCAGTGGTAAGTCTCTGACCTTGTTGATTTCAAGTCGAAGCATAAATACTTCATTATTTCCAGGAATCTGTTCCTAGTTATCGTTTCTCTGAAAAATTTCGGTCCCCAAGTTTTGTTCCATAAGCTTAGAACTGTCAGTCCTTTGGCAGCCAATGCTCCACAAGCATATGAAATTATCCGACTCGTCGAGAGGTAAACACCAATTTGAGTTGCGTGTTTCGAGAAATGCCTTGGCTTCAGTGCATTATACATGCCTCAATATTTTTTCATTTATAAATTCTCCAAGCACTACTTGGGTCTCCATCTAAAATTTTTCTCATGGTATATGCAGTTGGTCCAGATTCTTCATGCAATACATTTTGCTGAGGACGTCTTCCAGAAGAATTAGCCGAATGATCTACTTTCCAAACAGTTCCATCATTCGCTGTTTCTTCACCATTCGTTTGGAAATTGCTATCTTCTCTTCGACTTCTTTCCCATCCTAGAATGATTGTTCTTCCTTGGTTTCTCTCAAGTGCTATATTTTCATTCCTGTAACAAGGCAATGAAGTATTCTCTTGTTCATTGACCACATTATTTAGATTTTCTATGTCCTGTACAGATTCTTGATCCGATGAATCAGATTCATTTACATCAGCGGCATTCATGTCATCTTCATCGGATATATTCGAACTAGTGCTTTCATGAGATTTGACATCAGGAGAAATTTTTGATCTAGATTTGTCGCTAGACAAAACTTGCATCAATTTGAGAATTTCTTCACTTGTTAGATCTTTCCTATGAGACATGGCTATCAGAGGATAAAGTGCTTGCAACAGTGTTAAAAACAGGTGTGAACCTTCGGACTATCTCAAGCAAATGAAGCCAGCTTTTGAATGAATCCCATGTGAGAAAAATAGCGTCCCAAAACAGAACGGAGTGCTAACATGTGCTTGAAAGAAACATGTGCTGAATACAAGTTTCCCATGCTCCATTTTGTGAAATACTTATTAGCACTGGCATACCAGACCTTTCCCCCACCTGAATGTCCACAGGCAGAAGAATAGTCAACAAAAAGCTGTATCTCGGTCATAGGACAACACGAAAGAGGAATGTTTTGGGAGCAGTCAAAATGACCCCTAGCTGTAATTCTAGGTATACACAGTTATATCTGAAAAAGTAATAGCTCAAAATGAATGAAATTTTTGTGTATAATATCTACATGTGTTTAGGAAAAGTAAAAAGAATATCAAAATGATAGGTGAAAAAATAAAAGTTATATATCATTAAAACTACTTTGAGGTCAAAATGACCCCTCCTGTAATTCTAGTGTTAAATGTTTTTCATATAATTTCCCTTTACTTTTAAAATGTTATTCAGCATGCTGCATCCTAGTGTAAATAAAAAATTTAAAATGACTTACTCTCGTTAAAATGTTTATATATATATTTGTCTATATATGTGCTGTATTTTGGATGTAGCAGATTTTATATAATTTTCATATAAATACTTAAATGTAATGAATAATTTTCCCATTCACTTTCTGATTCCTGTACTTTACCCAGGGTGTGTTTCTCTCATCCGGGTCAGTAAAAATTTTTCTTGTGTGTGTATGTCCATTACTTGATGTCTGTTTTCTGTTTGGCTCAGCATGACTAAATATGTCCTCTGTGCCATAAAACCCAACAACAAACAGCCTTTCATTACTGGTAAATTTTAAATTTTATTTCACAAATTTTATTTATCATCACAATTCTATTATAGTATGCAATTTCAAAGTAACAATTGTATTTCAACCCATTGCATTATTTTTTAGAATAAAGAAAATAAGAGATAAATAAAAAATATTTATCTCATCTTTAAGTGTTTAAATTGTAGAAGTTACCTACTATAATCAGTCATTAAATTTTTATTTTTAAACAGTATTGAAAAATCTTGCATTACTTATACAACTATTTTTAACAGTATTGAAAAATCTTGCATTACTTATACAACTATTTTCAATTGTGATTGTTAAATGTTAAAAATTTTCTTTTCAGTAAAACTTGATGAAGAACATGCCCACAAAGTTCACGAATATGAAAAGAAACAAGAAAGTGTGTTAAGAGAAAGGCAAAATACTTTCCAAGAGGTATTTGAAGAAGATCTCAAAGAATACAAAACACGTGGAATCAGAGAACTCAGAAAAAGTATTTGCCCTAAACTTTACTATGTTATAAACCACAAATCATTTTCAATATATTGTTACATAAAACCATTCTTCTATTAACGTAAAATAGAAATCCGATATAAAATTTTGTGTTGAATTTTTAAGAAATCAGTTTTTAATTACTTAAAAAGTTTCAGTTTAGTAACATTTTAAAAAGGTTATACAAAACTGGGATTCAAAAATTATTGAATAAATGGGATAAATATGGGATTATTGAATAAATGGGACAAATATACTGATTTAATGTATGTTATGATTTATGTATATAAATTAAGAGTTCCAAAACACATGAAGCAAGCGATGTTTTACTTAGGTCTTTATTATTTATCTATATTAGCATTACTGCAGCCCAATCAATACTATTATCTCTAGTGTCCTCAAAATAGGGAAGCCAGTTATTTTCAGTTAAGAGTCATGCTTGGGGTGTCACTGAGTAGAAACAAATTTTTAAACTTATTTGTATCATGCATTCTATCCCAGATTATTTCATTTTCAATTTTATTACTAAGTTTTGATTAAGATAAAAATAAAATCTAAAGTGATTTAAATTGACAAATCTGTTGAATATTCAAATTAATTTTAATAATTTTGTTCTGTTTTATGATCATATATCGGCGTTTAAAACATTTATCATGTTTTTAAACACCGTCTGGGTTTTGGTGTTAAAATGATTTTCTCAACCACTCATATTTCTTGAATTGCTTTGCCTGTGCTTGTTTCCAGACTTTGAGACAAACATAGTAAATATATCCATTCAACCTAAAAGACTTAAAAATTGTTTTAAAGAAAAATAATTAAAAATGTACTACATTTTAAATGCAAATTCTGTGAAAATCATAATGCAAGAAAGAACGAAACAATCGATAAATAATGTAGAAATGTTAACTAGAAACCCTAAGTTTTATAAAAATGCGTTTTTTTAATTCTCTGAGGGGTTCACATATACATATCAGTTCTGCAACCTGTTAGTTTCTGACTAGTTACGACCTTGACCAATAGAATCTTTCTTAAAATCCTTTCAACCAATAGATATGGTTATTTAACCATTGTATGTTGTGGGCGAAAAGCAATATTAACTACTCAGAAATCTCATGATGTTCAGAGGGTTAACTGAGCTTTATAGCCATAAACTTGTTTCCTAACATTTTCAACATTTATTTTTCCTCAATGCTCTTATGAAATCTTCCTTGTCTTTAAAACAAAAAATACTTAGTTATATATTAAAAATGAATTGTTCAGACACAATTAGAAACAGAATAATCTAGAGCAGTTAAAAATTTTGTACACAAAGTTTATGCAAATCCAAACATAGCATTATGTGGTCTTATATAAATTAAATATAGAACAATATTGGAAATGTCATTATTTTTAGTTTAAGTCAAAATTGCTTTAAACAAATTTAGCGATCAATATAGTACAAATTTCAAGGATAGCAAAAATCTTAATATTTCCTTGAATCAAGTAGTCAAACCTCGTTAAGACGAATTTCACTGGACCATAAAAAATATTTGTATTATCCATAGTTCATGTTATCCGAATTCAGAAAAAGTATTATTTCAACAATAAAATATTAGTGTATTTACATTACTTACTGTACAATTCTTTGTTCACAGATGAAAGGTATTCTTCATCAAAGATTATACAGATAATTCTTGATTACACAGATGATTCTTGATTGTATAGATAATTTTTAATTACACAGATATTTCCTGATTATGCAGTTTTTGTCTTGAAATAGTTCTGTTACCGATTTTTTTGTCATTCTTTAAGAAAATCTTTGATAAGTCAACACTGTTTGATTGAGCAGATATATTTTCATTGCCTAATAAAAAGTGGTGAACAATTTCTAAGCGAACAGTAGCTTCTGTTGAAGAAAGTATGCTTTTTGCTTCATCGGAATTTTCATTTATTCTTTCTTCACTCTCTTCCACAAGTAAATCTGCCACAATTTCGGAGTCACTTAATGTTTGTGATAATACAATTGAAAATAATCCATTTGCCCTTAAGTTTCAAAAATGTGTTCACTTTAACTGGCTATTAGTTTAACCCAAATTCTTAAATGAATGAGTTAATATTTGAATATACATTTTGATGGAAATTGGAATTTAGTTCGTATTATCATATTAAAGAGTTTGTCTGCATGAGGTTTGACTATATACTCATGTCCAAAAGTTAAGTATTGCTGTTTATGTGAATATTTCAGAAAATCTGCATTGGAATGGAAGGAAACGTGGTATGCGTGTGTAATAGGGTTATAGAAGAAAACAATGCAAAACAAGGGTAATAATGACTTATTATCCAAAGAAAAGGGTTGAAAGAAAAAGGTCCACAACACGAGTCAACTTTAGTGAAACAGAATGACTAAATGGGTCGAAAATATTCAATGTACAAACACTCCATTCTTATATATATAGATTACCTGTAAACTTAACGATTAAATTTAATTACTTTAAGCAATATTTAAATTAATAAAATAACTTGTAATTCGTATTAACAATATTTAAGTTCATAATCCAGCAATGTCCTGAATCCATTGTAAAGAAAGATAACTATTGAGATATATACACCTTGTACATAATCATTTTATTACCCTTTTACAGGCAAAAGATTCAAGATTTGCCTAGAGTATTTGGGGTTACCTGTTTTTATATTAAGAGTGGCCATGATTATCTACAAAACCACCTTCATCAAATTGGTTTGGCAGACTCCCTGACCTGTCCACTGTATGGCATTACTGACATGACTGGAGACCACCTCAAACTTTCCACTAATTTTAGTGATGTAGCAGATAGTAATGCCGCTTAATGTGTTTGTAACAGATCTGACCAAGCGGTATACTAGATGATAGTGTTGTGAACACAGATGAAGGCAATCTTTTCATATTTATCAATATCATTTTTGATTTCTATTTGATTATTATATAGATATGGTACAGAGTACTATTTACTGAGTAAGGCATTGTTCACTCTGAATATCTGTTTGTGGGAAAGGAATTGGTTTGCTCCAATAGCATGAAATGTGTTTTGAGTGGGAAAGTGATCCTGAAGTACCTTTTGGAAAGTCAACCACTGTAGCCAAGACATTTGCGATAGAACTGAATATAAGAGTTATAAAGAACTCGATTCAAATGGAAATGGATAGCATTTTATAATACTCTGGAAATGCATTTTTGTATTAAGAAATCTCAGTGTTCATGTATTTGTTTCTATTTCAAAACTGTATTGGGCTGCCAGACAGACTAATAGTGGAGAAACCAAGGTCTGGCATAGGATAAAAAAGACTGGCAAAAACTAATCCTATTAAATAGTATTGCATAAATTAAAGACATGTTGATTATTATACAGTAACTAATTATGTACAATTTTCTTAATTTTACTTTTCATTTTCATAGGAGTTTCCAGCAACAGCAGTGCAAATTCTGTATCATTAGAAGATATTGAGTTAGACCAAGATCCATCTGCATTAGATGAGTTTCTCGGAGATGAAATTCCTCAAGACACAGAAGAGAAAAGTATGCTTGAATTAGCTAACAATTTCTAATAACATCACTAGCAATAGCCGTTAAGACTTATCTTAAAAAAGTAGTTTTGCAAAACCCTACTATTGGATTGATCATTGCTCAGCTGTATCACACATGACAGGTAGAAGGCAATGTCCATTAGATTAGTCCCATGCATAAATGATATTTCCACAAACATTTTTAAAGTTTTTATACTTTTCTCAGGTTTGTCATAATTTTTTCAACTTTTGGATGACGTGTGACGAAAATTTAAGTGTATTGCAAAAACTATCCAGATGAAAGAGCTGAAATTTTTTATGGTAATATTAAAAGTCTTTGAATTGATTTCTGTCAAAATATATCAAGGTCCCATTCATAATTTTTTGAATATTAATTTGATAATTAATATTGCAAACTTAAAATTATTTAAAACTAAAACATATATGTTTTGTTTGGGTACCTTAATAGCAATACGCTACAAAATATCAGCGCTATATGAATATTGTTTCGGAAGATATCCATAAAAGTCTGGTTAACTGATTTAATATTAGGAGCTCCAAACTTTTTGTATTCATGAATTACATGAAACTTGGTATCTAAAGTTAAATTATGATATAAATTCTAAATTCTGTGTCAAAATAGGGTTTGCTATTGGAATTTATGAAGTTGGGGCTCAATTTAATATAAGGATGGCCCCTTATACAAATTTTATGCAAGACACATTATTCCCTGTCGAATGCCATCTTTGAATTTGCTCTAAGATGAAAAGGGGTGGTTGGTTTTTCTCCGCGACTTCATACTTTTATATGTTGCATTGATATCTTCAAAATAGGCATTTTAAAGCTTTCACTGCAAAACTTAGCCTGATGTATTTCTGTGCATACTTTTAGCAATCACAAAGATTCATGTAATGTTTTATACAGTGGAATAATACCTTATAATGAAAGAAATTTTTTTTATAAAAATGGGCAGTTAAATTAATTATTCACAGCTAAAGGAGCTTTAATTTTAACTTTTTTGATTTTTCATTAATACAATAGTTTATTGTTTTCTAAATGTCAGTTTGGTGGTAAAAAGTTCAAATAACAGTTTAAATGAGAATTTGGTAAAATTCAAGTGCTTACAAACTTTACACAACAATATCAAATTACCTTCTGAAAATTTAAAAATTTTCATATTTTATTTAGAATAATTTAACAAGAGTAATGATAAAACCGTTATTTTAGCCTTTTTCTACCACTACAAATTCCATCAGTTTCTTTTCTAACTTCAAGAACTGATTTATTTAGAATCTGATGATTATCATAAAATTAAATAAAATTATGATCTAAGATTTTTTAAATTTTAAATTTGATACACAAAATACTTTTCAGTTAAAAATTAAGTACATATGATGTGGCATAAAAATGAATAGTAGTTTTAAATTTAACCCTCCAAATGGTACACCCAAACGCAGGTAGGAAAGTATAGTTTGAACAACAGCCTGGTAAAATTCATACAAGGCCAGCAGCAGACTCAAAATATTCAAACATCTCGCTCTTAAAAACATTTCAAGTGTGCTGCCCACAGCACAAACTTTTCTGAACTTTACTCTGGCATTCCACTCAGAAAGTTAAACATAGTTTAATGATTAAAAAGAGGGGTTGTGTGTTGGAATTTGACTTGGCAAAACTGCAAATACAAACTGAATTTGAATAATTTTAGAATAAAAAAGGACTGTGTGTGTGTGGTTGAAGTTTTGTTCAATTGAGAGAATTGTAAGGGTGATCTAGTGAGGTCAAATGACCTTGTAGGAGTCCATTTCTTGAAACTCAGTGAGCTGCTTAGAGGAAAGCTGCCATACACAAAATCATGTATGGCAATCGAATCACCATTTGTTCCAACAGCCAGTAATTACTATCACTTGGGGCACCAAAGTAATTAACGGGCCTGAAGGTTGCGAGTTCAAATTCAACCGAAGACCGTCATGTAAGAAAGGCAGCCGGTACATGTTAAATCTGTTGTGGCCTCAAATGTCCTCACGTTGGTGTGGAAGTTTGGAGAGTGGGGTGCCAGCTCAGGTGTGACCTCGTCATCTGACCATGGTTCAAAATTACGTGATGTTCTCAGATTTTTCCCTTAGGGGGTTAATCCTGGACTGTTGCCAATAGCCCGTTGTGTTGCTCCAGCGTGACGTTAATTAAATAACATAAACTGAATTGCAATCTGCACTATAGACGTCAATTGCTGAAGCATGTAATTTTAGCCTGCCATCTACTTTAACAAATAGACTCATTCAAAACCAAGTCACTCAAATACCAGAGCTGGACTGCATTTTTATTACAGTATTTTATTCTACGGTATTACTTGTATGAGCTTTAAATTCTGTTACAAAAGAATGTGGTCTATGGGAAAGGTAATATCTTAAAGAAGTTGCTTAATATTTGGGGTTTTGTTGTACACAAATTAATTTTATATGTAATAAATGTGATTGATAACTTGATAGATAGTTATTTAATGGTTCACTCAAGTTATTTTGGTGACTCATCAATGAATTCATTATCCCCTACACTGGTATGAAACAACATTTTTCAAGTATACTCATCCCTATAAACTTTTATTTCTCTAATGTTTGGTATATTTCATTTTAATAAAATACCTTTCCATTTGTATCGAATTTATTTGACATCATTTCTTGTTTGCAAGATTCATCTACTGCATTAAATATATAACCTAAACTTTAGACACAAACTTATAAAGAAATATATTCATTTGGCACTATCTAGTGTTTATGTCCAAAAATAAACTTCTTAAAATGTAAAAATACTTTGGGTACCTCTTAATAATTGCCTTCATATAAGCAGTCTACAGTTTTCCAATTCTTGTCTTGTATATTGTGATACCATAACAATATCATTCTTTATGAATGTTCAGAAAACCAAACTTACAATTTTTCATTAAAAATTGAGTTAAAAAATTTAGCATATCATGGTTCCCACAGGCTTTAAGAAAGGCTGTTTTTTGCATTTTTAAGAGTCCTTAAAAAGCTTTAATGTTTGCTGAAAGTCCTTACATTTTTTAAAAAGCCTTAGTTTTACCAGAACTCTGCATATTTTATTTTAGCTGCATTCGAAAACCAAGATCAATGATACTTGTCCAAGGTCGAGAGCTATCAAATGTTGATGGCATAATATTAAAGGTTAGCTAAAAGTTGATGTTTTCCAAACTGGGCATACCCAGCACTCATGAAAGTTTCTTCACCTGTGAGTATGTGAAATGTAACCTTAAAAATGGAAATAACCTTGCAAAGGCCTTAATTTTTCTTTTGCTTGGAGAGTGGAACCCTGTATATTTACTCAAATCGTACCTACATGTATGTTCCTATAAAATATTTTGGTGCAGCTTATTTGCTTTGGACCTTGTGCCATAAAACCCCAACATTCAATCCAATCCTATAAAGTATTTCATCGAAAGGTTTCATAAAAACTTATATAGTCTCAAGAAAATTCTGAGTTCTTGAAATAAATGACCACAAATGACTCAATTGAAATGTCTAAGACTATTTATCCTTAACCTTAAGTGACCACTCTCGAAGACACATCTCTTTTAGGTGTGTATGGGTTTCACTGTGATCCGAGGTACTCTAGTGATCTTTTCCTTTCCATGGAGTCTACTGTCTTTAGTAAACATGGGGATTGCGCTCCTTGGATACCCAAACAATCTTCCTGGTTTCATCCCACTACTCTGTTCCCCAATCCGTCTTTTTTCCCCTTTCCCACTTGATTTTTTCATGTTTGGTGCTGCTTGGCCAAGTATGGCTCTTGCACCATGAAACTCCAAAGCAACCAACCTTATGTGACCAATTAGGTTAAAGTTAAAAAATAGTCTTGTAAAGTAGAGCATGTGTATTTCAAGTGTTTGCTTTGACTTAATTGATTTTTAAAGTATAAAAATGAATTACCTGTAAATCCTGGGATATTAAATCTTAATCTACTCCAGTAATAGTTATGTTTAAAAATTCATCCCAAGTATCTTATGTTCCAATATGGGATCTTTGTAAAATTCTTTGATAAAGTCTTATGAACAATTCATTCTTTTCAACTAAGCTGCACTGAAAGTTTTGGGAAATATTTTCAAAATCCTCATGCACCATAAAGTGTACTTGTGTTAGTATCTAGGTCTACTGATGTCCAGTTAAAATCAATCAAAGGTATCGAGAACAAATTGAGTGATATAATTTTTAATCCTTTTTGAGTGTGATTGCCATGTATGATGGAGCATTTGATATAGTTTAATAAAGTGTGT
Source organism: Meta bourneti (assembly GCA_933210815.1). NCBI lineage: Eukaryota > Metazoa > Arthropoda > Arachnida > Araneae > Tetragnathidae > Meta > Meta bourneti. The sequence goes on from OW119928.1 coordinate 54,263,773, forward strand.
GTATCTGAATTTTGAAAAGAAAATTACTCCTAAAGGTACTATGATTGTAATTTTCAGTAATAGCTCAAGTTTACAAAATAGAATATATCAATAACAGGTTATAATACTTATCTAACAAAAAGTTGAGTATAATAGCATTCAGTAGTATAGAAGTATCTTGTACAAAAACGTGTACAACTAACAGAAAAATCAGATATTGAAAAAATATAATTGTAAATATGTAAAAAAAAAATTTTGTTGTAAAATAATGTCCTTTGAAGTCGTTTCTCGTGGAAGCACATTTTGACTCTGATTATATTTGTTTAATCCTAACAAAATTTGGGGACTTCATGACTCAATAGGTTTGCCCACTGAGCCATGAAGTGAACTACCTGCAAGCTGTATGTGGTGCAGGTTTGTTTCCTCCCTAGGTGTATTTCTCACTTCCGTGTCAGTAAAAACTTTTGTATGTGTATGTTCTTTACTTGATGTTGTCTGTTTTGTGTATCTTGGCCTAAAAATCAGCATATGGCCCATGCACCATAAAAACTCAATCTACTTAACAAAATTTGCTACCTGATTCTATCCTTATTTAGTTCCAGTAAAAAAATTTGTTCTGACAGGGGAATAAACATTTCAAATATTATCAACCTACATTTCTAGAAATATTAACACTTTTAAAAATGCACACATAAAACACTCATTCAGCAAAATGAGATCTTTGCAACATTTATGAAAACTAAATTGTTTCCTGGTGTTTTTAAGTTTTTGAATGAAAAAGAATAAAGTTATGTTTGCAATTACTTCAATTTTTATTTTATTTTAGCTGAAGTTCAAGATTCCAGTGAAAACGAGACTGGAGGCATTGAAGTAGATACTGTTGTTGTAGCGGACCAATCTAGCAATTGAAATTTGCTCCATCAATAATTGTATCATACAATCAATTTTTATGTATTGTAATTTAGGAAATTGTTGACTATATTATACATAACTTTTATATGTATATAAATCATTTTTGGCTGCTATATATTAATCTCAAATCATGAAATTATAAGAAATATTTTGACTTTATTCAGTACTCTTCACATTTAGTATTTGATGAGATTTTTCATAAATGTGATTTGAGTTCTATGTGATTATAAACTAATTTTTGCTTGTTAACCGTACTTTAGCTAATTGTTTTTGCTTTTCAAATTTCCAAGTATTTTACCCAGAGTTGTACTCATAGTTCATGTTTACATTTCAGTTTATTTAGCTGTATGTAATTTCTTTAAGGACGTAAAACTTAACTCTTGTTGAATCATAGATTTTTTCATTGTCACAAGCTGTTCATTCGTCCTAAACAATCACCTATTGGGATGACCTGAAAGTAAACATTAGAGAACTAGCATCTGTGCTAGTTTCTTAATTGCTAATATGTATTGATGGCAGTGTCATTTCTCTTAGTTCATACATTATTTATCCATTTATAAGTGAAAATAAGTGTAGGTATGCACATTTCTCATGATGTCCAAATCAAATAAAATTAGTCAAATACAAAATGGCATTTTGTTTACATTTTCCGAATGTACCTTACTGGTGGTAATTCTTATTTCCAATAAAGTGCATGGTAAAAAGTTCGTACCTCAGTCATGTTACCACAGCTTCTGAAGCTCTATTTCAATTGCAACTCATTCACTTGTTCAGAGGCAGCAATATTTTTACCTCTAAACCTATTCGCTCAGATTTTCTTGTCAAAGTTGTATAGCACTTATTTTTAAAATAAAAATCATGCTACCTTTAACTAAAGAGACTTTTCCTGTATTGAATTTTACATTTAAAAGAAGTATTCAAATCATGATATAAATATGTATAGAAAATTTAAAATTAGGTCTTAATGTGACTTGTAAGTGTATTTTTTCTGTGTCAGTAAAACTTTCCTTGTGTGTGTAGTTTATTTACTTGATGTTGTTTGGCACAGCTTGGCACTTGCACCATAAAACCCAACTCTTTGCCATCAATTATTAAAAAGTGACTAGTGACAAACCAAATACAAATCTAAATTATTGTACTTCTGAAATGTTCACACTTAGTATTCCAGTGGTTGTTCTGGTTGCCAAATGATTTACATTCTGGTTTGAATCCCAGTCTGGACATCGATATTTGTAGTGATTTGGAGCCTGCTTAAAAACGAAGGCCCAGTCTAATTAGCCCTCATCATATAAAAATGATTAAAGCGACAAAGAAAATTGAATCAATCCGGTGCTTTTCAACTATCATAACTTTTTATTTGTTTTTTTTGTTGATTTTAAAGTTAAGATATTTCAATATTTATCTTATTTGCTTGTGGGGATGTCATGCATGTTAATTGTTTTGAAGGAAAAGGTGTGCTCTTTCATTGAGTTTTATTTAGTTATATTCTATTTAAGTCTCAGAATATTTATACATTCCATGCTTATTTGAAAATAAATATAGCATATTACTGTAGAGTTAATGTTTTTGTTTGAATATTTTGGAATACTTTGTTGTGCATAATAAGAATAAAATATAGCTTAGTTCATTGAATTATTTGTTTTCAATTTGATTTTTCATATCTTTGAAATACTGCTGCCACAATTTATCAGGAATTGTAAAATTGTATTTAAAGTATTTTAGTAGTTTAATTTTTATGCCATGATTTCAAATGCTTCAATTTGTTGTACTGCCACCATATGTTTTTAATAAAATGTTAACATATTTTGCTTTTAATAACTGGGTAAAGTAAGAATCTGTCTTGTAGTTATGGAAACTCATATTCTAAACTATATCTTATGTTTATGTTATGCATATCTTATGGTATACAAATAAATACTCATCTTATTCTGATCATGACTCAAGATATGTAAAATTAATGTTAAAAATTCTATGAATGGGAAAGTAAATAGTTTTGAATCGATCTTTTAGAACAATTGCATTTCTATACACTTTCATTATTGAAATAACATTTCTTAACAATTGCATTCTGTTTTCAAAATATGCTAAAACTAACATGAAATTATGGTTTAAAGTAACCTAAGTATAAGTAAAGTAACAACCTAAGTTAAAAATGTAGTAATGGCCTTCAAAGTGCTGTGACCTATTTAAGAACTCAAATAAGTTTCAGCTGAAAAAAAATGTCATAAAGATGTTAAGTTTAAGATTCACAAATTAACATTTCATGTGTATATTATGCTCATTGAGGATGAAGGATAACTGAATGAATTTGATGCTTAAAGTAACTAGAGTGCACTAACAATATTGCTTAAAACTTTTATGTTTCAACATGTTATTAAATGTTTCACTGCATGACTGCTTATGTGAAAGAATTTTTAAACTCTGAGCAAAAGGTATTGAATCTTACCTGATGTTATGTTTCTATAAATCTCGCCTGTTAATTCCTTAAGAATTGCGATAGCCTGTTATGTTGCTCCAGTGTAACGTTAATTAACTGCCTACCTTAAGAATGACTTCTTGAAAAATGCTTTTAAACATTTTTATACACAAATACAATTCTACGTTTTTGAATTCTAACTAAGCAATGACAATGAGCTCATCAGTACAATAAACTAAATAAAATTTGCTCATCTCTCATCAAAACAAATTAACATGTGTGGTAAAGCCACACTGATGGATATTTTTGTTATAATTGGCTAATTAATTAGGAACTCTGGATGTCTTATAATCCCGATTGAGACTTAAGTAAAGTAAATTAAACTTCTTACTTTTGAGTATACTGTTGTGATTTTAAAAACTCTTTCAATCATGTAACTGAAGATCCAATTCAAGTTTTCTAAATAAATCTTATTTTTTCTTTCAAATGATTTTCAAAATTCATTCGTATCTTGATTATTCATGCTTTTTTAAACAGTAAGTAATTAATTGGTTATTAACGTCAAACTGGAGCAACACAACGGGCTATTGGCGACGGTTCGGGATCAATCCCCAAGGGAAAGAACTGAGGACAACACGTAATTTTGAACCACGGTCAGATGACGAGGTCAATACCTGAGCTGTCACCCCACTCCAACATGAGGACATTTGAGGCCACGACTGATAACGTGCACCAGCCCTCGTGTACACGACAGTATTGTTGGACCGAGTTTTAAACTCACAATCCTCTGATTGCTAATCCGTTACTCTTCCAACCGGGCTACCGCAGCCCCTTCAAACATTAGGATAGGGATTATATAAAATTATTCTTTTCCCGAAATCATTTGTCTCGAGATTGGAAAATCATCCAGTTCAATATAATTTTAGTTGTGATTTCTCCCTTTTTATACAGTATTAAAAATAATTTTTCTAGAATATTCCATACCCCTGTGGTGCGCAAAGTAAATTTAATTTTCTTGAGTGAAGCAATAACACTTAAATTTCACATTCCCATCAAAATGTTATTCAGACTAATGCAATTTTGTCTTTTCTGTAAAAAAGATCAATTCCGCCATATATTTCTTGACAAGCCTTAACATTTCATTGCAAAAAATAATAGTAAAATATCGCAGTTTTAATTTTTTGGAAAACAAATGCATCACTATTTGCAAAATAAATGAAATGGCTAATAGATAAAATAAAAGGGATTGTAAAATGGTTTTATCCTACTCATCTCCGGGGGTCGGGGAACGGACAGTCGACACGAACAGCTCTGTTGAGGTCTGAAGTGAAAATGCCCCTTAAAAACACTACGGTATTTGCAAATATTGTCAAGAATTTTAGGGCAATCCTTCAAGTGATTTCTTGGCGTGGTGTGGAAGTTTGGAGAGGAGTGCCAGCTCAGGTGTTGCCTCGCCATCTGAACGTGGTTCAAAATTACGTGTCCTCAGATATTTCCCTTTAGGATAGATTCCGGACCGTCACCGTCGAAGGTTGCTAGCGAGTGGGTTTTCCCACTGCGCTAGCAACCTTCGAGTTGTAGGCGGCGCAGGTTCGATCCCTGTCAGGTGCATTCCTCCCTGGGTGTATTTCTCTTTTGTGTCAGTAAAACTTTCATTGTGTCTGGCGCAGTATGGCCCTTGCGCCATAAAACCCCAAACCAAACCGTCACCAAAAGCCCGTTGTGTTGCTCCAGTGTGACGTTAATTGAAATACGTACCTACCAGTGATTTCTTCCAGTTCGCAAAGATTTAGTTGGTAGTTGAACTAACTTCGCACTGGAGCTGGAACTAGCGCACTGGAGCGCACACAAAGGGCTATTAGCAACGGCTCGTTATCAATCCCAAAGGATAAGCCGAGGACAACACTTAATTTTGAACTACGGTCAGATGACGAGGCCAACACGAGCTGGCACCCCACTCCAAATTTCCTAATAATGCAATGACATTTGAGGCCATGACCGATTGAATGTGCACCATCTCCCACACTGGTCTGGATCTAGATTCGAATTCTCGACCCTCCGGTTGCTAATCGCGACTATCAGCCGGATTAGTGGGCTACCGCGGTCTTCGAGTTCACAGAGAACAGCTGACTTCAGTAGTGTAAGTGCCTTATCCGTAGTAAGAAAAAACAAGGGACTCCAATAGCTCTGGGTAAGGAGTGGAATATGAGCTTTATTTCTCAATAAGACATTCAAGTTCTTTCCTGTCGACATCTATGTAACTTGAAAATCTATGAGTCTTGATAGACGAGCCAATAAGCGTTTTCATGTCACGTGGAGACAGGGGATTTAGGTTGAGGCAACTGTCCTCCAGCCTTAGACAATTTATTAGCTTTTCACTATGTACCACAGTATCTTAGGATCCACTGTAAGTCAATTTTTTTATTCCTAGGGGACTTAGTTTTTCGATGCACAATATTCGTTTTGACTAAGAGTGGTAAGGGCATTATTGCTGTCTGAGAATCGATGAAAAATACATTTTTAGAACTGGTAATATATAAATAGCTGGAACAAGACCTCCCTCTTCTCTCCTGTTCTAGCTGCGAGTTCAATAGGCTCTAGGTTTGGAACTTAGGTCTGAGTATACATGTTCTAAGTGATTCGGAATTCACTTCAAACGGCTCGTGTTGCAAAAACTGATCATAGATCGATAAGTCAAACTCTTTCCTATAGTTGGCAGGTCTTTTGTGAATTATGTTGTATAGAAATTAGCACTTGATTTTTTGCAATACGTAACGAGAAAGTTAACAGTAAAAACATGTTGGTAACAATATAAAACACTTTCTCAAAGAACAGGGTTGGATGCATCAAAGAAACTCGCGCATTTACTGTTTTAACGTGTGATTCTAGACCTTAAAAAATGTTTTTCTTGCATTTGCACGAACAATACAAAAATAAAACCAATAGATCGAATGCAAACAGAATAAACCAAAGTATAATTAATTTACTGTTAAAAAAAGACCTAGGGCTTTACTGTTGATACAATCATTTTAAAAACACTTTCCCTTCAAAGTGATACCACGTAAAACTAAAGAAAGCATTCATCTTAAATCAGTTCCTACGGGCCTTGAGAAGGCCTCGTGTTGCAAAAACTGATCGTAGAGCGACAAGTCAAACTCTTCCCTATAGTTGGCAGATCTTTTGTGAATTCATTTCATTTTTGATTGTAAAGGCTCAACCCTGAGTGTCCCGAGATTTCCGAGTAGTATTTATTGTACTGCTTCCCCCCACAACAAACACAATGTCTAAATAAACGTATCTATTGATTGATAGAATCCCAGAAAATATTCAATTGAACAAGAAGCCCAAAATAGTTGAAACTCATGCAAGGAATACCGTAAGTTGTAGAACGAACATATGTGAACTGCAGAGGGATAAAAAACCTCAAACCTCCAAGTGGTTTCGACGAGATATCTCGCCCATCAAGATCTGACCAAGTTTACTTATGACGAGATGTCTCGTCATCAAGGTATTGTCGATTTTTTGATGATGACGAGATCAATATCTGGTCAGTTCTCTTCCAATGAAGAGATATATCAACCATCGAGATATGGTGTTTTGCTAATGGCGAGATACTTCATCCAGACAACCACAAGGAGGGTTAATATTTGCCGAAAGACATTAAAGCTTTTAAAAAAGTTTTGCAAGAACACTGCATATTTTATTTCACCTGCTTTCAAAAACCAAGGTCTGATACTCGTTCAAGGCCAAGTGCCATAAAAAAATTGGCATAATTTTAGGTTTGCTAAAAATTGATGGTTTAAAATAGCTTGTGAGATCTAAACATAGTGGGGCGGTGGTTGCCCGGTTGAAGAGTCACGGTCTAACAACTAGAGGGTTGCGAGTTCGAATTCAACCAAACACCATCGTGTACAAAGGGGGTTGGTGCACGTTAAATCCGTCATGGCCTCAAATGTCCTCACGTTGGCGTGGTGTGGAAGTTTGGAGAGTGGGGTGCTAGTTCAGGTGTGACCTTGTCTTCTGACCGTGGTTTAAAATTACGTGTTGTCCTCGGATCTTTCCTTTAGGGAGTTGATCCCGGACCATCGCCAATAGCCTGTTTTGCTCCAGTGCGACGTTAATTAAATACCTACCTAAACATAGCAGTCGTGAAAGATTCTTCACATGTGTACTCAGGCTAATCTATTGCGATCTATGTGAAATATAGCTTTAAAAAAGGAAAAATACACTTAAAAAGGACCTAATTTTTCTTTTGCTTAGAGTGACTAAAAAGTCAGTTTTATCCTTGAAATTACACAATAATTAGTTCCTTAATATATTACAAGATTTTACTTTTCAACAATGTTTTAAAAAGTCAAAGTCTATCAAATGTAATTCCGTTTTCCAGTATCTGAATTAAAAATAAGCTCATGTGTTTATATTTATCTATGTATATGAGAACACAAATAGAAAAGAGGTGATCACATACGTCTACCTTATTGATCCAAAATAATACTTCATAATGGATATGCAATTGGGGAAAAGTCAGCATACCTGCTGTAACATAAATTCCAAAAGTATAAATCAATTAAAGTAAAATAATATTTATCTTTGGATTAGCAATGCTTTTATGTTGAACTCCCTTGCAATATTTATTAAAATGACTGAATAAGAATATAATCTGCTTACACGAGTTGTATTTGAATACTTGATGTATCTCCGAAATAAAACAATGGACAACAAATTAAATTCTAAAGTATGGTCGTACAACGATATTCCGCGGAATAACTATTTGCATTCTTGTTAATTGGACAAAGACGTTCGTGTACTGAACATGTTTTATCTTAAGCGATGACAAAGACAGTACAAATTTGAATTCAAAAGCATATTTTACACAAACAATATTTTGTCATTTTGTATTTACGTTTCGAAATGAATTTGGTTCTTGTTTTATGGACAAAAATGAAACAAAAGCATTTTAGAAATTTGTGCGTTGGATTAATATTCAACGATTATATTATATATAAACTAGCTATACTCTAACTTATACTACATTTTATTTATCATCTAAATAAAACGCTTAATGCATATAAACCTAAAAGCATTAGTTAGAAAAAGATATGAAATAACTCGGATTCTTATCCATTAATTGGACAAGCATTATCCATATCGTATATGGACTAAAATGAAAAATTTAGAAAATATCCATTTCAGTTATCTTCAACATTAAAAAAATGCCTTGGAAATTTAACTTCTAAACTGTACGGTAAGCTTTTAGAATTTTCTGCATCTAAAAATCAGACTCAGTTTTTGAATACGATCTTACAGTATTGTCAGTATAGTATTGAAGCTCAAAGGCCAGAAAGGGCCCCGGGAAAATGTGGTTTTTGTTCTGTGTTAACCACTTCTCATACTGGCGTGTAGACCATAAGGAGCAGTAAGGTTTTCAGTTGCTAATTTGTTGTGAAGTGACCATCAGCTTTATACTGAATACCCTTGGGCCAATTAAGCAAATCACTTAATTGGCTTATTTGGATTATTTTTGAGGCTGTAACTTACAAATGCTAGTAACGTTCCTTAAATTTTCCGCACTGGTATAGTTCAAAAAGTTAAATCGCTATATTAATTACTAGCTGGATTACCCGGCGTTGCTCGGTTTGAATTGTTTGTAATTCATCGTAATATTACTCATTGTTATTCCTATGAAGTTTTAGAATTGTTTTTAGTCCTCTTTAAAGGCCCAGGACAATGGATCGGGGGTTAATATCTAGCCTATGATTCCCGCAGGATTCTACAGAATGAGTGTACCAAATTTGATGTAAATTGGTCTGATAGTGATCGCAAAAATACTCACTATTATTCCTATGGAGATTTCGAATTGCTGTAGCCTTCTTCGCACCCAAGACAAATAGAACAGGGGTTAATATGTAGCCTATGTTACCCACAGGGTTCTAAAGAATAAGTGTGCCAAATTTGGCGTGAATTGGTCAAATGGTGTAGATTTGTATAGAGAACAGACGCCAACTTTGCTTTATATATGTAGATCATGAAGCTATGCAATAAGTGTGCACGAAATGAAGAGATTGAAGTCACATTTGTACAAGTTAAACAATGAGTAATTTAAACTCTTTAGTATTTTGGGAGGTCAGTCATCTAACCGAGTACGGGGCCCCGTAGGGCAGATATGGGGCCCCGTAGGCATGTTATTCCTTTTCCATCTCATCAAGATGAAGTATTTCCTTTCCACCAAACGCTTCACATTTAAGTTTACTGCGCTTTCACATCGTACAGTTGCAATACGAAATCACTACTCAGCTTTTATACTTAGCTAAAATTTGCATATTCCGGAAAAATATTTTTAGCCTGAAGGTGATTTATGACGTCATCTCCTTTTTCAAATCATCGGAGGAAGTAAAAAATCGGCCTTTCTCTGCGTGATAGTGATGCTTTAGGCAAGGAATAGTGTTTAGTCGTAAAGGCGCTTCGAGTTTTCGTAATGCGCACATTTCTATGCAAACTCGACATGTTTAAGGTCCTTTTGAAAAGATGCCGTAAATATGAGTTGAATGTTAAAACGATATTCAAAAGAGCTGGTAGAAAAGCGTTTTCTTAAACTTGACCAGATGGGTTCTCGAATCTCAATATATCAGCCCTTCATGGTCGTAGAACTGAAAAAAGCGCCTTATATAATGTCAGATTGCATTATAGCGATGATTCACTGGTATTTTTGTGTAGTTTGTATGATATAATTAATTCTTCATTTTTCTCCCATGAATGGGATTTTCATTTTGAACAAACAAACCAGATGGAAAATGAAGATTTTATTTCCACTACTTAAATGCTGTCGCATGATACATATCAGACTCACCTTTAAATGTCGTTTTAATAAAAATGTTAATTTTGTACCGTTTTTAACAAAAACTAAATGTATATTGATCAATTATAAATTATTAACCTTCAATCGTAAATTTAGTGTTGAGACAATGAGGTCTATGTTAGTAAGACAAAGGTAGGTATTTTAATTAACGTTACACTGGAGAAACACAACGGGCTATTGGTGACGGTTCGGGATCAATCTCAAAGGGAAAGATCCGAGGACAACACCACGTAATTTTGAACAATGGTCAGATGACGTAAGACAAAGGAATGAGATAAGTTTTATGACAACGTTTGAAAGATCGAAATTTGCTGCGAAAGATTATTTCATTGGAAAATTATTCATGGTACGATCTTGGTGAAGTACGTGGTACCTACGTCCACCTTGGTATCTACGTCCACCTAAATATTTGCATGGGTTTGGTCTGAGAAACAATGGTAAGCTTAATAGTTTTATGTGATGAAATGTTTTTTATCATCTTACTTTTACAGAATATTACATAACTCCATATCTATAATATTTTTACCATCTCAATATCCCGCTTTTATCTCAAGGAAATATGGCCAACCTATCCAGCGAACACAACATTTGTTAACGATACTTTTTCAAAGACAATTTGTTTTCGGTGCACCACTCTAGAAAACTATCTTAACTAAAAAACTTGCAAGTGTAATTGTGAATATATTTTATTACTCTCTATATAAATAGTCATAGTATTATTTTATTATCTATAATTTTTTAATTTAACCAAAATGTCTATGTAGATGTGGGTGTAATTTAAGAATTGAAGGATTTAGGAACATATTATGTAGCTTAACAACTTGGAACTGATATTACAAATCTATTTATTAAAATGAAAAAACGAAAAACAAATTTCACATAAACACATTAGATTGATCACTATTATTGGTAATTTATATCAAATCAAATCGGTAAAATTAAAATAAGGATGAGCCTGGTGTACTATCACTTTGTTTACAGGATGTTCTATTTTCATCAACTATATCCATACTACTCCAGTCCTTATTTGCAATCGGTTCTCATTTCAGTCAATGACAATGCATCACCATGGGGAGTACGAGTGTAGAGTCAAAGTAGATAAGTGTTCGCTTAAAACAATATAGGTGACATTTTTTTAGCATCTTATGTCCCATTCTTGACCCCTATTTTTCCAGAATTCTAAAAATCTCAGAATTTTAAAAATATTGGATGTGGTTCTTCATAAAAATGTTAGAGACAACACTGTTCTAGTATATCTGCCTAAATTACAAAAACCTTTCAGACAATTTTCAGTTAAAATGTCTCTAAATTAAAATCTCTCTACGTTATCTCGAAATCAAAAAGTTCTTGCGAAACTAAAATCTAAAAACTTTTTAGAAACTAAAATTAAAAAATTTCCTATAAAACGAGCGCACGAAGTAAATGCTTAAAAATCTTACTGCACTCACATTACCATACTAAAGTAGTGGTTCCCTAAATTTTCAGTCCAAGGATACTTTTAAAAACTAAATATTTTTCGTTGACTCCTTGAGAATACAAAATTAAATGGTGCGCACGAAACCTACATAAGTCCATACTGATCCATGTTTTTCACTCCAGAATCGGGGATTTGCAATGACACTAAAGTGCTAAAGAAAAATTAGAATTCTGTAATAAAAGAAACATTAAATATTCTACACTCTTATTTATTACTTATTTATTTACTTAAACGTACTAAAAGCAAAATCTCTTATCTTATTAATGACATTAAAATATATGCTTTAATCTCAATGTGAACAATGAAGCTGCTTTTTAGCAGTTAGCTCAGCAATGATTGGTTTAATGACCGATAATTTCAATACTGTTCTTTTCAACTTTAAGTGTATTTCAAATCAATAAATTCTAGAATCTCTCCTACTAATTGAGATTCTAAAATTTAGATTTTAGAACAAAAAAAGAGAAAATGATGGAATATTTTCGTCTTTCTTCGAAGTGCTTTTCTTGAGCTAATGAAACATTGCATGTTTTCCGTGGACTACACTTTTTGAACCACTGTTCTTCCGCATAACGTACTATTTGTGACAAAGTTTTGTACCGGTTTCACATTCTCCAATACTTTGGATAAAAATAGTTATCAAAACATTCCTCCGAAGAATTTTAACAACGAGCAAAAATAAAAAACTGTATCACAATTTTTTCGTACTTGGTGACTTTTCAATTCTTTTTTTACACTTTAGAAAAACGTAACCACGTTGTGACGGGTCGAAAAAATAAAAATAAGCTGCGAGGGAGGAGGGCAGAAAATTGCTGTAAATGCACTTTTCTCTCGCTTTGTACGGTCGCACGACGTGAAAAAAATAGCCGCCATGACACACAAATCCAATCGGGTGCATGTTTTGAAAAGTGAAATTGCTTCCGACGTCTCAGAATTGCTCACAAACCGACCTAAAGAACGGTGGAAAAAAGTAAAGAATGAAGTTGAGGGAATACATAAAATGTATTTTTACGGCAGAAAGAAAAAACATTTTTTTAAGGATTTCTTTTTCTCTTTCATTTTCTGTTCTTATTTTTATAGCGTCAAAAAGCTAAAATAATAGTGTTCCGGCATTTTGAATCTCCGAAATTTTTAAGATGAAGGTTCACGAAAACGTACGTAGATGCATAAGGATTTTGTCCGTTTCGCTTTTTTAAAGATCCTGGAACCTGGTTCTCCAAATGGAGTTGGGTTTAAAAATTCGTTTTTATAGATTCTGGATTCGATCCTTTCGACGAAGAAGCGCGTTCGTTCTTTTCCAAAGAATTTTGAGTTCAATCTTGTTCTGATTCTTAGACGCCTTTCAAATTTATTCTGATTCGTACTTCGGATTTTGTAGAATAAATGGAAACATAAAAACCAGTATTCGTCCTTTTGCCTAAATTTTAGGGTTAAAATATTTAGTTTAAAACACCTGATTTGTTTTTCTGGGAAATAAAATTTCAATCTGAGAAAAATAAATTTATTTTTTATACATTCAGAGTTAACTGAAAAGGTGAATTATGTCCTTTTGCTTCCACTAAAAAATTAAAACTATATCATTTCAGAATATTTTAGTTGCATGCCCGAATTACTAGATATTACTTCTGGTACTATTATTAAAATATCGTTTTCAATCTAAAACTTGTATCGAATTACACATATGTCCAAAAATTAATTATAATGCAATCTGAGATGAATCCCATGCCTAGTAAGTGCACCGAAGTACCTCAAATGACAAATGAATATACCACAAGCTATGTGGAATAAAATGAGAACACCCATATGCCAAGTGGTGGTTATTTAAGAACTAAAATAATAATAATAAAAAAGTACTTGAACACACATTGTAGGTTTTAGTTATTGAGAAAAACATGTCAAGCTTTGTTGAAAGCAACATAATAGGGAATGTGCTGGTCTCTAACCCTAATGTCACACAAAGCGTTACCATAGACCTCACAACATGCAGACATGCTTTCCACAAGGTTGTTCAAGAGTTCCTATGACAAGGAATCCCATTCGCGTGACAGAGTACGTCTTTATTCTTGTGGGGGTCTTTGGTGGTGCTGTGTAGGCTGCAATGCGACATCCGAAAGCATTCCATGCATTCTCTATTGGTTTCAGATCAGGTTACCTTACTTGATACTAATTCAATATTATTCTTAATTTTTGGACATGTGTGTAAATATCAATCAAAAGCATAATAATATTGGAGAAAGGTTGGTTGCTCAGTTTTATTGATTACTTTTAATCAGTGAAGAAGGATGGACTCTAATTAATGTGAGTACGTTGCTTCTTTTATCATTATTACAAAATTTCGTAACTCTAAAATGTCCAGTAGTGGACTTGACTGGTAACCAAATATGTTTTCAAAACCAAAGAGATAATTTGATTTATTTTGCTCTTTTACTATCAATAAAAATAGATAAAAAGCTAGCTGTTTAAAGGAATTTGAGGGACAAGCAAAACACTCCTTTATGTAGGAATTATTATTTTTAAATATTTTGTAAAAATTGTTGAAAGATGAAACTCGAAGTTCTTTGAAAATGGATTTAATATTTCCTCGTGTTGATTCTACTTGAGTAAAAAAGAATTTAAATTAATGATAACGACAGGTCGAACAGGAAAAAAATGTTTTCGAGAATTATACCAGTTGTAATTTTGTTACAATAATTAAATTGAAGAAGCATCATAAATTCTTATTAAATGTTTAATTAGCAAACTGTAAAAATTATAAATTTTGTAATTAAAAAACATAGCTTCATCCACTTTAATTTTGCAGGATCACCCCAAAAACTTCCGAATTTAGCTTTTACCGTAGAATATTATTTGATTTTAAATCTCAACTTACTCGTACAGAAATGCTGCAGAGATAGATTTCTGAGTTAGAAAAGTTGAACAAAACTTAGAAGAGAAGTTTGGAATAAAATTCCAAACTTCGCTTTCCGAACATCCGATAATAATCAAAACCGAATATTTCATTCTTCCTTTCTACCTAGAATTCCGTGACTTCTTTTAAAATTCAAATCTTTTCAGCTCTGAATGGCGTAATGAATATAAGAAATCTCTTTTCACGTTTTTTGAATCTTAAAGAGCAAAGCGTCTTTGTAGGAGAGAGTGCAAGTTTTAATAAATATAAAAACACAGGGGAAAATACTCTAAACATTTCAAAGACCATGCCAATGATGTGAATTCCCTCAGAATGAAAATTAGTACTTAAGAATTCGGGAAAACATTTTTCATTTCCTTAAGAACTCATAATGGAAAGGCGTTCATTCAAAAAATAAAACTTCCTACCCTTTCGTTCATTACTTAGGTAATCGAGAATACTCGAACATTTCCACTTAACTTTGGATATTATGATGAAAATTCACAGTTTTGAAAGTTTTATATCAATTATAAAATTTGTTTAACATATTTTGTCATCACTGTGACTAAAGTTCGGTTGCGTGTTTGCGACCATAAAGATAAACTTACTTTAAATGTGTTTTCACACATCTAAATGGCTTATATTTATCTGTGGAAAACATCTCTAATGATTAATTTTAAAATTTTCTATCTTCTCTTCTCCAAATTAGTTTTGAATTAAACAGAAAAGAAACACTAATTTGGAGACAGAATTATAAGAGGACATTGCGATAATTATGTATTATAAATCCAGCGAAAGGTTTTCTTTAAGAAAGGTGATGATCGAAGAGACTTTGTAAATTAAGTTCGAATTCAACCACATGAATCCTAAATTAATGTTTTTTAATGTACTAAGTATTCAATCTCAAGCTTGAAAATTTTGAATTTAATATCAAACCACGATAATATGAATGCTGCGATAAACGCTAATACCTTTCGCTGGATTTATAATACATAATTATAGCAATGTTCTCTTATAATTCTGTCCCCTAATTAGTTTTTAATTGAAACTTTACCTCGGTTCATATAGACTTTAAGTTTCTCTACTATACGAATCATAACGAATCACAACGAAGGTATATGGATACGTACATAGCAAAAATAAAATAAAATCAACTATCCATATTCACATTTTGTTTAAAGTAGAGCAAATTCAAAGTTGCTATTAAATCGGGAATAACGTTTTCATTAAACTCGTATATAGGGTGTCGGTAATTTTCGACAAGATGGAGCGCCCACACATTTAGCATCTCCTGTGAAGCAGTTTTTAATTAATACTTATGGTCTAAGAACGACTAATGAGTCAATTTTCTGAAAACGCATGACCCCAGTGGTCTTCGGACTTTTCGTCTGCAGATTTTTGGCTATGGGACTACTAAAAGTCTCGAGTGTACATGAAGAGACCTGTCTTCCTTGACTCATCTGAAAGATGCCATCCGCCGCGAGGTCACAGCCATAGACCCTGATGTTTCACGCATCCATGAGTGGCGTTATGACACGTTTACACAATGTCCTTGGTTCGGTGGTGAACATATTGAACAATTGCTGTAGTAAGATGTTCACAAGCACCCTCTTAACTGCTTATTCCCATGTTCTAGTTAAATGATAGTAAATGGCGCCATCTATCGGTGGAAATTTGAACCCATTTATTGTCTTATGTGAAAAAAAATCTGATTCCACAAGCCTTTTGGTGCAAACCGCACTCTAATACACAAATTTGTTGATTTTAAATCATTTTTCGAAAAGTCCACAAATTTATGGGTTATTTGTTATTTATCGTTATTGTTACTTTATGTACATCCTGTGCATAAAATAACAATAATGCCCTATCTTTGTATTAAATTGTGCACAAAATTCATAATTTCCAATAACAACTCAAAACCCGCTATACGATATTAGTGTTTGATAAAAATCTCAAATTCGGCATTAAAAGTTTAAGTTGGTGCAGCCGTTTCTGGATTATGAGTATGGAAAAGTTTGACTCTTCTTAATTGAGGGGAATAAAATTTTTCATTTGATTCTTTGAGCAAAACGAGAAAGACTATTGAAATGTTTACCGATGAAATCGAGTCGACAATAATCACTTGCTGATAGTACAGCTCTTTTGTTGAACAGAATGCAAGTTAATTAAATTTCCTCCTTACAAGCAGCGCAGAATACAGTTTTGAATTATGCAGATGAGTTGCCAAGTCAACTTTGAATTCTCAAAACCGTATTTATTATTTTAGTTATTCATATTCACAATTGCAAAAGTAACTCAATATTTTTAAATGATGTTCTTGTTCAAAACAATTTATTAACACATTGGTGACGATTAAAAGAAACTGCACAAAAATGGAAAGCCCTTCTTTAACTATATTTCTTTATTTAACTTATGTAAAAGTAATGAAATATTTTCTGTTGTTTTAAACGTACACAGAAATAAACAGCTTTTGTTCTGCTTATCAGTAATAAAAAGAACTTCTGAGAAAAATGTAAAAAATGTTTGGAAAGTATTTATAACGAGACATGAGATCAATCCATCAAGGATTATTAAACCTTAAGTTTTACGTTGTTTCAGCTCTACATTAAATCCTTTTTTATTGCAAAAGTACTTCGACAAATACATTTGTCAGTCCCGCGTGTCACTATGTGACACATAGAGTTAGAACTTTTAACAAAAAGAAGATAGAAAGATAGATAGAAGATGGTAGAAAAAATATCAAGATTCCAGCTGCTTCAAAACTTCTCGAACCTCCAATAGCGTGAATGGACACCTTCTCCTGTTAACCCCGAACATTTCAAAAGGTGGTCACAGTCTATGTCAGCCCTCCCTCTGCATAGGACTCATTTCGGGTTACGATAGATGCCAAAACGATGTAAATGCTTGGATAGACAGTCAGGTCTTGCCAATAATCTAAAACCCACACCCCTATACAGTGAGGGCCGGTAGGGAAGTCATGAATGGACTAACCACACTTTTTATTGCACTATATTAAATACAACATGCATATAACACTATATTAAATATAACATGTGTGTAACACTATATTAAATATAACATGTGTATAACACTATGCTAAGTATAACATGTGTATAACACTATACAACACTATGCCAAATGTAACATGTGTATAACATTATACAACACTATGCCAAATGTAACATATTATAACACTATGCCAAATATAACATGTATATAGCATTATGCTAAGCATAATATGTGTATAACACTATGCTAAATATACTATGTGTATAGCACTGTACTAAATATAACATGTGTGTAACACTATATTAAGTGTAACATGTGTATAACACTAAAATGTAGCATGTGTATAACACTATATTAAATATAACATGCGTGTAACACTATACTAAATGTAACATGTTTGCAACATTATATTAAATATAACGTGAAGACACTATGCTAAATATAACATGTGTATAACACTATACTAAATATGAGACATATATATAACACTATGCTAAATATAACATGTGTATAAAACTATACTAAATATAAAACATGTGAAAACACTATGCTTAATACAACATGTGTATAACACTATATTAAATATGACATGTGCATAAAACTACATTAAGCATAACATTATATTAATCTAGACTGAATAAATCTACCTGAAACGGAAAGAATTGTCAGAAAATCCAAGATGTCCAAAAGAGAGAGACTCCTGTACTATACATTAATGCCTCTTAACAATATCGGATATCGGTATAAGACTTCAGAATTTATTATCATGCCCACAAAAATCCAACGAGAAATTCATACAGCATTTATATCTGAGCCGCTATCGTGAGCCATTTATAACTAAAGTTGATGCAAAAGGGCGTCACAGTGGTGTCAGGAGCACATAACCGGAACTTTTGGTAACCAGAAAGTGGTGTTTGTCATCTCCATTAAATCTGAACCACTTCTCAAATTCACAAAGCCAAAGAGCAAGTTTAACAACATGGGAGATTTATCTTGCATGGACTCCAAACCATGTGGTTATCGATGAGGAGGCTGTTGATCAACGACCGACATCTTCTAATGACAATGCACCACTCTATGAATGAGTCTTCCTGAGAGATTTAATCACACAATTTCAAAATAAACTCAATTCCTTACCCACAAATACATGGACACATCTATTCATACACATACACATCTATCCATGCGCTATTTTATCATTGTAGAATATAATATAGTTGAGTAAAGATGTCGGATGTGACATTTACATGTCAGAAAAAGTCCATTACAGTAATATTGTCCTTCCATGTCTATTCAACGTAGTACTCAACCTTGATATCTCCAATTTCAACAAACAATGGTGAAGAGGCACTCTTCTAGTACTAAACTAAAAATACAAGTTTTTGAAACAATCATTAGATTTGTTTAAACAAATAACACAAATTGAAGATTTGAATTTATGTGTATTATGAGACATTAAGATACATGGTTCGACTTTTAAATATTTTTCTATAAACTGTCATACTTGTAACATATAAATTAGAAGCATGTTTCATGGGCTTTAAAATAAGCCCAAGTTCAGCGTTCTCGAGATTTTACGAAATTCGTTACCTAATATGATCCAAAATTTTGCCGTTTTTTTCAAGTTTTCATTCATTTGCAATTCGAAAATTAATCTAGACATACACTTTATATTTTGCACAATTTCGTTTCTGATATTAGGCTACATATATACTAAATTTCATTGAAATCGAAAAAGATCAGGTTGAGAATGACCCTTTGATGTGTTGATTTGACATGGAAGGACACAATAGTGAAACATGCGTATCGGGCTTATTTTGAATCCAAAATAAGCGACAAAAGGTAAGACCGGTCTCATATATGGTGCCGAAATTGTGTAACAAATCTTTTACAGTAACTGAATGGTAAAGAAAGGCGATACCTAAGTCCTATCATATGGCCTCATAGTGGCGAGAGGGTGAAACGGGTAACACAGGCGAAGTACTTCGGGAGTATATACTCCTGGTAGGCCACCCAAGACGTGAGGCTGTACTGCTTTACCTGGTTAATACAGGGAGGTCAACGGATGGCTAAGTCGGACTGTACGGAGATGGCTCCCAGATCTTATGATCAATAGCAGACGCGCTTTACCCATGTCATGGACTTGTGCAAAAATAATCAAAGGATGACCACCTGTCCGTACTTAAAAAGCAATTGCGCAGATAATCTCCAGCACCTTTTCATCACAGGTACCTCAGTAAAACACTAGGAGAGCTGCTTGCCTTAAATTTGCTCCGGAAAACTTTCTCTATGCTTGCCAGGCTCCGATCTGGCCACTTGAAAAAGATGATATTCTCTGATGGCCAGAAATCTTTTCCCACCTGTATAAAGTGCAGCTTATTACCAGACTCACCCTCACATATTCTGAATTGCATTGGAGCCATACATGAAGACATTTTTAAGGACCCATCAGCCATTGCCCCCCCACCCAACTTTTTTTTTGCAGACTCAATGACTTAGTGTAATTTGCTTTTTTTCAAAACTGGGATAAGAAAGAAGTCCAGAAATCAGGCAACTGACTGTTTTTTGCATGATGCCCTCTACTTCTTGAGGGATAACCAGAAAAAGAAGTGGATAATAGCATACCACAATACATCATATCCTCTTTCACCAGTTTTAATAGTAAAGGACGAATTTCCTAAAACATTTTCCATTAACAGGCGACGAGGACAAGGCTATCTTAGGTCCTAATGAAACGTCAGCGTTTGAAGGTCATGGAAGCATAGATTATCCCTATTTCTGTCGTATAAGTCATCTGTACCACATATAACTTGACAGGAAAAGTTAACTATCTCGATTGTGATCATTAGAGTTCGTAGGATTATTATTATTTTCCACTGACAGACTCAAGGACGGGGACTTAAGTTCTGATGAAATGTCAGCGTCTGAAGGTCATGGAAACATGGATGATCCATATTTCAGTCATACATGTCATCTGTACCACACATAACTTCACAAGAAGTTAACTATCGTGATCAGAAGAATTAATACTATTATTGTTATCAAGACTTCAACACACACAATGGAATCTTCTCCAGGCAAATGTGACAAGTATTCAGTTTTGATGTCAATGTGGCAACTAAACAAAGAATTTACTGTGTATAAACTAAGGCTAACCTCTGAAGGTCAGACAAATATGTGCAACACCCAACATTGGTCACACAAAATTTTCCTGCCAAGCGCATAAATCAGTCAGTCTGGTGAAAAACTGTAAAAGACATGAATCGGACAGGAAGACCTGGATTGTCAAAAGACTTGGATAAAAAATTTTCTCGACTCAGTAAAATGAAAATTAAAGGAATTTTTGTGGGTCTTTAAATCCAAACGCACTTCAGAGGCGGGATGTTCGACAATCAACTTCAGGATGATAAAAAAAGATTTGATAAGTTTTTTTGATTTTTAGCTAACTTTCTTGGTAATGCCAGAGTAAAAACAAACTGGAACTGGTTAAGCACATGTTGATTACCTCCAGAAATGCCCCTGAACAGTTATGCAATCGACAGATAATGGTATGCCGTAAGTAGAAACGGGTAATTTCCTGGGTCTAATTGGCGACCGTGGTGCAAAGAAATGATCGCAGAACGACAAATCAAACCATCATCATTACCTTTACTTCTTAAATGTGCAATAAATTATAGTGAGTTCTAAGAAACCACAACCAATTCAGCATTTTTATTGTCGTATTCATGCTCAGCATCTCGAAAATAACAAGAAATAGCTTTTCTTTTCCCGGAGCTGGACTTTTGTGAAAATTTATTGTCCTGTGTGATCAATTGAATTTTTTTTCTAACTTCCAAGAGATTGTTCTACATTTAAAGAACTCCAAAATAATGTTGACTTAAATCGTTTCGTGCAAAACATGGTGTGGGTTCTAATGTGAGATTTCTTGGTATCGTGTCCTCTCATTCTGAGCGACCAATCGCTGCTCCTGAAGACACTATCGCTCATGCATATGGTATAACTGTTATACTAAGTCAAATGTCTTTAACATTGTTTTATAGAAGTTGAAGTGAAATTCAGACAGTTCTGAAATTAGTCTCTTCATCCTGATCTCAATGTTATCCCACTTAGGAAGGGTAAATGTCATTAAGATTGTCTTTCATATTTATTCAACAAAACTAGAGAATTTCCTGCATGATAGTTATTTTAATATCCTCTAAGTCAGGGGTCGTCAAAACTTGTTTGATTGTCCACCCTTTCAAGAGTTTATTGACTTTTTATCGACCTCTCTTTTACTATTACGTAATTATAATAGGACAAGCAAAAAGACGCTTATGTGGGTTTTTAAGATTGTTTCAAAGGGATACGTTTTTGTTTTTGACGTTCTTCTTAATATTACATATTTGATAGGAGGGATTAATAATATACAAAATATAAAATTCAAGTTAGATAACAAAATAACAATAATACAATCTTCCTTACATATATATTAAACTAAGACTTATTAATTTAGCATACAATTTACTAACGTTGTCAATGTGAAGGGTGTGCTTCGTGACTCTTGACATGATTAGCAATGTTGGGTACAAAATTAGTAAGTTTCAGCCTTAAATCGCCACGGAATTCTATATCTAGAATATTTTTTTGTTTTATTAAAATGGAATTAATATGGCTGGAAACAGCTTCAACCATGTACGAGCTTGGAAATGCAAGCAAAAAGGGGAGTGCCCACTTCAGAAAGTTTTCGATATTTTTCTACACACACCACATTTATATTCTTTCAAAAGTAACTTAAAGTTCTATTTTTGAAAAGCGTCTTAGCTTCAAGATCAACTGACAATTCAATAAGTTCATCTTGTAAGTTCAATTAGATATTTTCAATACCCTTAGAAAATGACGTGATAACCCAATCTGGAATGTGCATGTTTTCAAAATCTCCAAAGCGCAATTTAAATCATCGCTCAAATTTTGAAGATGTTTTGTGTATATTTCTAAGTCTTCATCTTTTACTTCCAAATGCCGTAGATTCGAAAGTACTGAAAATTATTTCGTAACAATGCTGATTTAAATAAGGCTAATTTAGCTTGAAAGCCTAAAAGAATCGTCCGAGCTTGAATAATCGTGACATCTTTACCTCGTAGAATGGTCTGTACGTCATTAAATTTTGAAAATAAGTACGCCAAGTAGAAAATATGATTCTCATTTCTCTTCAGTTCATCACTCAAAAACAAATTAACATCTGTAAGAAACTCTAGAGTTGAATCGAACAACTCAACAAATCTTTGTAGACTTGCACCTCTAGACAACCATCTTACTTCATTATGCAAGAGTAATTAGTTTGATACTTCATTTTTTCACAAAGTTTTTTCAAACAATCGCGATTTAAGAGGATAAGCTCTAATTTGATTAATAGATTTAATACACACTCCTAGAGTATCATGCAGTTCGTCACTGAGTTTTTGCCACCAAATGGTTTCGGTGCAACACATAGTGTGGATAGTACATACACTTTGAACTTTTTCTTTCAGAAAGACAGCCAGCGAAACTTCGATAACCGCCCACCATTGCAGGTGCGCCATCTGTGGGGCTACTGATGTTATATTAGTAAATGGAATATCATACTTATTTAAATATTCCTCCAATCCTGAAAAACTGTCAACCCCGTTCCTTCACTTTCAAGATATTTTGCAAATAAAATTCGTCAATAATTTAATGTTTGGTTTTACTATAATATCTTACATAAGCCATAAGAATAGAACTATCGAATGCAGATTCGTCAAGTTGGATGGAGAACTTGCTATTTTTGAGTTCTAATTCTACAATTTTTTCTACATCTTCAGCCATTTCACCAATACGTTTTTACACGGTATTCGCACTCTCTCTATATATTTCGTACTCGGTTCTATTATACTTACGGTATTCGCACTCTATTTTCATGACCTCTTTCTATCTTACAGGTCCTATTCATGCCACTGTTCCCACGATTCACTCTTAACTGCGTTGTCATTTAGGATGCAGGTAATCCAAGTTAATCGAATTAAATATTACCCGTACAATGATATTTTCTATCGACCCCTGAGCCCGAATCGACCCTTAACAATGTTATATTGACCCTTGGGGGTCGAAATCGACCACTGCTCTAAGTGGTGTATTCAAAACAACTTATTTTTAATATGATTTCAAGAATTCTCGTAAAAAAACCCATTTTCCAATAGCTTTGGTAACGTTTGTAGTGTGCAGCGTATGTTTTAAAAATATTTTTGCATAAAGTTAGGTAGTTGAATTCTTGTTGCAGTAGAACAACACAACGGACTATATTGGCGACGGTCCGGGATCAATTTTTGTATAGACAAACGATATATGTAGAATTGTCTTCATATACCAATGTGTCGATGGTTATTTATCTTTTATTTTCTTTGGTGGAGAGTGTTTCTGCTGCAATACATGTTTCATGTATGTATTCTGAATGTGACGTGAGTTGGCTTGCTTTTAGAATACGATTTCAGCACTTCGCCAATAAAAATCCCCAAAAATAAATTCCGTTGTTAGCTGATAATTGATAGGGGTCAACATCAATTAGATTAAACACCAAACGTTACCAAAATGGTGATAAACTGCATTTTAAAGTTACCCCAATTAGCATCATGCGAGAGAATTTGGGTAGCGGAAGTAAAATCCTCACTTTCTGTCTGGTTTGTTTGTTTTCAAAATTTGGCTCATAGAAGCAGCTATTCTTGTACATAAGGAGAAAAGAAAAATAACATAACATTGGAAATGGAATAAAAAATGGACGAAGTGGAAATAGAAGATAAAACTAATTTAATTTTCAAATGCAGTCTGCACCACACATACTTTCTGTAACAAATGAATTCTTAAAAGAGCACCGGAGAAATTAATGTAGATCTTCAGCGCACTAACGTTTTTTGTTTGAAATCGAACGCTAAATAAAACATTTCCTCTTCAAATAAATGTATTTGAACTCGTTTGTTTGTAAAGCACAACGACATAAAAATGGTATTCGATCGGTGAAACTGAGCAGCAGCATTTCGTGAAAGACAAAGCCCATAATAATAAAAAAACATGTCCGCCGCCTTTGATAACGAAGCCATTTTCTTTACTTAATTAAGCCTCTTTTCAATATGCAAATTCATTCTCGCTCTTCGAATAAACAATTTTCCCTAAGGATCCAGATGATTGAACAAGGTCAGTTATCTGTTTACCGCTTGATGCCACCTCTATTTTACTTAATGAAAATTTCACTGTTTCCTTTGATTGAAAGTAAATATTTAATTGCTGATTTGAAACAGCTAAGAATTTTCCATTAGGAACGGGGAATAATAGAAAAGATGCTTTGCGCTTTCCAGGCGCATTCTAAATTAATTTCGTATTTCTTGAATCAGCTATCGCTTCGTGAAATTGTTATGAGGCTTTTGAAAGCGATCGAATTGCATTAAGTAAATGGGAGCTGGAGTGAAATTATTCATTATTGTTTTAGGGAATTCATATAGGGTTCAGGAAAAGCATCTTTGGAATTTCTAAACAGGTAGTTACAGGACTCGAGGAAATTCTTTAAAAATATTACTTTACAACTCATTTCCTGCTTGATGGGGAATTTTGAGGATTGCTGTCGGAAGTTCTTTGTTTTTTGAATCTTGCTGCAAAAGCCTTGATGTATGCCGAACTGAAAGAAATGCTTTGGTGTACTTATAGTAACGTAACCCTAGTTGGCAATTTGTCAAGATCGGTTTGATCTTCAAAGGGTAACGCAACGGGCCGTAATTACTTCAAAACGAATACTAAGAGAAATATATTGTAGGAATAAACACAGAATGCGTTCTGAATGTATAAGAGGCATTTTTTGTTAAGCTGTTGGTGTCAGCAGTGTTTCTGGGGCGGAACTTGTTTCATGTACGTATTCCGAATGTGACGTCACTTGACTTGTTTTTCGAATGGACTTTCAGCACTTCGCCAACAAAAATTCCAAATAATGAATTTCTTAATTAGTATTTGATAGTTGATTAGTCAATACTAATTAGACTTAACGCCAAACGTTCCCAAAATGGCGGTTAGCTACATTTTATTACCTATTGTTACCCGTATTATACGAGAGCATTTGGGTGGTGGAAGTAAAATCTTCGAATCTTGTTTGTTTACATTGCACATCCTTCTCATATGTATTTATACCTCCAACAATTTTTTTTTATCTAAATAGTGTTATATAATAGGAATAAAATTGTGAAGAATTAAACTAATATGAAGCCTTTTCTGTTTTCAAAGTATTTGAAAAAAGTGTTTTTGGTAATATCTTTGATTTATGGAACGAATTTGACATTTTTTATAACGCAGTTGAATTAACGACACGAATATTTTTTGAGTCCTAAACGGCGAGGCGAAAAGTCATTTGTTTTGTTTCTTTTGCCAGAGCTATTTTTTTCCGATAGCTGTTACTGTCTATCATCTCGCAGTTTATCGGAAAAGAATAATGGCGGAAAGACTGAGAACCGAGTTCGCGTAGTTTTGCATGAGAAATCGTCCATTTCTTCGTCCATTTCTCATGAAAGCGTAGGACAGTTGCACAGAATGTTCCGAATTCATTTTTAGCTTTCAATCTTGGAATTCTTAACAGGCTACTTTGCGAATCGAAGATCGATGGAATGACTGCCATTTTTCTTTAGGAAAAGGTACCAAATAATATGATTTAAAACCAAGCGGGAAATTTGGGGACAAAAAAACTTTTCCCCTACTCTTCTTTTGAGAGTTCTATGAAACTATTCATACAAGTAGCAAAAGACCCATTAAAGGGCACAAGCGATTTATAGAACACAAAAGAATCGCCATTTTTTCTTCTATACGTTTTTGCCAGAAAATAATGTTTTATTTTTGATGCAAAAAAATTGACTGGTGATTTACTCTACAGTGATTTGTTACGTGGCATTTGGCGGGAAAAAAATCCCTCTGACATACATTTCTTTCCAAGTTGTGTGTTAGAGTGTCCATTTTTTTGCGACCATAATTCTTTGCTCAGCGAATTTTCTTTGCCTGCTAACAAGAACTGATTGATGTCACAATAAAGGATTTGAGGAACAAGCCCATTTCGAACTTCTTTGACAGTGAATTATTGCGTGATTTTATATATATATATATATATATATATGTCTTATGAACAGAAAGAATCTGTGATGGATACCCATCTTTTATATTTCGCCGGCTTAGAACAAAACTCGTTAACTAATATTTTTTTGAAGACACTAATTGCTTACGAATGTTCATGATGAAACACATTGTCATATTGTAATCTTTTAAGATATATAAGACTACCCAAAATGCTTATAATTTTCAATTTTTACCTAAAAATTAAATCTAAAAAGCTGTAAAGTAGCAATTTTTTTAGTTAATGAGTTTTGTGTTCTAAGCCAAATATTTGTTTCTGATTTAAGTTTTGTACGCATTTTAGATATTATTTTTACCTAACAAGCAATATGTCTAATTTGTTAGTCTAGATACAATAATTAATAACAGAAAAATGCCACTTACCTTGTTTTCTAAAACCATTAATGAAGTTTTGAAGAAATATTTTACATTGTCTTTTAATTGCTCAAATGGAAAATTTCTAAAATGAAAAATGGGGTAGGCTATGTACGGGGGACACATCCGCAATTGTTAAGGCGAGAATCCGTTTTTGTATTAGAGGAAGGATAAGATGTAAATGAATGAAGTCTTGGAGGTTTAAGCGAAGTATGATTTTATTTCTCAAAGCCCGACGATAGAAGTAAGATGTATATTGCATAGTATTTACATCGATGTTTCTTACAAAGGTTAAATTTATACAAGTGTTGCCCAGAGTAGTGAGGAAATGTAGAAATATACTTCAAGTTGAACTCACGTTGCATATAGTCTATTAGCTATTTGTTTTGAGAAACATCGACATCGAAATCAACATTAAGCATAATGGGTACATTGGTATCTGGAATCATATTGTGTCAATTTTCCTGATAGATTTGAATATTTACATAGCATTTGAAAGAGAAATTTCAATCGAAGCTTGTGATACATTTGGATGCATTTAGACAGAAACAAGATTCGCCGCACACCATCACATCAACTAGAAACATCACAGACATAATCATCTTCAATACTCATCGTATTGTTGACCGTAAGAGTGAGAAGTCGGCAGCCTGTGGTACTATTTATGTTTCTGAGGATAACTTCATCAGCAATCCGTTTAACTGATGACCAATTTGAAGTTGACGGATGCATTACGAATCTAATAGAACTCATTCTTGACAAACGCCAATTCATAATGGACATAGGCCCACTGACATCTCTTCACGAACTCTTCAGTTGCGACAATAGTATTGTCATTTCTAATTTCATTGTTTAATATTTCAAAGTTTTCACATTCTAAGTCAATAGCCATCGGTTCAGGCAGAGGCACTCACGAAGTACTCTCTCCGGCTTTTACGATTTGGGCTTTCTTACGCTCTCTACAATCTGTATTGCCAGGCATTAATCAGTTTGGGATTTCTGATTCTTTTGAATTCTTCTTTCCAGTAATATGCGCTTTTTCAATTTCGGTTCATGTCTCCTTTACAATATGTTCGACATCATGGAAATTTTCTTCAACATTTATAACTACAAATTTGATTTTACAGGTTATTGTTAAATAATATTGTAGATCCCTTTATTCTCTACAAATCGACACTAATTTCAATATTCTATCGCTTCGCAATCCAAAGTTACGCTGATCAAATACCGCATGGCGTCGCCATTTTCAGTGCTCGCGCGCAAACGTTAACCCTCCCACTCATCGCTACACCCCCACTAACCACCATTCTAGATACGAACATAAACCTTCATCCAACAAAATTAAAATCATTAGATCATCATTTATAATTTACGATACATAAGTGTGACTAATCTTGCCATTTTTTGTCTCTAGATTTTTCGTAGAGGCCCCTTATACTGAACCGAATTTTAAAACGTTTTCCCTTAAAAAAATTAGATGTACGAGAGAAAAGATAAAATAAAGTTAGAAATTAGATGAAACGTATTAACTTTGTAAGACTATGCTTTAATTTTAGAGATTGTTTAAAAATAGAATAATTGCAAATAATTTAAAATACAGAATAAGTTGGAAATGATAACTGAAAACTCTCAAATCTTTTCTTGGACTCATTGAAATTCTTTTCTCCTTATGACACTTCATATTAGCTCTAAGCTTTTAAATTAATAAAGAATCCTCAAAAGTCATTTATTTTTCTTCTTTTTAACATCGTTAAACATCATTATTGAAATTTTGGGACGAAAGAATCTGTCATTAGTGTTTTTCTTAAAAATAAAGGTTTTATCATGGGATGGAATATTAAACAAAGAAAAATTTTAAAACAAGCTACATTGCCGAAGGTACGTTGACCTTTTTCTTTGAAAAGTCTTTATAATTGCTAAATCCTGTTAAGAATATAGAGTAAAATTAAAAATTAATTTTGATGTGATGAAGCCTCATATAACTAAATAAAAATTCGTATTTAAAATTTTCACACGATTTACTTTTTCGATTTAGTTTCCTTATGTTTTGTTGCTGGAAGTCTAGTCAGCTAGTTGATTTGGTTATAAATCGGTTAAACCTCCAGATGTACTTTAATCCATCCCAATTATTTATTCAATTACAAAATTGTATTGTTTCGTGAAATGCTATAGCTAAGGCTAGTAAATATTCTAGATATGTAAGGCTAAGGTATATAAATATTCTCCCATATATTATGATGTCAAGGAGTGTTCTAAGCGGGTGGTGAGGCGTAAGATATTTTTTACCTACCCATACGAAACTGAAAGTTCTAAATTTTTGTTAGGCACAAAATATGTTCATGCAAGGTGGTTAAAGTAATTACTCTGAAATTTAAAAACGAGACAGCCTTAATGTAATATTTTTTCGTAAATTATTCAGTTTAAGTTTCAGAGCATATCTTTAGTGTTCTAAGTGCATATTTCCATGCGAGTTTCGTTATATTTTATTGCTTAAACTCATAGAATTTGGCGTGCATTAATATATGTAGAGCTACCTTTAGAGTGGATATCTTGCGGTCACTTTGATCGATTGACTCAATGCCTTACCCGATTCATTTCTGTCGTATTTGAGATTAAGGTTGAAACTTAATACGTCAAAACCAGTATAACTACTTAAAATAGATATAGGTACCACGTACCAATGGATATGACGAGATCAGTCTCGATTTCTACGTAAAGAGATAGATCTATAATACTACCTTTTATGCATCCACAGTGATCTATCAGAAGATTTTCATTCACATTGTCGTGAAAAACTTAAGAGAAACCGTTATTTCTAAAGGTTACAACCTCAAAGTTAAGCGAAGCAGCTTTTCCGATTTGCATAACCGAGGATATTCAGCAGGAAAACTGGTGCATATTATAGTTTCCAAGTTGGTGCACCTTCTAATGAAATCGACGAAGCACGTGCACGCAGCTTCATGTTATTTCTGCCGATCGCTCGGTTTGAAGAGGTTCTGTAACGTGGTGGTAGAAAAAAGCAATAATCCCAATGTGGGACAAATTATTGATTGGTTAAAGTGATTATCCAGCGTGATTAAAAATCATTTCCCCACATCCAGGTTACTTCACTGCCTGGATGTGGGGAAAAATAGCAGCTAACAGTAAGGTTTACAGCTGCAAAATAACAGCTGGAAACCTCAAGTTTATCACGCCAGTGTATGTAAGCATTAGAAGTGATTGAATAAAAGTTGTCGAAAAGAGCATGAACGTCTTTAGGGTTCCTGAAACTTTCGTGGACAGTGAACTACGTAACTTTGTGGATGCATTGCGAAATGGAGGAAAATATTTGACATTTTTATACAGTTATATTACTTTTTAATATTTATAGATATTTTTATAAATCCCTTTCTCAGATTCATAACTAGGTACGTGAAGAACGTGTGCTGTTGTCACACGACTACGTTTCAGATGCAATATGGCAAATACTAATGATTGTGAGACTGTTTTGATTCCTACCATCATCATTGGCAATCCAACTTCCTAGATCTGCAACATGGGTGTACAGAGAGAAAGGACAACAGGAGCTTAAGTCTTTGCCCTGTTTTTCTTTGGGTTAAAAGTGGCTATTTGAAAGAATGTCTAGATAATGAAGTTAACGATAGGTAGATGAATTTTCCTCGCACTGGAGCAACACAGCGGGTTATTGGCAACATCCGGGATCAATCACGAAGGAAAAATCCGAGGACGACACCTCTTAATTTTGAACCACGGTGATAGGATGAGAACAACACCCTGCTCTGACACCCCACTCGCCAAACTTCCACACCACACCAACTTAACATTTGAGGCCACGACAGATTTAACATGCACCAGCCCCCGTGTACTCAACGGTCTTTGGCTGGACCGAGTTTCGAACTCACAACCCTCCGGTTGTTAATCCGTTTCTTTTCCAACTAGGCACTCCAAGGCTCCTGAAATTTATGAAGCAGCTTTCATACTTTACAAAATATCTTGTAATATTTTCTGTTTAACCTCTTCGTACATCTTCAAATCATTACATAAAAGATAATATCATCAAGCTTTGCTAACTGGCTTCGTCGGAGAATTTTTAGTGACGAACCGAGGTCACTCATCTATTTCCTCGGCAGTTTCGATACATCGTCATATATATTTTGAGCTTTGTCTACTTCACTTTCTTGTGTTTTCCGATTGCTCGGTTAGTGACAGCTTCTGAAGTTTTGTGTTGATTCGAGTTTGATTGAAGATTGGTCTCTTGTGAAATGTTCTGCATTGAATTTTACTTCTATGGTTCTAAGAGAACGGCATAGAGAAGTGGAAATAGTTGCATTGGCCTAGAAATTACAGACAGAATAAGCTAATAAGTGCAAATTTCTTAACGTCAGAGTTCGAGAGTTTTTGTTGCTTCAAGCAGATTTTCTGCTTTATATACAAGATACGATAAATACAGTGATATAGTTACTTATTATACAGGCGTATTACCCAGATTTTAAAATTTGTTTTCAAATATTTGGAGGGAAATAGAATTCTATATAGGTAAACATAGTTCCGTTTAAGAAAATATTTATATTGAAGTATGCCCACTTTCTAATGAAGGTCGCTGTAGCCAGGTTGGAAGAGTAACAGCAACCGGAGGGTTGCGAGTTCGAATCCAACCAAACACCATCGTGTGCAAAGGGGGCTGGTGCATGTTAAATCTGTCGTGGCCTCAAATATCTTCACGTTGGCGTGGTGTGGAAGTTCGGAGAGTGGGGATTTAGCTCAGGTGTGACCTCGCCATCTGACCGTGGTTCAAAATTACGTGGTGTTGTCCTCGGATCTTTCCCTTCGGGGGTTGATTCCGGACAGTCGCCCAAAGCCCGTTGTGTTGCTCCATTGCAACGTTAATTAAATACCTACATACCTTGTCAATTAATTGAGTATTACTGTTATAAATACAGTTTCGTTAAGATAAAAAGTAGATGATAGAATTCGCATTTAACAGACTTTTATTTGTTATGTTTGTGTTGAGTGCTGAAAGAATTATAATTATTTACGATGCAACTTCTTTAGTACGAAACTGTAAAACGAATGACAGTATTATGTTATTTAGCAAGACTCAAGCAGTAGCAGACGAGTATTACCGATGGATGAATTGTCATTAAAAATGATTTAACTGCAATTTGTGATTACAAGCATCGACTTTCTAATGGAAATAGACGGAGCGTTTGCAGATTAATGTTATTTCTCCCGATCGCTCGGTTACGGTCGCCCTTACGAAAAACTTCTAGAGAATTCTATAAAAATTTCTATAGAATGTGGTCTGTGAAATCCTATAGAATTCTACAAAAATTTCTATAGAATGTGGTCTATAAAATCCTATAGAATTAGGCCCCGTTTTTCTATAAGCTCTATAAAGTAACCTCTATAGAATGTCTATAGAAATCTCTATAGAAAATGTCTGCAGGAACCTCTATAGAATTCTATAGAAGCTCATTTCTTTTGTTTCACGACTTTTCTTTTCTATAGAACTTCTCTATAGAATTCTATAGAAATGCAGAGCTCATTTTCTCTATAGAATTCCATAGAATTCTTTTCTATAGAACGAAATTTCGTTTCTCTATAGAATTCTATGGAACTTTACAAATTTTTTTCTTAAGGGCTGTTACATGGTATTAGGAGAACGCACGAATTCTAATGTATGATTAATTTTATGATTGCGGTTAATACGATTATCGAACATGATTAAAAAACACTATTTTGCGCTTGGATTGCCAATCGGCAAAGGTCTATTTCCAAACCCACATGATCAACACTTCTGAGATCTCCGCCTCTTCAGTGACTCCGCCCACATGTTCCGTCTGTTTCATTAGAAGGTATTCTAAGATTAGAATAAGATATATTCTAAGTGGCTAATTCACAACTCGTGGTTGCCTATGGAATAATAATGATGAGTTTGCAGCTTGCATTATTTTGCTCACGATTAATTTCACTTTACCGCACCTGAAACCTATCTGACACCAACGGGCGCTTTGTTTCGTTCATTACGATCTAAATACAACTATAGGTACCGGATTATTTATCGCTTGAGACATTGACGCCATTCTGGTGGCAGAGGAAGGATCCAATTCAATTTTACGGGCACTCATTTACCCGTGGAATGCCAAGGGACACTCACAAACTGATACTCGATTTATTTCACATTAAAATCGACTGATGCGGTGTTTAACTATCGGTAACGTTCCGAGTGACACTAATTTCATCCCTTTGGTGAAAAATGAACATTACCCTGTACTTGAAGGGAGGGCTGAATGACGCAGCCCAGGGCCAGAATCCCTTAAGGATCAAAATGGCGATATCAATCGATTGCTGTCAGCGATAACTTGACCTGAATAATGGACAGAGCTTGGGGGAATGTCTCATTAATGGCCGGGAAAAGACACCGGAGCTGGACGTGACAGCTCCCAATTCTCGCGTGAAGTTTTCTTCTCGGGCTATGTTGGGTTCTCGTCCCTTCGGCGGCTCTGAAAAAATGGAGGTTTTTCTGATACCTTTGGTTGTTGGTTTTGTGGAAAAGAAGCGGCCGATGAAAGTTGTGACTGGCGTTGATCTCTTACAATTATTTGTTTCGGTCGGGCTTGTTACGATGAGAACTGAACTGTAAAAAGAACGACACTTTTGTTATTTAGCAGGAGTAGACGAGTATTGCCGGTGGATAGATTGTATTAATATAAATGATTTAACAGCAATTTGTGGTTTCAAGCACCGACTTTCTAATGAAATAGACGGAGCATGTGCGATCAGCTTCATGCTATTTTTTCCGGTCATCCAGTTTGAAGATCTGTCACGTGGTTGTGGGAAAAGTATGTGGGACAAATTATTGATTGGTTTAAGTGGTTAAAAACACTAGTCTGCGCTTTGATAGCCGATCGATGCCCTCAAGCCCACATGACTTACACTTCTGAGTTCTTACACAGTGACTCCGCCCACATGCTCTGTCGATTTTATTGGAAAATCGATGGTTCCTGACAAGTTGCGTAAGAGCAATCTTCTGTCGAGTGATTTTCATGCGGAAAGTGAAAATTGCGGAAAATTTAAAGTTGATACTGGAAATGTGTTAATGCAGTAACTTTTTTGACTTTTAAGTGATAACCAAAGGCGGAAAAATTTGGAAAGAGTATAATTTATACCAGTGGTCTCTAACTCACGGTTCGCATGAATTACAAATTAAAATATATCCCCTTTTTTCAAGTTCAATAGCAGAGCAGATGTCCTGCGTGACCCACGCAGGACTTCTGCTCTGACGTTTCTTAATTGTTTAAAGCTATTGATTGCAGTGTCGTTACTCACATTTCACACTTTATTTAAATCTATTTGCAATGAATCTAAATATCGATATGTGCATTTCATACTTCAAATGAAATTAAATTGATAGAAAATGTACAAAAAAGCAGCATTTTGTATTCATTAATTCTTATTTCCAGAAAAATGCATAGCAAAAACTACACGTCTCAGTCCTGCTATCACAATTAACTTCTGAACATCCCTTCAATTGTATCCCTTCGAAACTGAGCCCAACCAAAGACCGCCATGTGCGCGGGGGCTGGCGCACATTAAATCTGTAGTGGCCTCAAATATCATCACGTTGGTGTGGTGTGGAAGTTTGGAGTGTGGGATGCCAGCTCAGGTGTTGATCACGCCATCTGAGAGTGGTGCAAAATTACGTGGTGATCCTTCGGGATTGATTACAGACCGTCGCCAATAGCCCGTCGTGCTGCTCCATTGCGACGTTAATTAACTACCTATCAACCTCAATTGTATCCCATTCAATTGTTTAAAGGTGATTCGATATTTTTTGACGTTTAATCATATTGTCACGTTCACTCACTTTCTTTTTTAGCGTTCATTGCTATCTTCTAGGTTTCTCACCACCCTCTATGAAGAACTTCTTTGAAGAATTTCTGTTGCTGAATCAGACTTATTAAGAATTTCAAGCTCTTCCATGTTGGATTTGCTCTTGTATGCAGCTCCATAAAAATCAAGTATATTTAAATTTAGCAGAAAAATTGGTATATGAATACCGTAGGTGTTGATTTTATGTTGCTTATAACTGTTACCATTCGTCAAAAAATAAAGAACGTCAATTTCTGTACCACACGCGTTAGTGAAATATATTATAATATATTAAATATAATATAAATATATCTGCATTTCTGGATTCATCACGGACCGTCACCAATAGTCCATTGATAGCCCGTTGCGTTGCTCCAGTGCGACGTTAATTAAAAATACCTACCTACCTACATACCTACCAATAGTCCATTGTGTTGTTCCAGAGCGGAGTAAATTCAACTAGCAACCAATAAATATATCTGCGAATTGTAGGTGGCACAGGTTCGATTCCTGTAACTTACCCTGGGTGTATTTCTCTCTTCTGCAGCAGTAAAACTTTTCTTGTATGTGTATGTCCATTACTTGACGTTATTTGTCTTGTAATGGAAATATGGCCCTTGCACCATATAAAGCGGACCCAAACAACCAATATAAATGTATCAATGCTTAGGTAGGTATTTTAATTAACGTCACACTGGAGCAACACAACGGGTTATTGTCAATGCTTAGGAAAATGCTCCTCATTGTAACAAGGTTTTTTTTATGAAGATTGGTTTGGTTTGTTACTATAGGTAATTTTTTGTTGCTGATTAGACCGGGATCTACGGCTTATGTGTATTCCGAGCCACCACGAACATCCATGCAAGACTGAGATTCAAACCCAGAGCCTTTTGAACTACAATAAAAGCCAGAGCATCGTGTCTTTCTAAAATTGAATGCTGTTGGTTAACTTGCTTGTTTGAATTTTTTGTTGCAAAATTAAAACTATTTCTACATTTTTTATCTTAATCTACTTTTATTGCATCTTTTTGATCGTGCGCTTGGCACAGCTCCTCCGTTTTTGGAACTTGCGCCATAAAACTTCAACTTAAAATTAAGTGTAAACAAAAATTCACACTCTATAGCTATTTTGGTGGTGCAAAACGTTCACCATCATCAGGACAGAAGACTCTTCTGTCCTGATTATGATGGACGTTTTACTGCACCGAAATAGCTATTGACGATTTTTCACCCGTTTCAATATTTGTTAATCATGTTTCGAAGTCTTTAAATTTTTGACTACCGGTTTTATTAAGGTTTAATCTGTATTTGTGAAACTGAGTGTGCTTGGGTAATACTTATTGGTAGTCAATACCTTTTGACAAAGAGCCTACCTAATGTAAATCAGAGCACAAAATCTTTTTCTATAAGATACTGAGCCTAAGTTCTTCAAATGATATATATATATATATATATATATATATATATATATATATATATATAAACGTGACCTACAAAAGTAATTGCGGAAAGGTATCCGGATGAAAGTAAAGAATGTAACGAAAACAGGAAACTTAATCTATGATTGTTGGATGAGATAAATTATATGATATTACCAATCGAAGGATAATTTTTAGATCCAAGAAGTCTGTAATTACTTGATCAAAACTATGAAGTTTTGTCATAGATCTGTCTCTATCACGATTGACTAAATAATTAAATATCACTTAAGTAAATAATAGGTAAGCAGATGAAAGCCTAAGTCCAATTAATAGTAAAAAAATGAAAAACCTTCAGAAAACAATGAATGATAAAGATTAAAGACAGGAAAGATAGTCAATGGGCATTTTGGTGGAGAAAGACGTCCACTACCATTTAGGACAGAAGTCACAAGATAGTAGGTAGACAGTTAATTAACGTTACACTGGAGCATTACAACGGGCTATTGGCGACGGTCCGGGATCCATCCCTATGGGAAAGATCTAAGGACAGCACCTCGTAATTTAAAACGACGGTCAGATGACGAGGTCAACACCTGAGCTGGCACCTCACTCTCCAAACTTCCACATCATGCCAACTAGATGACATTTGAGGTCACGACAGATTTAACGTGCACCAGATCCCACGTACACGGCGACCTTTGGCTGGACGGCCGGCCCAAATCTCAAGATATATGAGTTTAAATATGTTCCTCTAGAACAACGTTGTCACAACTCACCCATTCAACTAAGCCTTCGCGTATAAAGGCGGGGATGCACAACAATAGTAGCAGCCTGGTTAGGCTTAGTTAAAAAAGTGATTAGGTGAAACACTATTCTAGAACACCATATTTAAACCATATAGGAAGCATAAAAGTAGAGTGAGCAATGGTAACCTTTTCATGCACCCAGGATCATGCGATCTAAGCTAGTAATAATGTGACCCTGAGACTACTATCGTCTACCGGATGGAAACGAACATTCATCATCTGATTGATCCACGGGAATGGAGAAGACGCCCATTCCATTATTCATCATCTGATTGGTTCAGGGGAAGGGAGAAGACGCCCATCCATTGATTCATCATCTTATTGGTTGCCGCGACATAGTAGACTTTGGCGATTTCATCATTTTTGTGCGCATTCACACATAAATCCCGTCATAAGATGTTATATTTCCAAACCAGTCGATAAGATACCAAATCGACCAACCAATCCATTTTCACTGAGCAGTCACGTGACTAGAAATCGACATGTTGGTCACATTTTTCGAAGATCCTCTCAATAGCGATGCTCAGTCTACTTACATTTCAAGTCCCCGATTTGAACTCGCGTTTTTTTCTTAAGACGTAATTATTTAATCATGATAATGCAATTAACTTCGCACTGGAGCAACACAACGACAGCAACGGTCCGAGATCAACGGTCAGGGAAAGATCCGAGGACAATATCACGGAAATTAGAACCATGATCAGATGACGAGGTCAACACCTGAGCTGGAAACCCCACTCTCCAAACTTCCACACCACGCCAACGTGACCTGATTATAATGGACATCTTGCCCCACCAAAATGGCAGTTGACGATCTTTCATAAGTTTTTAATCTTTACTAGTCGTTATTTTTAATGTTTTTCATTTTTTTATTTGGAAGTAAATAATACATGGTAATGGGAAAGAATCCTTGAAGAGCCGATTCTTAAGCTAGTCACGATTATTATAAACAAGCCTTCGTACTTAAATTTCCCTTTTCATGCCTTAGTTTAATTACCAAATTTACTTAGAATTCAAATGATTCCAAGATTCAGTTACAGTTCACTTCTACGCTTTCGTGTGGGCAGCACCTATATTTTACTTTCCGGTTTCATGCTCCCGTTTTTTCCCCCGAAACCCACAACTCACTGAATTCCCCATTAGGTTATCATTGAACTCCCCCGGGTCCATTAGCGTTTCATTCCAAATTTGCCCCGTCCCTCCCACGCCCGGCTCCAAATCCCACCAGCAAAAACGGCAACTGGAAACGAGTGACACTTTAACACCCGATCCAAAGATTAATGCGAGGCCAAACAACTCCTGAAAAATACACACACACGCAGGCAGGCAATCGAAGGGCGCAAAAAATAAAGAAAGCAGGCGTCTTTATAAGAGTGAAAAGCATCGAAAATGCGTAATTGCGAATTTAAAGCGACGCTTTTTTCCTCTTCTCTCGCTGATGCAGACTGGTACTTTAAAAATTTACGGCTTCGAGGACAGAGAGAAAATCGCTTAATTTAGAGAATGATGCTGGAGAGTGATTCAACCTATTAGTAGTGGAATTTAGGGAAAGGAGAAACGAAATGGGTGCTGGAGGACAGGTGACAGCTCATTAATATATATCAGGGACGTTTAACCCATTCAGAGTGGAGAAAGTAGCGAGTAAGGAACTTAAATACTTTATGTCTGTGTGTCTTCCGAGAGTGATGCTTGAGTTAGTAAGACATAGTGACCTTCTTGTTACTGTGTGCATAAAGGTGTGATATAAATTGCGTATATTTGAATCTAGGTAACTTCAAGGTATTCGTCTACCTTCGAAGGGGATTTTCTTTAATCCTCTTGGTGGTTTATCTCCGCACTGAAAACTGCCCTGTAGTGACCAGCCTCTGAAACGAAACCTTTTCCTATTTCGATCCACATTCCCCTTGGGGTAATAGAGCAGTTTTGTCTCTGAGATGCATCTCGTCGTTAACAAGACTGACCAGATCTCGATGGACGAGATATCTCGTCATAGACAAGCTTGATCATATCTTTATGGACAAGGTATCTAGTCCAAACCACTTGGTGGTTATCTCGAGAAGGCATTTCGTCAAAATCAAACTGACCAGATCTTGATGGACGAGATATCTCGTCATTAGGAGAAACTGAACAGATCTTGATGGACGAGATATCTCGTCATAGACAAGCTTGATCAAATCTTTATGGACAAGGTATCTAGTCCAAACCACTTGTTGGCTATCTCGAGAAGGCATTTCGTCAAAATCAAACTGACCAGATCTTGATGGACGAGATATCTCGTCATAAGGAGAAACTGAACAGATCTTGATGGACGAGATATCTCGTCATAGACAAGCTTGATCATATCTTTATGGACAAGGTATCTAGTCCAAACCACTTGGTGGTTATCTCGAGAAGGCATTTCATCAAAATCAAACTGACCAGATCTTGATGGACGAGATATCTCGTCATTAGGAGAAACTGAACAGATCTTGATCTCGTCATCATAAGAAAATTGGCGATATCTTGATGACGAGGTGTCTCGTCGTTAGCAAAGTTCGTCAGATCTTGACGCACGAGATATCTCGTTATTAGTAGAATCGATCAGATGTTGATGGACGAGTTATCTCGTCAAAATCACTTGGAGGGTTAATGATAATCAAAACATTGGGATTAAAACATTTTTCTTTATTTTGACAAAAATTTGGAGTTGCTGCAAGGTAAAAATAATTAAGAATTGGATTTATTTTTTAAATTATGGATCAAACAAAAACAGTTTTAAAAAATACTTAAAATTTTTATTTTTAAAAAATGAACTTCTTTTTATAAAACACTTATACAGACAATGAACAATTATTATATGAAAATACTAAGCATTTACATTTTTCCAAAAATGACTGCAAATACAAAGCTTTCATGTTTCCAATTTAATGTCTGGATAATACACTGCTGGCCACCCAAATTGCAACACCAAGAAAGACAAGAGATATCACAACAAAATTTATTTTGTAGATAACATGTTGACCAAGTATCAAATGATTAAATTTATACACTTCTGTGAAGTGTGGTTCCTGCCAAAATCAGTAGCCAGAGTAGCCACCATTGTTGGAGATCACCGCTGCCACACGCCTGGGCATTGATTCAAAGAGACTTTGGATGTGTTCTTGGGGTACAGCAGACCAAGCAGCTTCCACACGTTGCCAAAGTTGATCTGGTGTGGCAGCTGGGGATGTATTCTGGGTCAATCGTTGAGCAACCATGGACCACATGTTTTCTATCGGCGAAAGATCCGGAGAGCGAGCTGGCCAGGGAAGCAATTGAATCTGGCGATTGACGAAGAACCCTTGGACAATGCGTGCCACGTGTGGTCGCGCATTATCCTGTTGAAATATGGCTGTGGGCAAGCCCTGAAGGTAAGGAAGGACAACTGGCTCCAACACCTCGGAGATGTAGCGCTGGCCAGATAGATCACCAGACCCGTCTCCTTTTGAGCATGTGTGGGATAGATTGGGTCGTCAATCGCACAATCACCGGAATAAAAGATATCTGTAGCAACAGCTGCAGAATGCTCGTCATAATATGCTACAAGATGATGTAACTCTACAATAATATTCTACACTTGATATTGTGATAATTTCTTGAAATTTTCACGCACATCACCCATGCTGAGTTTTATTTCGATCGAACCCAGGCATCGAGATGTTTCGATTATTTTTGCCATGTGCAAGCTATTTGTAGATTCAGGGAATTGAGTGAAACAAACTGGTACATTCGGATGTTGAAAATACTATGATTTACACAATGCCCATCATAAGTGTATGAATAATTCCTCGCATAAAACTGTTGTTAATTAGTGTATTAATATCAATGGAAACATTTCGTGTGAGATTCTCCGGCCAGATAAGAAAGAATGTTTGTCGGAAGTAAGGATTTGATTCCTGTTGGACGTAGGGCGAGTTGAGATGGTCATCCGGGTCCTGTGGTAAAGAGAATTTTGAGGAGAACGAAAAATAAAGGGAATTATGGAATGGAACACCGAAGTGGACGGATGTACGGAAAACAATTTGTGTGTCAGGTCTCTGACACTGATGGTAGAAATGATGTAGATTATATGTATGAGATAATACTTAAAATCAACCCCTAAAGTATAATTCTCACTACAACAAAGTCCCTTTTCCAGATTAACCCCCATTTTCCTTCTCTTTTCACCCTCTAGTCTGTCTGAACGCTATTGCCATATGCGTTGCATACATCTTTTCACCCACTTCCACCTTTTGAACATTTCTACCTCACCAGCCATAGTTTCAAACAGACCCGGTCACTCCAGAATCTTGTTTCCTTTTGCCTTTCGAATTTCACAACGCTTAAGATGCACCTGCAACTTAATAGAAGCACCGCATTTCTGTAAAATAAACTTTCTTAGTAAATCCCTTCTCGAGTAACCTTCTTCTAAATCCCTATTCCCCTAGCGGGTTAATTTTAAACTATTCATTTCTTCATGAGTCATGTAAAATAAGGAGCTCAGAGCCATTCCAAACACCCTACACTCAACACAGAAGCCATTCACGCTTTATTTGCAACTTCTTTACTGAAGGATTTAATAAAAGGCTTTCCTTGAATTTTCTGCATTTCTAATTGTGAGCTCACAACACAATCAACACTTTTCAGTCGAATTGGATCCATTTGACTGACTCCACCACTCCGGTCACGACTGCAACTTTGATTTCTGTTATCATGACGTGTATATGAAAAAACCATGTCACCCGGATTAAAACAAATGTTTTAATGCTCACCGTGGAAGCGTCGCTTTTAGAGAGTAATAGATAAGAAAGAACCAGAGAAAACTCTTTTAACAAAGCCTTTTCACTCAGTTTTAAAATCTACCGAAAAATTTTGAGAGCAAACACTAGGTAGGAAAAACGCATTATTTCTAGTTACACTTTCAAATTTGTCGCGGGGGCTGTACACGTTAAATCTGTTGGGGCTTCAAATGTCCTCTCGTTGGCGTGGAATGGAAGTTTGGAGAGTGGGGTGCCAGTTCAGGTGTTGACCTCGTCATCTGGCCGAGGTTCAAAATTACGAGAGGCTCTCCTCGGATCTTTCCCTTTGGGATATATCCCGGACCGTAGCTAATAGCCCGTTGTGTTGCTTCAGTGCGATATTAATTAACTACCTACCTTTCCTCAAATTTTTTTGTTCAGTTTAAAGTTTATTAATGGAAGTCTCGAATGGCTTTCTTTGTGATAGTAGTAACAATATTACCATTTTTATACAGTTAACAAGCAATCACGTTGGCGTGGTGTGAAGTTTGGAGAGTGTGGATGCCAGCTCAGGTGTGACCTCGTCATCTGACCGTGGTTCAAAATTACGTGGTGTTGTCCTCGATCTTTCCCTTCGGGTTTGATCCCGGACCTTCACCAATAGCTCGT
Organism: Meta bourneti; assembly: GCA_933210815.1. Taxonomy (NCBI): domain Eukaryota; kingdom Metazoa; phylum Arthropoda; class Arachnida; order Araneae; family Tetragnathidae; genus Meta; species Meta bourneti. The sequence goes on from OW119928.1 coordinate 54,306,314, forward strand.
TGTGTTGCTCCAGTGTGACGTTGATTAAAATACCTAACTACCATGTTAACAAGTAAAGGAAATATTCCGATGATTGCATTATTTACTGATATGAGTGTCTTTTTCTGCCAAGATAAATGCAGGTGGTGGTAGAGTTTTTGTGGTGGGAATGGGGGGGGGGTATTTCCCGCTCGTATATTCTGGACATGTCACTTAGCTTATTTTTCGAATACTATTTCAGTACATCGCCAACAGAAATTCCAAAGAATGAATTCGAAAATTGTATATGATAGTTTAGTAGTCAACGCCAATTGGATTAAACGCCAAATGTCTTCAAAAGGGCGATAAACTTCATTTTAAGGTAACCTCGATTATATAAAATTCTAGAGCATTTGGGTAACAAAAGCAAAATTCCCATCTGGTTTGTTTTGAACTGAAAATCCCTCATACTTTTATGAGGTGCGTTAAAGTTTGATACGTAAAACTTTTGAAGATGTGACAATTGTCATACTGTTTTGACATATGCTAAAAGACGTATGCACCTTCCTCTAAGAATTTCCGTTCCCGAAAAATTTATTCCATCTTTTTTAAATGCACTCCTGAAAACATGGACTACGTTTTCCTCTTGGGTCGCAAAAACCTCAACGGTACTTTTAAAAGGAAATCTATAAGTGGCAAAGTGGGGAAACAGATCTAGTCCGGGAAATATTTTCCATTATTATTGCACCAAGGGTCTTTGGTTTTCCATTTTTTCTATTACCATTCTATCGGGGATCTTAAACATACTTCTTTTTCTAGAAAGAACACTAAGATTGACTCCAACAAGAAAACGCTTTCAAACAAAAAGATTTTTCCCTAAACTCTTGAGATGTATTTTCTCTGGGAAAAAAAAATCAAGTGCGATGCTAATTTATTTGCATTTTTTTGTTCATCCTTTTTCTCCCTCTTTTTTATCAATTCGAAGAGAGAAAAGATAAATTCTTTTACCCCAAGACCAGTTTAAAATCTTTGAAGTTCGGATGCTACAAATTTTCCCTACTTTTATTATTCATACTTTCTTGCCTTCAAAATAACATTGTATGTTTTGTTTTTGGATAGTTTTAAGATTGCGTGCCATGAAGTTCTTGGCCTGGTCTGTTTTAACAGCACTTTTAAAGGCAAATTTATGTTCAAAGGTATTAATCCTCTAGAAGCCAATAACGAGTTTCTGGATTACCACACAAAATGTTTAGAAAACTATTCATTGAGTAATACGTACATGTATCTTGATCACTAATTTTGTTTATTTTGATATTCTTTTACCCGATCTTTACTTTGATTTCTAACTGCAAAGCAGAAGGCAAAGCGGAAAGAGAAGTGATAATGTTGATGTAAGTCAGTGATCTAACTCAGCGATTTTTAACCGATGTGCCTAGCTGATGGTGAAAAGGCTTAAACTGTGTAAGATTTATTTCATTTTATGATTTAGTTTTGAACGTTTGGCTAAATCATTCAAAAGACAAGATAGATGCCTTGGTCCATATTGCTTATTTTGATATTCTTTCATTTATCTATTTATCATTGATTCTTAATACCGTTAATCGAGCATGACATGACCAGAATTGGCATTTTGCCAAGAGTGGTCGATTAATTTTACAGGGAAGGCAAGACGAAGACAATTAACTTTAAAGCAAGAGGCAAAGTGAAGCGAAAAAAGAGTCATTGATCTAATTTATTCATTTGATTCAAAATACAAGACCGCAATAAGATAAGAAAATCATTATTTTTGAAACTTTTGAATTTGAAACACAATAACAACTGCGACTAACACATATTTCACAAGTAATAACTGTGACTAACAACACATTCTTCACAAGAAAAAACAACTGAATAATAACACATACAACACAATGATAGCAACTGTGAATAATAACACTACATAATGAACAGCAACTGTGAATAATAACTACTACACAATGAATAGCAACTGTGAATAATACTACTATGTACTACGCAATGAATAGCAACTGTGAATACTACTACTATGTACTACGCAATGAATAGCAACTGTGAATAATAACACAACGATGAAGAGTAACTGTGAATAATAACATATATTACACAATGAATAACAACGAAAACGACGTTTAAAAGACCAATTTATTTTTTATGGGATTGTTTCCCCTCGGTTACATTGTATAGAACTCAATTCAAATCAATTAATTAACCCAAGCAATCAGATTCAAACACTGTTCCATGAATGACCAACCAGAAAAAATTACATACCATGAATTCCTTGGGCGTTCAAGTGTAATATATTTTTGAAAACCACGTTCAAAAAGTTGAACTTGCTGATATCAATATTTTCGTAATATAAATGAAACACTTTCGACCCTTACAAATTGCAGCCTTATCTATCTTGCTTTCTTTCGCAAATAAAAGAGAACGATCACATGCAATTTCCGTTTGTAAAGAACGGAGAAAAAACCTCCGACTGGGTTTTATTCTTATAACATCTAAGTTCCCCTTTTTCTATCCCTCTTATCACTGAAGAGAATAATGGGTACATTTTTCATGCATTCAAAAGACAAATTGAGGAAGGAATCACTTTAAATTCAGTCACAGGCAGATGTTAGAGATCAAGGAAGATATAACTAAAAACACCACGTGCAAAAATAAATCCCAGGCTAGATAGAATTTATGATCTCAGCGCTAGATCGGTGCAGTCAATTTCAATTGAATTTTTACTTGCTCTCGGCCATTTATCAAAGATGAAAGTTAAGGAGGATGCAAGGCATGAAATTGTTGCCTCAAAAATAGCGTACAAACAAGGGTTAAAAATGATGCACGGATATAAATTAATGAAAGTGTGGACAGGATACATTTGCAAAACTTGTATTCTTAACATGGGTTTGATATTCGGTATTTAAAGTGATAAATTTGAAATTTACTCTCCTTAAAGAGCTAAAACGTCTTTATATGTTTTTTCCTCACTCGTGATCAATCATTCGTTGTATATTGATACCCAGGAAAATTGCTGCAGGTAAAAAAGTTTCAATTGGATACTCTTGACCTTTTTGCTGACTAAATGTGTTTGCAAAACTTAAAATGAAATAAAGACAGAAAATTAATACAAATAACTCAAAAATGTTTTATTCAAATGTCGTTTAGGAAGATTTTTTAAAATTAAATGACTCCGGATATATAGCGATATAAGCCACAGAATGAAAATTCTGCAATGAAAAAGGGATCAAAATTCAAGGGATCAAAAGATTTTATGATTGTTTGAATGAGGGCGTAATACTTGAAAGGTCAAGATAACAGCCTGTTGAATGGGGGCTAAACCATTATTATTTTCGAACTTATTAATCCTCCAGGTGGTTTTTTTGACGAGGAAGCTCATCTTTATCGAAACTGACCAGATCCTGATCTCGTCATCATAAAACAACGGCAATATCTTCATGACGAGATATCTTATTAACAAAATTAGTCAGATCTTGATGAACGAGATTTCTCGTTGAAACTACTTGGGGGTTGAATCTTAAAAATTGGCATCCTGAAAATTTTGAAAAGTGGCTTGTCAATCCCTATGTTGCCCGGTGCCTTTCAATTGAGTGATTTAGAAATGGAAAGACTCAGATTTGAAACAGTATTTGTATTATTTATAGGTAAAATTAGAGAGATGATGAGAGATGAATTTCTTGTGCGGTGTTGCATAACTCTTTGCGTAGGTAGTTTCAAAAATACCTTTATTCACATTTTCAAAAAAGTAAATAGGCACACTAGGAAATCATTTAATCGAATATCGCGTAATAGTGGTGTGCAAATGCTCTCATTTCTCAGACTGATCTGCTAGAAACAGAAAATGCACAAATGTCCAAATGTTAAGGATTAGGCCATCCGAGATACAATGTCGAGCCAAGTACCGCATTACCTCAAACAATAAATGGATGTTCCACAAGCTATGTGGAATAAAATATAAACACCCATATTACCTCGTAGTACTACTGGGAACTAAAGAAATGAAAATGAAATACTTAGGGGAACACATTGTACGTTTTAGTTGTTGCTAAAAAATCACTTTTTTGCTTTATTAAAAGCAACATAATAGGGAATGTGTTGGCTTCTGACATAATGTAGGTCTCACGTGCAGACATGCTTTTAAGACGCTGTCCACAAGGAGTCTCATTATCGAACTAGAGAACGCCTTTACTCTTCTGTGGTCCTTGGTGGTATTGTGTAGACTGTAATGTGACGTCTGAGAGCATCCCAAAGAATGCTCTATTGGATTGAGATCAGATGACCTCGCTTGATACGAATTCAGAGTTATCCTTAACTTTTGTACATATGTATATATATCTTGTGTGTTTATGAAATGTTGCCTTACCTCCTTCCTATGCTTATTTTCTCTCCGGATCCACCTAAATTTACGATTCTACCTAGTTAAGGTAAACAGTCCTAGGTTAGGAGGTCGGAGTTTTCTATATTGGGTAAAGAACTAATGGATGTGGTAGTAAGTCGATCCCTAGGCTTCTGCAGTTCTGTTGAGAAGATTCTTTTCCACAACTCGTTATGAAATATAAGACGTAGTTTGTTTTCTGGAAGGAATTGATCGTCATACTCGTGTCTAGGAGGGTATCCGTTTTATTTTCAATATCGATGCTAATTATATTCCAAACACCGGGGAACTGAATCTAGCAACGCCTGTATCCTTTCATACATTTAACGACGGAAATCACTTCTCCACTCTCTCCAGTTGTCTTTAGAGTATATCCCAGAACTCCAGAAGATTGGCAAGGCACCTGTTGAGTGAGCACCTGTTAAGTGGAACTTCTGTATGTTATCGGGAACGCGAAATGTTGGTCTCAATCCCCTGATAATTCGCCATATTGTGGTTGTTTCTTATCCCACTTAGTCTAGATTAGCTAGACCAAGTTCTGAGTCCTGGAGTTAATACCCCTTCAAAAAGTTAAGAACGACCATAGGATTAAAATATAAATCCTCCTTGGACAGTTCCATACAAGCAAAGAGATAACCAGTAGAGGCTCCATATTGCATTTTTGACTGGTTGGGAACCCATGATCAAATGAAATTAATCTAAAAAGTCCACTGATCAGTGTAGAGATGGCATTCTGCTGACCTCTATCACCCTCGAATTTGAGGGTACCCACAGGATATTTACGTTCGCCACGTAGGGATAGATGTCCATTAGTTGTATAGTTGGATCCTACTAATGCACCATCTTAGTCTAAATGAGAAAATGTGTCATCTTCAGGACTCCTTATATTCAACTCATCTATCGGAAAAGGCTGGATTCGAAGTTGTATTCTTGATCAGAGAAAATGAGCATGGGATTTCTGAAGTATTTGTTCCAGTGGATAACCAGAATTTCTGCAACGTTCTGAGACAAATAGAGCATTAAGACTAGCATGTACCATTTCTGTCATTGATTTGGGGTAGAGTTCCTATAATGTTTGAGTACTGGATCGTATTGAATTAAAAATGTTAAACCTCTGTAAATTGACTGCATCTTCTATGCGCTCCTATCCCTTCTACACTTCCTATATTGCTTACACCAATAGGCTATGCCTCTTCAGCTATCCACCCAGTACAACCTCTTCAAAACCTTGCCTAGTCTGAATATCCTGTAATGGGTGTCTATTTGGTTTCTTTCATGCTGAAGAATGGGGCTAACTGAGACACTGGCGAGCAAGAGAAGCTGCTTGTTTTCTTTGTAGTAGGAAATTTTCTCATTTCGATTATGTCTTTCTTATGCCAGTGCAGTATACTGAATTAGGTTCATTTGGTCTCCCTGGAACGACTAAGAGCTAATAACCTTGCAAAAGCAGAGTAGAAATTTTCGATAATAATTCCATAGCCTCTAGAACTTCCTAAGCTTGTGTTAAACTGTAGAGGATTTATCAATTTGGATCTTGTCTGGGTTGGTCCTTTTATCGTTGCACTAAAAACTGTGTGATTGTTAATATTCTCTAATTTTCTAGTCTTTCAAAGTGACTAACAGAGACAAAGAACACCATATGGTAATGATACCCTAAAAGGGAAGTGACTACTTTTATTTTCAAGTAGTGCACCAAATCAACTATAAATGGAAATGTGAGCAATTTTACAAAGAAATGGAAGAAAAGTGACTTAGAGGAACTTTTAGATACTCTCAACCAACTTAATAATTCAATTACACTAGATACGAATTTGACCATTATGTCATACTAATCTAAAGAAATTTAAGAGAAAAAGCACTATCTTTAAACTACCAGTAACTATTTTATAGTTTTTTAATAAACAAACACAAATGTAATAAGATTCTTGCTATAGTTCGACATCAGTGAATTAGTAGTCGAGTCGAGTGGATTTGAAGGAGTCTATTTTTTAAATTATGTGATAGGTTGGAACACAATCAAATACTTCCAGAACTGGCGTCTTCAGAGTACATTCTGGTTCTAAAAGTATACTACCCTGTGACGAAAGTGATAGCAGTGATAACGTGTCGAGGGGGATATCTATCGTTCATGCTTTTGCATATGGCAGCCTTCTCCTAACGAGCTTTCCCTGGTTGGAAGAGTAACGGACTAGCAATCGTAGGGTTGCGAGTTCGAATCCAGCCAAAGACCGTCGTGTACAAAGGGGGCTGGTGCACGTTAAATCTGATGGGGCCTCAAATGTCCTCACGTTGGCGTGGTGTGGAAGTTTGGAAAGTGGGGTGCCAGATCAGGTGTGACCTCGTCATCTGACTGTAGTTCAGAACTACTAGGTGTTGTACTTGAATCTTTTCCTTCGGAATCGATCCCGGACCGTCGTCAATAGACCGTTGTGTTGCTGCAGTACGACGTTAATTAACATACCTACCTACCTAACGAGCTTTCACACCTTTTCAAAAATTGACTGATCGATCAACTGTCCTCATCGGAGCCGCACTATGTGAGGCATTTTCTCTCTGGCTTAATTTGTAGGTGGCCGAACGTGTTTCTTGTACGTTTTCGAAAGTAACATCTCTTGGCTTGTTTTTCGTACGTCTTCAATACAAATTTCAAACAATCAATTCTAAATTAAAATATCATAGTTGATTTATCAACGCCAAAAGCCAAAACGTTGCCAAAGCGGCTATAAACTACATTCTAAGGTAATCTCGATATGCATCATGTGAGAGCATTTGCTTAGAAGAAGTGAAATCTTCGCATTCCGTCTGATTTGTTATATACTGAAAATCCCTCTCATATAGCGCTACTACTTCGTTTCAAGTTTACTTTTCAGATAAGAATCCCCTACTTTCGATTTTTGTCACTAATTTGCAGTATCCCAATCAGGAACAAAAATGAAGAAATATACTTAAGCTGCCTTGAAATAAAAATAATCCTTCAATGAGCTCTGAAGCATTTTATTCTTGCGCCATTTATGCAACGTCATAAACACGTCATTTCATCGTAATAGCTACACGGATCGGAGTCATGGAATGTATTTAAAACTCCACCACTGGGGAGTAACTTGCATTCCGACTCTCCAACGAAAGAAAAAACCATGTCGTCAACGGAACATAAAAAACTAAACCCTCAGTCTTATGCATGGTCGATAATATGTAAAATCGCATTGTTAAGAACGTTCCAAACGCTCGGCCGACCGCGGCAGGGAAAATTCTTCAATGTTCCATCTCCAATCCAGAGTAATTCGTTGCTTTTGTCCCACCCATTTCTCCTACAGCCCTTTAATTACCTCTCTCTTATTTGAAATTCGCAGGCCGCATAAAAAAGAGGGCGCCAAATGATGATGTGAATGCCAAATGAAACATCCAATGGTTTGATTTAGAAGGAATGGAGGCGGGATTCGAACGACCAAAAGTAAAAAAAAAAAAACACCTCCAGGAAAAAGAAAAAAAAATGAATCAGCACAGAAAATAGGATGAGAATACAAATAAGTTACCGGAGAATTTCAAAGAAAGGGACTTAGAGTTAAGGAACATATATATACATGCATTCTTTTTCGTAAATTGCTTTCAAATTTGGCTGCTTCCTTCCAACCCCTCTAAATCTTTGTTAAGGACGCCGTGAAAATGCTTTTTTTCTCCTGCGAAGGATAACTTTTTCTTACTGTTTTTTATCCCATGGATTCACGGTTGAAATGCAAAATCAGTTTTGGGGAAGTAACGTTGAAAGGGAAACTGCAGCGTTTCACCCAGTCAATTTGACTCGCAGATGAGTTGAAAGATTAAATCGCATTTTTCTCCCTTCGGAAGGTTTTTAAAATCCGATTCAGGCTGGAAGTGTATTAATTTGCCGTGGAATATCACTGCGCTTTTTTGCATTTGATCAAAGTATTTGGAGTCCGGATACGATTCACAATGGATGGTAATTTTGAAAGTTGCATTCAGATGCATTTCAAGTCAATTAGACAAGACTTGAGGGACTGAGTATGTTTCCGGAAAGCGGGAATGCTTTCGAAAAGCGGACGTGCTAGAAAAGAGCGAATGTAATCATAGTGATTTCAATTTGTAAAGCGAAGGGTTTTTCTCTTCTACAAATTCCTACAAATTCTATGCATATGACGTGCAAAACAACCTGCGTGTTGCATCTCATTCGAGGAAATCATTCGTTAAGCTTAGGAGGATGTACTTAACTTTTAAAATGGTGTTCTGCAAAATATCCAAAAGAATTGTCCTGCAGAAACTTACATCCTAATTTGGAAAAATAACTGAACAAAAGTGAAAATTGCCCTTTCCTGCTTCTTTTTGTGTGTGTGGGAGGGCAATTGGTAGAGTCGAGGATTAGCAACAGGAGGGTTGCGAGTTCGAAACTCGAACCAAAGACCGTTGTGTACGTGGATGCTAGTGCTCTTTAAATCTGTGGTGGCCTCAAATGTCCTAAAGTTGGAGGGATGAGAGAGCTTAAGAGTGGGGTGCCACTTTAGGCGTTGACCTCGTCATCTGACAGTGGTTCAAAATTACGATGTGATGTCCCCAGATTTGGGATTGATCCCTGACCGTCGCTAATAGCCCGTTTTGTTGCTCCAGTGGGACGTAAATTATCTTCCTACACTAATACCTGCCTAAGTACCTCATATTTAGCCACAGGGCTATGGTAACCCAGCTGGTAGAGTCATGGATTAGCAACCCGAGATTGGCAAGTTCGAAACTCAATCCAATCAAAGACCGTCGTGTACGTAGAGGTTAATGCACGTTAAATCTGATGTGGCCTCTAATACCCTCACATTGGCATTGGTGTGGGAGTTTGGAGAGTGGGGTGTCAGCTCAGGTGTTAACCTCGTAATCTGATCGTGGTTCAAAATTACGAGGTGTTGTCCTCTGTTCTTTCCCTTGGGGATTGATCCCGGAAAGTCGCCAATAGCCTGTTGTGTTGCTTCAGTTCGACATAAATTCAACTACCTACCTACTGTTTTAGCATTGATAAGAAGCTGATCAATCGGTCTTGTGGTCAAGGTGCTGGCTTCGGGGTCGAAAGGTTCCCGGTTCAAATCCGAGGTAAGACATAGTTACGCATTCGTCCGCTTGGGATGAATGTGTGGGCTCTCTATAAACAGGTTGTGCCTAGAATCTATGGTATATATGTAAGGTGTAACGTGAACCCATACCTCATGGTGCACCGGGGTAATGCTAAGTGGTTGACAAATCTGCCCCTGTAGTGACAAGGTGAATAACGTTCTATTGACCGGGTATTGGAAAAAAAGTTGAGTCGAATTTTCTCCAACTGCGCGATGAAAGGAAAAACTCATGCTTAAATCCAGCACCATCTGATCTATTTAACAAGGATCGAAAGAACAAATATAAGTCCAATGACTGAGTGTAATAGTTAAGGTGGTCAAGAACCTCGATACGATGAAATCATCTGGTTCTCGAAAACAGCTGCGATTAAACCATGCTACGATAGGTAATTCTCATTCAAGAATAAGTTGGTTGTCAAGTACATGGACATACACACACAAGGGAAGTTTTACTGACAGAAGAGAGAGAAATTCCCCAAGGGAGGAAGGAAATTTCTTAGTTGGGGCGCAACCCCTAGCTGAAATCACTACGCAAGTTTTACCTGGCTAACATAGGAAGGTGAAGGGTGGCTAAGTTGGATTGTACAGAGATGGCTCCCAGATCTTATGATCAATAGCAGACGCGCTCTACCCATGTCATAGACTTGCAAAAGGAGGACGACCACCTGTCCGTACTTAAAAAGCAATTGCGCAGATCATCTCCAGTACCTTTTCATCACTGTACCTCAGTAAAATATCACCAGGAAAGCTGCTTGCCTTAAATTTGCCCGGACATTTTTAAGGATCCATCTGCCATTGCCCAAAAACTTTTTTGCACAGACTCAACGACTTAGTGTAATTTTTTTTACACTGGGATTAGAAGGAAGAAGACTACGGAAGAAGGAAGACCCCGAGGAAAATTTGGCAAAGGGTCTGGACAAGTTATTTGCCGATAATCGTTTCTCACAAAACTCACTCCCTTTTCGTTGTGAAAATGAAAATCCGACATCCCTTACCGACCACAGGTTGGTAATTTGCTCAGTGTTCATATGTGACCGGAGGTAGTTGCCCTTCAGGTCAACCTTATATGGATCCTAATTGGTGTCTTTGAAACGGGAGACGGATAGAGCTTTATCACATATTTGTTAGGCCTACCTTTTATAGCCTGGCTCGAGCTTAAGCTCGCAGGACTGTGGATGAAATTTCCACACAGGAATTTGTTTTATTTCAGAAATCGAAACTTCGCCACCTACAACTCGCAGGTTCATAGAGCAGTGGTCAAACCCACTGAACCGCTACGACGACCTCATAAGAATGTTTAAGTTGAACCATAGTTTACGAAGAGCTATTCATAAGAAGTTCCTCCCAATCCTTATTTATGTGAGTTAATATCCCGGAGGAACTTGTCCTAATTATAAAAGGGGCCCGGTTGGAAGAGTAACAGATTAGCAATCGGAGGGTTGCGAGTTCGAAACTTGGTTTAACCAAAGACCGTCGGGTGCACGTTAAATCGGTCGTGGCCTCAAATGTTTCCACGTTGGCGTGGTGTGGAAGTTTGGAGAGTGGGGTGCCAGCTCAGGTGTTGACCTCGTCATCTGACAGTTGTTCACAATTACGTGGTGTCCTCAATCCTTGGGGATTGATCCCATACCGTCGCGAATAGCCCGTTGTGTTGCTCCAGTGCAATGTTAGTTACCCCATTATCCTTACCACCTAATTATGAAACAATTTAATTTGCATTATAGCTTCATTTATGTACTACTACTGATCAATTTGAATTTAATTTAGATTTAGTTACAATCAATTGCAATTGAATTAAAGCCGTTGTAATAACCAGCTAAATGGATGACTACATAATAGTAACCATCATTGTTCCGGTCCCTTTTCTGGTAAAAAAAATTTCCGGAAAGTATATATCTAGATAAAAATAAAAAGAAATTTCATATTATTATACCATACATACCCATGCATAGCCAGAATTACAATTGCTAAATCACATGATTAGTTTCAGGAAATTAAAAAAACTAGTTAGCTTCGAATTTACTTCGCTATTACCGGAACACCTTTAGGTTAACCCTTGGAGGCGTTCGCACGTATATATCCGGTCTCCAACCTGTAGACTTCCCTGTATTTTAACACCTTTAGATCTTGACTGATAAAACCTTTCCTAGGATTCTTTCAACCTATCGATGTAGTCATTTAGTCATTATGTGTGTTGTGGGGTAAATGGCAATATAATACTACTCGAAAGTCTTGTGACGTTTAGAGGGTTAACTCTCCAAGTAGTTTCGACGAGATATCTCGTCCTTAGAGATCTGGTCAGTTTTGCTAATGACGAGATTCCTCGTTGAGACTAAACTGCCATATTACTCCAAGGGGAATTGAGATCCAATAAAGAAAAATAAATTCTCCATTGTCTCGAACTGGGGACAGTTTGGAACAGGTTTTTGCACCAGAAGCTAACCTCTACTGAATTTCGAAGCGAAGCTGCCACCTGTAGGGTTAAAGCGAACGGTTCTTAAAATATGGTTGAATCTCGTACAAATCCTTTAACTCTTTGAGGCACACGATTTTAAAGAAAAACAACCCAAGTTGCACATAATTGTTTTTTCATTTATTCAGTTTCTAAATTTGTATAAAGCATCAAATAACATGTTTTATACAAATTTAGAAACTGAATAAATGAAAAAACAATTATGTGCAACTTGGGTTGTTTTTCTTTAAAATCGTGTGCCTCAAAACGATTTATTCACTCATAATAAAGTTTTCGAAAAAAAAAACATTTGCCGTTATGAAAGACAAAAATTCACTGTATCACACAATTCACAACCTTAATCACAACAGTGTCAACAACTTACTAATGCGTTTTGACGTGTAAATTTTGTTTTCAGTTATTTACACATTTAGCGTTAGTTCATAGCATTTACAACTGAATGAAAAGCTTAAAATAAAATGTTAAACTGTGTGGCTATGAATAATTTCAACTTTTTGAGGTGGGTTAAAAAATATCCCACCATGCATAAAAAGCTAAGCTAAAGGTGGGACATTTTTAATCCACCTAACCCCAAAGAGTTAAACTGCAATATTGTAACGAAGATATATTTTCATATTTAATTCTATTAATATTTTCACTAAAAACATCGTAATTAAAAAGTATTGGTGAGTTCTCACATTGTTTACCACCACGGACAAAACGTTTAAATGAGTGATCCCTAAAAACCAGTAGCAATGAATATATTTAATATCGTCGACAAGGTTTTAAATGTCTTTTTCATTAGTGACTATTTATCGACGGAGTACAGCTAGTTAATTACCCAGCAAGCATTCATCGCTTAATCAACCGACGGTTGAATTTTTCTTTAATTAAAAAATTCATTACTTCCAGAATGGAATTGCTCCAGTACCACGCGTAATTGAGCACCGGAAATCAAATAAAGGTATTTTAAGAAACATGCTTCATTAATGAAAGGGGTTATGTTTCCTAAAATAAATTAGAAACTTTCCAGTGTAAGCAATTTCAACATTAGAAAAAATGATGAATGCGGCTTAGAGGGGTGTAATTTATATGCAACAAGAAACTGATCAGCGGATCTGGATCAGAATTTTAATACCGACTCCGGGTATAATTAAATTTGATTAGATTTCAATTGGGCTGTGGTCATTACTCGTGGTATTTACCGTGTTTGTTTATGAGAACTTTAAATTCAGGATGTTCGGAATGGTATCTATTTTGTTATTTTCGTTGAACTCTCAACTTTCGATTGCTGGCACGAAAAGGAAATATTTGTTTGTGGTACACTGACCTGCAAAACTTAAAGAACAATATGGTTTTCAGCTGCTGCTTTGCAGTGAGGAGGCCTTGATGTGGCCTTCTTGGTTGGTTGATTTGGGTTTTATGGCTTAATATCCAAAAATGGATAGGACTTTGCGCCATAAAACCCCAACATCCAATGCAATCCAAAAATGGATAAATTGCACCAAACAATTAAATTAGAAAATAGATTTAAAAGACATTAGAACAATCAGATCAACATTAAGAGAAGATGCAATACACGAAAATTAAACATGAAGGTTAAAATTTTAATCACAAGAAGTGCAGAGTTTTATTTTAATGAAATGGGAACTAAGATGGGGGTATCCTCATCTTAGATGACAAAATTTCATGGAATTTAATATAAATCTAAAATATGGTAAAATTCCTGAATGAGAGATGAAGGAAGGTAATGATTGGGTAGGGGATTGAACCAAAAGGTATGACAAAACTGGTGATGAAGTATTAAAAATCGACGGTAAGAAGTTTAAGACTAGGTAGGTATTTTAATTAACGTTGCACTGGAGCAACACAACGGGCTATTGGTGACGGACCGAGATCAATCCTAAAGGAAAGATCCGAGGATAACACCACGTAATTTTAAATCACGGTTTGATGACGAAGCGACTCCTAAGCTGGCACCTCACTCTCCAAACTTCCACACCACGCCAACGTGAGGATATTTGAGGCCACGACAGATTTGACATGTTTAACCAGCCCCCTTTATACACGACGGTGTTTGGTTGGATTCGAACTCGCAACCCTCCGGTTGCTAATCCGTTACTCTTCCAATCGGGAACACAGCGTCCCGTTTAAGACTAGGGGGACAAGAGTTTAAAATGTGGTGCATGATAAAAAGTTTGCAATGATGGCACGATGGCGCGGTTTCTCCCATTAATAAATGTCTATGCGAAGACGAGTCGTATCGAGTCCTGGATGTGGGAAAATGATACCAAAGGTACCAAACGGATGAGATACCAAATCGATGAGTGAAAACAAAAATATAACAAGAATACGAACAAACAGTAACATAAAAGCCTTTGAGCTGAAATGGCGACACTCAACTGGGTGGCAAGAGAAAAAGGGTAAACGTGAAAACTTAAATAAAGAGAGGAGGGAGGTTTTTGTAGGTAGCATGCTCCCCTCGAACACTCATGCAGACTTCGCACTACGTTTGCTTACAGACAGCGAAGTTGTGGATGCGTTCTTGTGGTAGCAGAATCCATTCCTATGTTAGAACGTTTGATGACTTGATCCCAAAATTTTAATATGCATCGAATATCTACTGAATATCCTCAGTCATGTAAATCACCACTGGTTGTTTCGTTTAATTTTGAGGTTTCGATATTTAAACATAATGGTGTTAAGTTTTACATCCCAACTTGTACCAAAATTCAAGAGGTAGCGTTCAAGGAGTTTTGTTTTTAAAAACGTTTGGACGATAATTGATCTACTATATTTTGATTGCGATCAATGTTGAAGATATAATTGATGATTTAAAATCTAATTTATTTCCTCACTTTTTGGCTCAACACCCCTATTCAAAGACAATTTTCCTGCGGCCCCTTGGAAAATTATGTCAACTAATTATAAACTGTAAATATAGTTGTGCCTATTATTTTTGAATTTCGCCAAAATATTTATGCAGCAGTGTGTGTAATTTCAGAATTTCAGAAAGTTAACTTGAAAATAAAACAACTTAAAACTGAAATGAGCTATTTATTAAAATGAAATAAAAATAAATTGGCAAATAAGCATACCAGATTGCTCATTATTATTAGTAATTAGTAATAATGAGCAATCTAGTTAATAATCTAGTTATTAATAATAATGAACAATTAAGTTACAATCAAATTAGTAAAATTAAAAATAATCACTAATCTCAACGATGAGCCTGGTTTGGTGCTACTAATTTGTCTATATATTAAGACTCTATTTTCACCAACAGTACACTTGGATCCCTACATTCAACTTTTCGAAGGCGGTTCACCATTTTAGTTAAAAGAATTGTTACCGAACTAAATCCCCATTCGACTAAATAGGATAACAGAAATGTAGTAATAAATTTTCTCGTCAAAAGATTACACTCTGCGTTTTAAAAATTCTTCTTAATTTCCAAATCCGACATTGTGGGTATTCAGTATGCAGAAATAAATTTTACAGTTACAAATATACAGTTAAATAACCTAGTTATATTAATTATATATATCCTTGAAAACCATTATGGTAAACCAATATCTTAAATCACCCATAGCATTTTCATCTTGTAATTTCATTTCGGAAAACAGTTTCCTGAAAGTATTGTTAATCAAATATTTACAAGAAATTCCACTAGGATATAATTATTTAAACTACAGAAAATCTAGCTTAAAGGGAGCTCATCCTTTTAAAATTGTACTTTAATTAAATTTTTGTACAATCATGAAATGAGGTTAGCTCACATTTCTTCATTAACGTGTTTGCATTAAAAATTAACTTTAACTTCCCGTATGGAAGTGATCTGTTTTATTCAGACAGCATTTATTATTCAAACTAACAACAAGGTCTATTAATCCAGAAGAGCGCAAAATAACATTTTCCCGTTTTCCCGAGTTTTCGAGAAGTTGCATAAATATTTAAATTGCCAATTTAACTTTCAATGGATTACATGAGAGCAATTATTCATCATAAATCAGCTCGAAGAAATCCCAATCAGTCGAAATTCAGTAAAGAGGACGGAGTCATGATCACAAATAAATGTAAGTACTAGTAAACACATTAGTATAGGATAAATATTAGTAAAAATATTCTTAGGTGCGAATTTATTTATATCTGCAACTTATTTATAGCTATGAATTAGCTATTTTCATGACTTCACTAAATTTGGAATTTAAACTTGTTTCCTTTTTGTAATGTCCGTTTCGTCATTTGGTCGTGGTTTAAAATTACGTGGTGTTGTCCTTCGGCTTTGATCCCGGATCCTGTTGTGTTGCTCCCAGTGCGACGTTAATTACAATATCTACTTACCTAATGTCCGTTTATGAACTTATAGTTGGTTGTCTGGTTTGGATTCGTGGTTCTGAAAAATCTATACATATAAAGCAGAATTGGCACCTGTCTGTCTGTTCTCTATATAAATCTACACCGTTTGACCAATCTACACCAAATTTGGTACTTATTTTTTGGAATCCTGCGGTTAAAGTAGGCTATATATTAACCCCCATTCCAATTGTCTTGGGTGTGCAGAGGGGTGTAACGTCTCGTCATTCTGGACAGAGCACTTGCTAGGGGGCGCTCTCTCGCGGTCTGGCTGTGCAGATGACGTCAGAGATCAGGAGTCGCCTCTCAAGATGACCTTGGAGGTTTTTTAGACTCTTAGAGTATGATGCAATCACAGATATGTGCGGGGGCGATGAAAATCGCTCAGTATCGTATCGTTTATGTATCCCGCCTGCAAATTCTTAAACTGTAGCTTTATTATTGGAAAGTAAATTTGTAAAGGTACTTTTCCGTTAGCCGGGCGCAAATGTCGCCAATTGTGAACCAAACGCGAGCCAAGTCGCCAAGCGAAGCGAATGACAAAACAGTCAACGGAATAAAAGTCGAAAACGTTCAACTATAAACAAATATTAAGTAAGCAAAACAAGTTCAACTATAAACAAATATTAAGTAAGCAAAACAAGTTCAACTATAAACAAATATTAAGTAAGCAAAACAAGTTCAACTATAAACAAATATTAATAAATAGTACAAACAAATATTAATAAATAATAATAATAAATAATAAATAAATAATAAGTAATAAATAATAATAACTATAAACAAATATTAATAAATAGTAATGAATTCAGAGAATAGAGCACATGGCCCCAAACGAACATTCCCCTTATGGTTGTAAGAAATTTGGCGGAATTCTACATTATTTGGCGATTTTTCGCTTGCGCCCAGCTAACGGAAAAGTACCGTAAAATTTTTATGATAATATAGGATTATAGTAAAAAGTGTTTTTTTTTTATCGTCGATATGGTACAGGGCTAAAGACAATTTGAAATCCTCATAGGAATAACATTGCGTATTTATATGATAATGTCAGACCAATTCACACTAAATTTGCTGCATTCATCCTGTGGAATTACTGCGGGACACAAAGGCTATATATTAATCCCGTTCGATTTGTCCTGGGTCTGCAGGGGGGCTAAAAGCAATTCGAAATCTCCATAGGAATAATATTGAGTAATATTACGATGCATTATAAACAATTCAACCCGAGCAACGCCGGGTAATTTAGCTAGTATTTAATAAAAAAAGAAGATACACTTATTCTCTTTACATTAAATTTTTAATGTAAGTATAATATATGAAATGATTATTTTTGGAATGGATGTTTTCCATTTAATGTCTTAATTCTCATCTGATATTGCTAAATCTGATATTGTCAATATTGATAAATCGAAAAATAGTGTATGTTAGGATGCTTCAAATGGTTTTCTAAAAACTTGACGTAGATTTTAGAAATATTAGCTCTTAAATTAATAAGATATTGAGTCTGAAACTAATGAAAATCATGTGATTTCGAGAATCGATTTATTTAAAGTGCCAATCTTTTCTTTCCATAAGTATTTTTTAAAATTGTATTCTGTAAAATAAAAAATAAGCATATATACATCAAGGTATATTAATATCCCGTAAAAATAAAATGAACTGATTTTGAGGCAATTCATAAATTTAAATGCTCAGAAGAAATAACGCTGTAACACTGGTGAATCCAGTGAACCAAATAGTTTTATTGGAAAGAAAAGGTGCAAAAAGTGTAAAATTATTCCAAAATATGTAAAACGATTTCCCTCATTTCCTTGAGGGCCGCGGTAGCCCGGTTGGAAGAGTAACGGATTAGCAATTGGAGGGTTGCGAGTTCGAATCCAACCAAAGACCGTCGTGTAAAAAGGGGGGCTGGTGCACGTTAAATTTGTCGTGGCCTCAAATATCCGCACGTTGGCGTGGTGTTGAAGTTTGGAGTAGGGTGCCAGCTCAGGTGTGACCTCGTCCTCTGACCATGGTTCAAAATTATGTGGTGTTGCCTTCGGGTTTGATCCCGGGCAGTCGCCAATAGCCCGTTGTGCTGCTCCAGTGCGACGTTAATTAAAATACCTACCTACCCTCATTTCCTAGAATTTTCGACAATCTTATAATTTTTGGCCTGTTTTAGCACCAGTTTCCACGAATGACATAGAACTAAAATTGCAGACGAAAATATTGTTTTCCCCACAATGTTTTTTGAATTTTGTGTATTTTTGTTCATACATCCAGAAAATGTATTTGATGAATTTCAGTTCATTGTAAAACGAGGCATGTCACAAAGATAACAAATTTTCATCTGCATATGAAATTTTAAGAATACAAATTTTGTTTTAACGAATGAACAAATTATATCTATTCTGTACCATATCAGTCTGTTTATCAAAATGAAAAGCATTCTAAAATCAGAACAAGTCTCAGGCGTTGCCAAGCAACATACACTGGGCTTTATAAAAATAAATTATGAAAATACTTTTGTTATTGAAAATAGTGTGTTTACCTAACATTTTGTGAGCTATTTTAATGTTATGTTAAGTTTCATAAGTAAAATTGTGCGATTAGGTTGCTTGGGTTTTTATGACACAAGGACCATATTTCGTCATATTGAGCCAGATACAATGAAAAGGAGAGTTTTATTGACACATAAGAGAGAAATACACCTAGGGAGGAATCGAACCTACGCCGCCTATAAGTTGCTAGTGCATTGGACCCACTGAGCCATGATGGCTCCATAGTGCGATTTGGGGAAATCAGTCTACATGTATGTATATGATACAAAAGGAGTAAGAATTATTCTCATTACCAATTTTCGAGGGCCGCGGTAGACCAGTTGGAAGAGATTAGCCTTCACCAATAGACCGATGTACGACGTTAATTACCTACCTATCTACCATTACCAATTTTCGAAATAATTCATTTGGGGTAATAACGACAAATAAAACCGTTAGTATAAAATGCCATTAGTATTAAAGTATTTAAGACTATTATTATAAGATTTATTTTAATTACCTAAAGTTTAGCATGCCTGAATTTGATTTTTGTTTTTTAATTGAGAGCAAAATCTAAGAACTTAGCTGCAAAGAATTTATGCAGCCCGTTGTCATCGCAGATCTTGGGGTCTTTCTTTTCTTCCTCGAACTTTTTACCCGCCCATTTTTTATCTGCCAAGAAAAAGTAATTTTTTATTTATTGTATCGCGAAGGACCTTTTATTTTTTTTACTCTTTTCTTCGAAAAATCTTTCATCCCGCGTACACAAAATAGCCCAAAGTATTGCGTACTTGATACTGTAATTCTTTTTAGAATAAGGAATGCTTTCTAAAGAAGAAATGGTAAGATTAAAACATAATCTCGAAAAACGTCAAGCTCACACACAGCAAGGGAAAAAAAGTTCGTCGAAAATAATTAAACGCTGGAAGAATCCAGTTAATATCAAATAAATCTCTCTTGCTTGCGTTAAAGGAATAAAGTTTTTAGAGTAAACCAATTACATCTCCGTTGATTTTTTTTGCTGATGACGTAAAAATGCTCCAAACGTAAAAAACAAACAAAACAAAAACATTAATATGAAAGGACTTAAAAAATGTTCTCCGAGTCTTATGATGTGTAATGCATTTTTATTTCAGAATTCAATATAACATAGACGATTCCAAATTTTCTGAATAGAATTGTGTTTAGAAAATTTGTATTAAGAGGAGGGTAGGTAGGCAGTTGAATTTATGTCGAACTGGAGTGACGGGCTATCCGCGACGGTGTGGGATCAATCCCGAAAGAAAAAACCGAGGACCCCACCTCGTAATTATGAACCACGAATATTAAGAGGAGGGTGAATAATTGTACATTATTTAAGCTGCTGGACATTTATGAATGGTTAATTCAAGGTCTTTCTAAATTATATATATATAAATGCTTAGTTACCTTCTAGAAACTTAATCCTGTCTGTTCTTATCGTCTAACATCGAAAAGATAACAGGATTTTTATTTAGGTATTCTGAAATAGCTGCACAATTTATTTATTAGTTGAACATAGAATTCTCCCAATAAAATTCAATGTAAAACTGCAAGATTTTATTTGTCCATCGTATAACATTAATGCATTGAAAATATAAGTTTTCCTTTTTATGTACATAATGTAAGACATTTTTATAATTGACGCCATAAATTGAGCCTCTTACCTGGTATGAAAGGCATTTTCTGTCAAGCTAAACAGGTGGCGGAAATGTTTCCGTGTGTTACTTGTAGGCCACTTGGCTTGCTTTTCGAATACGATTGCAGCACTTCGCCAATACAAGTTGCAAAGCTAATAATAAAAATTACAAAGAATGAATTCCGAAGTGATATATGGTAGTTGATAGGTCAACGCCAGTTAGATTAAATGCCAAACTTCTCCAAAACGGCGATAAGCCACATCTTAAGGTAACACCGAGATGTATCATGCGAGAGTATTTATATATCGGTGCCGGACATTTATATGCCGGATTACATTTAGATGTCGGAAGTAAAATATTTCATTCTATCTGGTTTGTTTGAATTATTGTGAAAATTCCTCTCATAGTTGCTGAAGTGTTTCCCCCTGTAAGTTACGGGTTTGAACCCTGGTTTGTAAGCGCATGGATGTTGGTGATTGTCTCTGTTAAGAGTAAAGGCGGCTGCCCGCTAGATGTTCCCTCACAAATAGCGCAAGTTCGCCCATTGTAGTACCGAAAGCCGAAGAGGTCAGTAGTCGGGCTTAAAACTTATCAGTTGAAATACATCTTTCTCTAGAAAACAATGCAAAGCCATAAGGTTTTATATTTCTATCGTATAACATAATGCATTGGAATGATAACGAGACTTATATTTGGGTATTCTTCGAAACACCTTTATAATTTGCATTATTAGATGAAAATTGAAGATTTCTCTTAAAAAATGTAAAACTATAAGGCAATTTTAGAGACGCAAGTCTGAAAATTATCATGTGGTAAAATGCAATTTAAACATTTTCTAAGTAACTTTTGCTTTTCTTTATTTTAGAAACGTTCTTACTTTTCTGATTAATCAGATTTACAAATCCAAGTCCAAATTTCCGGGAAAACGAATTTATTGTTTAAGGAATATTCGTATGGGAAAATATAAGTAAATCTAAGTGGGGAAATCTTAAGACTTATATGATGAACTGAATGTGTTGCAAAAATTAACTTTATATTTCTCTCAAGCTATTTCTTTAGCATATGAAATTGGTTTTTAAATCAACAGCTTCACAGTCCGCAAATTTATATTAACTTATTTAATTGTTGTTTCTGTACAGAAAAATATCCAATTAGAGAGAACAAAAATATATGACCCCAAAATGCAAGTAAAAAGACACAAATACACAGAAAATAAATGATACAAAACACTTCGTTGATGCAGATTACCTATTGTATTGAAATAGTTACAAAATATATCAACCTCCGAGAAGGAATTATAAAGTTTAAAAATCTTTGTAGTAAAATTGTTACATACATTCTTTTCAAATGGTTTAAAAAAATAATTGACTGTTTCTGGTGATATACACGAGGACGTTAAAATCAACATAAGAAACTAAAATAAGCGAATCGAGTGTGTTATGTAAAGAATTACGAGATATCTCCAGATCATCAAGATACAACCAGTTTTGCTAATGATGAGATACCTAGTCGAGACAACCACCAAGAGGATTAAAAGCATGTTAGGGATCGGACAAAAAGCACTCACAGTAAATAATCTATAAATAATTGCCTTATTAAAAATTTTTCGCTTAAATATATTTTGTAAATTTTAACTTCATCGACACGTGTCCCTGTAAAGGTACATATGAACAATAGACATCCTTTTGGATACAGACTATAACAAAGAAATTATCCATGTAAAATCTCTTAAAAATTCCCCACAAGAAAAATATAGATTAATCATTACGCATAAAAATGACAACACTTTTAAAGAAACACAAATAGGAAAACTGTTTACATCTGTCTTCTCTCCCAAATATGGTTTCTATGCCCATATTCAAATGTTCAAATGCAGAAAATGTCTACAAAATTTTGATAAGGATAAATACAATTCTTTAGTACACACACGCATGCACACACACACATATACAGGGTGATTATAATTAACTTTCAAAAAGCTGTTCAACTTTCAAAAAGCTGTAAAAAAAGAACCACTGCTCAGAATGACCTGAAATTTGAACTGAATATATTCGAAGAAGGAGGAAATGGTATGGCATAAGAAAAAAATAGTTCCAAATGTTAGCAATAGATGGCGCTTTAAGCGTCATAATATGCAAAATAAAAGACGTGTCATGCGCACGACACATTGCATTTGTTATAAAAACACGGGGTACATGGCGTTTTCCTCATATTGAGTCTGAGAAGTTCGTCATGACTCTCAATGATGGATCGCGCTCTGCTTGTGAAGCTCTTTTACAAGAACGGTGACTGTGCGCCAGTAGCTCTGAAGAAGTTCCGGACAGTAAAGGGTATGAAAAAAGGCTGTGGTCCGATGTCTGCCAAGGGTCTGGAGAAAATGATTAAGAAATTCGAAGAGACAGGTTCTTTTGAAGTGAAATATGGCAGAGGGAGGAAACCAATTGCTTCGACGTCAGTAGAAGATGTGGCCACAGCATTCCAGGAAGAGACGAGCGGTAGTGTGCAAACGTGCAGTGCACGGGGAATTGCCCGAACTTTGGACATGCCTGTGAGCACGGTGCATAAAATTGTACGAAACATCCTGCATTGCTATCCATACAAAATTACCCATGTTCAGGAGTTACTACCTGCTGTCCTGCCAGTAAGACAAACTTTTGCTCTAGAATTTCTTGCTCGAATGGAAGTGAACAATGAATGGCCATGGAATATTTTGTGGACAGACGAAGCCCATTTCCATCTCCAAGGACATGTCGATACTCAGAATTGCAGAATATGGGCAACGGAAAATCCGTTCGCACATGAACCAGTACCTCTTCATTCTGCAAAGGTAATTGTGGTGCTGGTTCATGCCATCGTTTATCATAGGACCATTTTTTTTCGAGGAGATAGGTCGTGCGGGTCCTGTTACCTGTACCGTCAATGGTAAACGCTATGAGAGTCTTTTGCGCAACCGCGTTATTCCAACACTTCAACAGCGTGCATGTGTGGGTAGCATCATTTTTATGCAAGATGGCGCTCCTCCGCACATTGCAATGCCAGTGAAGCAGCTGCTCAAGAGGCATTTCGGAAATGATAGAATTATCAGCCGTCATTTTCCAACAGCCTGGCCGTCAGGATCACCTGATCTTAATCCTTGTGACTTCTGGCTGTGGGGTTATCTGAAAAATGTTGTGTTCAGTGGTCCGATTGCAAACTTAGCTGAATTGAAGGTACGCATTGCGCAACACATTCACAACGTGACCTCTGAGGCACTCCGATCTGTTGTGGAACATGCTGTTTCTCGGTTTCAACTTGTGGCAGCAAACAGTGGACAGCATATTGAACATGTCTTGCGCAAGTCTGGCGATAATTAACAACCAACCGATTTCATTGTTGCTTTTTATGCAGTTTTTGGCCTCAGGACAATTAAAAACAGATTTTCCCCATCCGATGTGGTACGACCTTGTCGCGGTGGATGGGCTCTCCACTAACAGTGCCACAACTGTTGAATGACTTGGAAGTTATTTTTTTCATTAAAAGCCTATAGTCAAGCACATTGAATAGTACAGTTGGTTTAACGTGCAACTCACGCCATAGCCGTCGTATTGCGATTAAAATGTCACTTGTAGTCGATCCCATTTACGTTATGAAGCTTAAAGCGCCATCTATTGCTAAAATTTGGAACTATTTTTTTCTTATGTCATACCATTTCTCCCTTCTTCGAGTATATTCAGTTCAAATTTCAGGTCATTCTGAGCAGTGGTTCTTTTTTTACAGCTTTTTGAAAGTTGAACTTTAATTATAATCACCCTGTATATATATATACCCTTTGACCTTATATTATTATTGTATTATTATATTGTGTATGTATATATGAGAATGAGGTGAAGAGCAGAGAGAAAGAGGCAAAGGAGGCAGAAAAAAGTAGACAGACACAGAGAGAGAGCAGCAGATAGAGGTAAATAGAGACAGAGAGAGAGAGAGCAGCAGATAGAGGTAAATAGAGACAGAGAGAGAGGCACCTCACACTGCAAAGAATTAAATTCTGATAAGTGTTATATGACGATTAATTCAACACAATCAACGTAGAGTAAATTTTTAGCATTGTATTTATTAAAACTATGAAATATTTGTGTTTTGTGCTTTGGTATATTATACTTCAATGAGTCTCTAAGACAAAAGGATAGCTCCCTGAAGTTGTCACGACTCACTCTTTTACAACCGGACTTTTCCTAAATAATATTCATGCACGTTACGAATGACTCAGAACCTGAATAGTTGCAGTATTTGCTATTTCAGTAAAAATCCAAACAGAATCGCTTCCATTCAAGCAGAAATATTTTCAAACTTTATGGACGTGTAAAATACTTTTATGCAGATTGCAACTGCAAGAAAGATTCTCCAAAGATTTATGCTTTATATTAAAGTGAATGTGTGCGATGAATGCCTAGAATAGATCGTTCCGCTTTTTTTGCATAAAATCTATTGCGATCGGAAATTTATTGCTCAAAAGTTCCTCTTACAAAGCGCCGGAGGAAGAATTATTTCTTTTTGTATGGTAGGTGATTTTTATGCCTTTTCTGGAGGAGATATAATGAAGGATTACGGTTCAGAAGACGCTGAGATAACTCTGTTCCTTGAACATCATTTTTTCATCGTGAATAAATCTTTTTGGATTCTATGGATCTCTCTCTTTTCGATTTCAACTTGAATGCGATCGGATGATTAGTCAAAATTTGCTTTTCCGTCCAGGGTTACGAAAAGAAAATTGTTATTTATTATTCAGTGCGGAAACAAAATATGAAGCCTTTATTTTATGTTTACCCCTGAAGCTGAGAATATATATCAGTTTTAGGGCTTTAAGATATAATAAATCCATTTAATACGATTTTCAGTTAAAAGTAAAATAATGAAAAAAATACATTTGAAGAGTTCAATAAGAGCAAGTGAAATCTTACATCATATTGTTTACAGATATGATTAGAGGAAGATAACATATTGTGACTTCTATTCTTCTAATAACCATTACAAATTAGAGAACATTAGTCAATTGCTTTAGAAAATGAGAGTAATTGCTTCTTCATTTCTTTAAAATATTCGATTTTAGAATTTGTTCCTGAGCTCCCCAAATATATCCTTATATATAATCACCGCTATGGGATTCACTCGCCCAATTTTGTCGTTAGTTTAAATGCGCTTTATTTGAGCTCTAGAACTGTATAATATTGCCTAAAATTACATGAAATAGTTCGCTGCTCTAATGAAATAATTCAACAGTCTGATGACAGAAAGAAATCAGAATAATTGATGATAGAAAAATAAGTCTCTTAACTATATCTCAGTTACTTAATTTATCATTTAACCATCCAAGTGGTTTCGACGAAATACTTCGTCTGTCAAGATTTGGCCAATTTTGCTAATGACGAGATACTTCGTCCAAGATCTGGCCAATTTTGCTAGTGGCGAGATACCTCATACGTCAAGATCTGGCCAATTTTGATAGTGGCGAGATACCTCATACGTCAAGATCTGGCCAATTCTGCTAATGACGAGATACCTCATACGTCAAGATCTGGCCAATTTTGCTAGTGGCGAGATACCTCATACGTCAAGATCTGGCCAATTCTGCTAATGACGAGATACCTCGTCATCACGATATTGCCGTTTTTTTATGATGACGAGATCGTTCGGTTTTTAATGACGACGAGATCAAGGGTCAGTTTTTAATGACGAAATATCTCATCCATCAAGATATGACCAAGTTTGCTAATGACATGATATCCCATCATCTAGATATTGCCGATTTCTTTGATGATGACGAGATCAAGGGTCAGTTTTTAATAACGAAATATCTCATCCATCAAGATATGACCAAGTTTGCTAATGACATGATATCCCATCATCTAGATATTGCCGATTTCTTTGATGATGACAAGATAAAGGGTCAGGTTACTTTTAATGACAAGTTATCTCGTCCATCAAGATTTGAGCAGTTTTGCTAATGACAGGATACCTCGAAGAGACATCTACCAGGAGGGTTAAGCTGTACACAAGACCACATGGGTCACTGGTCCATCAGCACGTCACTTCAGAAGTTATTTACAACCAATCAGTTAAACGTAGAAAATTCGTCAATTGAATGCTTCACTTGCCAAATCTATTAACTCCACTTTCTGAATTTCATTAAATTTTAATGTCAAAGCACTTGATCGACTCCTAACTGTATATATTCAAAACAAATTTCTCTAATAATAAGTGTTAACGACAAAATTTTTTTAGCCATTGAATAATAAATAATTTATTTCAGAAGCCAATCTGATTAACTCCATACTCTAATGTAAATCGTAATAAAAATTTAGTAATTTTTTAACAAAGCAATTGACTACTTCTTATATACAGTGAGTCAAAGTAAAAACCAAACACCAAAGAAAATTAGAGGAATTTGTTTCCTATTAAACATGATTATTATAAAAATTTAAGGACAAATCGACATGACGGGAGCTCAAATACAGCTAATGAAGAAGAGACATCATTTATATTTCTGATGAATCAATTTAAACAAATTAATAATACTCGTAATATATGTAACAGTAACAGAACAGTTATTATTCATTTTTGCTAAAATCTTTAATAAAAATGCATATAATGAGGTTTTTCTGTAATAAAAAATAATTTGAAGACTGAATTTGAATTAATAATTTTCTTTCACTTGCCAAATCGATTAACGCCCTTAACCACTCAAAAATAGTAGTAATAATAACGATTACTCCAAGGATATTCTACCTTATACTTTCTATATGTCGTTAGATAAAAGATACATCTGCAGTAATACAGTCTACATCGTTTATTTGAATTTATAATTTAAATGGAATTAAAAAAAATTATACTATTTTATCATTTATCTCAACTTTTTGTTTTAAGGAGTTAATCGATTTGGCAAATGAGGCATTCAATTTTCTAATTTGAATGCCTCATTTGCCTATTACCTATGAATACATTTCATTAACGAACGTGTCGCAGAAATCGCCATTATTTATACCTTGACGAATGACAAGTAACAGACGTAAATAAATAAGTCAATCGCTGCTGAGTTCAGTCTCCAATATCGCCGCTTTGTTCAAATATGCTTGATTTAAATTGCGGAGTTAGGAAATATTAGAAATGCAGAATGAGGAACTACCGTTCTATGGCTCTTCAGCCGTCTGATAAAAGGACAATAGGATGAAGATGAAGAAAATGCACTGGAAAATAGGCCTTGGTGTGGATAAACAGTGAATTTTTCGAACAAATAAATTTGCTGAAATTAAATAGACTGTTAAAATCTAGTTGACTATTTCCTTGATCTTGGCGTTAGCTTTTTGTTCACCAAGGAAGGAAAAAGGCATCGTCAACCTTCATCCTGATAACCAGCCGATAACATAGAAGAACAGCTAATTGAGAATATCATCCATGCAATCTCAAACTAACGCCAGGCTCAATGCTCCTAACGTCTTGGTTAAATATAGCTGATGATAAATATAAACTAGATTTAAACCAAATCGTTTAGGACTTTCAAAACAAGATTCGGCGGGTATTATATTTGATAAATCGCTAGTTAACGGTTTGAACACCTTGAAAGTGATACTACTTTTCATCGCCCACGGTACAGAGACTTTCTCCAAGTTTCGTCGCTCTCCGGGTCACATACTCGGCAGTCTCCAGAATGAAGAGTTGACCACCCATACAATCGCCAAACTATGACGAAATTCAAAACCGTAAAGGTAATTAGAGATCAACCATTGTAATGTGGAAACCTATAAATTAGACTCCGGTAAAAAATACACGAAATGCTCTTTTCCTCTTTGATAAACTTTATTCCTTCAGTGTTACGAAATGTGCATACTTATGCTTCTAATAGATTACCATGGTCTGATCAGTGTATGTAATCAGTTGTATATGTGTATAAGTTTAATTCTTTTGTTTCTTTGGAGTTTTTACCTGTTGCAGCAGATAAAAAAATTGTAACTAAAACTATTGGTGAAGCTTCTCTAATTTCAACTGTTGACTTTAAGAATTTCGCTGTTTCTAGCTGTTACAGGTCACTTGATGCCAACCGACGCAGATCATCCAATATATATTTGTGGTAAGCAGTAATTAAGCAAATGTTTATTTTCATGTAAGTGTATTGCGACATGTGATTTATTTCATTGATACAATTTCATTTCTTGATGAATATTCACATTATCCAAGTTTTAATAAATATGTAACATATGTTCGCTTTAAATGCACTTATGTAGAAATATAAATAACTAAATAACACCAAATCTGAAAAATATTTTTGAAGTCACTCATTTTTGAACGATTTGTTAAGAGTTCGACTCTTTTACCACAAATGCGACATTATTTTGATTAATACTTAATAATAAACAAGAGGAGGAGTTACAACATAAGTTTCAATCTTCCCCGTACCATTTCAGGAAAAAATATTCCAGCGAACGCAATGTTCTTTTCATGTTAGACTCGCAGAAAAAGGAACAATAAAAGCCACACAGCTTGCACGACTGCAATTTTCAACCACCAGACATTTTTTAAAAGAGCAACAGCATAAAAATATTTCCAAAGCATTTGAACGCAGAAGCATTTAACAAATTGTGAAGATTATTTCTTAATTCCCAGTCAGAAAACAAAATAAGTCACTAAAACAAAATCCACGCAAGAAATAAAATATTTTGAAAAACGTTATCCCTTAATGTAAATATCAAAGAATGGATGAAAAAGGGGGTATGAAATAGTTAATAACGGAGTGTTTCACCACGCGCCAAAATCGTCTGCAACATAAAATCGCCCGAAAACACAAAAGCCAAACCATAATTAGAACGTTTCTCTGACACAAGACAATCAGAAATGTGGTGTACCCTCAGGGAATCAGAAAGGGAATTTCTACCCCCTTTCTCCAGATCTAGAAGAAAAGAGGGAAAAAAAGGAGATTTCTCCTTTTTTTATTATTATTTCCGGGCCACATTTTTCCCTTTTTACGTCTGCAAAAAGATCCGAGTCGTAAAAGAGAGAAGGTATAAGAAATCCTCTCTTTGCAAGAGGCGAACGAAAAGAAATATCTTGGGTATAGAAAGAATTGGATTCGCTGTGGTTTTTTGAATATTCAAAGTCTAGAAAACCGTCTCCAAGCTTTTACCAGAGATGTAAGGGAAAGGAATATATAAAACGAAGATATTGTCGCGAAGAACATTTTTACCACGCCTTCAAGCTCCATTTTGTTTGTGCTTATGAAACTTTTGCTGTTGCCGTTTCTTTTTTCTTTCTCTGCATATTTTATGCCGGGCCTTCAGTGTTTCGGGAATAAAGAAGTATCGATTGATGTGGTTTTGATTTTCTCAAGTATGTTTCATTTTTTTTGTTTAAATTTCTCTGATTCTGTGAAGTTTGACGTAATAGATGGAGTTGTGCACTTGCCTGTCGTGGCCATTATTGGTCTTAAATAGGTGTAATGTCAAAAATTTTCTGCTCGCAGAAAGTTTTGTTGAAGCTTTGTGAAATTTGAAGAAAGCTCTTTTCGCAATGCGATTCATGCATATTACATTTTGTGATGTAATCGTGATGACGCGATGACGTCACTTCATGCTATATGAGAGACATTTTCTGTCAAACTAAATGTAGGTGGCGATAGTGTTTCTGCGGTGATACGTGTTTAATGCACTTGACGCTAGTTGACTTGTTTTTGGAATACGATCTCAGAGCTTGACCAATAAAAATGCCAAAGAATGAATTCCGAATTGATATATGACAGTTGATTGGCCAATGCCAATGTTAAATTCGTAACGTCATCAAAAGGGCGATAAGCAACATATTAAGGTAACATCGATATGTATCATGCGAGAGCGTTTGAGTGCCAGAAGTAAAATATTCGCATTCCGTCTGGTTTGTTTGCTTATTGTGAAAATCCCTCTCACAGTTGCAACAGCTTTTGCCACTCAGTACGCCACGGGTTCGAATCCTAGTTTGTAAGCGAATGGATGTTGGTGATTGTCCCTGTTATGAGTAATGGCGACTGCCTGCTGGGTGCTCCTTCACAAATAGCGCAAGTTCGTCCCTTGTAGTGACGAAAGCCGAAGAGGTCAATGTTCGGCTTTAAAATACTTTTGTAGTTGAAACATATTTTTCTCTAGAAAACGGTTGATTTTTCAACATGAATTAAATCAAAAACCAAACGTCCAAAATGATGTTAAACTACAGTTTAAGATAACTCCAATCAATATGTCTCATGTGGAAGAATTGGGACACTAGAAATAAAATCTTAGCAGTTTGTCTACATTAAAACCCAAACTGAATGATCTCCATAAGAATTAATGAGCCAATATTTTGGTTTAGTTATAGGTTTATAGACCAAGAACCAGATTGGTTATATTGCGCCAAGCCCGTGGTAGTAAATATATCAGTATGTATAACACATAAAACTTATTTAACTTTTGAATTAAGTTGTCTAAAAGATACGAAAATAAGTTTTCTTGTGGGTCTTGTATTAAAATAATTTTGAAATGAAGCTGATTGTAATTTTGCGATGAACTGTTTGAAGTTGTGATTGCCAAAGCATTTTGGTCTTTAACTCTCAGAGCGCCACGAAATTTTCGAGTAGTGTAGTATTTCTTTTTCAACGCAGCACACATAATGACTAAATAACCATGGTTGAAGGAACCGTAAGAAAGATTAGATTGGTCAAGAAGGTCAACATTAGTCAAATCTTGATGAACGATATATATCTCGTCAAAATCACTTGCAGGGTTAAGCAACGAAGAAAGAAACCCAAATACTATGTGTGGGACTGCTTATATTAGAAAGCATTTCAACCAATAGGCAACTTTTTGTAATATAAACTGACAAAAAAGTTCCCTTAATTTCGAAATTTAGAGCCTAGGGATGTCATAAATGGAGAATGCTTTATAAAAATATCTATTCTGTGCAATAGTTCCGCTCAAGAACACGACTGGATAATTATATATTCAAGAAACTTATAGAATTCATGAATGAGTATGTATCAAATATTGATTGAGATACTTGGCATCATAAATTTTCATTTTACCTCATGTAAACATTTC
Source organism: Meta bourneti (assembly GCA_933210815.1). NCBI lineage: Eukaryota > Metazoa > Arthropoda > Arachnida > Araneae > Tetragnathidae > Meta > Meta bourneti. The sequence continues at coordinate 54,337,839 of OW119928.1, forward strand.
ATGTCACATCCACATGAGTTTATATCATCACTGTGTTTCTGATTAAGGCTTTGACATATATAAATTGTGTTAAAGCATTGTTTTCGTTATCCACAACACTATTTTTCTAACTCCTGTATCCCGCCCCATGTTCAGACTTACCAACTTTCATTCCTTCGTAACAGTATTCCAACTTGTAATAATGCCTTTTCTCAATTCCATTTCGATGTCCCATCTTTTCTGACTTCAAAAACATTCAATAGGTCTCTAATAGAAAGTAATTAAATTATTGAAATCAACCAGTTTGTAATTGTGGCTTGTATCTCCGAACCTTAGACTCATCAATTTTAATGCCTTCATTGGAGTATTTCAACTTGCAATAAATATTTTCTATTCTATTCCCACCTTTCTAAGGTTCAAAAAATATTTAATTGGTTTTTACTAGGAAGCAATTTAATCATTCACATACTTAACAACTTTTAATTTATTTAAGTTTAAAGCCTAAATTATCACAGACTTGCCAAATTTTATGCCTTCGTAGGAGTATTCCCACTAGTATAAATATTCTTAACTCATTTCCAATGTTCCCATCTTTTCTAAGATTTAAAAAACATTTAATTGGACTCTAATAGAATGTAATTAAATTATTAAAAGCAACCAGTTTATCATTGTGGCTTGCGTCTCCAAACCTTAGACTCCACAATTTTTATGCTTTCGTTGGAGTATTTCAACTTGTAATACATTTTTTCTATTATATTCCCACCTTTTCTAAGGTTTAAAAATTATTTGGTTGGATTCAACTGGAAGTAATTTAATTATTCACAGACTTTTCAACTTTTAATTTATTTAACTCTGCATCCCCAATTTATCAGACTTGCCAAATTATATGCCTTCGTTCGAGTATTCCCACTAGTATTGAATTTTCCCAACTCAATTCCAACGTTTCCATCTTTTCTAAGATATCTAAAACAGATTTAATTGGGTTCTTTACGGAAGTAATTAAGTTATTGGGATCAATCGGTTCATGATCGCTGTGTCCCGGAATCTTAGAACTTAAGCCTCTAGTGCGATAACAATCCTTATCAAGCTAAACCCCAAAGATTATATTAAGAATTCAAATAAACGGACCTCTTATTAAAGGATTAGGGCTGCAGTAACTCAGTTGGTATGATAGGTATTTTTAATTAACGTCACACTGGTGCAACACAACGGGCTATTTGGGGACGGTCCGAGAACAATCCAAAAGGGAAAGATCCGAGAATAATACCACGTAATTTTGAACCATGGTCAGATGACAAGGCAACACTTGAGCTGGCACCCCAGTCTCCAAACTTCCATACCACGACAACGTGAGGACATTTGAGGCTACGACGGATTTAACTCTTTGTACATGACAGTCTTTGGTTGGATTCGAAGTCGCAACCCTCCAGTTGCAAATCCGTTACTCTTCCTAAAGGGGTACCGCTGCCCGGTAAAATAGTTGGAAGAGCAACGGATTAGCAACCGGAGGGTTGCGAGTTCGAAACTCAGTCCATCCAACAAGGATCCGTCATGTACAAGGGTGCTGGTGCAAATTAAATCCGTCGTGGCCTCAAATGTCCTCACACTGGCGTGGTGTGGAAGTTTGGAGAGTGGGATGCCAGCTCAAGTGTTGCCGTGTCATCAAAACGAGGCGTTGTCCTTGGGCCTTCCCCTTCGGGATTGATTCCGGACCGTCGCCAATAGTCCATTATGTTGCTCCTGTGTGACGTTAATTAAAATACCTACCTACCTTATTTTCATAACAAATGCAATGTAGTATAATTTAAAGTACATATTACTCTTTCTTTCGGTCAATTTTCCAAGGTAATTTGCAAAGGCTAAGTTGACAGGGTTTTTTCTTTTAAGTATCATCTTTTCACATAAAGGGCCACGATAGCCCAGTTGGAAGAGTAACGGATTAGCAACGGGAGTTCGAAACTAGGTCCAACCAAAGACCGTCGTGTACAGGGTTGGTACACGTTAAATCGGTCGTGGGATCATAGGTCATCACGTTGGAGTGATGTGGAAGTTTGGCTGCCAGCTCAGGTGTTGACCTCATCATCTGACCGTGGTTCAAAATTACGAGATGTTATCTTTTTCTTTGGGATTGATCCCGGACCTTCGCCAATAGCCCGTTGTGTTTTGAAATGTGATGTAAATTCAACTATTTACCTACCAGGACAGTTTGTCTCCCTTTCTAGAGCGAGCTATCTCCGACTTTCTCAGTTTATTGTACTTTCATTAGTCGTTGTATAAGCCATATTGTCAAAACTGAAGACATCAAAAATTATCAAAATTTATTAGACATTTTACACCATTAACAGCCTAAAATCAAGTACTTTTCTTATATTAAATTCCAATTGTATTTTCGAGAGTGGAATTACTTGATGTTGAATCTAGCGAGATGGAATTTCAGTCACCTGGCTTCGAATGAGCCTTCGTTCAATTAGAGGCAGATTTACGTAAACACGTTCGCACCTTTGACCTTCGCCAATAGCCCGTTGTGTTGCTCCAGTGCGACGTTAATTAACTACCTATCTTATTAAAAGATTGTGCGAACGTCTCACAACGAAAGTAAGTGTCGCAACGGAATAATTACAAACTTTCAATGCTCAAATTTAAAATTCCAAGTTACGAAACCGAACTGCTCTATGCAGTATTACATATTCCAAAGAGAATCCGAAACTACTCTGCATGGAAAATCAGCCAAACTTTTCATTTCGCATCTGAAACAGTTTTCGTTTTTCATCCTAGAATATAAGAGTATCTAAAAGCCAGGCCTTTCTCGGGAAAATTTTCCCGTTTTTTCTTTCCCAACTTTACTTTGAGCTCGGAGAGCAGGGGAGCCGTGCAGTTATTGATTTACCGTTCGATCCCGAACGAAAAAAGGAACCGTTGTCATCGGACTAAAGGGTTGTTCGGGGCTTTGAAATCCGCAAAGGGAGGAGAGGACCTTTTGGGAAACGCGGATTTTCCCTTTCTGGAATTTTCAGGTTTTACTCGCGTTATTCGGCTTTTTATTTCTGCAGCAGTTGTCTGGCTCTGTGTGGACTGTTCCTTTCAGCTGTAGCTGGATTTTGGAAGTGGGAATCCAGGGCCGTTCCTGAGGTATGAGCTGCCCACGTGTAAGTGTCAGCAAACCGTTCCCTCTTCACAAAAACATTTTATTTTTTAAAAGAACGCCCTTCATCAAACACTTATTCAGAAAATAATTTGATTTATTCCCCTTTTTTCACCAACTTCTTTTTCTCGGTTCCATAATGTCGTCTTATATTTTTTGTTATTTGGGCCATGGTAGCCCGGTGGAAGGATAACGGATTAGCAATCGAAGGGTTGCGAGTTCAAAACTCCGTCCAACCAAAGACTATCGTGTACCCGAGGGAAGGTGCATGTTAAATCTCTCGGGGACTCAAGTATCCTCACGTTGGTCTGGTATGGAAGTTTGGAGGGTGGGGTGCCAGCTCAGATGTAACCTCCTCATCTGACCATGGTTCAAAATTACATGGTATTGTCGTTGGACCTTTCCCTTAGGGATTGATCCCCGTCCGTCGCCAATAGCTCGTGGTGTTGCTCCAGTGCGACGTTAATTAACTACCTACCTCCTCAACGTTTTGCGGAGTAATCCAGGAATTACTCTCTGGGCCGCGGTAGCCAAGTTGGAAGAGCAACGGATTAGCAACCGTAGGGTTGCTAATTCGAAACTCGGTACAGCCAAAGACCATCGTACACACGGGGCCGGTGCATGTTAAATCTGTCGTGGCTTCAAATGTCCTCACGTTGGGGTAGTGTGGAAGTTTGGAGAGTGGAGTGCCAGCTCAGATGTAGCCTCCTCATCTGACCGTGGTTCAAAATTACATGGTATTGTCGTCGGACCTTTCCCTTGGGGATTGATCCCTGTCCGCCGCCAATAGCCCTTTGTGTTGCTCCAATGCGACGTTAATTAATTACCATTACCATCACCACTTTTTGTTCTGTGATTGGATATTTTTCTGTAGAGAAACAACAATTAATCCTCCAAGTGGCTTCGACGAGATATCTCGTCAATCAATATCTGACCAATTTTGCTAGTGAAGAGATATCTCGTGATCAAGAATGCTGACCGAATACAGAATGATGAATACATCTGCGCTTTTTGATGATGACGAGCTCAAGGTCAGGTCAATTTTTTAAAAGGACAAGATATTGCGTCGATAAAGATTTGGTCAGTTTTGCTAAAGATGAGATACTTTATCGAGACAACCACCAGCAGGGTTAAATAAATAAATGTCAAATGAGCTTTGCTTTGAATGATTTTTTCGACTGTTTTCAGACTATTGACTAATTCAGGCGTATAATTTATATGTAATGTACGAGACTTCGATTTGCTCATAACTGCGTTTGTTTTTATAGCTTTTAAAATCCAAAATCGTTTCGGGAAGGATTCTAGACCAGCGGGCTCTTTCCCTGAACACACCCCTGCCCTTGATAAGTGCTCTTTGAATATTCTAAATCTAATTAAGAAGTAAATATACAGATTCATAGGTAAATTTTAGGGCCACGGTAGCCAAGTTGGAAGAGCAACGGACTAGCAACCGGAGGCTCCCTAGTTCGAAACTAGGTACAGCCAAAGACTCGTGTACACGGGGGCTGGTACACTTTAAATCTGTCGTGGCTTCAAATATCCTCACATTGGCGTGGTGTGGAAGTTTGTAGAATTGTGTGCCACCTCAGGGCTTGTGGACCTCGTCATCTGACCGTGTTTTAAAATTACGTGATCTTGTCCTTGGATCTTTCCCTTTGGGATTGATCCCGGACCGTCGTCAAAAGCCCATTGTGTTGCTCCAGTGCGACGTTAATTAACTACCTACCATAGGTAAATTTTACAATAAAAATCAAACAGAACCTACAAAGACCTAATAAGTCTAAAGTTAATAATGTTGGAAAATTTGTGGGAATGTTTATTCAAAGATGGACGCAAACAACCTGTCTTTTGTCTGCCCGTAATTGTTCCGATTACTGGCAAGGGCATGCCCAGTAAAACCAATCAGAAGCGACCCTGGAAGATGACGGATTCGTCATTGAGGATTATTATTGTCCGTTGTCCGAAAGATTTGGAGTCGCGGTGATATTATTGAAATTGAATAGTGGTCGGTAGTAGAATTAAAGCTGGAGCAAGACAACGGGCTATTAATGACAGTCCGGGATAAATCTCGAAAGGAAAGATTAGAGGACAGCACCTGAGCTGAAATAGAATAGAGAATAACGATCCAAAAAATGAAATGCTACAGTACGACTCAGGTGAAAATAATGATGACTCAGTGAGTTCAATTTTTTTAATTGACGTTGTTTGGCGCAGCTTGACCAAATATGATCTTTGCGCCATAATACCTCAGCCAATTAACCGGCATTGGTTTTCAGGACCCAAGCTACAAAGGGCTTAAGGCCGGGCAATTGCTGGTTGGGAGGGGCAATACATGTAACACAAAACACCTAAAAGCAGGAATACAAACTTTCCACGTTTGACGTATAAGGCAGAATGTGATACACAAAACATTTCTGCACAAGACAAGCGGATACGCGCAAAGAAATTCATAAAAGTTTGTGCCAAAAAAGATATTTACATGGAAGATAACGTATTAAATGTAAAGGCATAAAATAAAAGACATAAAATTAAAACTGTAGCGCGGACATTAATACCACGCCATCTAAGACTTTAAAGACGCGCAGGCGCAGAACAGCTCCCCTGCGTGAATCTGAATGAGACCCGTCAGTTAGGACAAAGTAGTGAGGGAGAACAGTTGTCCCTTCTTCCTCGAGAATCTTTTTAAACTTAAATATTATGATACAGTGCCCATATAACGATTGTTTCTAATTAATGTCAAATGTTTAGTGTTCGTGTTTGTAAAAATGTAATGTCTTTTGTTAGTAAGAATAAACTTAATTGCCTGAGAGAGCTAGCCTTGTATTATAATTGGCGCCCAACCCGCGGCCATGTTTTCCTTCTCTTCCTCTTTGTCCTAACTCACTTTAATTTTTAGACTCCCCTGTCTGAAGAATTGCAATATACACCATCCAGGTTATTTGATGTGATATAAAGTCTGATTTTTAGATAAGTACATTTATGTATTTTATTTTAATATCCGTAATCTTGTTGATTTATATTATGCTACTTTCCATTCATTATCTTATCATTGATAAGTATATGTGAATTACGTTAAAGCATTTTATCATCTTGCCAACCAGGCATATTTTATTATGAAGCACACCCAGTGCTATCCTTATTATTATGTTATGTTATGATTTCGAAAACGGAAGTAGATCGAGTAGCTTATTACTTAGTTTTGTAAAGTAGCATAACCAGTTAAGCATTTTGCAATCCATGCATATCTCGTATAAATGCACATCCAATGCTATTTTGAAAACATGTTAAGTTAAATTTAATTTGATTACTCTTAAAAATTGTGATATTGAAAAATTGATTCTTCAAGCAGTAAGAATATTTCTTTTACTTGTGTACCGGAAACATTCCGAAAAAGAAAACCAGTGTGACTCATTTTATGCTATGGCTCATTTTATTCGTGTTGATTAACCTTGAGTTTTGATCTATGATTTTTCGAAGTGTATTTATGTGTTCCTTTTAAATATCACTGTGTTAAGAATATATCTTCGTAGTTGAGTCAGGAAAAGTATTACATTTGGGATTGTTTATAAACATTAATATTCAGTTTCACTTCTTACTGGGTTGAACTGCGGATATTTTATCTGTGGATTTCACTTAGTATTTAGTATTTTATTAATATCTTGGTAAACTCTGAAAATTGATTTAAATACTGTGGAATTTGAACGCTATTTATATAAATGTGTCATTATAACTGAATGTTTATAAAATAACTTAAAGTCAAAACTTTGCATTTGGTCTCAATAAATAAATAATCATGGCGTTTCTGGGGAAAGGTAGAAAAGAAGATCTCAGAAATTTGGCTAAGGAAATGGGACTGGACATTACTGATGACTTAAAAATTATAGATCTTAAGAACCTTATAACTAAATCCGAAGACTTCGAAGAGGAACTTGTAAAAAATATGCTATCAACTGTTATCGAGGAACGGGTTGATAAAGAAAAAACAGCTGAATTAGAAAGACTGGCGACAGATAGAGCGGCTGAAATAAAACGAATCGAAAAAGAGAGAGACTTTGAATTAGAAAAACTTCAATTAGAAGCAGAATCTCAACTCGTTGCCAAAAATAACGTGTCAGCAAGCGTTCCAGATGTTGAACACCCAAGATTTGAACTGCATAAGTTAATTCCTAACTTCAATCCCGACACTGATGATATCTCTAGTTTCTTGCACCTATTTGAAAGACAAGTGAAATTTCTAAAAGTTCCGGAAGTACAGTGGGTACCTTACTTAATTGCTGTTTTACCAAGTGAAATTACTAAAATCATCGCACGTGAACCTGATGACAGAGCTCAAGACTATGAATATGTTAAAGACGTTCTCCTAAAAAGATTTAAGATGAGTGCTGAACGCTTTCGACAACTCTTTGCGACTCATAAGAAGAGTGCTGAATCCACTTGGAAGGATTACTATTTTGAACTCATAACTTATTTTGAAAGTTGGATCAAAGAAGTTAATGTGGATACGTTCGAAAAACTTAAAGACCTAGTAATAACGGACCAAATTAAGAAGAAATGTCCTTCTGACTTTAAAGACCACCATATAGATGAATGGGGATACCTCTGTTCGCCTGTGGAACTGGTGGAAAAGTTGGATTCCTTCGAGATTCACCGAAATAACTTCAAGAAAGAAGGAATTATTACAAATAAAAGAAAACCATTCTTCAAACCTGTAGAAAGAACGGAAAGATACTTGCATCCCAAAAAAGAGTTCCATGAAAAGAAATTTGAGAATACAAAACCGAAAGAAACATCTACTATCCACTGTTATGGTTGTGGCACACCTGGCGTAACCAAGCCCAAATGTCCAACCTGTGCTCCTGCAAAGGGCAGAACCGAATTCAGTGCTGTTACGACCTCCGAGTCACCTTCTGCTTTGGTTGCTTTCCTTCCTGTCCGAATCAACCAAGTTAATGGAATTGTCTGTGCTGATTCCGGAGCCACACGCTCCATTGCTGGAGAGGGTTTGTCCAAAATTCTTCAGAAACAAGGTGCGAAGTTTGAAAAAGAATCGATCCACTTGACGTTTGCTGATGGACGATCTTCTGTTGCTGAAGTCCTCACCACCCAGGTGAATGTTCAGATAAAAAATAGAAAAATTTTAACCTCTTTTATAGTTTTGCCTGACACCAAAGGAAACAGAACATTGCTAGGACTTGACTTCTTACATAATGCAGGCCTGGTTCTTGACCTTAAGAGCCACAAATGGTATTTTTCTGATAGCCCTTACAGAAAATACCCTTTCGAAAAGGACATTCACGTACCTCCGTCTCCACATTCGGAATACGTTTCTGAAGTAAAAGCTGAATCCTTACGAGAAAATGAGGGAACCATGCTTACCACACAGCAGAGAACCACTCTCAGTGTTGTATTAAAGGAATTTGAAGAATTGTTCAAACTAGGGGGAGATCCTACACCCTATATCGAACACCATATTGACACACAAAACAGACCACCTGTTGCTGTTCCTCCATATAGAGTTTCTCCAGCCAGAAGATAAATTCTAGAAGCTGAGATTAACAGACTTCTACATGAAGGTATCATCGAACCTTGTGAATCACCGTATGCTGCTCCTGTTGTTTTGGTCCCCAAACCGAATGGAACTTTTCGTCTTTGCGTCGATTACAGGAAGCTGAATTCTATCACCAAAACTGATGCATATCCCTTACCAAGGATAGACGATCTTCTCCACACTGCCAAACACACACAGTACATGAGCACCATTGATTTAAAAGCCGGATATCACCAAATGAACGTTTCTATTGCTGACAGAAACAAAACTGCTTTTACATGTCCTTTTGGAACCTACCGTTTTGTGCGCATGCCCTTTGGACTAAAGAATGCACCAGCAACTTTCCAAAGATTGATTGATGCCTTCAAAAATGGTCTGAAAGATGTGAGTATCCTGTCCTACCTGGACGATATTATTGTACTATCTCAGACCTTTGAAGAGCACATAGAAGATCTGAAAAAAGTCTTCCAAAGACTGATGCATTACAACTTGCGAGCAAATCGCGAAAAGTGCAATTTTGCATGCTCAAAAGTTAAATATTTGGGACACTTCATAACTTCAGATGGTATACAAGTCGATCCTGAGAAGACATCCGCCATCCAGGCTATGCCTGAACCCAAAAATGTGAAGCAAGTGCAGTCTTTTCTACAAACATGTAGCTGGTACAGACGCTTCATTCCGAATTTCTCTAATGTTGCTAGACCCCTTAGCAATCTTACCAAGAAGACCAGTCTTTGGTATTGGGAACAAGAGGAACAAAAGGCTTTCAACACCTTGAAACAGTTGCTAATTTCCCCTCCTGTTTTGAAGCAATGTGATCCTGCCAAACCGTACATGCTTCGGACGGATGCGAGCAGTTTTGCTGTGGGAGCTGTACTCTCTCAAGGTGAAGTTCCAGATGAACACCCCATTGAATATGCCAGCCGTCTTCTGACCGCAGCAGAAAAGAATTACAGCACAACTGAAAGAGAAGCACTAGCTGTGGTGTGGGCTCTTCAGAAATTTCGTGGATATATAGAAGGTGCTGAGATCACTGTAGCATCAGACCACCAGCCTCTACGATGGTTGATGAGCTTGAAGTCCCCTTCCGGTCGACTAGCTCGGTGGGCTCTCCAAATACAAGAGTTCAATCTTAAGATCTGCTACACACCTGGAAAATCCAATGTCATAGCGGACATGCTGTCAAGACCCTTTGCCGAAAGTCAAAGTGACAAGTGTGAAGTTGATCACTTCTTCGCAGCAGACCTACCTTCTAAAAGTACTAAAGAAGTACGTGAGTCCCAATTGAAAGATGACAACCTGCGTCAGATTGTTGAAAGTTTTGAGTCTTCCCAGAAGGATGAAAATTTTGCCAATTGGACTGAGCGAGGATTTGTAATGAATCAAGGAGTACTATATCGTTACGTTCCAGATGCCGACACCGAGGAGGCACAACTTGTTGTTCCTTCCCATGAAATAAGTGACGTTTTAAAGCAGTACCACGATGCTCCTACTGCTGGCCACTATGGTGAAGAAGGAACCTATCACCGACTCGCACAACGTTATTATTGGTCAGGAATGCGGTCTTCCATTGCTGACTATGTGAAGAAATGCCCAGAATGTGCCCGATATAAATCAACCAATTTGAAACCCGCAGGACTGTTAAGAACCCCTGTCCAGTCACAAAGGTTCGAGACTCTATCAATTGACTTGTTCGGACCCTTGCCCGAAGGGGCCACTAATAAACGTTGGATATTTATAGTTGAAGATTGTGCTACCAGATGGATAGAGCTCTTTGCTCTCGAATCAGCTACTGCTAAAGAGTGTGCCATCACACTCGTGGAAGAAATATTTCTCAGATATGGCATTCCCAGACGAATGATAAGTGACAATGGACCACAATTTATAAGTTCTGTCTTACAACAAGTATGTTTCATCCTTAAAATCGACCAATGTCTCACGCCTGTTTATCACCCTCAGGCAAACCCAGTAGAACGCAAGAATCGAGATCTTCAACCACGATTGGCTATTCTCGTGGGCAACGAACACGATAGCTGGGAAACAAAACTTCCGTGTATTCGCTTTGCAATGAATACTCATAAATGTGAAACTACAGGATTTACTCCTGCCTTTCTACATTTTGGCCGAGAACTACGTACCATCTATGATGTAATGAATAATTTAACGTCTGTTATCGAAAACGACAACTTCGTTCCGGAGATAACGCCATACTTAAAACGTTTTTCGAAACTCTCCACCGAAATCAGAGATAGGATCGAGAAGAAGCAAGATCAAAGAAAACAACAGTTTGATCGTCTCAGACGACCGTTGTACTTCTCTCCTGGAGATAAAGTATGGATTACCCTACATCCTGTTAGCAAGGCTCACTCAAAGCATACTGCCAAGTTTGTTCCAAAAAGGGATGGTCCATATATCATCCTAACACAGAAATCGCCGACAACATACGTAGTCCCAAGACTCGAATCTCCCGAAGAACCTCTTGGAACATACCATATATCTGCACTAACTCCTGCTCAGAGCAGAGACACTCAGCCGGTGGCTCCACTAAAGAAACGAGGACGTCCACCAAAGACTAAAACTACCTCTTCACGTTCTGGAGTGCGATCACCTCAACAGAGCTGTCCGCCACGCCGCCCTGGCAAACAAGACTGTTCTGGTTCCTCATCGGGACGCTTTCGCAACCAGAGGGGGAGATTGTAGCGCGGACATTAATACCACGCCATCTAAGACTTTAAAGACGCGCAGGCGCAGAACAGCTCCCCTGCGTGAATCTGAATGAGACCCGTCAGTTAGGACAAAGTAGTGAGGGAGAGCAGTTGTCCCTTCTTCCTCGAGAATCTTTTTAAACTTAAATATTATGATACAGTGCCCATATAACGATTGTTTCTAATTAATGTCAAATGTTTAGTGTTCGTGTTTGTAAAAATGTAATGTCTTTTGTTAGTAAGAATAAACTTAATTGCCTGAGAGAGCTAGCCTTGTGTTATAAAACGTATTAAGCGAATATACCCAGTAGATAGGTAGGTAGCTGAACTTACGTCTCACAATGCGAATATACCTAATTGAATAGTGTAACAGAGCTTCTATGTCTCAACTGTATTGTACTTCATATGCTATCTGCTGTGGTTGAGGCTATCCGGACACTCAAATATTTGCTATAGTAATATTTTGTTATTCATAATACTGAACGTAGTGCGACTTCCACCAGAACTCAGTCGACCTTGATCGACCCTGGATCAGTCGATTTTTGAATAGGCGCGAAAGCTTGTATGGAGAAGAGCTGTCAAACCAAAAGCATGAATTGCGATTGCCGTGATTGGTTTTGCCCTCGCTGACTCGTTTTCGGCATCGAAAGATAAACTTGAATCAGAATCCGCGCTAAAGACGCCAATTGCGGAAGTGCTCTGTTTAGGCTATCGCCAGTCCTCTAATTTAAAGATAGATCGCTTTCGGGTTTCATGGCGCAATGGACATATCTGGCCAATCTGCGCCAAAAACAAGACAGGCAACATCACGCGAAAAAAACGTCTTGAAAAGAAAAAAAAGAGGTATTGGGTAATAGAGTAATGTAGATGAAAGCAGAAAAAGATTGCCTGTATATCCCGGAAGCGCGACCTCCGTGTTTACTAAAGACAGTAAACCCCATAGCGGGAGCTGCACTATAGCCATGCGATTGAGTGGTATAGTGATCATAGCGTTTTTCTGCCGCCCAGAAGGTCCCTGGTTCAAATCTTGGATTAGAACATGGATGTTGGTGAATGGCCTCGTTAGGAGTAGCGGCGTTTACCCACTGGGTGCTCCTTCACAAGTAGCGGTCAGTTCTTGTAGTGCCGAAAGTCGAAGAAGGCAATGGTTGGGCTTTAGAAGCAAAATAATATATATTGAGACGCCATTGCGTTTCGTTTTCTTCTATTGGTTTAGGGTGAACATCGTTGAAATAACTACACGGACAGGTAATGGTCGACATCACCCACTTATCCATAAGGGGATCGTCAGGGGAAATGGCAGTTTTACGACAAATCATGTGATCGGGTGGCCGCAGGGAATTATTTGTTTCACCAATTCTTAATGACTGCTATCGATTAGGAACCGAACGATAAACAGTTCAGAGGTGGGACGTTAACCTGTGTTTACGTTAATCTGCCCCTAATTAAACGAAAAGACTCATTCCAAGCTACGTGACTCAAATGCCAACTCGCCAGACTCAACATCAACTTATTCCACTCTCGAAAATACAATTAGAATTTATTATTAGAAAAACACTTGATTTTAGGCTGCAAGTGGTGAAATGTCAAACATATTTGGATAATTTATTTTTAAAAACGTTTCCAGTTTTGGTAATTTATGACATTGTGCACTTTATTTGATAACTTCACGAAGATGTTCTTTAATTGTGTTTGTAGATTACACAACGACAAATGAAAGTACAGCAAGTAAGCTAAGAAAGTTGGAGGTAATTCGGTCTAAAAAGTACGACAAACTACCCTAGTAGGGGAGTAATTGAATTTACTTCACATTGAAGCAACACAACGGGCTATTGGTGACGTTCCTGGATCCATTTCTAATTGAAAGATCCGCCACCACTTTCAGATAACGAGGTCAACACCTGAGCTGGCACCCCACTCTTCCGCACCCCGTCAACGTGAGGACATTTGAGGCCACGACAGATTTAATATGTACCAGACCCACATGCTCGATGGGTTTTGGTTGGATTGAGTTTCGAATTCGCAACCCTCCGGTTGCTAATCCAAGACTACCAACCGGGTTACCGTGGCTCTAAACTCCCTTGGACACTCACAATTGTGAGAGCAAGGGCTTACAGGGATATCTGTATTAAAAAAGTTGTGTAAGTAAGCGTTTCGAACTATTCTGTGTAAGGGCAATTTTAATTTGAGCATTTAAAACAGAATCAAATTGCTAATTAGCTGTATTAAAAGGTATATAATCACTTCAATGGGGCTATTCACTGACCCTTTTGAATGTCAGGCTTGAGAAAGAAAATTCCCAGTTTAAATTGCAAAAATATTTTTCTATGTAGCTAATATTGATTTTCTTTACTACTGGTGCTAAAGAAAATCGCCATTGTCAACTGAAGAGCGCATAAAGTAAGTTTGCAGAATGCAATGATCTCCACTAAAAAACTGAAATAGAAAATAAGTGTCTTCCATAATGTCACATTTTTGCTGTACAATGCTTAAACATTACTATTATTTTCGTATTTTTTATTTTAAAATCAAAATGATATTGATTACAAAAAATAAGTGGAACAATTAAATCTGCAACCACTTACACTTTTATTAATTTGTCATAGTATCTCCTTAACTGGAGATTGCTTGGCCAGATCTGGCCCTTGCGTCATAAAAAACAACCAACCAACCTTAACTTGATAGACTGTTGCTAAGGATAACGGAGGGATACATTTCATACTCTCCAAATCCCGCAAAATCATGCTTTCCTGGTAAACAACTTGTTTGTTCAGTCGAGTATTTCTCCTCGAATAAGCAAAGTTCACTGCATACAAGTTTCTATATCTCAGGAGAATATTGATGTTTCTGTATCTCAGGAGAATATTGATATTTCTATATCGGCAATACAAATATTTGTAGTATATATATAAAAATAAGTCTATTTTCGTAACTCTCACATACGAATAAATATACGGATATGGAAGGAAGCATGAAAAACTATGATACATACCGTTTCCTTTGCTTCAATATCTGAACATCGTTGTCACAGCGACGCTCAACCAAACAAACTTTAAATCCTATTTATGGCCCATAAAAAGCGATGAACGCTGGACTCAGATAAATAAAAAATTGTTAATTGCCGCCAGTAACTATTGAGCTCGCTAGGCGTAATTTTTACCGTTCTTCTATAAAACATTAAGAAGGCTATTAGCCCTCTTTATAGCCATGTTCTTCCATCTTGGATGGCAAAAAAATAAAGCGAGATGCTAGAAGTTATCAATTACAGCCTTTTGTTGCTTTTTAAGCCAGTGCCTTGGTGTTGATGTCAGTGACTCTTAACACGACACTAAGCTGTGAAAGCCAATTTTTATAGAAGCAATTGCTTGCAGTAGTTTTGGGGGACCGATTCTTTTATTGCTGTCGCAGGAGTTTATGAAATGGATTTAGCTTCAGCTGTGCTTTGTGAGGACGTTCGTGTCTTCAAGCTGTCTACGTCTCTTCTGCGCTCAACTGGGGTGTGGTGACCGTGTTGACTGAGTTACCGCTGGTAGCGTTATTGAGGAAATGGGATCATTCGTCTCAAGATACAAAAACGTAATCGAAGTTGAGAGAAAAATGAGTTCTGCTTCTGTCGATATATCAGGAAACTGAAAAATTATGGAACATCGGCCGAGAAAAGTCAAATCGTCTATCGTAGAATGGCTCTGTCGAAGGGATCGACAAGTTTTCATATATTTTAATGGAATAATAAAGAAAAAATTTCCATCCTGCAAATTTGGCACTCCAGTTAAATCATTTCCATTTACTGGACTAAAAGCCACCAATGCTGAGCGCAAATTTGTGCCCCGATGCCAAGTTTGAATCCTGTGAAATTCGTTATAACAAGCCTATTTGTTTTAGTATGAGAGGCACTTTTTGTCAAGCCAAATGTAAGTGCCGGTAATGTTTCTGAATACTTCCAATTCGTAATCTGAACATGACATCACTTGGCTTGTTGATAAACCGATTTCAGCACGTCGCCAATAGAGATTCGAAAGAATGAATTCCGAATTGATAAAGGAAAGTTGATTGGTCAGCGTCAACTACATTAAACGCCAAAAGTTGCCAAAACGGCGATAACCTACATTTAAGGTAATCCTGATATGTATCATGCGAGAGGATTTAGATAGTGGCAGAAAAATCCTGACCTCTAGTTTGTTTACATTGAAAATCCCTTTCAAAATGTTTCTTCAACGATGGAACAAGTGTGTTGAAAAACAAGGGAATTAAGTTGAAAAGGATGTTTTTGTAAGTTGCCTATTTTCATTGAAATAAAATTTGTATCTGCTTAGTGGATAATTATTGAATCCCATTCGTAATTTCCATTTTTTTATAGGATCCACCTATCATATCCTCCACAGGATCCGAATTTGAGGGGTGTTTTCAGTGTCAAACAATTCAGGATGAAAGACGGGGATTTTTCTTCCTGTTACCAAAATGCTCTCGCATGTTACATTTTGAGGATACCTTAAAATGTAATTTATCACCATTTTGGCCAATTTGGTGTTTAATTTAATTGGTACTGACCGATCACCTATCACATAAAAATTCGGAATTAAGTTTTTAGATTTCTATTTCTATTGGCGGCGTACTGAAATCGTGTTCGAAAAACAATCCAAATGACATCATGTCCGGAATGCGTTCGAGAAGCATATTCAACCGTATAAATATTATCACCACCTACATTTAGCTTGATAAAAAAAGCCTCTCATATTGCATACTATCATCTAGTTTATAGAAAAGTGAACCAACTCAAAAAATATTATTCATGAACACGTTTAGCTGTAGTTTAGGGCAAGAACATATATATAGAGTGGAAAAACGTCTAGAGGGTAGTTTGGACACAAATCTATTCCATTTACTTAGGTTAGAACATAAAACGAAATCTATGGAATTGGTCTGGCATTTGCTAATTTTCGTAAGATTTAATTATCGACAAATATTTCACTATCTCTTTCAATTGTTTAAAAAATACTTTGGAACTATCAACAAAAATTCTTTGTGCGAAGAGAACATTTCTAATTTTTAAATCACAAAGCTCATCATTTGGTTTCTAACCATAGTGTCACATAACGTCAAATAACAGCGCGGTACGTTGGATAATTATTTCCACCAGCAGTGAGCATCTCGCCTCACGCCATTAAACGTAGAGCCCCATTAAAACCAGGCAGAATCTAGCTGACACAGCTCTCCGAAAAATTTAATTGCTCTGTCCTTCTAGTTCGGTACAAGTCTACCTCTGAGGTTCCCAAGTCCTTGCTGTTTACGACCATTTGCAGCGAGGGGAGACAGAAAAAACACCAGATAACTATGTTTAACCTTTCACTTTACGATGTACTTTTATTGCCTCTGTGGCAATTGACAAGCTCGGACTTGCCTGGTAGACAGTTACATTTAAGGAGATATTCAGCTAGGCAAAATTTAATCAGATGAATAGAACTTCGTAGAGAACTTGAAAGGGGCGAACGCGTAACGCAGAATTTAATTTTCCCAAAGTTTTATGGAGAGGGAACTTTGAAAGAATTTTTAAATGAATATTTTGCTAGAGAACAGAAGTTTACGAGAAAATTGTTTAAATAAATTTGATGTAGAGATTAGGGGAATATGGGACAAAATGCAGATTGTTAAGCTAAAAGTTAATGGAGAGTTGTTTTCGATTTCCCTTACACTGACATTTATATTTCCACAGATAAACAAGGAAGTGTTAGATAAAGTACATGATTACCTCCGTGCAATAAAATAAAAACTTGACTCCAACAAAAGTATTTACTAAAATATTTTAATTAAGTTTTATGAGTGGAATTTTTAGTGTAAACAAACAAACCAGACATAAAGACCAGATTTTACTTCCGATATCCAAATATGCTCTCGAATGACAAATATCGGCGTTATCTAAGAATGCAGTTTATCTCCATTTTGGGAATGTTTGGAGTTTATCTAATTGATGTTGACAAATCAACTGTCAAATAGCAATTCGGAATATTTCTTTGGAATTTTTATTGGCGACGCCTGAAATCGTATTCGAAAAACAAGTCGTCTTTCCGAATACGACAATACAGGTAACACGTTTCGACTTAGACACATTACCATCAGCTCATTTATCGTAACAGAAACTCTCATAGTACTGGTTAAATATAAGTAAAGTATTAAGTATAAGTGTTATTTATACTTAACCCTTTCAGCGGTAAGATGTCTGGCTTCCCACCACACCTGAGGGTCTCTTTAGGGTTAAGGGTAGTTATATATAAATAGTCTAGGTATACTGAGGTTGCTAAGGTATATAAATATTCCCGGACCATTATATTATCACTTGTTCCATCACAACTCAACTCCACATCAGGGAACCAGCACTTCAACTCTATGACGCTAGGTGTAAATGTCGAGCAGTTCACCCCTTACTGCTAATAAAAATAGGATTTGTGGCCACCAGGGAGTTAGAACTAGCAACTGGTTAAAATTCTGGCATATTTAATGTAGAAAATTTTCCTTACGCCTAAGTAATTATTTTCTACTAAAAATTAATTCTGTTGCCACCAAAAGCCTTCACAGTAAAATTTTTAAGAGCACCTGCGCGTGTCTTTAACAAATCGAAATTTTAGATTTGAATTAAAAAATATAATCCCCTTCCACCTCTAGTCATCGTAAATTGAAATGAGATTTTTTTTTATCACAAATGATTTATAAGGTTGGTATCCCGTGATGGAATTAAGTAGAGTTTATGAATATTCACTCATTTGATATTCGCATTTCAAGTATTGTATTGTCAAGGAATGCTCAAGCACCGTATTGTATTTTCAAAGAGTAATCTAGATGGGCAGTGAGGTTTGTGATGTCCCGTCTGTTAAAAAAAATTAAAAGTAGTAATAAGTTTTTGCTTAAGTGCAAATTACATTGTCTTCATTCATAATTTTTTTTTCTGAAGAGAATTAGCATTCTTCAAAGGATTAAGAAAATTTATTATATACCTTATTTTTACCAATTCAAAATAGATTTTGTCATGAAAAATTTCATACAAGCGCACATTACACAGCTGGTCACTTTTTATCCTGCTCCAGACAGCCTTTTCACCATAAGTCTGTCTGACTGACAAATATAATCTTGAAACAGAAATCAGATATGGAACTCTCATCTGTATTATTCACTGCGGAATCAGTAACATCAAAGCAATTATTGTGGTTGATTTCTGTCATGTCAGAAAGGCCACACAGAGGCAAGTTGGTGTCTGACAAGCCAATTAGGTAGAGATTATTTTGCAGGTAATCTAGTCCAGTGAAAAATGAAAGCAAGCAACTCCTGTAGTCTCTGATCATGTGGCTGCTGAGACATCAGCATGGACAGCTGGGCATGCAAAGTTGAAATAAAAATGTCTTTGAAATAATATCTTACTGCAAATTGACTACAAGAAAGAATACTATCTTTTGGTTTAACCTTAAAAGTGTTTTGAAGAGATATCTCGTACAAGATGCTGTTATTTTTGCTAAGGATGAGATATCTCTTCGAGACAAAACTGCCAAGGGGAATGGAATGAAGGTTCAAGTATGAAAAACAAATTGTCCCTTGCTCAGAACTGACGCAAATTGAAACAGGTTTTTGTACCAGAGGCTGGCCGCTACTAGACAATTTTCGATGCGATAAACCAAGAGGGTTAATAATCAAAACAAAAAGCACATGATTCCTTACGCATAAATGAAAATAATCAAAAATTACAGATAACAGGTTTTCATGATCATCATTTCGAAATATCATCTCCTGCAGTCAAAAAAAGACTTTCAATATATTTAAATTCTCTTTCGTCTATTGGAAACTATCTGACATGGCGAAATTTTCTTCGAGTAGTCTAAATATTTCTTTCGCGCCGAACAGGAGCATGTGATTCTTTGAAAATACCAGACATCACAATAGAGAATATTCAGTTCGATTCATACAGTGTGGCAAAAAAATACAGATCAGATACCTGAAAATATTTTATAATACATTCCATTTTCCTGTTACATCACATTCCTTTCCAGCGAGGCATACTTTCAAAAAGTCCAAGTAGAAAAATTTCTTATACGCATGTATTTTTAAAAATATAGTCTTTTTTATTTAAAAAATAACACTTTCTGCGAGTTTGTTCCGTCCCCGCATCGCAAAAGGTTGTGACAGTTTAATTCCGAGGAGATATTTGGAAAGAAACTCCATCACTTTTTTTATTTTTTACCTTCTTTTATTTCCCTACCGCCGTAGACATTTCTTCACACCTTTCTTAAAATACAATATTCAGTGTTGTCCTGCGCCGGATCGGAGGAATATTCCTGTCATTGATAAGTTGAGGGATAGGACAGAGGAGGAGATTTCCCAAGGAACTGGATAGGAATTGTTGGATCTATTCTATGCATTGGAATTTTCCTTTCGCCTACGAAGTTTGGCGACGTTTGTAAATTCGACCGCTAACTACGGGACTCTTCGGAACATCAATCATTTTGAGTTCTAGTGTGGGGTTGAAAATTTTGATCTTTCATGTATACTTAGATCAAAAGAAAAATTTCAATGCTGATATGACAACT